>CM033646.1:72080984-72734913 GCA_019512145.1 Engystomops pustulosus
AGTGAGGAACACTACAGCCATACAGTGAGGAACACTACCGCCATACAGTGAGGAACACTACCGCCATACAGTGAGGAACACTACCGCCATACAGTTAGGGACACTACCGCCATACAGTTAGGGACACTACCGCCATACAGTGAGGAACACTACCGCCATACAGTGAGGAATACTACCGCCATACAGTGAGGAATACTACCGCCATACAGTTAGGGACACTACCCACAAACAGTGAAGAATACAGCCATACAGTGAGGAACACTACCCCCATACAGTGAGGAAAACTACCCCCATACAGTGAGGAACACTACCCCCATACAGTGAAGAACACTACCTCCATACAGTTAGGGACACTACCCACAAACAGTGAAGAATACAGCCATACAGTGCGGAACACTACCCCCATACAGTGAGGAACTCCTTCCACCACAAAATGAGGGACACTACCTACACACAGTGAGGGACATGTTTGTTTTTGTTGAGAGAGATGTAAATTTTATTCCGAATACTGCCTGTACCAGTGCCTAAAAAAAAACACCAGAAAGCAGCGGGAGATCAAGGAGTGTAAATAAGGCTCAAAAGTTGGGTAGGAATGGGGTTTGGGTTCAAGGAGAACTGGACTGACTTTTTCTGTCGGCTTACAGGCCTCAGTAGGGATGGGCTGCACCTCAATGGGGAGGGGCCGCTTGTTGTAGGGGAAAAAATGGCTAGAGCGTGGAGGAGTGTTTAAACTAGAGACTGGGGGGAGGGCAACTACACTTGTGCAGGGCAAATAGACAGGGATACATAGAGAGCTGGGAAGAGTCATAGTCCATGGGGAGGAAGGGCGGGGCTGGAAATGAGATTGTGGAGAATACTGACAGACAGGAATACGGACAGGGAAAACCATATAAGGTGTATGTACACAAATGCCAGAAGCCTCAACAAACAAAATAGGACTGGAAGGGAACTGGACTCTGATGTTGGAGCGGAGGAATATGATATAGTGGGTAATCAGCGAGACATGGCTGGACAGTAGTATGATGGGCTGTGCTATAGATGGTTTCATAGTCTTTTAGAAGCATCGCATAAATAAAAAGGTGGAGGGTTGTTTATATGTGAATCTTAGCCCTCAGCCCGTCCTGGAGATGACATCACGTAACGCAATGTGGAGTCCCATGGGTTTGAGATAGAGGAGGGAAAAAAGAATAATAAAATATGACTAGGGGTTTTGTATTCTTAAGGCTCCAAATATAAGAGGAGGCAGCAGAGAAATGCTGATCAGTGGAAATAGGATGCGGCCTTCAAAGATGGGAGTGCAGAGTATTATCATGGGTGGGACCTTCAATTACCAGATATTGACTGTGGGGCAGAAACCTGCAGGTTCCTTCAAAGCTCAGAGGTTACTTGTCAACAACAAAGACAATTACCTTCGCAACTGGCCTGGGAGCAACACAGAGGGGGGGCACTGCTGGACCCTATCGCTTACCACGACCTGATAGGGTATCAAAACTACAGTGTTGGGGGGAACCTGGGGAATAGTATCCATAGAGTATTATGATTTTGTATTATGCTTTATCTAAGAAGCGGTAGTTGAGGGGCAACCAACACTCTAAACTTCAGGATGGCAAATTTTCAGTCAACTAGTAATGTAGATCGTTAAGGCATAGACGTGGGATAATGTTCTCAAGGACAAAAGTACCACCCAAAAAGCGGGACTTCGTTTTAAATATCTGAAAAGTCCTGTGAGAAAACACATACCTTATGGAGAAAAAGCATAAAAGGAAACCAGAAAAAACCCCTATGAGTTGCAACTAGTCTTGATAAGAAAGCAAGTAGCGAGAAGATAAGGTGTTAAGGGGTGCTAAAACAATGAAGGAGTAGCGAATGAGGGCATTACAGTATTATAGAGAGAAAAATAAATCCTGTAATACAGCATCGATATACAAGGCTGCACAAAATGAATAGAGATCAGCTGAGAGAAATATGCCAGGCTAGAGTCAAAAATAATCCCAATTATTTTTCAGTATATTAACATGATAAGAAACTAAAAGCAGAGAGTGTGGGTCCCCTTAAAATAACATGGGGGTCTGGTGAAGGAGATGGAGAAGGGCCAATTACTGATGTCGCCTTCTCAACGTCTTTACCCAGGAAAATCCCCTGGTGGAAGACACGAATAGCTGAATAATGTAATTTCTTTTATAAGTCAACAGTTTAACCCAAGAAGAGGTACGGCCGCATTCGCACCACTAGATAGATAAATCACTGGCCAGATGGATACACCCACGGGTTCTGGCTGAATTAATGTAGGGTGATATACAAACCTTATTTTTTAATATTTGAAGATTCACTGAGGATGGTATTTTCCACAGGATGAGCCGCATAGCAAATGTACGGTACCGAATATACAAAAAATGATCAAATAGCGTATGCCGTTGAAACTACAGACCCGTGAGTAACTCGGTCGGGTGGGGGAAAAATATTTGAGGGTTTATTACGAGAATTCTATCACTGAGGTATCTCATGTGCACACACCATAACCACACGTCAGCATTTGGTTTATGCAGAGATCGGTCCTTCAGATATATATGATTGTTTTCTAGAGGGAGTAAGTTCAAGACTGTGATCGGGGGTGGACGCTGTGAGTTGTATATCTGGACTTTTCAAAGGCATTTGGACACCTGCACCCATAAATAGCGTTGGGTCACTAAAATAGAACTGCTGGGAATAGGAGAAAATCGTGTATTGGGTAAGTAATTGGCTTACGTGCATTAGAAAACAAACAGGAAAGTGTCATAATGGCACATTCGCAGATAGCGGTTATGTGTTACCAGTGGAGTGCCAACAGCATGGGTCAGTATTGGGCCACTTCTTTTAATATTCTTAATTATGACCCTTTTAGTGGGTTTACACAGTCAAGTTTCAATATTGCAGATGATACTACGCTGTGTAAAATAATAAATAAGGAGTCGATAGTTAGCATTACCGAGGGATTGTTGAAGCTTGAGGGATGTGGCAGATAAATTGGGATGAGTTTAATTAGATAATGTAAGTTAATGACTTGGGCCATGGAACAAAAGTATAAATACTAGTTCTAAAACGGTACAATTACTAGTACAACTGAAGCTGAAAAAGACTTTGGGGGTATTGGTGTAGTTGTAAACTTATTTTCATGACCGAGCCAGCGGCGTGCGCTGAGCAAATACATAATGGATGTCTCAGAGAGGAATACGTTCTCATGTAAAGACATAGTTTTGCCATCATAAAATCCCTCGGTTCAGACCACAGGAAATATGGTTCCAGTTTGGACCAGTGTTATAAAAAGGATATGTTAGAGCTGGATAACGGGTGCAGAGGAGTCGCACCAGGATTAGGGGACTGGGGGAACTAGAATACACTGACAGATTAAAAAATTTGGGATTATTCAGTTTAGAAAAAAGACGACTGAGGGGAGACATAATTACAATGTACAAATACCTGAACGGAGAGTACAAGGATCTCTCCAAAGATCTTTTTATACCTCGGCCTGTGACCAGGACAAGGGGGCATCCTCTACGCTTAGAGGAGAGGCGATTTTACCATCAACATAGACAAAGGTTCTTTACTGTAAGAGCAGTGAGACTGCGGAACTCTCTGCCGCAGGAGGTTGTTATGGCGGACTCTATGTACACGTTCAAGAGAGGCCTGGATGCCTTTCTGGAGAGAAAAAATATCACGGGTTACGGGGATAAAACATTTATTTAATTCTTAAAGGTTGGACTTGATGGACTTGCGTCTCCTTCCAGCCTTATATACTATGATACTATGATACTATGAATGCCTCCATACAGTGAAGAATTTAGCCATAGAGTGAGGAACACTACCACCATACAGTTGGGGACACTACAGCCATACAGTGAGGAACACTATCGCCATCCAGTGAGGAACACTACAGCCATACAGTGAGGAACACTACCGCCATACAGTGAGGAACACTACCGCCATACAGTGAGGAACACTACCGCCATACAGTTAGGGACACTACCGCCATACAGTTAGGGACACTACCGCCATACAGTGAGGAACACTACCGCCATACAGTGAGGAATACTACCGCCATACAGTGAGGAATACTACCGCCATACAGTTAGGGACACTACCCACAAACAGTGAAGAATACAGCCATACAGTGAGGAACACTACCCCCATACAGTGAGGAAAACTACCCCCATACAGTGAGGAACACTACCCCCATACAGTGAAGAACACTACCTCCATACAGTTAGGGACACTACCCACAAACAGTGAAGAATACAGCCATACAGTGCGGAACACTACCCCCATACAGTGAGGAACTCCTTCCACCACAAAATGAGGGACACTACCTACACACAGTGAGGGACAATTCCCCCATACAGTGAGGAACAATACCGCCATACAATGAAGAAAACAGACATACGGTGAGATACACTACCCCCATACAATGAGGAATACTACTGCCATACAGTGAGGAACACTACCGCCATACAGTGAGGGACACTACCTCCATACAGTGAAGAACATTACTGCCATGTGTTGAGGAACACTACCACCACACAGTTAGGAACACTACCGCCATACAGTGAGGATCACTACCGCCATACAGTGAAGGACATTACCTCCATACAGTGAAGAATACAGGCATACAGTGGGGAACACTACCGCTATACAGTGAGGAACACTACCGCTATACAGTGAGGAACACTACCGCTATACAGTGAGGAACACTACCGCTATACAGTGAGGAACACTACCGCCATACAGTGAGAGACACTACCGCCATACAGTGAGGGACACTACCCCCATATAGTGAGGAAAACTACGGCCATACAATGAAGAATGCAGCCATACAGTGAGGAACAGTTCCTCCATACATTGAGGAACACTACCACCATACAGTGAGGCATACTACCCCCATACAGTGAGGAAACCATACCTCCCATATAGTGCAGGAACACTACTCCCATACAGGTGAGGAACCACAACAGTGGGACACTACGCAGGCAGTGAGGAACACTACCGCATGCAGTGAGGTAAACACTACCGCACATGGCAGTGTGAGGACACTACCCGCCATCGCAGTGAGGGCACACTTCCGCCATCAGCAGGAGGAACAATACCGCCATGCAGTGAGGAACACACAACGCCATGCAGTGAGAACACTACCGCCATGATGGCCACGGTCAGGAGGAACATACCGCCATGCAGGAGGGACACTACGTCCATGCAGTGAGGAACACTACTCCATATAGTGAGGGAACATACCCCAGTAAGTGAGGAACACTTACCCCCAACAGTGAGGACACTACCTCCATACAGTGAAGAATCACAGCATTACAGTTGCGGAATCACTACCGCACATTTGGTTTAAATCGAGGGACACTACCCCCATACAGTGAGGAACCCCTTCCGCCACAAAATGAGGGACACTACCTACACACAGTGAGGGACACTACCCCAATACATTGAGGGACAATTCTTCCATACAGTGAGGAACAATACCGCCATACAATGAAGAAAAAACAGCATACAGTGGATACAGCTACCCCATACACCAATTTTTGAGGCATATATACCGCCTACAGTGAGGGACACTACAGCCATACAGATGAGGACACTACCTCATACAGAGGAACATTACTGCCATATAGGCAGGGAAACATACTACGCCATCAACAGGAGGGACACACCTCCATACATTGAGGAACATACTGCCAATATTGGAGAACACTACCGCCTGCAGGGGAACACTACGCACATGCAGTGGGACATAGCATGTGCGAACTACCGCTACGGGATGCAGTGCAGTAGGAACACTACCGCATCAGTGAGGAACACTACCGCCATGCAGGAGGAACATACCGACATGCGAAATGAGGAACACTCCGACACGAATACAGTGAGGAACACTACCCAGCCATTACAGTGAGGAACACTACCGCCATACAGTGAGAGAAAACCGCCTCGAGCCCACTACCCGCCCAGTTACCAGTGAGGAACACTACCGCCACATGAGAACTCCCTACAGTGCGAGGAACACTTACCCCCATACAGTGAGGAACACTATCCCCATACAGTGAGGAACAGGAACACTACAGCCATACAGTGAAGATATACAGCAATAAAGTGCGAACACTACCGCCATCTGCCGAGGGGACACGATACCCCCCATACAGTGAGGAACCCCAGTCAGTCACAAAATTGAGGACACTACCTACACACAGTGAGGGACACTACACAATACAGTGAAGGACAATTCCCCCCATACAGTGAGGAACAATACCGCCAACAATGAAGAAACAGACATAAGTGAGATACACTACCCCCATACAATGAGGTTAATACTACTGCCATCAGTGAGGAACACTACCGCCATACAGTGAGGGGACACTACCTCCCTACAGTGAGGAACATTACTGCCATATAGTGAGGAACACTACCGCCTACAGTGAGGGACATACCTCCATAACAGTGAGGGAACTACCTCCTACAGTGAGAACTACGCCATGTGTGAGGACACTACAGACCAACATGAGGACACTACCTCCATACAGTGAGGAGACATACCGCCATACAGTGAGGAACACTACCTCATACAGTGAAGAATAACAGGCATCAGTGGGGAACACTTCCGCTATACAGTAGGAACACACGCCATACAGTGAGAGACACTCCGCATACAGTGAGGGAAAATACCCCCATATAGTGAGAAAACTACGCCATACAATGAATGAATGAATGCAGCCATACAGTGAGTAACAGTTCCTCCATACATTGAGGAACACTACCTCCATACAGTGAGGAAAATAGCCCCCCCCATCATCACATACGCCATGAGTGAGGAACACATACCCCCATGACAGTGAGGAACACTACCGCCATGCAGTGAGGAACACTACCGCCATGCAGTTGAGGAACACTACCCAAGGCACATAGCATGAGGAACCAAACACTACCGCCATGCGCTGAGGAACACTACGCCATGCAGTGAGAACACTACCCGCCATGCAGTGAGGAACACTACCCCGCCATTGCGCGTGAGGAACACTACCGCCATGCAGTGAGGAACACTACCGCCATGCAGTGAGGAACACTACCGCCATGCAGTGAGGAATACTTCCTTCATACAGTGTGGAACACTAGCCCCATACAGTGAGGAACAGTACCAACATGTTCCTTTTTTCTTCCCAGAATTCTCTGCCCCATGTAGAATCCTTCGAATCGATTCACCAATCTCTACATGATTCGTTTTGCATTTATTTATAAATTGTTTTTTAAAAAATTAGTTACTAAATAACATTTCCCATATGTCTGCTTTATGTTTTCATAATTTTTAAAATGTTATAATATTTTATTTTGATGTCAAATGGCTTACAACATTAATTTTCTGTATTTTCAAGAGATTTCAGAATTCACTTTTTTGGGGATCAATATTGTTTTTAATGAGATTTCAAAAATATAATATTAGAAGCCCCCTCACTTATTCCATTTTCAAATCTGCACCTCTCTTACTATCAGAAACAGCTTTTTGATAAGAAGGAGGAAAGAAAAAGGACAAGCGCGAAAAGTGTAGTACTTTTTAGGCAAAGCAAATCGATTTAAGAGATATGAGGTGGGTGCTTATCTTCTGTGTTCCCAACCATACTATAAACAAATTGATGTTGGCCACAGCAATGATCCTTTCAACTGGTGAAGCCTTGTGGGGTCCCGATCAAATATGAATCAAAACGCGCATGATAGCCTGAAGGTTTTTTCGGCTTAGTAAGTCTGTACAAAAATCCACTTGAGGTGCTCCTTCTCGTAAAAATATAGATACTTTTATTTAAAACATGAAAAAAGTACAAAGGGAGGGTAAAGGGTACTTTGACATCTTCATAGTAATTAAAACAAAATGGAGGTGAAATGTAGAATAATCTGATTTTGTTAATACATTCGTTTAGCCCGAAAATTTACACAATTGTAAAAGATAAAAAGAGAAAACCAATCGTAAAATTTGTTATGCAATTTCTCCCGAATACGTGGACACCCCACATGTGGATGTTACATGTTGTATGGGCGCACAGCGAGGCGAAGAAGGGAAGTAGCGCTATGGAGCTGCCAGTTCTGACTTAAAGAAAAGAGTGGCTTTTCGTTTCAGTGGCTCACTTTTGTGAGCTATAAAATATTTGTTTTTCCATTAATATTGCCATGTGAGGGCAATGTTTTTGGCTTGATAATGCGCTAGACTACCGAAAAACGGCCCATCGCCAGGCCCCGCTCTGCCTCTGTACGCACCTCAATAAAGATTTCTTTGCACCGAATTGGTGAGTGCCGCTGTATTCTATATTTGCTTTATGGACTGCTTTTGCTCTTGCTGAGCACCACCGTTTACAGATTTGTGCAAGAAGGCCAATCTACCCTGCCAAGATCCGTGCCGGGCTTCACTGGGGATAGACACTGTTTTCTCCGTTGATGATTGCCATGTGAGGGCTTATCTTTTGCAGGATTAGATACATTTTTCAGCAACGCTTTTAATTTTTGGCCTATATAGCTGGTTGAGAGCTTGTTTGTCCGGAGACATGTTGCACTTTACAACTGTGCCAGTTTTTGATCACTTTTTATTGCATTTCATGTGGGACGAGATAAAATAATTTGTAGTGTTTTAAAGAAATTTTTTTCAGTAATTAATTGTGCAGGTTTAATAATAATTTTTTTCGTTGTATGGGTCTTTACAGACACGGCTATCCATTTCCTTCCCTTCCTTGGTTGAACTTGATGGACATCTGTCTTTTTTTTCAACCATATAAACTGTGATATTATGATACTATATGTGTTACTATATGTGTTACAGGGCTTGTTCTTTTTAATAACCTGCAATAATGATGTATTACTGGGTATTATAACTGTCAAGCTGTAAGATCCTGTCTGTGACAGGACTTTACATGCATATACTATGGACAGCCCTGCGATCTTAGCTCAGACCCCAGGGTTGCCATAGCGCAAAAACGAAAACGATTTGGGGGCACCGATCCAGCACGGATTCTCCATCAAGGCATTTAAATAGTAACATTGACAATGGCATTTAAAGGGTTAACACCTGCAATCAGAGCTCAATCTGACCATGGATGTTACACAGGGTTGTCAGTGGTAAATTACCATTTTTCCTGGTTTTCTGTTGTAGAGCTGCATCAGGTCAATGATGCACTATTGCAACACGGAGCACAATCTGCCATGCTCCATGCCGTAATAGTACAAGGAGCGCAACAGGTTAAGCCACAATACTTGTATGTGTCTTTCTTTATGTGGGTGGGTTTGGTAGGGGGGGTTCCATGTTACCATGGTGTGTGAGATGGTGAAAGATCCTCTTTAAAGTGTGGCTTTATATACAAATATTTTTCTGCAGTATACATGCACTGTAAGAGATGTCCCTTTTTTCTTTGAAAGTTAGAAGGCATGTTTGGATAAATATTTCCTTATATTTATTAAAGCACTTTACTTACTTTTTACTTACTTTTATTTTGCACATACTTCTGCATACAACAATGAGCATTTTAATGGAGAGAAGATGAGTTACCCAACACTTTTACTGCATAAGACTTTTTTGTGGACTTTTAAAATTGTTAGACATTTTAACATAATTACTAGTTTAGGGTGTAATATGGACCTACATGAACTGTAATTAGTATTGTTTTTCTCTGTTGGGTACCTGTGCCTTTCAGTCTGCACATAAAATCTTCTTCCGTGGTAGTAAAAGAAAAAACATCCTTAGATATCCCCACATGCAGAGATGCTGAGCTGATTATCTGTACCCCATGTGTTGGTACTCTCTGCCCCCACAGCGTAAATAGTGGAATTCCTCTTTTGGTTTCTATATGTCCTGAATCAATTAGCACCTCTGCTGTTAGTGTAAACATCCCAGTTCATCTTCACCTTTGATTTTTGTCAGAAATGTTGTCAGAGGGGTAAGTAGAGGGGAAGGGGGGGGGGGTCTTGAACATTAACTCTTAGTAGCCAGGTCGTCAAGATGTGTGGTTGATGGATTTTGCAGGGGCAAGATTTACATTACAATAGTTCTGCTGGGTTTTTATTTCACCACACCTTACTATACCTGGCAGTTTTCTCCTCGGTCACTTCATCTGTCTTCTACAGTAGGACAACTATACCACTGACTTGTATAGAACTTCCCATATAAGCCCTTTTCCGAGTTGATTTTTCAGGCTATAAAAGATCATAGGAATAGGAAATAAAAAACTATCTTTGGCTAAAAAAACTGCCTCATAAACATAACGTATGTTTATATTTTTCACAATTTACTATTAGATGAAGATAAAAATTGTATTTAAAGAAACCTACCATAAAATAGAAGTAGTATAGATCTGGCGTTCTTGTGTACAAACCATAAATCCTTTACTATTTTGTGTAGTTTGAAAAGCTTTGCTGCCAGAGAGCTGCCCATGCTGTTATATAGTACAGGTTTTATAATAAATCCTAAATAATAGTAACAAATCCTTTTCATAGTACACTGCTCAAAAAATAAATGGGACACTCAAATGACACATCCTAGATCTGAATGAATGAAATATTACCATTGAATACTTTGTTGTGTACAAAGTTGAATGTGCTGACAACAAAATCACCAAAAAATCATCAATGGAAATCAAATTTATTAACCAATGGAGGCCTGGATTTGGATCCCACAAAGTAAAAAAACACACTGCAGCCTGATGCAACTTTGACATAATGGGGAGCATTTACTAAGGGTCTGTTGAACGCATTTCCGTCGGGTTTCCTGACTATTTCTGATTTGCACTGAATTGCCTGGGGTTTTTGGCGAACGCGATCGGCTTTCATGCGACACAACTCAGGGGGCGAGACAGTCGGACAACCCGACTAATTCGGACAAACTGCAGAATTTAAAAATCAAATTGTGTCGCAAGATCAGCACTCACATACACCGGGAAGAAGAAGGTGTACTCCGGCAGACCTCAGCGGGAAGCAACATGGGACGGGTAAGTAAATGTGCCCCGTTGTCCATAAAACAAGACAAAATGAAGTTCAGTATTGTGTGTGGCCTTCATGTACTTGTGTGACCTCCCTACAATGCCTCAACAAACCACACAAGTGGCTTAGGTAGTGCAGCTCATCCACGATGAAATATCAATGCGAGCTGTGGCAAGAAGTTTTGCTGTGTATGTCAGCATAGTGTCCAGAGGCTGGAGGCACTACCAGGAGACAGGCCAGTACGCCATGACACATGGAGGAGGCCATAGAAGGGCAACAACCCAAGATCAGGAGCGCTACCTCCACCTTTGTGCAAGGAGGAACAGGAGGAATTGCCAGAGCCCTGCAAAATTACCTCCAGCAGGCAACAAATGTGCATGTGTCTGCATAAGCGGTTAGAAACCGACTCCATGAGGATGGTATGAGGGCAGATGGGGTTTGTGCTTACGGCTTAACATTGTGCAGGTTGCTTGGCATTTGCCAGAGAATACCAGGAGTCCGGAGATGCCGTGGAGTGTATTAGCAGTTCCTGCAAGACGAAGACATTGAGGGTATACACCAGCACTCCCTTTCCCCAGACCTGAATCCGAATGAGCACATCTTGGATATAGTGTCTCGCTCCATCCACCAACGTCACTTTGCACCACAGACTGCCCAGGAGAGAGTGGATGCTTTAGTCCAGGTCTGGAAGGAGATCCCTCGGATGACCATCTACACTCTCATCATGAGCATGCCTTGTGCTCCTCCTGTTCCTCCTTGCACAAAGGTGGAGGTAGCAGTCCTGCTGCTGGGTTGTTGCCCTCCTACGGCTCCCTCCACTTCTCATGGTGTACTGGCCTGTCTTCTGGTAGCGCCTCCAGCCTTTGGACACTACTTGACAGACACAGCAAACCTTCTTGCCACAGCTTGCATTGATGTGCCATCCTAGATGACCTGCACTACCTGAGCTACTTGTTTGGGTTGCCGAGGCATGTAGGGAGGTTATACAGGCACGTGGAGGCTACACACAATACTGACCCTCATTTTGTCTTCTTTTCAAAGTTGGATCAGCCTGTAGTGTGTTTTTCTACTTTAATTTTGTGGTTACTCCAAACCCAGACCTCCATTGGTTAATACATTTTATTTCCATTGATGATTTTTTTTGGTGATTTTGTTGTCAGCACATTCAACTTTGTACACAACAAAGTATTCAATTAGAATTTTTCATTCATTCTGATCTAGGATGTGTTATTTGAGTGTTCTCTTTATTTTTGTTGAGCAGGGTATATAAGGTTGGAAAAGGACACAATGCAACCTATAAGATTAAGCAAATGTTTTTTCCATTATTCTTGCTTTCCAGAAAGGCTTCCTGGCTAGAGATGGGAGAATTTTTCGAGTTTGTTGAATTTTCCAACAAAATTCAATTCGGGCCGAATCGAATCATGTGGAATCACTTTAACCGGTTAAGGACCGGGCCCTTTCCTGTTTTTTCATGTCCATTTTTCACTCCCCACCTTCAAAAATCTATAACTTTTTTATTTTTACACGTAAAGAGCTGTGTGAGGCTGTTTTCTGCGTAACAAATTGCACTTCATATGATGGTATTAAATATTCCATGCCATGTACTCGGAAAAGCGGGGGAAAAAAATTCCAAATGCAATGAAAATGGTGAAAAAACGCATTTGCGCCATTTTCTTGTGGGCTTGGATATTACGTCTTTCACTGAGCGCCCCAAATGACATGTCTACTTTATTCTTTGGGTCGGTACGATTAAGGGGATACCAAATTTGTATAGGTTTTATAATGTTTTCATACATTTACAAAAACCTCCTGTACAAAAATAATTTTTTTGATTTTGCCAAATTCTGGCGCTAATAACTTTTTTTATACTATGGTGTACGGAGCTGTGGGTGGTGTCATTTTTTCCGAAATTTGATAATATGTTCAATGATATCATTTTTAGGACTGTACGACCTTTTTTTTCTTTTTTTATAGATTTTTTTTAGATTTTTCAAAATGGCAAAAAAGTGCCATTTTCGACTTTGGGCGCTATTTTCCGTTACGGGGTTAAACGCATTGAAAAACCGTTATCATATTTTGATCGGGCATTTTCGGACGCGTCGATACCTGACGTGTTTATGATTTTTACTGTTTATTTATATTTATGTCAGTTCTAGGGAAAGGGGGGTGATTTGAAATTTTAGGTTTTTTTATTATAATTTTTTTTTTTTTTAACTTTTTTTTATTTATACTATTTTTCAGACTCCCTAGGGTACTTTAACCCTAGGTTGTCTGATCGATCCTATCATATACTGCCATACTACAGTATGGCAGTATATGGGGATTTTCTTCCTCATTCATTACAATGTGCTATCAGCACATTGTAATGAAGGGGTTAAAACGAAATAGCCTCGGGTCTTCGGAAGACCCTAGGCTACCATGGAGACGGATCGCCGCCCCCCGATGACGTCACGGGGAGCGGCGATCCCAGGTAAGATGGCGGCGCCCATGCGCCGCTATCTGTTTGAGGCTGCCGGCAGCTTTGCCGGCAGCCCATGCTGTGAAAACACTCGCTGTTACCGTAAGCCTTGCTGCAATATGCACAAGACTTACCGGCTATGGAGAGGGCTCAGCCCGTGAATACACGGCGGGCGGTCGCGAACCGGTTAAACAACAGGTATTTCCTGGCTGTAGAGAGCCTGTAGGGTGCTGTAGAACATTGTGCCATGCTCAAATATGCATAGGGAGCGTGGTTTGGTCTTCAAACATGCTGTTTTTAGTATGACATGCACTGACAGCTGCCCGTTTAGAATCGCTTCACTCTTCACTTCCATGGGCACTTATAGAGGCCAACTTCACCAAATAGGTGAAGCAGCCTGACAAGGTAACATCTGTGCCAGCTCGAAAGGACTGAGTTGAGGGCTAAGATCCCACTTATAACATCAAAAAGTGCACACTCTTTTTACACCGACATCAGATGATTCCATAGATTACGACAGAACCTGTCAGATGAAATAAGGGGAAAACCAAACAAGTGGCAACGTTATGGAATCACAGGGTGTTCCAAGTCGCTATTCTTAAAAACAAGGGAATAAGAAGCTGAAACATAACTGGATCCTGCTAGAGGAGGCACGCACCAGTATGTCAATGTGCTGGGTTTACAATCCTTCATCCTGGTAGATCTTTAATGTTAACAAAATAAATATTATAACAATAATGATGAAAATTATAATAATGACATCATTTTATGGTGCTATATAAAATGAGATTGCTCTATATATATTTATATAGCGCCAAATACACAGATTTTCCCCCTAGACCCAGCAGTCTAATTTTTTTACCAACCTTTTATGCGGTACTTTTGTAGTGCTGATAACCATTACTGGTACCACCATTTTTCCATAGACTGTACAATATCTTTAGGAAATGAGTGTAAGAATGTAAATGTACCAAAGTTCATTAAAGATTTTTTAATGTGCAGTAATAAAGGCAACCATCAGGGGTGTTACAATTGTAGTTGCAGAGGTTGTGACTGCAACCTGGCCCACTGATGAAGGAGGCCATAAGTCTGCAGACCATGACAGGAAAGAAAATTAATTGTATACAGGCACACAATTTACAAGAGCGTACATTCAGAGACAGCATGTGTGCATTAGTAAAATCAAGGAAGTTAAACTTGGATTCAGGAACTTATTGCACCACCGAACTAAGATGTAGTGGAACAACCTTCTTTGGAAACATACCGTATATCTCGATTATAGCTGACCCAAGTATAGCATAGACCCCTAATTTTACCACCAAAAACTGGAAAAACTATTGACTCGAGTATAAGCCGAGGGTGGAAAATGCATTGGAATCTAGAAGCCAAGAGGTAACTAGGGAAGAGAGAAGTAAAATGATCAAGAAACCTTCTCTCAAGGTAATTAATTTATATGATAATGAATTAACCCCAGCACACTTGAGGTACTGGCTTGGGTATGACCTTCTCACCAACCTCACCTTTCGATTGTTTCCTGGCAATAAAGGATATTCACTGTTTGCACGAATGCTTGTTTTTAAGAAACATTTTCACCCCAATATTGACCCAGAATTATTTCCTTCCTCACAAGAATAGGAAGCGTTGAGATCTTTGGAGGAATTGAGGAGGAGCAGGAGGACAATACAGCTAGAGTCAATTTCCAATCATTTTACTTCCCAAATCCAGGTTCTTTCCCTCATTCTCGGACATCCAAATATTGATTTATTTGTTAAATTGGTTTCTAAAGATCTACAGAAGCTTTCAGGGAATAAAATAAAACCCCGAATTGTACACAGGCTCAAAAGAGAGAATTTAGCAGTTAACCAGGATGAGGATGTGGTAATAAAACCATCGGATAAAAGGGCAATGTGTTTGGCCAGTGAAGGCCAATGAAAAGGAGCATTAATAAAGAAACTAAGAGATCCTCTTGTTACAGAAATGACCCAAAACCCCTCAAGAAATATACGGATGAGCTAAACATGTGTTTTAGAAGGAGCATTTGAAAGTAACATCATCACCAAGAACCAACTAAATGCACTCCTACCACAGTATCCAAAAGTATCAAGCTTTTATCAAGGTGAGTCTCCTGTAGGAGAACTATGTTTGTTTGGTTTTGAGCGTCCTAAGTGAAGTAGGATTTTTGTGCGCTTTTGAGGGGACCGCAAGCCCTTTACATTCCAATTTATTATTTTAATTAAAGTCTTATCCGGTTTAGGTACATAGAGAATTTGGTAGCAGACTTCTTTCGAACTGGTCGGTAGGTCTCGTACCCCCTTCATAGCAATTCTCGGTTCTAAAAGTAGTTCCTCCTTTCCATGTGTCCTACCCACATAGCATATAACAAGCTGACTGTGCAGTAATAGTACTTTCCTTTTAACTTGTGAAAAAAACATTTAACTCTCAACAAAAGTTCACGATTAGTCCGTGAGCAATCACAACCTATAGGCATTTTTAAATAATTTCCCATTTGGATAGGGAACTTCACTTTTTTCAGTGATTTGCTAGCAACATACATTTTATGGCCAGTTATACCACTGATTTGGGTCGAGGGGCAGAAGAAAAAAAATTTAGAGAATAATATCAGCTTAGGCATTATGACTTGAGTGGACTGTTCTGTCCTAAGTGGCCAGGATATTGAAGTAACTTTTAAAGATATGCGGGCTATTCACTCTTACCTGGTTCGTCAGTTGTCCCTAAGGTTTCTTGGGTAGTTGGTGCTCCTCCCAGGCAAAGAGGTTCGGGAGTCTAGGCTTGAACGCCCATCTACGTTGCGTGAGGCCATCCATTTCTTTCACTTCCAGGGAGGTTGGAGGGTGATAGAAGACGGTGCCTGAAGATGCCTCCTCTGCTGCTTCTGGTGTGGTGTAAACTCCATCGAACCGTCATCATAAAACTCACACAGGTTTGCTGGGAAGATGAGTTGGAAGCGTATCTTCTTGTCTATTAATGCTAAACAGATGGTGCTGAAAGTTCTCCTCTTCTTGGTCATTCTGCTGAATAATCTTCGAATAAGAGAAGTTTTGACCAGGGAACAATAAGGGCCTTGAACCCTGACAGAAGGCTCTGATTATGTCCGTTTATCATTATAGTCCAGGTAGCGCATTATGACCTGCCGGGGCCGTACTGATTGAGATCTTTGTTTGAGAGCTGTGGGTTCATCTGTGTTCGGATCTGTTCCCAGTCGATGGCCCTTTCCACACTGCATTTACCTTGAAGCCCAGCGCTCAAGCAGAAAGCTTGCAGGTCTCCTGGACGGATGGCTTCCGGAAGACCTAATAATAATAACTTTATTTAATAGCGCCATTATTCCGTAGCGCTTAACAAATCATTGGGGACATGTACGATATAATATTACATTACACAGAACAGTCATATGGAACAATAGGAGTAAGGGCCCTGCACACAAGAGCTTGCAGTCTATGAGGGTGAGGGTGTTGACACAAGAGGTTGTATAATGGTCCAGCCATTTTTTTTTTATAAGGGAACAATATAAAATAATTTTAATACATAAGTTTAATAATAAAATTCGCAGCTTGAACCAGCCATCAGCTGCCATCTTATTTACAGGGTCCAAGGTGAAAAAGACTGCAGATTAGAGAAGCCTGGAGCTTGGTATATATCTTCTGTTGCTGGTAAAGATGGGAGATAGGACATAGGATGGATTAGTAAAGGGAGAGTTGACGTTTCATGCAGTTAGTGAGTGGTGATCTACTAAACTTATGTCTTGAGGCGTTCTCGATATCCTAGAGTTTTCGGATAGCCTTTAGAATCCAAGTGACCAACTCAAGTTGGTGTCTTATATCATGATGTGAGTCTTCTGTCTTTGCCACACGGTTTTCCACCTTCGTGATCTGGCGTCATGGATTGTTAAATCTTGGTGTATTGATTTGAGGGCCGGTTCTAGTGCTTTCTGGATGTCTGGAGCTAGCTTTGACACCACCTCTGCCGCCAGCTGCTGGAAGTTGTCACATCGCCGGTTTCTGATGCGGGTCATTGGCATCCTGTTCTGTGGCGGGGTGCCTATATGCAAGATTTGGCTTTGTGCACAGTCTGGCAATGTTCTTTCCTCCATCATGTCCGCCTTGGAGGCGATCCTGGCTGTGTATGCTGTGGTTCAACGTGCTTAGATTTTTGGCCAGCAGTATCTCTCCATGCAGTGTGTGTGTGGTCACCCCCTTCGCGTCAGGCAGAGCTTGGACGGGACCTCCTGATTGGATGTGTAACAGCCCGCCCAGATACCTTACACTCCCTAAGAGTAGGCCTCTCCTGTTCAGGATAGGTGTAATATTGGGCCGCTGGGCTCCAACTTCTGGGCCAGGGTAACCCTCTATGTGTGTGTGCCCCCCCAGTTAGTTACCCGCTCGTTTGTGGCTGTGCCTGCTGCTGCTAAAATGGCCGCCAGTATCCACGAGGTGCTCCCCTTATGCCCTGCTATTTTTACCAGTGTCACTCACTGTGACTCACTGATGTTTCACAGCTCCTGGTGCTGGCGGGCCGCCGGTGTTCTGTGGCACTTTTTGATGCACGCGGGCTGCGTCATAGCTGTGGCCTCGATGCTGTTCTGCGTGTGCCTTCCGCCTGCTGTGGTGGGTGCACAATGGTCACCTGCGATCACTCCGGCGGGATTCCAGCTGCCGGTCTCCACCGCGTTTCGCCTGGTGATGCTGTGGGAATTCCTCCCGGTTGGCAGAAATGTCCTGGCTGCACTTTTCCCCCCTCCTCCAGGTACCGTGCAGGTTTTCTGTGGCCGGGATGCAGATGTAAGGTAAACGACCTTACATCACTGCGCCAGAACCGGAAGTCCAACTTTAGTCCATTTCAACTGGTGTGATTTAGTTATGCCACCACCTGTTAGGTGGCCACAGGTAGTTACAGGTGCTGTTAATTACACAAATTAGAGAAGCATCACACAGATTTTTAAACCGTGCCAATACTTTTTCCCCCCCTTTTTATGTTTGATGTGGGATTATATCCAATTTAGCTTTTTGACAATTCTTTTTGTGGTTTTCCATTGAACAAATTAGATGAAGATATAATGCCAAAGAATTTCTGATTGCAATAATTTTTTGAAAAAACTTTTATCTGACAGAATTGCAGGGTTGCAAAACTTTTGGCCTCTACTATATGTATATACATGGGTGGATCACATAACAAACTGTACTATTTAGTTAAATAACTCCATGACACATCTACATTTTTCGAATATTTACTTTCAGTAATAAAATTATATATTTATCTTTTTGCAAAACTGTTTGTGTGTGGCTGTAGGTAGAGCATTTGGTACAATTAATGTAGCCATTTATAAGTCACTTTTTCATCCTTTTACCCAAGTGACATTGTGTAAAAATGTGTTGAAATGTATCTTGATGGTCAACATCTCTACTACTCGTAACAGACTGTGTGGTGGTTTGTGAAGATGTCTCTCTGAATGCCCACACTTCCACTGCGACCACAAATGATGGTCGCACATTTCTGTACAATTGGCCTCATGGGGCAATCTGTGTGTGAGACACTCCTCGAATGCCATGTAATTGATGTGCAGACGGAAGTAGTTGGGGCACCAAAGGATTCCTGTTTGCCACGTAGCACATGCCAGCAGGTGGACAGCTGAAAAGCAAGTGGACTGTAACTTCACTTTATCAGCTGTCTCCCCAGCTGGTCTGATCACCACTTGTTCTATGCAGATACAGAGGCATCAATAGATTTGCTCTAGTTATAGTACCATCACATATCTTGATATTCTTTTTTAATCTCTGATGGTCCTTAGTCAGGTCAAAATACTCTGTAGATCCATGACCCTCTGGACGATCAGTCACAAATAACTTCCACTTTAATATTAAGTAAATTGTCTATACCAGCAAGTGTTAATTGTATTATCCATGTAAATTCAATTACTGTTTCTCCAATATGTCTATGATAAAACTTTTCAGATCTCTTTCTAAAAATTCAAGCTTTGTTTTGCAGGATAGATACAGTTGTCTTCATGAATAGAGTGGATTATGGTAGCATACAGATGGGGGATACCTGTTTTATCACTTCATTACTTTTGCAGTCAGGGTATCTTCACTCTTTGGGGCCTATGTATCACCTACCTTGCCAGCAGTTTTTTGTGCCAATAGCTCATGTCATGCCAGGAACTAGTGCTGGTTACATCGGAATCTATATGTGGCTCGGGAAAAATATTATTTAAAAAAAAAAACAGGGCCTTTTAATGCTGGCAAAGCTTTGGTGGCAAAGAAGATTATTAAAGGGGTTGTCCGAGATTTGAAAAAGATATATGTGGCCGGAGCGGGCTGCTAAAACAATAAAGCTGTACTTACTTCCGGTGCCCTCCCTATCCAGCGCTGCTGTCACTCCAGTCCCGGGCGCCATGTAAACAAACATGGCCGCGAGCAGCGCTTCATTCAGCTTCCGGCCGGACACACAACCTTCCGGCCCCCATACACAATGCTGTGTATAGGACGGATAGGCGTAACCGCGGCCACGGCGCCGGAGCTGAATGCACGCTGCTCCGGCGGCCATGTTGTTTACATGGCGCCCGGACCAGAGCGACAGCAGCGCTGGATACCGGAGGGCACCGGAAGGTAAGTACAGCTTTATTATTTAGGCAGCCGCTCCCGGCCACTATATATATATATTTTTTTTTTTTTAAACTCGGACACCCCTTTAAAAACCAACAGCTCAGTCTTGCTATATTCATCCTATTTTTCCCTGATTCTATATGTTACAAAGGAAGAAACAATAGTATTCCATCACTTGCAATTGCTGAAGAAATAAACAGAGCAGCTAGAGTGAACTTGCTGCAACAGTGATGACAGGTGCAAGCAGACTCTGGATCTTGACAAGGTGTGAGATCCTTCCAGCCATCTCACACTCATCTGTGTGTGGTGCAAATGGCACTTGCTCTAAGTAAAAACATTCATTAGTGTGAACACTTGACTTGACAAAGGACAGCTGGCTGCATTTCTGAGCTGTATTAAAAACAGTAAAATTCTGCTGCCGTTCGTCGCAGACATTCCGGCACCAGCACACATGCTTCACCTGCTGTGCTCTGGTCACTGTGAAGCCAAGGCACCTGAGCTGCATGTTTCCAAATACCATCCTCCAACCTGCTGCAACCAACACGAAATCACATGGGATAACCATTGTATCAACCCAATAATAGAAAATACCTGTTTAAAAAATACAAAAGAAGACTGTAGATGGTTTTTCTACAAGTCCATAAAGGACTAAGAGTTCTTAGCAGCAAAACTAAAATGTAAATACTTTCACAGATTTGAAGGTTTATAAGGAGGAGGGCACTTGACACATTTGGTAGAGATTCCAGAATATGGGGGGTAGTCACAGAAGGAGTCTTGGAGAAAGGAGAATAGACAGAGAAGGCAGCTAAAGGTCTTGTAAGGGATCAGAGATTATGAATGGGAGGCTATAGGCTTGGGACTATTTAAAATATGTGGCGGGACATGTTTTAGACAGTTTAGTAAATATATTAACATACTTCCCCTTTGGCTGAGAGAACAAGGGACCAAATGGGCCGCAAAAAGTTTGTACCATAGACCACGCCCATTGCCCAACCTGTTGCTTCAACTCAAGCATAGTATTCTATTAACTTAATGGCTTATGGACCCTATATATCTCCTGTTCATTTATCCCTCTTTCTGTTGCCCCCACACACCTATTTGTCCTAGCTTTCTGTACTCTCGGCTCATATTTTGGCCTCCTGTCCTTATCTCCTTATATGGTGGCCTCTCTCCTCCACCCCCCATCTTATGCTTGTACTCATTCCCCATATTGTTTTACTTTTACGCCCTCCCTATTTCTTGCCTCCTGTCTTACATCTCTCATATTGTGCCCCTGTCCTCCATTTCCAATGTTGTGGCCTTCTGTCCTCCACGCCCTCTAATTGTGGCCCTCTGTCTCCATCCTCCCCTGTATTGTGGGCCTCCTGTCTGTCCATCTTCCTCATATTGTGTCCCCCTGCCCTCCCTCTCTCTATATATTTTATATGTGGCGCTTACCATCTCCAGTACTGTATTAAACAACAAAACAACCTCTGTTACTTACCTTTCCTCATTCCCCTGCACGGTCTGCTTCCTCTTCTTCTACGTCTCTGGTGTTGGCCTGATCTAGGGGAGAGCTTCCTCCACACATGTCTGCTAAAGAGAAGCAAATGTGTGAGGCTGCAGGAAGCTGACCCGCTCTCCTGGTCCTGATGCCTAAAGCTGCGCTGCAGCTATAGTGTACAGGACAAACTCTGAATCATGCGGACAGTGTGAAAAAACATTGACTGTCCGGACATTTGGAAGGTATGTTAACCCCTTCCCGACATTTGACGTATATTACTGCATGGGGAGGTGCGTTCCCCGCAAAATGCAGTAATAGTACTCAGCTTCGGCGCAGGCTCCTGAACGGAGCCGCGCCAGAAGACTGCGGGTGTCGCTAATTATAGCCGACACCTGTCTCTAACACCGCGATCGGAGATTTAACGTGTGGGAGGCATTTAGCTGGAATCGGACCCCCCCCCGCGGCGCTTACGGGGGGTCGCTGCTCTGATCGCAGCCCCGGGACTGCGGTGCCCGTGGCTGCGCAATCCTCGATCCTCCAGTGCGATCCTCAGTGTGTCACATAATACAGTGTAATACACTGTATTACACTGTATTAGGTGAAGAATAGCTTGAACAAGTGATCAGTGGATCACTTGTTCAAGCTAACCTAAAAGTAAAAAAAAAAAGTATAAAACACAATTCAACACACTTTTTATAAAAAGAATTAATTAATAAAGTTAAAGTCCCCTAAACAGAAACATTCCCTATACCATCTATACAAGTGAAAAAAACTGAAAATCACCAAAATACCACACTCTATTGGTATCACCGTCCGTAACAACTGTACAATAAGTCAGAAACATTATTGGACCCGTACGGTGAACGCCGTAAAAAACTAACGCAAAAACTCGCCAAAAATATAAATTTCATAAATCCCCCTTCACAAAACTGTTCCAAAAATGATCAAAAAAAGTTATGTGCACCCAAATGGTACCACTGAAAAGAACAAACTCACACGTAAAATAGCTCTAAACTAGCACTGTCAACCAAAAAATTTAAGTTATATCTCCGCAAAATGCGATGCAAAAACAAATAAGATTTCTTTATATTCGTTTTTTCCTGTAAAATATATAAAAAACATACAATGAGGTATCACCGTAATCGTAGTGATCTAGAGAATAAAAATATTATAGTATTTTTAGTGTACGGTGTACGACTCCCAAAATATACAAAAAAAAGCCCAAAATGACAATTTTCTTTTCCTCCATACATTAAGAGTTAATAAATCTCATCAAAAAGCTACAGGCCCACTAAAATGAAGTATTTGTAAAGTGCATCTCAGTCGCAAACATAAGCCCTTAAAGTCCAAATTGCCAAAAAAATAAAGATTGTATAGCCATTATAAAGTGACAATGCATAATCCTGCTCTGAATGGCGTCAGCTCCCCCCATGCCTCCTGGCGTGTGCCCATAGAGCAGGTTCCACCAATATGGGTAATATGTTTACACGGGAGGATGGGTATCAAATTTTGTGGAAGCGTTTTGGTATTTTATCCACTGAGAATTTGTATGAAAACACACATTAATTTAGTAAAAAAACAAAAAATTCCAAATGTGCATCCGATTTTGTTTAACCCCTGTAAACCATTAAAGAGTTAACAAACTTCATAAAAGTTGTGTTTACGTACTGTTGAGGGTGTGTATTTTCTATAATGGGGTAATGTTTATGGGGTTTTACTTTTATTTAGGTCCTCTCAAAGTGACCTTCAAAACCTGACAGGTCCCTCAATAGCAGGATTTTCTTGTTTTTTATGAAAATGTGAAATTGAACCTAATGTTCAAAGCCCATAACATCTTACAAAAAATGATAGTATGTTAAAAAACCATGGAGGCATAAGTAGACATTTGGTGAATGTTAGTTATTACACTTTTCTGGTGTTATGACTCATGTGTGGAAAAAAGTAGAACATTTTGAATTTCAAAATTGAGAATTTTCCAAATTTTCACCAAATATTGTTTTCTCATAAATAAATGCAAAACATACCACCAAAATTTTGTAACTAACATGAAGTACAATGTGTCACGGGAAAAAACTATTTCAAATCACTTGGATATGTTAAAGCGTTTCCAAAGTTTATAACCACTTAGTAGTGACACGGGCAGATTTTGAAAAAATGGGCCGTGTCAGAAGGTGAAAAGTGGCTTCAGCGTAAGGGGTTAAATATAATTTTGTTGAGCAATGGGTAAAGTGGTTGAGATGTTACAATTGAACTGATGTAACTCTTGGCTGCCTTGCTTCTCTGTCTAATTCACCACTAGGAATGGAATTCACTAGTAGAAGAACACAGTAACATTGAAGTTTTTGATGCACAAAGTAAATAATGTTGTTAAATGTAAAGTCTGTGTCATTGATAAGTAATAGTGGCCATCATTAGGGATTGACCCAGTTTTCTTTTTCATCCTTTTATGCTACACTGTTTCACCACATGAAACGCCAGCCATATAATAGTTAGGATTTTGCCCTGTTTGCAAGAATTATTCAGGAGCTACGTGGCCTGATGACTTAGGTGTCTGACCCCCAGTATAATTAACAGCCTGGCTGAACTATTGTGGACATATTTACAACCAGAGAGACATAAAAATTACTCTGACGGCATTACAACCTTACTTGGCAGCAACGTCAACAATCATTGCTTGAATAAAAGACAATGCCTATTGTTCCATCTTTTAGCATAACAACTGAAACACTTTACGCTGATTGATTAGACTGGTAATATTAATATCTTAGCCCAGATAGCAACACATCGGAAGGTTATCCTCTAACAAATTCAGGCACAGCCTGTGCGCAGAATTTAATTCTACACCAGATTAAACTGCCTTATCTCCTATAAACTCTGGCAGTTTTTCTGTGTGATGTTACAGTCATTATGCACACTAGTAAGTGTCAAGATAATACACTTTAATACATAATCTTATTATTTTTAAGTTCCTTAGGACGAACATCTTTAGTGTTTAATACTTTGGGGCCATGGATCACACTAATGCTTGGGTTTATAAGAAGTAAGCGTATATTTATTGTATTATTGTTATCATGTTTGCTGACTGTTTTATTGTCTATGTAAAGACTTACCACTGCTCAGGTAAAAACATAATGTTGGCCACCTGTTGATATACAACGGTCCCTGGTCTTCTGAGGTCCAGGACACAGATAAAGCTGTGTCTAATCTTAGGACATGGTGGCGAACCTAGCACGGGTGCGCAGCGGCGGCACCAGAGCCCTTTACTGTGGGCAACCCGGGCCATCACCCCATCACACCGATAGGACTCAAATAATCTTCCTGCAGTTCCAAGCAACTTAAAAGATTGTGGCTTCCCGTCATATATTAAAGTGATACTCACTATTTGGGACTGTAGGAAAGGGAGAATGAGTAAACAGGGCTAATTATCTTTGGAAACTTACTGCTGGTCCCACGTTCCTGTGTACCAGGGACAATGGAATGAAGCCCTAAAAGGATGCAATTTTCCAGCCATTTTCTAAACTGTGTTTGCTGTAGTCAGTAGGCCAATATGAATGGAAAGTGGTGAGAACAGGGAGCAAAAAGTTACTGTTTAATTTTTGGTTGGTAAACTCACGATAATAAGGGGGTTTTTTGGTTGCCAGTTTGGCACTCGGGCCGACTACAAGGTTCGCCATCACTGCTTAGGAGATGTTGATACAGGGGAGAGGGGAACACATTCCTGCATATACCACAAAGCCCCTGACTTACTCAGCAGGATATGCCTACAGACAGGGAGCGCTGGTAATAAATCAGAGACCTCGAGCTGCAAATGAAACCGCACACCGCAAGATAAAAAGGCTGAGCTGGCAGGAAGCAGATTGTGAGCTCAGTCGCACTGATAAAGGCAATGCATACTTACTGCTGCAAAGGTGTAGCCATTCAGGGACCTGTCAATGAGCCTGGAGGCAGCACATTCTGGCCCCCATTGTAATAATCCTACATATCCCTCCCAGCTCATGTCACAGAGCAATCATTGCACATTGTCACTTTCTAACCTATATTAACTACTGAGAATACTACTGTACAACTTTACAATCCTGGAAGATGTATACTCTGCAGATTGTTACCTTTGTAATATCGGAGAACATTGCTTTATTCAGACTAACTCCTGGCAGCGCACATGAGTCTCTGCAGATTAATCATCATAATGATATGAGCGAGCCCTAAATGCTCGGGTAACTCAAATCTTCTAAACGAACTTTTTCCCATGCTCGAGTGTCTCTCTCGAATACGAGCCCCATTGAAGTCAACTCGAGCATTGTTCAAGGGGACCAGGCTCTGCCAGGGAGCTTGGCCAAACACCTGGGAACCTCAAAAAGGATGGAAACACCACGGAACTGGACAGGGTAACCAGCAGGGGCAGCATGCCATTGATGCTCGAGGCTGCTTATATCGCACCATTATGCCCAAAATTATGGCAACAGCATGGCCCATTACAGAGTGACAGAATGAAGCTAGATAGCTCTAAAACAATCCATATTGAACCCTGACACTATTGGGACTTCATGCAAGATGCAGGGGCAGCAGCGGCAGGCTAGATAGTGGGCCATGGGACAATACCCTAATGGACTCCCAGGCTTTCAAACCAATGGTGGCAGAGAGAACCAAAGGAGGTGAGCAAGAAGTGCTCAAAAATATCGGTACATAGATAAAGTTTTGCCAGTATATTTTGTGGATTACACAGCAGGGTGGCGACAAAGTTACATGGAAGCCATGAAACCAACCCAATTCTGCCTGACAACAGCCGTTTGATAAGGGGGACCCTTTATGGAGGCTGGAACTAGTAGTAGATTAAAGTGCTGCAGTTAAAACTATGTTATTGGATCTTGCATGGAGGTCTGGCGCGCCGCGCCGCGCGCTTTCGCCAATCCAAGCCCCTGTCTCTAGGCCTACTCCCCCACAGCAACTTCTAAGAACCTTTTGTTATATATCAATTGTATAGCGTTCTAAAGTTTAGGATCATGGCGGGTGAGGGAATGTAAACAGAAGCTCAGAAGCGCTGAATAATATTGGTAATGATAAAGTTTGCCATTAATATTTTGTGGATAACACAGCTGGTGTGCGACAACGTTAAATCAACTTTGATGTGGAATCCATGAAAACAAACCCAAATTTCTGGCCTGACCCACCTCGTTTGATAAAGGGACGATGTTGGAGGCAGCTATATGACGAACTTTTGGAGTAGCATGGAGACAACGTGTGGAGACTGCTATGGAGACAATTTCAAATTTGGATAGTGCCTGTATGTGGCGTCCAAAAAGTTTTCAACCAGAGGAGATGTAGGTGGCCCTCCGAAAAAATGGAATATATTGAGTGCTGTTAATGTGGCATCCAAAAAAGTTTTCAAACCAGAGGAGCAGGTAGGTGCCCGCCGAAAAAGGAATAGATTGAAGGCCTGTATGTGGCGTCCAAAAAAGTTTTCAAACCAGAAGGACAGGTATGTGGCCCTCCAGAAAAATGGAATGATTGATGCCTGTATGTGGCAGTCCAAAAAATTTTCAAACCAGAGGAGCAGGTAGGTGGCCCTCTCGCCGAAAAATGGAATAGATGAGTGCCTGTAATGTGGCAGTCCAAAAAGTTTTTTTTTTTTTTTTTTTTCAAAAACCCCAAAGAAATGAGCAGGTAGGTGCCCTCCAGAAAAATGCATAGTTGAGTGCTGTATGTGTGCAGTCCAAAAAAGTTTTCAATACCAAGAGGAGTCAGGTAGGTGGCCCTCCAGAAAAATTGAATAGATTGAGTCCTGTATGGGCAGTCCAAAAAAGTTTTCAAACGTCAGAGGAGCAGGTAGGTGGCCCTCCAAAAAATTGAATAGATTGAGTGCCGGTATGGTCACTCCCAAAAATTGTTTAAACAGAGGACCGGTCGGGTCGGTGGCCCTCCAGAAAAATTAACTGCATAAAGTACATAGCTAGAGCCCGTGGGCCCTGTCAAAAAAATAGCCAGTTTCCTCGGCTTTACTGTCACAAAGAGAGGAGAAGGAGGAAATGGAGGAGGAGGAAGGAGTGGATAAATTTATTCAGGTTGAGCTTCCTCCCTTCACCTGGTTGGGAGATTGGAAATTATGAGAATCCGCTTTATTCATCTTAATAACGTCCAGCCTGTCACGCTGTCAGTCCGACGGCCGTGTACTCCGTATCGTGATGATGCCACCCTGCACTGAAAAACCCTCTCGGACAAGACGCTACGCGAGGGCTGGCAGAACCTCCAGGCGTACAGCGCATTCGTGCCACAATGTCCAGCTTGAAACCCAGTAATTGTAGGGAGCTGTGGATCATTTAGGAAACGATGGTATGGTCAACTATACGTACTCCCTCACCATCTGTCTGTAAATATCATCCCTACTCTGGCCGAGACTGGGGACAGGTGACAGTTGGTCTTGCGGGGTGACATACAAGCTGGCTAAAGCCTTGTAAGCGTACCCTTGCCAGTGCTGGACAAGCTGCCTGCTCGCCTACCTCCCTCGCTACTTGTCCGAAGACTAACCACTCTGCCGCCTAGCGCGTCAGAATGGAACTACTGTTCAGCTTAGTCACCAGGGCCTCCTGGTATCTCCATGCATTCTCACACTCCTTTTCCTCTCCAGGGATGAGAGTGGAAAGAATTTTGTTGGACCGTTGGTCCAGGAGAGTGAACAACCCAGTAATCGGTGCTGAATAAATTCTTTGAAAACGGCGAGGTCCTGGATAGGGCAGCCTAGCATGAAATCTTCATATGCGCAGATTACCAACGCAGTAAGAATTCACTCCCTCCCTGGCGCTGACTGTCCATTTCCTTCCTTTCCTCCTCCTCCAACTCTCCCTCTTCTTCTTCGGCCCTACACGCTGAACATGAAGGACTCAACAATGGTCCCCTCTTTCTTGTGTCCTCGCCACATGCTCCTCCCTCTTCCTCCTCATCCCCTCCAACCTCCACCTCCTCCGATAATGCGCTGAGAAACAACCTAAGGGTGCCTTTGGCTATCAACAAGGACTCTCTTCCCCCTCTCTTGTGACGAGCGCATAAGCTTCGCGACTTCATGCTGACATCAGAGATTTTTCACATGCCACTCAGCTGATGGTGATGCTGATGATGGCGGCATCGCCACGACATCTGGTGTTGACTCCTCAAAGTTACTCAGCACCTGACAGATATCAGACATCCACGTCCACTTCCTCATTGTAGACCTTGAGAAAGCTCTACTGACGCTGACTACCATTTTCTGGTGGAAGTTGCATCTGGCAGTCCTACAATCGCTCTGCGCTGCTGGTAACTCGGATAACCTGGTCAGTGTTGAATTCCACCTCGTGGGTGGGCCACGTCGCACACATTTCGGTGAGCGGGCAGTTTGGAGGCGGCTGCCTGCCTGAGAGTGGCAGCATCTTTGCTGGCTTCCTGAATGCGCACAATGCGGCGCACCTTCGTGAGCAATCAGACAGATTGGGTATGTCTTGAGGAAACGCTGACTATCAGATTTCACACATGGGCCGGCATGCACATGTGTCAGTTGCCGAGTTTTCCGAGCCCCCCAACAGGTTACGGCCGTTGTCACACACAACCCTGCCTGGGGCTTCAGGTTCAGCGGTGCCAGCCACAGATCATTTCTGCGCCGTGATGCCCTGTAATAGTTCTTGGGCGGTGTGGCCTTTTAATCGCCTAGGTCCTTTGAGCACCGCCTGCTGTCGCTTAGCGGATTGTAGTTCGGAGGAGGAGGTGGAGGAGGGGTGGGAGGAGGAGGAGGCATAGTAGGCCTGAAACACCTGGAGACCGATGGTAGGCCCCGCATCTTTCGTCATCATTATATGACCAGCCTCAGGGGTCAACTCGGTCCCATCCTCCACCAAGTTAACCCAATGTGGTGCCGTCAGCGATATATAGTGGCCCTGCCCGTCACACTCGTCCACGTGTCTTGTCTGTGGTCGTGGACCTTGTCAGAAACTGGTTGGTCAAGGGCACGGATGATGTTGTCCTGCACGGCGGTGGCAGGGCGGGGACGGCACATCGGAAAAGTGAGTGGCGGCTGGGACCGACTAACAGAGGGGCGGCCCCGTCATGAGGTTGCGAAAGGCCCCTCGGTCTCACTAGCCTATAGGGCAGTCATCTCCAGGGGCTGGAGCAATCGGAATGTGGACATTAAGGGCTGTGTGGCGTGCTGGGTGGGTTCACTATATTTTGCGTCCGCTCCCAGCGTCTGGGGTATGGAGATCTTAACGCTGGTGATGCCTGGTGGAGGATCGTTGAGGCGCAAAAATGGGGGGGTTTTTGTGGCATGGTCCTGGGCAGGGGGCTGACTAGCAGCTGACACAGGGAAGGAGCAGTGGTGTGCACGGCCGGAGGTGACACGGGCTTGTTTGCCACTGAGTGGGTGTTTAGCAATTCATATGCCTGCTCATACTGGTGTTAGTTAAGCTTTGGTTGGAAACCCTGCTGATCCTGGTTTGGCAAATGTTGCACACCACAGTCCGTCGGTCATCCGTTGTTTCCTTAAAGAACTCCAGACTCTGAAAATATAGCCTCGCCGCAGGAGCCGCTCGCCACGGGAGCTTCACTATTGACACATTTGGCGCTGATGCACCATGGTCTGGCCCTGCCTCTCCGTCTGGGCCTCCACCACTGCCTCTTCACTGTTCTGGTCGAGGACTCTCCTTCCTCCGTCTCAGAAGCACTGTGTTCCCCCGGCCTAAATCAACCCAGCTTGGGTCTGTCACCTCATCATCCTCCGATCCCGCATGTCTGCCCTCCCCCCTCGGACTTCCTCCTCCCTGACACAACTTCCTCCAAACTTCCCCACTGTCTGACAACCGTCCTCCTCATGCGACCCTCTTCCTTCTTTTTTCCACTACGTCAAGAGGTCATCATCACCCACAGACTGCGACTGGTGAAAACCTTGGGGGGCTTCGGAAAATTGCTCAGGCCAGCAACCGGACAAGTTGTTTGTGACTGTGGAAGGGTCCCAGAAAACAGTTCCTCAGAGTATGCCGGTTCAAATCCCAAATTTTCCTGGGAGGGGGCAGACTGGGGGGGGGAGGCTGAGGTGCAGGAGCGGAGGAGTGCCGATTTCGGTGACCATGGTTGGATGCGTGGAAGACTGACTGGTGACAATTGCTCGAAGCATTGGTCGGCAATCCACGACATCACCTGTTCGCACTGTTCTGGCGCTCAACAGTGCTCTACTCTCCCACGAGTCCCAGTAATTCAGACATGAACCTAGGGAGTGTAGCTCTGGGCGGCGTTCCCTTCCCCTGCTCCCCATCACGCAGGTGGTGTTCTCACCCCCGCCAAGGACCCCACGGCCTCTGATTCCTGCAGTAGTTGAACGCCCACGTCCCCGCCCTCGTCCTCTACCCCCTCCCTCGGGTTAACATTTTGAAATGAAAGTTTAACTTACTTTTTTTTTTTACTTTTTTTTTGTGTTTTTTGTGTGTTTTAGTTTTTTTTTTTTGTGTTTTTTTAGTTTTTAAAACCAAACAATGCTATCCTATTGGCTATGGCTATTTTCTAGCCAGTATGAAAGCACACGCTTATGCCAGAGGAGATAAGCTGAGTTATTAAAAAATACACGTAAATAAAAAAGGACATGCAAGACTGTGCCTCATTGAAATCCACCCCTAATAAATTTTCCCACTTCGGTCTTTGCGATGGATATGTGCGTCACAAGCGCAAAACACAGCGGTCGCAAGTCCACTAACAAATTGCTCACAATTTGCTACTTAGATGCACTGCAGGAGTACAGCCACCAGCAGATCACCAGAAATCAATTATATAACGCTACTGAAGGCGTAAGTAGCCGTTTGGATTTTCTATGGCTATTTTCTAGCCAAGTATGAAACACACTGCTATGCCAGATAAGATGACGTCTGAGTTATTAAAAAATAAACGTAAAATAAAAATGAATGGCAACTGTGCCTAATTGAAATTCCACCCCTAAGAAATTGTCCCACTTCGGCTCTTCTGGCGATGGATATGTGCGTCACTAAGCGCAAAACAACGCGGTCGCAACTCGCACTACAATTGCTCACAATTTGCTAGTAGATGCACTGCAGCAAGGGACAGCCACCAGCAGATCACCATGAAATCAATATTTATAACGCTACTGTAGCGTAAGTAACCGTTGGATCTCCCAGGGGCGTCGCTAAGTAAAAAAATCCGGGGCTCTGTGCCCGGAATCTTTTGGCTGGAGCCCCGGATCTCCCATGCGCATCTCCTCTCTCTCATCACGCTCTCCACAGATCATTGATGAGAATGAGTGCGTCCTGCTTTCCCCACAGGGGCTTCAGCCATCTGGAGGAGTAATACTCTGAAGGACCTGTGACTGATGTCCTGGATGGTCACATGACCTGCCCGGGGAAAAACACACAGTGCACACATAGACCTGCATCCATTGAGGTAAGTGGGGCTGTGTGGGGGACTTACCTACAGGGGGGGCTGTGTGGGGGACATTTATCTACTGTGGTGGGCTGTGTGGGGACATTACTTACGGGGGGGGGGGGCTGGGGGGGGACATTACTTACTGGGGGGGGCAGTTTTGGGGAAATTACCTACTGTTGTTCCTGGTGGGACACTAACTTACTGGGAAAGGGGGAGGGGCTGTGTGGGGGACATTCCCACTGGGGAGTAGCTGTGTGGGGGCACAGTACTTACTGGGGGGCTGTGTGGGGGGACATTACTTACTGGGGGGCTGTGTGTGGGCTCATTACTTACTGGGAGGGCTGTGGTGGGGGCACATTTACTTCTGGAGGGCTGTGTGGGGCACTATACTTACTGGAAAAGGGCTGTGTGGGGGGCACATTACTTACTGGGAGGGCTGTGTGGGGGCACATTACTTAGTGGGGGGCTGTGTGGGGGCACATTACTTAGTGGGGGGCTGTGTGGGGCACATTACTTACTGGAGGACGTGTGGGGGGCACCTTACTTACAACTGGGGGGACTGTGTGGGCACATTCTTACTGGGGGCTGTGTGTGGGGACATACTTACTGGGGGCTGTGTGGGGCACATTACTTAGCGGGGGTCTGTGTGGGGGCACATTACTTACATGGGGGGTCTGTGTGTGGCACATTACTTACTGGGGGGCTGTGGGGGGCCATTACTTCTGGGGGTCGGTGTGGGGCACATTACTTACTGGGGCTGTTGGAGCACATACTTCCTGGGGGGCTGTGTGGGGGGCACAATTACTTACTGAACTGGGGGGGCTTGTGGGGGACATTACTACCTACTGGGAGTAGCTTGTGTGGGGGCACATACTTACTGGACTTACTGGGGGGGGCTGTGTGGGGGCACATACTTACTGGGGGGGGGCTGTGTGGGGGCACATTACTTACTGGGGGGGCTGTGTTGGGCACATTACTTACTGGGGGGCTGTGTGCGGGCTCATTACTTACTGGGGGGCTGTGTGTGGGCTCATTACTTACTGGGGGCTTGTGGGCACATTACTACTACTGGTGGGGGGGGGCTGTTGTGGGCCACACTACTTACTGGGGGGCTGTGTGGGCACATTACTTACTTCTGTGGGGCTGTGTGGGCCACATTACTTACTGGGGGGGGGGACTGGGGGTCTGTGGGGCACCTTACTTACCTGGGGGGGGCTGTGTGGGCACATTACTTACTGAGGGGCTGTGTGAGGCACATTACTTCACCTGGGGGACTGTGTGGGACCTTACTTACTACTGGGGGACTGGGGGGGGCTGTGTGGGGGACACTACCTACTGGGATAGCTTTGTGGGGGCAACATTACTTAACTGTGGGGTGGGGCTTGTTTTGGCACATTACTTACGGGGTGGGGGGACTGGGGGGGCTGTTTGGGGCACATTACTTACTGGGGGGACTGTGTGGGCACATTACTTACACTGGGGGGCCTGTGTGGGAGCCATTAACCTACTGTGGGTGTCCTGTGTGTACACATTACTTACTACTGGAAAGGGGGGGGCTGTGTGGGGGACATTACCTACTGGGAGTAGCTGCGTGGGGGCACATTACTTACTGGGGGGGGGGCTGTGTGTGGCTCTTTACTTACTGAGAGGGCTGTGTGGGAGCACATTACTTACTGGGAGGGCTGTGTGGGGGCACATTACTTAGTGGGGGGCGGTGTGGGGGGCACATTACTTAACCGGTGGGGGCTGTGTGTGGGCCTCACTTAATACTGGGGGGCTGTGGTGTTGGGCTCATTATTACTAACTGGACTGGGGGGCTGTGGTGGGCACATTACTTACTGGGGGAGCTTTGTGGCACTTACTTACTGGGGGCCTATGGTGGGGCAACATTACTTCTTAGGGGCTAGTGTGAAAGGCAACATTACTTACTGAGGGCCTGTGTGGTCACATTACTTCTGGGGGGTGGGCTGGTGTGGTGGGGAGGGGGGAGAGAAACATTAACTATGGAGTACTGTGTGGGGGCACAGTACTCTGGGGGTGGTGGTGCTGTGTGGGGGCACATTACTTACTACTTATGGGGGGTCCTGTGTGGGGGCAACATTCCTTACTGGGGTCTGTGTGGGGGCACATTACTTACTGGGGGGTCTGTGTGGGGGCACATTACTTACTGGGGGCTGTGTGGGGGCACATTACTTACTGGGGGGGCTGTGTGGGGGCACATTACTTACTGGGGGGGGCTGTGTGGGGGACATTACCTACTGGGAGTAGCTGTGTGGGGGCACATTACTTACTGGGGGGGGGGCTGTGTGGGGGCACATTTTACTCGTGGGGGGGGGCTTTGGGGGGGGCACATTAAACACTTTACTTGTGGGGCTGTGTGGGGGGGGGGCACAATTACTTACTGGGGATGAGGGGGGCTGTTGCGGCTCATTACTTAACTGGGGGAGGCTGATGTGTGTGGCCTCATACTTACTGGGGGCTGTGTGGGGCAACATTACTTTACCTGGGGGGCTGTGTGCACATAATTACTGGGGGACTTACACTGGGGGGCTGTGTGGGCTCTCATTACTTCTGGGGGGGTGGGGGCTGTGTGGGCACATTCCTTACTTACTGTGTGTGGCTGTGTGGGCAACATTACTTACTGGGGTGGTGGCTGTTGTTGGGCACATTACTTACTGAGAGGGGCTGAGTGAGAGGCACATTACTACTTACTGGGACTGGGGGACTGTGTGGGCACATTACTTACGGGTGGGGGCTGTGTGGGGGACATTACCCACCCGTACTGGAGTAGCTGTGTGGGGGCACATTACTAACTAATTACTTATACTCGTGGGGGGGCTGTGTGGGGGGGGGGGGGGGGGGGGGGGGAACTTAATTAGGGGTGGGCTGTGTGGGGCACATTACTTTACTTACTGGGGGACTTACTTGGGGACTCCTTGGGGGGGCTGGGGGGGGACTGGGTGGCTGGTTTTGGAGCACATTACCTACTGTGGGTCCTGTGTGGGACACATTACTTACTGGGAAAGGGGTGGGGGCTGTGTGGGGGACATTACCTACTGGGAGTAGCTGCGTGGGGGCACATTACTTAGTGGGGGGCTGTGTGGGGGCACATTACTTACTGGGGGGCTGTGGGGGGGCACATTACTTATTGGGGGGATTGGGGGGGCTGTGTGTTGGCTCATTACTTACTGACTCTGGGGGGGGGCCTGGGGGGGCTGTTGTCACCACTAGGAATGGAATTCACTAGTAGAAGAAACATGTACAGCTGAAGTTGTTTGATGCACAAAGTAAATAATGTTGTTAAATGTAAAGTCTGTGTCATTGATAAGTACTAGTGGCCAGATTAGGGATTGACCCAGTTTTTCTTTCATCCTTTTATTGCTAACTGTTCACCATGAAGACGCCAGCCATATAATAGTTAGGATTTGCCCTTGTTTGGCCAGAGAATGATTTAGGAAGCTACATGTGGCCTGATGACTTAGTGTCTGACCCACAAGTATAAGTTTACAGCTGGCTGACTATTGTGGACATATTTACAACCAGAGAGACATAAAAATTACTCTGACTGCATTACACCTTACTTGGCAGCACAGTCAACAATCATTGCTTGAATAAAACAGACAATGCCTATTGTTTCCATCTTTTAGCATGAACAACTGAAAACACTTTAAGACTGATTGATTAAGACTGGTATATTAATACTCTTAGCGCCCAGCATACAACACATCGGAAGGTTTAAAAAATGCTTAAAATTTGACTTTGATGGCAAAAAATTTGTTCCAAACAGAAAATATTTACCTTTACATCTCCTAAATGTAATACATGGACATGTGTAGAGTTCACAAATGTGCCCTGGCCCCCTAAAGGGAGAATCTCTTCTTTCCAAATGAATCTTGAGTTTGTTCTAGGTACTAGAGATCCAAAGATATTCAGGTTTTAAAGTGAGAATATCAGGGCCATTTTATATATAAAAATCACTCCCAACGGCAGTTTAACATTATTATCTCGTTTCCTAAAACTTATAAACACAAATTTAGATTTCATATAAAGAGGAGACTCTTATTTTCATAGGAAAAAGAAGTAAGGTTCTATGTGTCATCAGAGCCAGAGATACAGCCCCCTGAAATTACCCCCGAACGGGTCCCCCCCCCCCCCCCCAATCCAGATCTTAGCCATCAGGCTCATGGAAATTTGCGCACACATGAGCTTGCTTGCAACCTCCGGATAATGGAAATCTTCACTTATATGTTACTACTACATTTTGAGAAGGGATAATAATCAACTAAGAGTCATGTTTTTAACGCCTTCTTAATGCAGACTATTAAGAACAACACTTTCTCTTCTCTCTTAGTTTCCTTTCCTCGATTTTTTTTTTGTTGGGACAATTGACTGAAAACGATGACATTTCGGTCCGCTTCGCCTAATGTGACTGAGTCTGGAATAAATTTTTATTTCCCACCATCCTCCATTTTATTTACTCCTATGTTATGACGTTTCACTCAAATTCCTTATGAAGCGCGGAGGGTTCTGTTATTGTGGCAGCTAATACAATGGCCACATCTAAAACGTGGACTTTTATTATCTCATTAAGTTTATGGATATATAGTTATGTAAATTTGGTTAACCATTGTGTAGGAGTCAGACAAATGTAGATCTGTTGAATTTTCTTCTTTCTGTCATTTTCCTTTGTTGCATATTTGTGAATATGCACATTGTGGGGTAGGTAATGCTCTCCTCACACATCTGCTGTTTTAGGAACAGTGTATTTTTATTTATTATAAGTCTTCTGGATTTGGCCATATTTTAGAGGAAATTTTGAATGTTATTGCCAAATGCTCGCCTATGGTTGTCTGCTTTCAAAATTCTATAGGTTTTATGGGCGCGTTTTTATACTTTTTATTCAGTTTTATTGATATATTTTTGCAGGTTGTGACTGTCTTTAAAATTTCTAGCTGAAAAGCAGATATCCTAGTTATTACGTTTTTAGTGATATGATGTGGATTTTATTTATGTGAACAATAGGGGCCACTTGGGTGAACTCTACACATGTCCATGTAATTCATTTAGGAGATGTAAAGGTAAATATTTTCTGTTTTGGAACAAATTTTTTGCCATCAAAGTCAAATTTTTAAAGCATTTTTTATAATGTTTCAGTTTAAATAAAATCATAATTTGCGCCTGTGTCTATACTCTTGATCAATTTATAAAATGGGGCAAGTGTCTGCTTTCAAAAATATCGGTCCCCACCTCTCCCCCAATTGGCCTCACGTCGAATCACCCTCTAGTCATTTTTTGAGTTTGGAGGAACCGGAGGAACCCCGAGCAACCCCCGCAGACACAGAGAGAACATACAAAATCTTTGCAGATGTTGACCCTCACTGCAAGGCTGGTAGTGCTTAACGCAATGAGTCCCATTCTGCCCATCAATCTTCCTATGATCCATCTTCCTATAAAATTCTCTCCAAAATTACAGTTTGTTTTACATACTAAGGGGACCTCTTGCTGACTTTTGCTGGTCCATAATAGTTTTTTTATTTTGGGGCCCCCACTTTGCCCAGGGCCCCACTTTGTCTAGACTTGCCCTGGCTAAAAGATTGGACACACTAGGCGATTGATCTGGTTTTTAGAATTCCGTAGAAGCCCTTTCAGACATTTCTTCGGGGGTACGGTGAACTAGCGGGATAGGGAGCATATTAGCGATAAGTAGGTGCCGCAAAGTAGTGTAACGGGGCTTCCAGGAGCCAACGGGTAATTACCAGTAGCTAAGCTGATTTTTTTGAGGGCAAGATGATATAATGTGTTGGGGCGTGTGGGAGGTTAGTGAGAGTGCCTGCGGCTACGAGGTGGTGCTAGTATGTGGTGGGATATAAGGGAAGGTGGCATTGATTCAGGTGATGATTGGAGGGTAGAGTGTGCTGTGTGGTTCGTGTGGGTAGGTGGAGCGTCAGTGGCCCCGTCATGTAGGGATATAGGTGTGAGCAATCGGAAGGACAGGAAAAGGTAAAGGAGGGTAGGGGACGGGGGGACGAAGGAGAAGGGTTGGTGGGGGGGGTGGATGTAGGGGGCGGTGGGGAAAGGGAATGGGAATAGAATAGGTGTTATGAGACAGAGGGATGGGAGGGTAGTATGAATTAATACACGTGCGGTGGAGTTGTGTTGGATGTTCGCGGGGTTTGGGATTGTCGGAGGGGGGGGTAGAAAAGGAATGAGGGAGTACGACTAGTAACTTTGTGGCGCAGGAGAGTGTAGGGGATGGGGAAAAAATGGAGGTAGGGAGTGGGGAGGTTGGTGTTGAATCGGGGAGAGGGCGGTTGAAGTGGTGGTTCGGGAAGTGCGACTGCGGTGGGACAAATTGAGTTTGGAGGTGAGGTAGCGTAGATGGGAGGCGGGGGTGATGGGAGGTTGGATAAGGCATCTGCTGGTTTGGTAGTACTTTGGGGGGTGGTGAGTGGAGAATGATGACCACGAGTTGGACTAAGTAGGAGTGCAGTAGTCTAAAGGGAGTGGGGGAGAGTAGATGCAGGGCGGGGGCGTGGGGGGAAGGGGCTGGGGTTGGTACGCATCGTGAAACGAGCCGGAATGAGGAGTGGGGAATGGCGGCCTTTTTCCTAACAGGGTCATTGCTCGTGTTTGTACGTGTTGGGGGTTTCTTGGAGGGGCGGTGGTGAGACTAGGTTGGTAAATGTATTCAGAGGTGGGTGAGGAAGAAGTGGGGGAATTACGTAGATAGGGGGGGGAAGCTAGCATAAATTTAGGGACTAGATAGATGTGAAATTGGTAGAGCGAATCAGAGTACCAGGGTTGCCGAACGGGCGAGGCATGACAGATGCGGCTGTGCGGGAAGGGGGATAGTTTTTTGTGAACGGTCGGGGGGGGCAGCGGGCTAGGAGTGGATAAAATTTTTGGTGGGGGGCAGGGGGTGCGTGGGAGAGGTATTGGTAATGGGCGAGAAATAGGTGTGTGGAGATGATTGTGGTTTCCCCCCTCTTCCTCGCCTGGCTTTCCCCTTATACTTGCGTGTCCCCCTAATCTCCAGCCCCCATGTTAGCTTCCTAATATATTCCTGGCCCAACAGGGCACCCTCCAACGGATTATATGGCTGGCGTCTTCATGCGTGCTACAGTTAGCATCCCGGAGGAAAGATAAAGCAAACTGTTCATCGCCTAAGGTCTGGTCCACGTAGTAACTTATCATGACACAGCCGACAGTAATTACACAGTATAAACTGGTGCATGCAAACAACTCGTTCAGCTGCTACATGTTTACTTTCACTAGCTGAATTCCATTCCTAGTGGTACAACAGAGAGCCAGCCGGCCAGCCAAGAGTTACATCAGTTCAATTGGTAACCATTCTCAACCACTGCTTACCCACTTGCGCACAACAAATTCTATTTAACCCCTCTAACGCGAAGCATTCATCGGGCACCTGACGACAAGGACCCTTTTCAAGGGGGACGCAAGTCCGGCCCTGGTGCTCACTACTAAATGCGTTATCACTTTGAAACGCTCGTTAACATTATCCAAGTGCTTTTGCATATGTTTTTTTCCTCGTACACATGTGTACTTCAGTTAGCGTTACAAATTTTGGGGTATGTTTTGCATGTATGTGTTGAAGAAACAGATCAGATATTTGGGACAAATTTGGGAAAAACTTCTCAATTTTTGAAATTCAAATGTTGCTTCTTTGGTTCCACACGCATAGTTCATAACACCAGAAAATGAAAACTAACGTCACCAAATGTTCTACTTTATGCCTCCATGGTTTTTTATACATACTATCATTTTTGTAAGATGTTGATGGGGCTTTGAACTTAGGTGCAATTTTTCACATTTTCTAAAAAAAAAAAAAGCAAAATCCTGTATTGAGGGACCCCTCTCAGTTTGAAGTCCTTGTGAGAGCCTAAATAAAAGTAACCCCATAAATTACCCCATTATATGAACTACCACTACACAACCCTTCAACGTACGTAAAACACAACTTTTATGAAGTTTGTTTCACCCTTTAATGGTTAGGGTTAACAGGTTTGGTTGGTTTTTTTAAAACAAAAATGGATGCAATTTTGCACTTTTTTTTTTTTTTTTTATACATTAATGTGCTTTTTCATAAATGTACAAATTTCTACGATGATAAAATATCCAAACGCCACAAAATTTGATACCAACATTCCTCCCTGTATAACCATAGTCCATATGTGTGTGTAAACCTGCTCTTGGGACACACGCCAGGGCATGGAGTGGAGCTGCGAGCCATTCAGCTAGCAGATTGCTTGTGCACTTTTTATGCTTATACAATCTTTATTTTTTGGCAATTTGGACATTTAAGGGCTTATTGTGTTTGCGACCAATGAGATTGCCAAACTTTACAAACTACTTGCATTTTAGGTGGGCCGTAGCCTTTTGGATGGATTTTATTAACTCTAATGTATGGAGGAAAAGAAAATTGTCAATTTTGGGTTCTTTTTTTTTGTCTTTTTGGGTGAGTGTAACACCGTACACTAAAAAAATACCTATAATATTTTATCTCTAGATCGCTAGCAGTACGGTGATACCTCATTATATTTTTTTATATTTTTACAGAGAAAAAAACCAATATAAAGACAAATCTTATTTGTGTTTTGCATCGCATTTTTTCGCGAGATATAATTTATATTTTTTGCGTGACAGTGCCTAGTTAGTGAGCTTATTTTTTACGTTGTTTGTCTGTTCGTTCTTTTTCAGTGGTACCATTTTGGGCCGTGCACATAACTTTTTTTGATTTGATCACTGTTGCGAACAGTTTTGTGAAGGGTATTCTGTGAAAATTTACAATTTTGGCGATTTTTTGGTTTACGTTTTGTTACGGCGTTCACCGTACGTGTCCAATGAATGTTTCTTGACTTTTGTACGATTGTGACGGACGGTAGATACCAAATATGTGGGCTGGTATTTTGGTGATTTATCAGTTTTTTTTCACTTTATTGATGTGTATAGGGAATGTTTTCTGGTTAGGAGGACTTTAACTTGTATTTAATTAATTCTTGTTATTCAAAATGTGCTGTTGAATTGTGTTTTCATACTTTTTTTTCTTACTTTTACAGGTTAGCTGACAAGTGATCCACTGATCACTTGTCTCAAGCTTCTTATTCTTCACCTAATACAGTGTACTATACAGAGTATTATAACGTATTATGTGACACACTGGAGGATCGCATGCGAGGATCGAGGATTCGCGCACCACGGGCACACGGCAGTCTCCGTGCCGTGGCTGCCGATCAGGCAGCGGACCCCTCCGGTTAGCGCCGTGGGGGGTCCGATTTCCACTAAATGCTCCATCACGTTAAATCTTCGATACGCGGGTGTAGAGACGGATGTCGGCTGATAATATATAGGCCGTACACCCGATCTTACTTGCTCGGCTCCGGTTCAGGAGTCCTGCCCGCCCAGAAGCTTGACGTACTATTACTGATTTGCGGGAACGCACCTCCCGCTCATGCCGTAATAGCTCACGTCAAATGTCGAGGAGAGGGGTTAAACCTACCTTCCAAATGTCCGGACCGATTCAATGTTTTTCAACCACTGTCCTGTCATGATTCGAGTTTGTCCTGTCCACTATGCTTCCGGAGCAGCTTAGGACATCAGGACCAGGAGGAAAGCCGTGATCAGCTTTCCTGGCAGCCTCCAGCACATTTGCTTCTTCTTTAGAGACATGTGTGGAGGAAGAGACTCTCCACTATGATAGGCCAACACCAGAGCCTTAGTAAGAAGAGGAAAGCAAGAAGCCGCGGAGGGGATGAGTGGAAAGGGAAGCTAACAGAGGTGTTTGTTGATTTAACTACAGTTACTGCGAGGTGGGTTAATCGCCACAATTTAAATTATAATAGAGATGTCGAGGGCAGGGGGAGCACAATAGAGGAAGAGGAGACAGGAGGCCCACATATCCAGGGAATGAAGACAGCAGGGGCCACAATATGAGGGGCTGTGGAGGACAGAAGGCCACAACAAATGGGTAAATGGAGGACAGGGCCGGGCCACAATACTGGCGAGATGTAGCCGGAGGCAACATATAAGGGAGTGGAGCTACCAAAAGGACCAATTAAGATGGGGGGATGGAGGAGAGAGGCCACAATAAAAGGGACGCGATACAGGACAGAGGCCAAAATCGGACCGAAGATGGGGTACAAAAAGCCCTAGCGACAATATGAGTGTTTGGGGGCCCAACAGAAAGAGAGGATACAATGAACAGGTATTATATGTGCGTCCAAAGCCTTAAGTGTATAGAATACTAACTATGCTTGAGGTTGAAGCACAGTGGCAATGGGCCGTTGGTCTATGGTACAAACTTTTTGACGCCCATTTGTCCCTTATTCTCTCGCCAAAAGTGGGAATGATCGTTAATATATTACTAAACTGCTAAAACTATGTCCCGCCACTAGTTAAATAGTCCCAAGCCTTATAGCACCTCCGCCATTCTATAATCTCTGATCCTTAACAAGCCCTTTAGCTGCCTTCGGTCTATTTCCGTTCCTACAAGACTCCGTATGTGCTACTCCCCCCAATGTTCTGAGAACTCTCTACCAAATGTGTCAAAGTCGCCCTCCTCCTTATAAACACTTCAAATCTGCTGATGAAAGTATTTTACATTTTGTTTGGTTGCCACTGCTAAGAACTCTTGAGCCTCTTTATGGACTTGTAGAGAAAACCATCTACGTCTTCTTTTTGTAACAAACAGGATTTTTATATTGGCGTGATTACAATGGTCATCCATGTGATATTCGTGTTTGCGTTGCTGCCAGTGTCTGAAGTGGTATTGCGCTTCGGAAACATGCAGCTCAGGTTGCCGTGGCTTCACAGTGACCAGAGCCACAGCAGGTTGAAGCATCTGGTGCTGCTGGTGCCGGAATGTCTGCCCGACGAACGGGGGGGAAGCCAGAGAATTGTTCCTGGTTTTTAATACATGCTCAGAAATGCAGCCATCTGTCCTTTGTCAGTCAAGTGTTTCACACCTTATGAATGCGTTTTAACTTAGAGGAGCAGGTGCCATTTGCACCACACACAGTGAGTGTGAGATGGCTTGGAGGATTCTCACGCCCTTTGTCAGATCCAAGAGTCTGTGCCTGCACCGTCGTCAGCACTGTTTTTGCAGCAAGGTCACTCTAGCTGCTGTTTATATTTTCTCACAATTGCAAGTGACTGTGAGATACTATTGGTTTCGTCACTCTTTGTGCTAACATATAGAATCATGGGAACAAATAGGATGAATATAGCAAGACTGTAGCTTTGTGGTTTCTAAAGGTGTTGTCCGAGTTTAAAAAAAAAATATATCTATATATCTCTATGTGGCGGGGAGCGGGCTGCCTAAAATATCATAAAGCGGTCTTACCTTCCGGTGCCTCCGGTAATCCAGCGCTGCTGTCGCTCTTGTCCTGAGGCGCCATGTAAAACAACAGGGCCCGCCGTAGCAGCGCTGCAATTCACTTCCGGCCGTCGTTGGCCGTGTACGCCTATCCGTCCCTATCCACAGCATTGTGTATGGGGGGCCGAAGTTTGTCCGTGTCCGGCCAGAAGGCTGAATCAGCGTGCTTCGCGGCCATGTTTTTTACACGGCGGCCCGCCGAGTTGACAGCAGCGCTGGATAGGGAGGCACCGGAAGGTAAGTACAGCTTTATTTTTTAGCACCGCTCCCGGCCACTATAATACTTTTTTTCATTCAATCTCGGACAACCCCTTAATATCTTCTTTGCCACCACAATGCTTTGCCGCATAACAGGCCCTGTTTTTTTTTTTAAATAATTCCTGGTTTCACCCGATGCCACATAGATTTTCTGATTAACAGCCTAGTTTCCTCGGCTGACATGAGCTATTGGACAAAAAACTGCTGTGCAAGGTATGATATAGTCCCACAAGAGTGAAGATACCCTTGACTGCAAAAGTAATGAAGTGATAAAACAGGTATCCTCCATCTGTTGCTACCATAATCCACTCTATTCATGAAGACAACTTATCTAATCCTGCAAAAACAAGCTTGAATTTTAGAAAGAGATTCTGAAAAGTTATTATCACTCAGACATATTGGAGAAACGTATTGAATTTACATGGATAAATACCAGTAAACAACTTGCTTGGTATAGATCACTTTACTTAATATTAAAGTGCGTTATTGTGACTGATCTGCTCCCAAGGGTCATGATCTACAGAGTATTTTGACCTGACTAAAGCCGACCTCAGAGTTAAAAAAGAATTCAAGATATGTGATGGCTACTAATACACTAAGCAATCTATTGATGCATCTTTGTTGGGGATCTGCTAAACAAGTGGTTGTCAGACCAGTCTGGGGAGACAGCTGTAGTGAATGTAACAGTCCTACTCTTGCTTTCTGCTGTCCCACCTGCTGGCATTGCTCATAGTTGCAAACAGGAAATCCTTTGGTGTGCCCCAACTACTTCCTGCCTGCACATCAATTCCAATGGCATTCGATGGAGTGTCTCCATACATCCCAGATTGCCCCATGAGCCATTGTAACAAGAAATGTGCGACCATCATTTGTGGTCGCAGTGGAAGTGTGGGCATCAGAGAGACACTCACAAACCACCACACAGGTCTGTTACGAGTAAGTGATGTTGACCACAAGATACATTTTCAACACTTTTTACACCATGTCACTTGGGTAAAAAAGGATGAAAAAGTGACTTACTAATGGCTACTTAAATTGTAACCAAATGCTCTACCTACAGCCAAACAACAACAGTATTTGCAAAAAGAAAATATATAATTTTATTACTGAAAGTAAATATTCGATAAAAGTAGATGTTTCATGGAGTTATTAAACTAAATAGTACAGTGTTTTATGTGATCCACCATGTATACATATAGTAGAGGCCAAAGTTTTTGGTCAACCTGCCATTCTGTCAGATAAAAGTTTTTTCCAAAAAATTATTTCAATCAGAATTCTTTGGCATTATGATCTTCATCTAATTTGTCGTCAATGGAAAACCACAAAAGATTGTCAAAAAGCTAAATTGGATATAATCCCCAATCAAACATAAAAAGGGGTGGAACAAAAGTATGGCACGGTTTCAAAAAATCTGGTGATGCGCTTTCCCTAATTTGTGTAATTAACAGCACCTGTAACTCTTCCTGTGGCACAGCCTAACGGTGGGTGGCAATAACTAAATCACACCCAGTTGAAATGTGACTAAGTTGACTTCCGGTTCCGGCGCAGTGATGTAAGGATCTTTTACCTTACATCTGCATCCCGGCCACAGAAAACCTGCACGGTACTGGAGAGAGGGGGAAAAGTGCAGCCCAGGACTTTCTCGCCAACCGGGAGGAAATCCACAGCATCACCAGGCAAGAAACCGTGGAGCCCGGCAAGCTGAATCCCGCCGCAGTGGATCGCAGGTGACCATTGTGCACCCACCACAGCAGTGCCGGAAGGCACATCAGCAACAGCAGGAACATGCAGGAGGCCCAGCACTACAACCAAGCCCCGGCCGTCATCAAAAGTGCCAACAAACAACCGCGGCCCGCTGCAAGCACCAGAGCTGTAAACATCAGTGAGTCACAGTGATTCACTGGTAACTAATCAGCGGGCATAAGTGGGAGCACCTCGTGGATACTGGCGGCCATTTTGCAGCAGCATGTCAACAGCCAAAAACGAGCGGGTACTTAACTGGGTGGCACCACCCATAAGAGGGTTCCCTGGCCCAGAAAGTTGGAGCCCAGCGGCCCATATTAACCTTCCTGAACTGAAGGGGCCTACTCTTATGGAGTGTAAGGTAATCTGGGCGGGCTTTACACATCCATCAGATGTTCCCGTCCCAAGCCTGCCTGACGACGAGGGGGTTGACCACACACACACTGCCATGGAGAGGATTACCTGCTGGCCAACAATCTAAGCGCGTTTAAACCACAGCATACACTCCAGAATGTGCCTCCAAGGCAGGAATGGAGGAAAGAACATGCCAGACTGTGCACCCAAAGCCAAATCTTGCATATAGGCAACCCCCGCCACAGAACCGATGCCAATGACCCGCATCAGGTAGACCCGTCGATGTGACAACTTCCAGCAGCTGGCGGCAGAGGTGGTGCAAAGCTAAGCTCCAGACTCCTAAAGCCTAGACCGGCCCCAAATCACTACACCACAGATGTACATCCATGACGCCAGAATCACGAAGGGGAAAACCGTGTGTGCAAAGACAGAAAAAGAACTCACATCATTGATATAAGACACCAACTTGAAGTTTGGTCACCTTGGATTCCTAAAAGGCTATCCGAAAAACTCTAGATGTCGAGAACCGCTCAAGACATAAGTTTATAATCACAGCTCACGTACTTCATGAACGGTCAACTCTCCCTTTACTAATCCATCCTATGGCTATCTCCCATCTTTTTACCCAGTCAAACAGAAGATATAACCAAGTCTCCAGGCTTCTCTGAATCTGCAGGTCTTTTTACCTTGGACCCTGTAAATAAGATGGCAGCCTGTATGGCGGTTCAAGCTTGCTGAATTTTTATTTATTAACTTATGTATTAAAATTATTTATATTGTTCCCTTATTAAAAAAAAAATGGCTGGACCCTTATACAACCTCTTGTGCAACCCCCTCCCCTCATAGACTGCAAGCTCTTGTGTGCAGGGCCCTTACACCCTATTGTTCCTATGACTGTTCTGTGTAAATGTCAATATTAGTATCTGTACATGTCCCCATGATTGTTAGCGCTACGGAATTTAATGCGCTATCTAAATAAGATTATTATTAGGTCTTTCCGGAAGCCATCCCTCCTCAGGAACCTGCAAGCTTTCTGCTTGAGCGCTGGGGCTTCCAAGTAAATGCAGTTGGAAAGGGCCCATCGACTGGGACAGTCCGAACACAGATGAACCCACAGCTCCAAAAAAGATCTCAACTCAGTACGGCCCCGGCAGGTCATATGCGCTACCTGAGAACTATAATGAAACACGGCATAAGCAGAGCCTTCTGTCAGGTTCAAGCCCTTATTGTTGTCCCCTGGGTCAAACGTCTCTTATTCGAGATTAATTTTCAGCAGAAGTGACAAGAAGAGGAGAACTTTCAGCACCATCTGTTTAAGATTACTAGACAAGAAGATACGCTTCCACTCATCTTCCCAGCAAACCTGTGTGAGTTTTTATGATGACTGGTTTCGATGGAAGTTTACAACACACACAGAAGTCAGCAGAAGGAGCAAAATCTTCAGGCACCGTCTTCTATCACCTCCAACCTTCCCTGGGAATTGAAATAAATGGATGGCCTCACGCAACGTAGATGGGAGTCACGGCAACGGTTAGAAGCCTATACTCCCGACCTCTTTGCCTGGGTAGGAGCACCACTACCAAGAAACCTAGGGACACTGACGAACCAGGTAATAGTGAATGCCCGCATATCTTATAAAGTTTCTAGTCACTATCCTGGGGCCACTTAGGCACAGATAACAGTCCACTCAAGTCATAATGCCTAAGCTATATTATTCTCTAATTTTTTTTCTTGCCCCTCGACCCAATCATGGGGTATAACTGGTCCATAAAGTAGTTTGCTAGCAAATCACTGAAAAAATTGAAGTTCCCTATCCAATGGAATTATTTAAAATGCCTATAGGTTTGATGTGCTCACGGACTAATCGTGAACTTTGTTGAAGTTAAATGTTTTTTTCACAAGTAACAAGGAAAGTAACTATTACTGCAGCAGTCAGCTTGTTAGTATGCCATGTGGGTAGGACACATTGGAAAGGAGAACTACGTTTTAGAACCGAGAATGCTATTAAGGGGGTACGAGACCTCGACCGCGCCAGTTCGAAAGAGTCTGCTACCAATTCTCTAATGTCCTAACGATAAGACTTTAATTAAATAAATACTTGAATGTAAAGGGCTTGCGTCCCCTTCAAAAGCGCACAAAAATCCTACTTCAACTTAGACGCTCAAAACCAAACAAACATCGTTCTCCTACATGAGACTCCCTTATAAAAAGCTTGATACTTTTGATCTGGTGGTAGGAGTGCATTTAGTTGTTTTCTTGTGATGATAGTACTTTCAAATGCTCCTTCTAAAAACCATTGTTTACTCATCCTATATTTCTTGAGGGTTTTCCTGTAACAAGAGGTATCTCTTAGTTTCTTTATTAGCTTCCTTTTCATTTGCCTTCACTGGCCAACCACATTGCCCCTTTTATCCGTGGTTTTATTACCACATCCCTCATCCTGGTTAACTGCTAAATTTCTCTTTCTCTTTGAGCCTGTGTACAATTCGGGTTTTATTTTCTTTCCCTGAAAGCTTCGTAGATCTTTAGAAACCAATTTAAAACAATAACATCCATATTTGGATGTCCCCGAGATGAGGGAAAGAACCTGGTTTGGGAAGTAAATGCATGGAAAATTGACCTACTAGCTGTATTGTCTCTCCCTGCTCCTCCATCAATTCCTCCAAAGATCTCAACAGCTTCCTATTCTTCTTGTGAGGAAGAAATAATTCTGGATTCTGTCCGGCAATATTGGGTGTGAAAGGTGTTTCTTAAAAACAAGCATTCGTCAAACCTGATATCCTTTATGCCAGAAACATCGAAAGGTGAGGTTGGTGAGAAAGGTCATACCCAGCCTCCCTCCTCAATTGTGCTGGGGTTAATTACTTATCAGATATATTAATTTCCTTGTAGAGAAGGTTTCTTGTCAGTACTTTACTTCTCTCTTCCCTAGTCTACCTCTTGGCTTCTAGATTCCAATCATTTCCCACCCTCCGGCTTATAAACTCGAGTCAATCGTTTTTTCTCCCAGTTTTTGGTGGTTAAAATTAGGGGTCTATGCGTATACTTGGGTCAGCTTATACTCGAGTATAACGGGTATGTTTTCCAAGAAGGTTGGTTCCACTACATCTTAGTTCGGTGGTGCATAAGTTCCTGAACCAAGTTTAACTTCCTGAATTTTACTAATGCAACCATGGCTTCTCTTATGTAGCGCTTGTAAATTGTTTGCTTTTATAACAATAATTTTCTTCTCCTGTCATGGTCTTCGACTTAATGCCCTCCTTCATCAGTGGGCCAGGTTGCAGTCACCACCCTTGCAACTACAATTGTAACCCCTGATGGTTGCCTTTATTCTGCCATTAAAAATTTATTTAATGTAACTTTGGTAACATTTTACATTCTAACACTCATTCCTAAAATATTGTACAGTCTATGGAAAATGGTGTACCAGTAATGGTTTCCGCATCTACAAAAGTACCGCATAAAAGGTTTGTGTAAAAAAAATTAGACTGCTGGGTCCTAGGGGAAAATCTGTTATGCGCTATAATAATATTATAGAGCAAATCTCTATTTATCTAGCACCATAAATGATGTCATTAATTATATTTTCATCATTATGTTATCATATTATTATTGTTTAACATTAAAGAAGCTACCAGGATGAAGGATTGTAAACCCAGCACATTGACATACTGGTGCCGTGCCCTCCCTCTAGCAGATCCAGTTATGTTTCAGCTTCTTATTCCCCTTTTTTTAAGAATAAGTGACTTGGAGCACCCTGTGATTTCCATAACGTTTTGCCCTATGTGTTGGTTTTCCCCTTTATGTCATTACAGGTTCTGGTCGAATCGAATGGAATCTCTAGTCGGTGTAAAAAGAGTGGCACGTTTTTGATGTTATATAGTGGGATCTTAGCCCTCAACTCAAGTCCTTTCGAGCTGGCACAGATGTTCCCCCCTTGTCAGGCTGCTTCACCTATTTGGTGAAGGTGGCCTGCTATAAGTGGCCCATGAATTGAAGAGTGAAGCGATTCTAACAGCGGCAGCTGTCCCATGTGCGTGTCTACGAAAACACGCATGTTTTGACGACCAACCCACGCTCCCTATGCATATTTGCGCATGGCAACATTTCTACATCCCCTACAGGCTCTTAACAGCCAGAAATACCTGTTGTTTATTAACCGGTTGCGACCGCCGCCGTGTATTCACGTGCTGAGGCCCTCTCCATAGCCGGTAAGTCTTTGCTTCATATTGCAGCAAAGGCTTACAGGTAACATGCTATCAACCATCGCAGGGTGTTTTCATTTCCACAGCATGGGCTGCCGCAAGCTGCCGGCAGCCTCAAACAATAGCGGCGCATGGGCGCCGCCATCTTACCTTACCTGGGATCTCCGCCCCCGTGACGTCATCGGGGGGCCGGCGATCGTCTCTCAGGTAGCCTAGGGTCTTCCGAAACCCGAGGCTATTTCGTTTTAACCCCTTCATTACATGTTCTGATAGCACATTGTAATGATGAGGACGAAAATCCCCATATATACTTACTGTCCATACTGTAGTCATGGCAGTATAGGATATGATCGATCAGACAACCAGGTTAAAGGGACCCTAGGGAGTCTGAAAATAGTAAATAAAAAAAAGTTAAAAAAAAAAATTTAATAAAAAAACCTAAAATTTCCAATCACCACCCCTTTCGGCCTGAACTGACATAAATTCAAATAAACGTAAAATCATAAACACGTCAGGTATCTACGCTTCGAAAATGCCCGATCAAAATATGATAAACGGTTTTCAAGCGTTTAATACCCCGTAACGGAAAATAGCGCCCAAAGTCGAAAATGCACTTTTTTTTGCATTTTGAAAATCTAAAAAAAATCTATAAAAAAAGTGATAAAATTTTCGTACAGGCCTAAAAATGAATATCATTGAACATATTATCAATTTCGCAAAATTGACATACACCTACCCACAGTCTCCGTACACCCATAGTAATAGAAAAAGTTTTAGCGCCAATTTGGCAAAATCAAAAAAATTTTTTTGTACAGGGTTTTTGTAAATTGTATGAGAAACATTATAAAACCTATACAATTTGGTATCCCCCTTAATCGTACCGACCCAAAAATAAAGTAGACATGTCATTTGGGGCGCTATTGAAGACGTAATTCCAAGTCCACAAGAAAATGGCGCAAATGCGTTTTTTCACCTTTCATTGCATTTGGAATTTTTTCCTTTTTCGATCTTTTGCCCGCTTTTTCCGAGTACATGGCATGGAATATTTAATACCAACCTCATGATGAAGTGCAATTTGTTACGCAGAAAACACCGTCACACAGCTCTTTACGTGTAAAACTAAAAAAGTTATAGATTTTTGAAGGGGGGAGTGAAAATTGGACATGAAAAAAGAGGAAAGGGCCCGGTCCTTAACCGTTACAGTGATTCCCATGATTCGATTCGGCCCAATTGAATTTTGGTGGAAAATTCAACAAACTCGAAAATTCTCCATCTCCTACTCTAGCCAGGAAGCCTTTCTGGCAAAGCAGAATATGGAAAAAACAATTGCTTAATCTTATAGGTTGCATTGTGTCGCTTTTTCCACTTAATACCCCTGCTCAACAAAAATAAAGAGAACATCAATAACAACATCCTAGAGTTCAGAATGAATGAATATTCTATTGAATACTTTGTTGTGTACAAGTTGAATGTGCTGACAACAAAATCACCAAAAAAAATCAATCAATGGAAATAAAATTTATTAACGCAATGAGGTCTGGGTTTGGAGTAACCACAAATTAAATAGAAAAACACACTACAGACAAGGCTGATCCATCTTTTTGGAAAACAAGACAAAATGATGCTTAGTATGGTGGTAGCCTCCACGTGCTGTATAAACCCTCCCACCAAAAAATTCCTCGGCAACCCAAACAAGTAGCTCAGGTAGTGCAGGTCATTCTAGATGCACACATCATGCAAGCTGTGCAAGAAGGTTTGCTGTGTCTGTCCAGTGTGGTCCAAAGGCTGGAGGCGCTACCAGAAGACAGCCAGTCACCATCGAAGTGGAGGGAGCCGTAGGAGGCAACAACTCCAGCAGCAGGACTGCTACCTCCACCTTTGTGCAAGGAGGAAACAGGATGAGCACAAGGGATGCTCATGATGCGAGTGTAAGATGGTCATGCCTAGGGATCTCCTTCCAGACCTGGACTAAAGCATCCCACTCTCACAACTCCTGGGCAGTCTGTGGGTGCAAAGTGACGTTGGTGGATGGAGCGAGACACTATAATCCAGGATGTGCTCATTCGGATTCATGTCTGGGGAAAGGGAGTGCTGGTGCATACCCTCAATGTCTTATGTCTTCCGTCTTGCAGGAAAACTGCTAATACAACTCCACGGCATCTCCGGACTCCCCCCCTGGGGTTTTTTTATTCTCTGGCAAATCCAAAGCAACTGCACAATGTTAAAGGCCGTAAGCACAAACCCCATCTGCCCTCATACATCCTCATGGAGTCGGTTTCTATCTAACCGGCTTATGCAGACACAATCAACATTTGTTTGCCTGCTGGGTAATTTTGCAGGGCTCCTGGCATTCCTTTCCCCTGTTCCCTCCCTTACACAACGGTGGAGGTAGCGCTCCTGATCTTGGGTTGTTTTGCCCTTCTAATGGCCTCCTCCATGTGTCATGGCGTACTGGCCTGTCTCCTGGTAGTTCCTCCAGCCTCTGGACACTATGCTGACATACACATCAAACTTCTTGCCACAGCTAAAAAAAAAAATAACCATTGTATTTCATCTCATCGTGGATGAGCTGCACTACCTAAGCCACTGGTGTGGTTTGTTGAGGCATTTGTAGGAGTCACACAGTCCTGAAGGCCCAACACAATAACTGAACTTCATTTTGTCTTGTTTATGGACCACGGGGCACATTTACTTACTTTTACTTACCCGTCCCTGTTGCTTCCCACTGAGGTTCTGCCGGAGTACAACCTCTTCTTCTTCTTCCCGTGTATGTGAGTGCTGATCTTGCGACACATTTGATTGTTTAATTCTGCAGTTTGTCCTAATTAGTAGTCGGTTGTCCGAACTTGTCTCGCCCCCTTAGTTGTTGTGTCCCATTAAAGCCCGATCGCGTTCGCCAAAAAACCCCAGCAATTCAGTGCAAATCAGAATAGTCCAGGAAACCCTACGGAAATGCCGTACATACCCTTATCTTAGTAATCTCCCCATTAATGTCAAAGTTGCATCAGGCTGCAGTGTGTTTTTTTTAACTTTGTGGGATCCATCCCGGCCTCCATTGGTTTAATAAATTTGATTTCCCATTGAGATTTTGTTTGGTGATTTTTGTTGTCAGCACATTCAACTTTGTACACAACAAAGTATTCATGGTAATATTTCCTTCATCAGATCTAGGATGTTTCATTTTAGTTCCCATTTATTTTTTGGGCAGTGTACTATGAAAAAAAAAGGATTTGTTAATATTATTTAGGATTTATTATAAAACCTGTACTTAAAAAAACCAAAAAAAAAAAAAACTAAAACATAAAAAACCGACAATAAAAATAAAACAAACAATAACATCACAGCATGGTCACTCTCTGGCAGCAAGCTTTTCAAACTACAACACAAAATAGAAGGATTTATTGTTTTGTACAAAAGACCGCCAGATCTATAACTACTCTATTATTTTATGGTATGTTTCTTGAATCAATTTTTATCTTCATCTAATAGTAATTGTGAAAAAATCTAAACATGACTTTATGTTTATGAGGCATTTTTTTTAGCCAAAGATGTTTTTTTTTTCCTATTCCTTTTGATCCTTCCACTTCAGATCGTTTATATAGCCTGAAAAATCAACTCGGAAAAGGGCTTATATGGGAAGTTCTATACCCCAAGTCAGTGGTATAGTTTGTCCTAACTGTCGAAGACAATGGAAGTGCCGAGAGAAAACTGCCAGGTTTTTTTATAGTAAGGGTGTGGAAATAAAAACCCTCAGAACTATTGTAATGTAAATCTTTATCTTGCCGCCTCAAAATCCTCACAACCACACATCTGAACGACCTGGCTACTAAGAGTAATGTTCAAGACCCGCCCGCCCTTTCCCTGGGCAATTGCCCCCTTTGCCTACCCATAGCGCCGGCCCTGCTTTTAGCATGAACAACTGAAAACACTTTAAGACTGATTTATTAAGACCGGTATATTAATACTCTTAGCGCCCAGCATACAACACATCGGAAGGTTGGTATATTAATACTCTTAGCGCCCAGCATACAACACATCGGAAGGTTATGCCTCTAAGAAATTCAGGCACAGCACTGGTGCGCTAGAATTTTAATTCTACACCAGATGTAAACTGGCATTTTGCCTATAAACTCTGTCAGTTTTCTGGTGGATGTTACAGTACATTTGGCACACTAGTAAAGTGTCAGATAATAATAAAAATAAGAATATTATTATTAAAGTGTAAGTTCCTTAGGACAGAACATCTTTAGTGTTTAATACTTTTGGGCATGGATACACTAATCTTGGGTTTATAAAGAAGTACGGTATATTATATTGTATTATTTGTTATCATGTTGCTGACTGTTTAATTGTCCATATGGTAAAGACTTACCACTGTCAGGTAAAAACATAAGGTTGCCACTTGTTGAAATACACAGGTCCTGGTCTTCTGAGGTCCAAGGACACAGATAAAAGCTGTGTCTAGATCTTAGGAGATGATTGATACAGGGGAGAGGGGAACACATTCCTGCATATACAAGCAAAGGCCCTGACTTACTCAGCAGGATATGCTACAGACAGGGAGCCTGGTAATAAATCAGAGACCAGAGCTGCAAATGAAACACACACAGCAAGATAAAAGGCTGAGCTGGCAGGAAGAAGATTGTGGAGCTCAGTCGCACTGATAAAGGCAATGCATACTTACTGCTGCAAGGTGTAGCCATTCAGGGACCTGTCAATGAGCCCTGGAGGCAGCACATTCTGCCCCCATTGTATATCCTACATATCCCTCCCAGCCTCATGTCACAGAGAGAATCATTGCACATTGTCACCTTTCTAACCTATATTAACTACTGCAGAATACTACTGTACCAACTCTACATCCTGGAAGATGTATACTCTGCAGATGGTTACCTTTGTAAATATCAGGAGAACATTGCTTTATTCAGACTAACTCCTGGCAGGCGCACAGTGAGGTATTCTGCAGATTACATCATAAACCTACCCACTTTCCCAATAAACCACTGATTATTTTCACCTTAATGAACCCATTCTGTTTTATTTTACCTTTTATCTTCCTCTAGAATATGATGAAGCAATGTGATGATGAGATGTTGTCTGATCCTTTTGGTTTTTTGTCATGTGAGGTGTTAATTTTGGCTTTTAGTGCAGGGAGCAACTAGGTGAGACTTTCTGCAGCTTTTCTCACCCCAGCTCTAATGAAGGGCCCACACTGAATAATCTGCACAGGTAACATTGCTAATGAGTCATATGGCTGGAAATGAGGAAGTGACTAATTCTGTGTCAGTGAACTTGTTCACAGAGGTGTTTCTGGTTCTAAACACTCTAGACATAACCTAATCAAATCCTAGTAGCAAGATGTGGACTCTGGAAAATGTGGAGAATGCTAATATGAAAGAGGTTGATGACTAAATCATGGTGAAGGGTGTGTGAGAGATATATTTCTCCACAGACGCCATCTAGGACCAAGCGGATACCATTTTGGTCTATAGCCGGGGGTCATGCTGACCAATGTCCAGCCATGTCATGATTTAAACTTCATTTTGTCTGAACTGTTTAATGTGCTTGGTGTTCTCTTTTTGAAGCTTCTCTGCTTGAACGCCATGTCGTAGGTAAATAAACCTGTAATAAATCAATGAAGATAGAGGCAGATCGGAGGGTGGAGGGAAGGCGGGTGGGTGGGGGTAAAGAGTCCCACGCATTACGTCACGTATCTGTGACTTCCTCAGGGGTAATGGACACAATAAGCGATCATGTGGTGAGATCAACCTCTGAACCGGAAGTACAAGGAAGCGCATGCACAGTATCGATCAATAGTTTGCACACACTATGCCGAGTAGTATTATGGCGCATGCGTCAAAAGGAATCTGTCCAATAATCATAAGAAAATCTGTACGGCAAGATCTGCTAGTATAGGCATGCGCCCGTATTAGTATGCACAAGTGCCCATAATACCATAAAGATCCTAATACATCAGATCTGAGCCTGCGTCACCAACACAGCTCAAGAGGAGAGTAGAAGTAAAGAGGTAGATATCAATAACGGGCAGTTCAAAAGACACACACCTGAAAGGCTTGCTACATCCTGCAACATTGCACGGCCTGGGTGAAAGCAGCAGGCAAATTGCAGGATAAAGCCAAGATGGAGGACTTTATTAAATGCCTGCAAGAGGAGGCCAGAACTAATCGGCAGCAGCAGCAGGCCATGCTCCAGCAGCAGGAGGAAAGGTCCCGCCAGCAGCAGGAAGAGTCCCAGGCTAATCGACAGCTGCAGCAAGCCATGTTCCAGCAGCAGAAGGAGAGGCCCCGACAGCAGCAAGCCATGTTTCAGCAACAGGAGGAGAGGTCCCGCCAGCAGCAGGAAGAGTCCCGGGCTGATCAGCAGCTGCAGCAAGCCAAGCTCCAGTGTATGGTGGGACCAAACCACTCTCAAGGCTTACAAGGACAGAAAGTATATTCCCAGAGGGCTACGTCTGAAGAAAATCCCTTCAATAATCTACTCTGACGAATTTACCATGTCCTGGAATACCATACTATCAGAGTGTTCTCTCAAACTAATGGACTTAATTATTATGAATGAAGAAACGAAATTACAGGAATTGCATGTCGACATCGATAATGCTAAAGCTAATCTGTCACAAAATTCAACTCAGGAGGATTTTGACCAACATTTACAAAAAATAACACAGCATATTGCCGTAATGGAAGAAAAAATTGCTGATTCAAAGAGGGTCAAATTTTTGAGGGATGAGTTTGACTATCAAAACCAACAGGTATATGAATGGGGACGGTGGGAGAGACTGCCACAGACTCCCCGTTCTATTTTGAAAAAGTCCAACAGAAGACGGTATCGGGACAATATCCAAAAAGTGGGCTTTGTTTCGTCTGATCAGGACTCATCAGAATACTTAACACAGGAATCGGAGACCGAACAAGGGGACAATACCCCTCGGACTGCTTCCTATTACAAAAAGAAGAAAAACAGGAGGCCGTCAAAAAACGCAGAGGGGGGCGGAAACACCGAAGGAACAAACGGCATCCCCTCTTGGACTCTGAGAAGCAGGAAACCGAAATAGGTGATTTAGATGTGATTAATCTGTCTAATCATGCTCTCTCTCCTGACCAAGTCAAACTCCTATCATTAGGACTCAATTTTGTCCCTGATAAGGACTTTGACATTTATTCTACCATATGTGATATCAATAAGTTTATTAGAGATCTAACTGTGAAACGCCACTTTTTCTCCGTTGATGATTCTAATTTAGGATCTCAAAGTAACCAAGAATGTATTAATGAATTTATACCCTTTAATTTTAAGGATCAATTTACATTACTTAACTTGATGCTACTTGGTGATGAAGATTTGTCCCGAAAATATGATAAAACCATTGGAGATTTTAAAGTCAAAAACCCGAGGTTTTATCCTATAAATTCCCGTGCTATTTTAAAGTAAAAAACCCGAGGTTTTATCCTATAAATTCCCGTGCTGACTGTATGGACCTGTTTCAGCAGAGGATGGAACGCGACCTAAAAAAATTAAAAGATTCTATAATGTGTAATGAATCTAGGTCACACAACCTTCCACCTCCTCTCAAACAGGCACTAAGACAAGTCACCAGTTGGCATGATGTTATCATCAAAATGTCAGATAAGGGGGGGTCGGTTGTCCTGATGGATAAAACAATGTATAAAGAACAAATGCTGTCACTTCTTGACGACCCCTGTACCTACCGTAAATTACGGGAAAATCCAACCAAATGTTTTAATGAGGAATTAAGTAAACTGTTGACTGAGGGCATTAGCCTGGGTGCACTCACCAAGAGTCAGACAGAACAGATTTTTGTCAAAGATCCAGTGGTACCTATAATCCATGCTCTCCCTAAAATTCATAAAGGGTTGACACCACCACCTATGCGCCCAATTGTTTCGGGCATTGGATCTCTTGGCGAAAACCTGTGTAGTTGGCTTGACTGGGTTCTACAACCCCTAGTACGACGAGTCCCAGGTTTCCTCCAGGACTCACGTGATGTCCTGCGAGCACTAGAAGGCATTTGTTGGTGTGAAAGCTTCAATTGGCTCAGCTGTGATGTGGTGTCGCTTTACACCTCTATTCCCCACAATGTAGCTCTTAGGGCGTGGTGTCGCTTTACACCTCTATTCCCCACAATGTAGCTCTTAGGGCACTCCAGTTCCATCTGGATAAGTACACCCAGTATACATCTGAGTTTAAGGAGTTTGTTGTGTTGACCTGTCAATTTTTGATTACACACAATTTAAGGAGTTTGTTGTGTTGACCTGTCAATTTTTGATTACACACAATTATTTTATGTTTGACCAGATTTATTATTTACAGACCAAAGGGGTCAGCATGGGGGCCAAATTTTCACCATCACTGGCGAATCTTACCATGTCGTGGTGGGAGGAACTTACCATCTACTCCCCCGAAAACCCGTTTCTCAACTGCATCGAGTGGTATGGCAGGTACATCGACGATATTTTGATCGTCTGGCGTGGAGGGGTGCCTGCCATACCACTCTTTGTTGATTACCTTAACGACAATATTGTTAACTTAAAATTTACTTTTGCTACTCATCCGAATGAGATCTCCTTTCTCGATTTATCACTTTCAGGCACTTGTGGGACCAGCATTGCCACAAAAACATACCGCAAACCCACAGCTGGCAATACCATTCTGCACGCTAAATCCCAACATCCACCACACACGATACGGGCCATTCCAGTAGGGGAGCTGACGAGGGTCAAGAGGAACTGCAGTAACAACTCTACATTTCGTACGGAGGCACTAGGTGTTTGCAATAGATTAAGAAACAGAGGGTATCCCAAGTGGGCACTAGAAAGAGCCCACAGTAAGGTCAGTAATAGAGACAGACATGGCCTTTTATATCCACAACCACTTACCCAAAATAAGAATCCAAATATAGCCCCTGTTCCTACGTTGGTCCTGCAATATAGCTCACAGTTTAAGGCCATTTCCAACATTGTACACCAGCACTTGCCCCTACTTAAAACTGACCCCACGTTGGAGAAAATTCTGGACGATGGATGTAGAATCGTCTGCAGAAAAGGCCAAAGTTTGGCCAATATTTTGTCTCCTTCTCTTTTTTCCACCCAATCCACCCCGACCTGGCTAGCCACACAGGGCTTCTACAAATGTGGTGCATCTCGTTGCCTTACTTGTAAATTTGTAGTCAACAAAAAGAAAGATTTCCTTTCTAGTGATGGTCAAACGAAGTTTCTCATTAAGAAGCTCCTAAACTGTAACTCTGAGAATGTGGTGTACATCATACAATGCAATTTATGTAACTTAATGTATGTCGGGCACACTACCCGTAAATTCAAAGTTAGATTCTCGGAACACTTACATGATATTCTGAACCCTGCAGGTCGCAACTTATCTGGAGCATCACAACATTTTGTTAAACTACATAACGGAGATACCCGTTCACTTAGTACGTATGCAATAGAAAAGGTCCACAGAAATGTCAGAGGAGGTAATATTGGAGCCCGCCTAGCTAATAGAGAGGCGTATTGGATTTTTACCCTTGGTACCTCTTCCCCACAAGGTCTAAATATCAAACGGGAATTAATGTATCATTATTAGCTATGGATATATATCCCCTCCCCTACATAGTGCTTTATGTTCCTCTGTTCCTGAACATATTCTATACCATCATGCATGCTGCTGGCCAGTGCCGAGATTTTTTATCTATCTGTACATACAAACTGTTTTAAATTGAGTATATTCTGTTTTTTAATCACAACTATGTTTTGATCCACTGTAGATACATACCCTGTGGGGGGAGATTCTTCTCGGCCGCACCGCGTGGTTCCCTGTGGATGCTGCCCGGACCCTTCGTCCAAAGCGGTTTCTTGGGTCTTCGCTGCGATGCCGACAGGAGGTCTCTTCCAGCCCCATCTTGACGGCACCTTTCTTAGGATGTGTCACTCCGATGTCCGGAGCCGTAGCATTTTCCTCTGGTTGCTGCGCGACCGCCGGCATGTCACGTGACCTTGGATCATGTGACTTGGATGTGTCAGCTGACACCCGTCACATGACTAGAGCCGAACGGACCGGGAGCGACTTAATACACAGTACAACGGGCGAATTTGCGCCTCATTAATACTACAAATACTGTGTTAATAATTATCACTGCCAATGATCGTAATGTGCCTTTCATGTACCTATATATCTCAATATTATCATTTTACCTAAGTGGGAGGTACCGGAAGTGCCGGGGCTCCACCTGGGGGGGGCGGGGGTGTGTGTCATTTTTGATTGTTTGTATCACTATATATTTGTGGATCTTAAACAGTGTATGTTAGCCATGACTAAGGACAGGCTGTCTGTCTGAAACGCGTAGGCACTTGTAACCATTTGTCTGAGTGGATTTTATTTCTTGATGCAACTTCGAATAAAGATACGACTTATGTTTGAAGACTGGCTGGACCGTATACTTCTTCTACTAGACTTATGTTTGAAGACTGGCTGGACCGTATACTTCTTCCACTACTATGACCGTTAGCCCCGGCAGAGGGGTGGTCCGTGCCGGACTCGACATTTTGAGGAGGGGTGAGCTGGCATCCATGTGTTTTCTCTATTTTACAAAGTGTGCCGCCATATACCATATAATACATGCAGCGTGCCGCCATATACCATACAATACATACAGCGTGCCGCCATATACAATAAAATATATACAGTGTGCCGCCATATACCATATAATACATACAGCGTGCCGCCATATACCATATAATACATACAGCGTGCCGCCATATACCATATAATACATACAGCGTGCCGCCATTGAGGAGGGGTGAGCTGGCATCCATGTGTTTTTTCTATTTTACAAAGCTCCAGCAACAGCAGGAAGAGTCCCGAGCCATGTTCCAGCTGATGATGGAAAAGTTTTCTGGTGTTATGGCAGCACCGGAAGTGACGACTACTGAGGGGTCCCATACTGGTTTGTCCAGCATTCCGCAAGGGCTGCAGTGCAGAAGGCTTTACAAAAGATGACGGCGACCGACGACGTAGAGGCGTATCTCACTGTGTTCGAGCGAGTAGCTGAGCGAGAGGAGTTACCAGCTGAGCAGTGGGCAGATGTCCTGGCACTGTTCCTGACAGGTGAATCGCAGAAGGCCTACTACGACCTGAGTGAAACTGAAGCCCGTGAGTACCCCCAGCTAAAGGCAGAGATTCTGGGTCGTCTTGGGGTCACCATACAAGTTCGTTCCAGCCGGGTCCACCAGTGGACATACTCAGAAAAACTACCCCCGCGCTCCAAAATGCATGACCTGATCCATCTTGTCCATGAAGTGGCTACAACCAGAGGACTGCACCCCGGCACAGATGGTCGAGAGAGTGGTTCTTGACAAGTTCACCCGTTCTCTACCCTCTCGGCTCCAGCGATGGGTTGGACAGGCCGGTCCCACAAATGCTGAGGAACTCGTGTCCTAAGTAGAGAGATATCGGGCTACAGAGGATCTTCTACTTACCTCTCCCACACGAAGCAGTGCCAGTGACAAGGCCACTAAACCATCTGGTAAGACTGCTACTGCAGAAAAGGGGAGACAGGTCAGGTTGGGAGGGGGTTCATTGGGGGGCTCGGATACACAGAAACCCAATGAGGCTCGTGACAGAGGTCATAGCCGTATCCAATGCTGGCGATGCCATGAAATGGGCCGTATTGCTGCCAGCTGTCCCCTGTCAGTGGAGCCAATGGACTGCAACCAGACCCGGCGAGTGTCACTGTTTGCCCGGCCGGTTCTGGCAGCCGAGTCGGTCACGGATGCAGAACCCCAAGTGTATATGGTCACAATCAGGGGTCACACGGTGGAAGCCTTGCTAGACTCAGGGAGTGTTGTGTATACATGGGGACAATCGCGAATATCCAACTGCTGTCATCAACCTACATACACCTTGTGGCACTATCACCCATGAAGTGGGGGTGGTGGGGACCCTGTTTCATGAGGCTATTATCGGCAGAGACCTTACCGGTGTTTGGGACCTCCGAGAAGTAAGATGCACTCAGTTGCTATTACAGAAATGGACATCAGATAGGTCCGGCTTGGCCCCTGAACCCTTTGAGGCCAATGTACCCACACCAGCAGTCAGGGGTGACCCCAGGTTGAATTCTCTCCCCTAGAGGTCTAGCTGGTGAGGTCGGGTCACGAGGAGTGCCCGACATGCCGGACCTTGAGTTTCCCGTGTAAATTTTGGGGCTGCACAGCTACAGGACCCTACCTTATTTAAAGCACGGGAGAATGTTAAGTGATAATGGGGTACTCCAAATACCAGTGGCTGACAAAATATACCCCCGAATGGTGGTTGTTGGGGAACTGTTGTACAGGTTGACCAGATACGGTGTGAGGTGTTGAGCAACTTGTAGTACCCCCAATCTCACCGTAGGCTGTGCTAGTTTGGGCCCAAAACTGTGCCTGGGAGGTCTCTTAGGTGCTGAGAAAGACCCAGAGAGGATTCTGCAGAGATTTTTCTGGCCCTGGTGTGGGAGGAGGTAAACCGGTATTGTACTCCTGCCCTGAGTGTCAACTTACTGCCCCGGTGTCCCACTTCAGAGTCCTTTGGTCCCGTTACCAATCATAGAGGTTGCCATTTGAAAGGATTTGCAATGGATTTTGTTGGCCCCTAGTCAAATCCACAAGGGGCACCCAGTACACTCCTGGTAATCCTGGACTATAACGCTACGCGTTATTCAGAGGCGATTCCATTAAGGAACACCTCCTCCAAAACCATTGCTAGGGAGCGTTCCAGGTATTCTCCCTGCATGCCTCCCCAAGGAAATCTTGACTGATCAGGAAACCCCATTCATGTCCGAGGTATGAAGGAGATGTGTAAATTACTGCAGGTTAAACGCTCCGCACCTCTGTATTCATCCTCAGACAGATGGCCTGGTCGAGAGGTTTAACAGACCTTGAAGGGGATGTTAAAGAGGGTGGTCAGCAAAGATGGAAGGACTGTGATTGTTTGTTGCCTTATTTGATGTTTGCCATAAACGTGAGGTACTCCCAGTCTTCCCACAGTGTCTCACCCTTGCTATTATATGGCCTTCCCCGCATGGACGTTTTGGACGTAGCTAAGGAGACCTGGGAACAGGAAAGGTGGGTGCCCACCATTGAGATAAGTCTTGGCGAAATGGCAAGGTCCATATGATTCCTGGAGAAAGTGGGGGAGGTTACCTACAAGGTACATCAGCCGGGGAGGGGAAACCCAACATTATACCACTGAACCTCCTAAAGCCAGGCGGAGGAAAGAGAGTCCTCCCTGATAGCCGTGGGAGTAGGAAAGTGTCTGTCCCCAAGAAGGAGACACTGGAGGTAGTGTACCCGATGCCAAGGTGCCTGAAGTACAGATCTCGAAGTCCCTCTCCAGGCCCAGATTCAGGAAACAAGGGTTTTGTCTCGAACGTTGATGTATTCTCTAAGTTATACACCGGTGTACTTCAGTCATACAAGCATGACATCCTAACCGAACCCCACAGTACGGTACACCAAAACCCCTACCGGGTCCCTGAAGCGCTCCGGCCACATCCATATCAGAAGAAGTAGGCAGATGTTTAGACTGGGGGTATCGAGGAGTCATAAAAAGTGACTGGTCGAGTACTTTCCTATTTTGCTGTTGAGTCGGTGACAAGCCTGATGGTTCCCTACGGTTTCTTGCAATGACTTTAGGAAGTTGAACGAGGTATCCACAATTTGATCTTTACCTATGCCCAGAGTTAACGAGTTGATAGAACGAGCTTTGGACAGGCTAGGGTTGTTCCACCCTTGACCTGTATGAAGGGTATTGAGGGGTACCCCTGACCTGGCAGGGCTAAAGAGAAGATACAGCTTTTTGTTATTCTGATGGGTTATTTCAGTATGTGGGTCTATCACCTTGGGGTTACATGGGGGCTCCTGCCACATTCCAGAGATATATGGATCTCGTGCTAAACCTACACCGAATATGCCCTCTGCCTACCTGGATGACATATACGTCTATAGATACGATTGGGAGAGTCATCTACTGCAAGGTTAAAAGCGTTAGTAGACTCACTGAGGCAGCAGGGTTGAAGCGAAGAACCCCAAAAATGTGTCAATTTGGTCTGAAGAGGCCGTTACCTGGGGTAGACCGTATTGGGCAAGGTGTCATCAAACCCCAAGTAACATAAAGTGGGAGGTGATACGCAGTGGCACGACCTGTGAGCAAGAGCAATGAGGGCTTTCCTAGGCATAGTGGGCTATTTATCGCACGAGTTATTCCCATTTGGCACACTAGTCCGGGCACCCCTGACTGACAGACGCAAGGTTAGCAGGTACGGTAATGGTAAGTGGAGTGAAGAGGTGCCTGGGGGCGTTTCACAGCGACTGAAGACGTTTTGTGTGAGGGACCGGGCTGATACCCCTAACTTACACCAAAAACCTTTATTGTCAGACTGCTGCTTCTGACGTGGGATTAGGGCTGTCTGTCCCAAGTAGTGGAGGGTGAGGAACAATCCGACATTCCTGAGCCGCAAGCTCACAACCCCCTGAACGAACTATAGTATAGTTGAGAGGTAGTGCTTGGCGATCAATGGTCTCTGAATCCTGGATATTACTTGATAAGGGCAACAGTTTACGCTAGTAACTGATCACTCCCCCTCACTGGATGATGCATCGGATAAAGGAGGAACGCCAGGTCACAAGGTGGTTCACTACATTCCAAAAATTTCAAGGTTTCACGTGATACATCGACATGGAAAGCTGCCATGGGAATGTGATGCCCTGTTCTACCACTGTCTGATGCCAAAAGTGTCGCCCCCACAGGTCAAACCGAAGGGGGGGGAATGTAAGGACACTGCAGGGGGTTAACTGTGGATGGGCGGTATGTTTCCCCTAGGTTTTTCCTATTATGCAAGGCTGAGTGCTGAGGTTGTGTTGTCAGCACGTGGACACAGGTGTGGAGCAGCCTAATCAGTCTGCATAAAGCTGCTGAGCAGCTGAGAGCGTTGTCTCTCTGAAAGGAGGCTGGAGAGCACACAGCCCTGACCTCTGTCTGGAGCAGCAAAGTCTTTTTCTTAGTGGTGAGTTAGAGAATACTGTTAGTTAGCAGCCTGCGGGTAGGTTGTTATTGGGGTTTTGATGCTGAATGTGTAAGGCTGTTTATTTTGTTCTGCGCAATAACGCAGGCAGACCTTTTTTGGGACTGTAACCTTGGTGCACTGTCTTGAACTGCATCACGTATCACCGCTACCACGGTCTCTACTTGGCCAAATCTCCCACAGCACGATACAATTTTGGCAAACAAATAGTTTCACAATTAAAAGGAAATAGATATATATACAAGATATTAGAGATATAAACCGTGGTGAAGGCCAGATAAGCCTTGCAGAACAAACAAATCAATAATAAGTGCTCATATAATAGAAAACAGTTACATTAAAGGTACCTGGACTGAGACCATGTGTTCAAATAGTGGATCATGATACAGTGATACAATATTTGCAACTTTCCCAGTGTAACTTTGGTAACACGGTGGTGAGGGTTGCTAGGAGGCGAGGTGTAACCTCTTGCAACTTCCTCTCCTAAGGATTTAAAGGACACACCTCCCGGTTACTATAGACTCTCATTACTGATAAGACTCATTCTATTGTTCTATGAAAATGGCACTCATAAGGCACGACCTTAATTTCAAACATGCTTCACAGATAAAACAACAAATAAATAAACTCTAACGCCTTGACAGATATTGGTGTAACTTATATTTTGTTGGCAACCTTGTGTGGTATCACTAAATCGGCAATTTCTGTACTTTCAACAAGACTTGTTGCACTTCTCAACAGTGTTGGCCCATTTCATGAGCAAATGCTCCAGTTTGCTGGGTTGTCAAGGGTGCTTTTTCCCAGGCGCATGTTTCCAGTCTTCCAAAGATGTTGATAGGATTTAGGTCAGGGCTCATAGAAGGCCACTTCAGAATAAATCGGATTGGGGGGTGGTTTTATGGTGTGGTGTTTGGTCTGAGTCCTATTGCAAGGCCCTGAACCTGTGACTAGACCAAGCTCGTTCTGAACACGTGAGCAACATTTCTCTCTAGAATCCCTTGTAGTTTGGAGATTTAATTGTACTCTGGGACAGATTCAAGAAACACCTATGCCAGATGCCGCAAAACCGCAGCCCCAGACACATAACAGAGGCCCCCCTCCATATTTCATAGTGGGAACAGTTGGTCTTTCAAGACTCTTCATTTGATCCGGTAACGTCGAACTGAGGAGGATGAGGCTACAGCAGAGGAAGACACACGGGTGACACCTCAGCACAGGAAACAAGGCTCAATTTGCACAAGCTCATCGTAAATTGGACAGTAGAAAAGATGTGGAAAACGTTGCCTGTTGGTGAGTCTCGATTTCTGCTGCGACATCGGAATGAGGGTCAGAATTTGGCGTCAACACACTGAAAGCATAGATCCCTCCTGCCTTGTATCACAGGTTCTGATGGTGGTGGTGGTGTCATGGTGTGGGTGAATATTTTGCTGCTCGCTTGGGCCCTTGGTACCTGAGCATGTGCGCAACAGCCACAGCCGTACCTGGTATGTGTTGCGACCTGGCCATCCTTTAGAACTGTACTCAACTCTTGTATTTCCGCAGGATAATGCGCCATGTCATTAAAGCTGGACTCATCTCAGACTGGTTTCGTGACAGACAAATGAGTTCACACATTTACTCAAATGGCCTCCACAAGTCACCAGATCTCAATCCACTAAGAGCATCTTTGGAGGTGTTGGAATCGTGAGATTTCGCATCATGGATTGCACCGCAAATCTGCGGCACTGTGTGAGCCATCATGTCATATGGTACCTCAAATCTGCTTCCAGCACGCTTGTTGAATCTAGGCCATGACAATGAGGCAGTTCTGAAGGCAAACGGGGTTCTAAAACCCGTTACTAGCATGGTGTAGCCTAATAAAGTTGCCGGTGAGTATATCTGATGTGCCATACTCCCAGAAGGCTTTGTAGTTTTGTGAATTTCCAGTCCTATTTCTTCTATAAATTTGTTTTCATCATGTGTCCTTTTTGGTGTTCCCCCATTGGGGCAGATTTCATTACCCAGTTCATGACGCGTCAGCGGTGCTTTCTCTGCGCTGGATTCGGTCGGCCGGGATTTTTTAAGTCTTCCTCCAATGTCCACCAGGTTGGCGCTGCTGCCTTAAGAGCATCGGACCGCACTGGAATACAACCAAACCGGCCGAGTGAAGGTAAGTTCAATTTTTCACGACACATTTTTTTTTTAATGTGGCGTTTTTTCTGAATCCGTCGGTTTCGTTCAAGCACACGCCCCCGCCCGATTTCCTGCGCGTTCATGCGGCGCCGCTGCGCCACAATCCGATCATCATGGTGCGCCAAATTTCGGGGGCAATTCAGGGGAAAACGGCGCAAATCGGAAATATTCGGTAACACGTCGGTAAAAACTCGAGATCGGGCCCTTAGAAATGACCCCCCCTAAGTCCATTTTGCCCCCAATAGCGACGGATGGTGGAAATGACAACTGAGTAGCCTTGAGCTTGAAGTTTACCTTTGATCTCTTCAAAGTGTTTCTGTTTTCTTTTTTTACCATTTGTCTTTAGTGTTTCTTTGATTTGTCCATCAATTTCCTCCCGCGCCATGTCCAGCAGGTTGGGTACATTCCATAATCTTAATTTCTGAAATAATATGTGCAACATCAAGCTGCTTGGAAATGGTCTCCTAACCTGTAAATTTAATGCTGGCCTGTAATTATTTTTTAAGCTCCTGAATATCTTTCCTTTGCTTCTTCTGGTCCATGTTGAGTGTGGTACACTCATATCAATCAACAGAACACTGACTGGTTACAAGACTGAGACACCCTTTGATGCTATGGGTAAGACACAACCTTTGTACTTTTACATGTCTCATTTTCTTTCAGGGGTACCACATTTCGTGTCCTTGTTTTTCCATTCATTAGTTTTTAATATTTGTTTAAACAATGTGTTGAGATGAAAGAAAAGCCATGTCCTCATTTTTCACAGAAATTTAATTTACTTTATTTTTTGTCGATTGGAAGTTCTTTCTGTGACCATTATGGGTTTTTCTTCATGTGTATAAATTATACCAATCAAGCGATATGTGGTAAGTGTTGTCAACTATTTGTTAATTCAGACCTGTTTAAATAGAAAATTTTAAAGTTATTATCATATAAAATGACAAATGATAGACAAAAATAGGTCTTATTCATACAAGGTACGAAATGAGTTTTGGTCACTACGGGGTAACATAATGGACATGGTAATCAGAGCTCATGAGCAGCAGAAACGGCAGCTAACGCACTGCTCCTTAGCTTCCTATTATTCATGTACACAAAGCGAAGCATCCACCATGCCTCGCGCAGCCATATCCAGTCAGGTCGAAAATATGCCAATAACCATATGGCATACTCCAAAGGTATATGGGCTCATTTTTGATCAAAACTCTGGAACCAGGAAAGCCAACAAAAGTTGTTATAAACAGCATAAATTATATCTGAGTACCTATTCTAATTAAGATAATAATTATAACTAATAATAACTAAATTAATTAATTTTACAGTTAAGCTTAGGTGTTTGGGGCTATAATTTCTACATTAGCAATTCTTTTTTCCCCAAATTTATTATTTTTTTTCAATGTTAGAGTCAATATTAAAAATTATGTGCGACATTGTGCATTTGCTAACTGCATTATAAACTGTTTTTGTTGTTGTAAGTGTTTGCCCCCTAAAGATCTATCAGACATATACACATCCTTTGCTGTTCTAGTCCGACTTTGTGGTATCAAAATCTTAAATGTTATCATCTTTGTATCTAATTTTGTGATAAACCTAATCGTCCAACATAACTTGTGCATTTACAAGTTTACAAAAATGTCAGCTCATGGCTCATAGTTCATTCTGTCACCTATTTTATGTGAGTGTCATTGATTAATGTGACAGATTACATGGTCCCGTAGGGCAATTCAACAGACCTGACCACTTGATGTGAAAACAAATACTTCTATCCACTTGATGGGTTTTTTTTTTTTTTTTGCATTTTTTTGTATTTTTTACATTTTGGAAAATAAAAAACGTGTATATAAACTAAATAGTATGTTACATGTTGTGGTCTCTGTCTTCCTCATTTCTCACTAATGGATGAGAAATGCAATTTTTATGGTTTCCCTTCATCTAGCAGTGTGAACTATGGGGAATATTTTATCCACTACGCGCTCGTGCGTCGGCCCTTTTGCGTATCGGTCAGGGTCCTGGTGCTCGATTATTTTAAGAAATAAACGCAGGCCGGCCGAGTTTTCACATGTGAAAAAGTCGCCAGGCTGCCGAGAGTGCTCAGGGACAGTAACGCCAACTCTGACCACTCTTGGTCCCCACACCTCCACTTTGGCTGCCCCCCCCCCTCCTCACGCCCCTTAAGGCCCACTAGCATGAAGGTGGCGGAGAGGGATAAAACAATTGCAAGTGCTAGCATAGGCCTGATTTGGTCCTGATAATATGCCCTCTGTTCTAGGGGCTGGCTTTGAATTGCGTCACCACACCTATCTCTGTGCAGCCAGGCTGTGGACCAGCCAGATTTAACACTGAGACGTGAGGTGCCTCTCCAACCACTTGGTGCAGAGTTCCTCCTATTATAAATATGCTGCACACAGCTCATTTCTTGCTGGTCAAATCTTTACAACTTAATTTCGTCTCTGCTGTATTTTGCTACTTCTAAATCTTATTGGTCATTGGCTTTGTTAAGTGACTGCTCTTATGTATATGCACCTTTTTTTTTTTGCTTATATTTTGCACATTTTTGGTTCATTTGCATATTTGCAATCAAAACTTTGCAACCTTTGAACTCACCCAGCAAACCTTAAGAATTGTAAGATAACGTAACTACGTAACAATAGCCATAGCACCGTAGCGGTTGCTACGGGCCCCGGCGGCAAAGGGGCCTGGGATGCCCAGCCAATACAAATTTATAAACTCTTTTTCTCAGCCCATCCTTCTGTGTACTAGGCTTGGACATCATTACGGGCCCCTGTGCCGCCCCTGTCTGCCCACGCTCATCTGTGGCCACCCGCGCCACCTGCTTCATTTGCGGCCAATCCACCCCTGACAGCTCCAACACGGGCGCATTGCTGGCCATTTCAAAACTGTGCCTGCTGCTGCATTGCCCGCCTCCTCGGTCTACTGCCAACTGCAGCAGCCCCCTGGCCTAGGCCATCGCGCGGCCGCCCGACCCGCCGCCGTGTCTGCCTACCAACTCCGTCCGTGGCTGCCGACCACCTCACTCCATCAGCGGCCACTCTGCGTCCTACTCCCACCGCGGGCGCCCGTTTCTCACTCAATCTTTGGCCGCCCTTTCTGCGGCTGCCCAGCCCCAGTATGTGTACGCGGGCCGGCCCACTCCGTCCGGGGCTGTCCGAACCTCACTCCATCCACGCTGCCTACGACTCCGTTGCTCCCCTGGCTCGTAGGCCCGTGCGATGCCACCCCATCTACCAGCCATAGGAAACCCGTTGGCATGATGCCTCCGCAGCCGGCCTCGGGCTGCAAGAAATGTAAGTACCTATATATGTATGTATAGTCTACATGATGTCTGCTGTATGGTGTTGTATTTGCTGTACTGTTTGTATATGCTGTTGTATGTGGTATTGTGCTGTAATGTGTGTATTTGCTTATGTTGTGTAATGCTGACAGTATATACTTGTATGTATATTTTGTATATACTGATGTATGTGTGTATATGCTGTCAGTATTACTGTATTTGTGTATATGCTGTAACAGTTATACTGTATGTGGGGTATATGTTTGTCAGTTAGACTGGAATCCATGTGTGTATTTGCTGTATGTGTGGTATGTGCTGTAATGTGTGTATCTGCTGCACAGTATATACTGTATGTACAGTATGTTGCTGTAATGTGGTTATTTGCTGTATGTATGTGTATATCTGTACGTATATCTGTAAGTATGTGGTGTGTATAGACGTATGTATGTGTGTATGTAAGTATGTGTGTATAACTGTGTGTATGTAGCTGTCTGTATGTGTGTATGTGTGTATATCTGTTCAATATATACTGTATTTATGTGTGTATATGCCTGTACCGTATATACTGTCATGTATGGCTGTATGTGTGTATAATGCTGTACAAGTATATACTGTATGTCATGGTGTGGTATATGCTGCCCAGTATTGTACTGTATGTACAGTATTACTGTTTGTATGTGTGTATGTGCTGTAAGCAGGCTATACGGTAAGTATGTTTGTATATCCGGTATGTGTTTGTGTATGTTGTAATGTGGGTATATGGCTGTACAGTAAATATACTTGGTTTGTGGTGTGTATGTGCTGTATTGTGTGGATATGCTGTACAGAGATACTGTTTTGTGGTACATGCCTTTATGTATTGTATTTGCTGTAAGTATATACTTTAGGTATGTGTATATGCTTTATATGCTGTATATCCATATGTAGGTTTGTATATACTGCATGTTATACCAGTAAGGTGGTAAATGGTGTATATCCCATATTATCTGTTGTATTTACTGTATATATTTTGAATATCTGTAGGTCTATATGCATTAATGTATGTATCCACTGTTATATACTGTTATTATGTGTCTATGCTGTATGTATATGCCAGTATGTGTGTAATAACTGTATGTATGTGTGAGTATGCTGTATGTAGATTCAGGATGTTTGTGTGTATGTGTTTTTTATACTGCATGTAATGTGTAACACATTGGTGTATACCGTATGTAAAAGAATATATGGTATGTATGCTATATGTATGTAAGTATAAACAGTATACTGTATATACAACTTTGGATGCAATATATACTTTATACTTTAGTATATACAGTAGGAGTTTTATATACTGTATGTATTAATTGTATAATGTATGATAGTACATAAATGTGTTATATGTGTATACATATGCATGTGTGTACGAGTATATAAAAGTGAGTGTAGAATCTTCTGTGGGTGTATTTTAAGGGTATAAATGTGGTGTGATTATATAAACGTGTGTGTAGTATGAATATTTTTCACGGTGCGGTCAGTTAAAACTGCATCACCGTCCGGTTTTTGAGGTGGTTTTAGGTGCCTTTTTGTTTAACAAGTGAAAGGCATTTGTGGTCAATTTTTCCCATTTAAATAACTTAAATCACGTTCTTGTCTTTCACTCTGTTAACTTAACAAAACTGCACCTAAAACCCCTCAACTATTGATGCGATGCGGTTTCAACTGCAACGTGTGACCGCACCCTAAGGGGGAGGGGGGCCCATGAAGAAATCTGCTATGGGGCCCTGCCTCCGCTAGTTACACCACTGGACCTGATCTTAAAATCCAAATTTGAACATAGAACAAGCTGCATGTCTCTTATTCTTCCATGAACAGAATTGAATGAACAAAAAAGAAATCAACATTTATAATATACTGTAGCCATGCCATTACCCATGCCCTTATCATCTTAAGTTTCTCACGAAAGTCTTGTGACTCTATTTCCATGTACCACAATTATGGTACATTTAACAATCCTGGAATTTATGACCAAACAAGCAACATTTTTTATTTAGGACCATTGGTCACGACTTCTCTTATAACTCTCAAACTCAGAATTTCATTCTGAATTTCTTGTGCCTCCATTTCCGTTCGAATCTCATGTTTAGCCCTTTCGTCAAGAACACTATTTTGTACAGGTAGCTGCTCTGCGCATGTTGGCAAGGCAGCATGAATTTCAAATCCCATGTTTTCTTCACCTCTCACTCGCCTGCAATATCGAAATGATCTTCTAATGCCTAATGTACCCAGACCTTATAATTTCTAGTTTGGAAATAATTGAACTAGGTCTATTGTCCATAAGGCTGCCAACAGCATATCACTAAATTTGTAAAGTCCTGTTTTTCATTGACTGGAGCAAACTCCATTCAAGAGGCAGCACCGTCCCATTTAACATCCTCTATAATCATGGACGAAAATAAAGGTACAACCAGAAATGAAAGACATTAGTGCAGCAATCAACAACATAAACCAAGCATGTCATGTTTATGTTATTTTCCCTCCAGAACCCCACCCTGAAAATATGTTAGCCATGTTTTGCAGTAGTTGTAGACCATCAGGTAATGCATAGTTACTTTATCTCTAGGAGGTGTCAACCAATGCACTACAATGTACTGTAAATGTTTTTAAGTGTAATCAGACAAGATTTCAGAAGCCATTAATCCCAAGCTGAGTCCTCGATGAAATCTCCGCAGGAATCCCATTCTGTCATACATCTTTTCTGATTCTGCTTTAATTTTTACTGCTCTTACAAATGCATATATATTAATAAATATAACGTTCAACCATCCTTCGTCTTCTGAAAGATGCAGAGGGATGCTAAGTACTACTTGTAGCCACGGGTTAATTTCCTTGGAGTTTTAATGTTTTTTAAGAGACTAACTCACGTCACAGAATTTCTATTACAAGGGTAACATGAGCCTGGTGGAATGTGGGTAGCTACAGTGTGTCACTGCTTATCCATACTCTAAGTGGATATAATCATTGTATTGAGGTGTTGTTTTGTGGTGACATTTCTCGACCGTAGATTTGTATGGTATTTGGTGGTACGTAGACTACAGTCATTAGAAGCTTGCTTTCTTGCATGAGTAAGATGGACTGAGAGGTTGAGAGAATTAGACCTAATTTATACCGTGAAACTGTATTTTGAGTATGAACTATTCCTATGTGTGAATGGAAGAAATATTGGAGAATCTACAGAGAGTTTTGTACAGAAACATCGATCCAATATGCCCAACACCAACTTGAATTTTCTCAATATGATCTCGCCCGGACTCAGACAAATGAAAAGCGATATTTATATTGCTACAACTGACTCCTAGTCCTCATCCTATTGTTGGTTTTAGAAGTGTGAGTAGTTTTTAGGAAGACACCAAATTCACTTCATTTTGTCTCTGGTCGTGTCTTCTTTTCCTTGTTGATTTGCGGTTATGTGGACCTGCTTTCTAAGATCAGTAGAAGCAAACTTTTGTACTTTTAAGACTATACAATGTAACATTCTCTTTAAAAAACCGGTTTTTCCTTTTTCCTTCCAAATGCTTTAGCATCAACATAGCCATAGCCATATTTCCATAGCCACCTCCTTTAGAAAAATCTATTTTTTATAATGCTAATTAACTAAATATCTCTGGGGGCACTGTAAACACCTCACAGAACGCTTCTGGTATATTTCGAATAATTTTAAAAGTTGATTTTAGAAGGAAGGAAGGTCTGTGGGTTAATTAAATATAAGAAGATTCCATAGTCAGCGTGCCTGTATCTATTATAAGTGCCTCTACTTTAATCATCACGATTTTTGATTTCCTTTAATCATAGCTTCATAATCTATTAGAATGGGTACTAATGAGTATGCATCATTTCTCCCTGTGGTGGTGCTGCAGGAAAAAAATAAAACATACATTGAGGAGCAAAGAGGTACTTGTTTTGAACTTTGGACTTCGGCTCCATCTCATCATGCACTACAGATTTGGAAATTAACATATTGGTTTTTACAACTGTTTAATATTGAATAATTATATCCACATCTACACATTGGTGCCACTTTATGTTATATGGAGACGGTCAATCTTGAGTGAAATTATTCACGTATTTATATTACAAACAATTTAACGCCAGCAATTTTTTTATATCCCATGGAACTGTATGTGCTACCATATTAAATAAAACAAGAGGGTAATTATATACCTATATTGTTAGCTAATAATCGACTACTTTCTACACTAAACTATCTTATTTTACTGACCTGCTAAGTTCCGGATGCTACTGTGGCGTGGGTAGACTCTCGGTAGAGCTTGAGCACGGCTACGCTAATACGCCCAGTACTCTACTGCACTGTCATCTGTCTAGCCTATTGTGCCACAATGCGACATGCGGCAGACCTGCTATTAGGTCTACCTTAAGTTCCCTGTCACAGCCCCATTTTTGAAACCACAAAAGTACATTATATGTCAGTTTTCCTGGCCATGTCTTTAATAACTTACCAATTCGTCGTACAGCTGGCAAATTCACTTATACCATATTTTTCGGCCTCCAGTCAAGGGGGGTGAGGTTATCATCCAGCCGTCAAGGAGCAACTCTCCACTCCGTCATGGCATCCTTAATCAGCTAATTATCTTCATGACCCACAGAATGCCGTCCCTTTTGCCTCCTTGTTGACTTCCCCCTTCATGGCCAGTTTCTTCCATCTCCATCCAAAACAATCATGACACACAGTGGAGATTACCATCGAACCTGCGTCTGCATGGAATTCCATATGAGACACTGGCCAGAATGGGGAGTTGACTAGGAGCAACCTCCTTCGTCCGGGTTCATGCAGATAAGGATACATAGTTAGCTGAACGAGCTGGCCATGATGGAGAAGTGGCTCCCTAACTGCTGGGATGATCACCCCCACCCCCCTACCTGGATGTAAGTGCATTCTTAGTTTGCACGCAGCATTGGAAAGTTTGTACAGACAGGCCACAACTTTGAAAACTGACATAGAGGATAGGCATTTACTAAAGGACATGTGCAGTGTTCTGGCAGACTTGCACGTTCTTTTAGGTGCCAACCGCTTGCACTGGTATTTAAAAGATTGTGTCACATGCGCCCTTTTTGTGGTGGCTTGCTCTAATGCTTCATTCGACAGAAATTTCTGGCCTGAAGGGAGGGGTTCTTGCTCAGTCAGAGGACTGTCATGAAAAGTCGACAGAATGTGATGCCCGCCCTATGTTAAAGTTCACCAAATATACTTGGTGCACTCTGTTTTGGGCAATGGAGGGAGTGCCAGATTAATAAGATTTGTGGCAGAACCCTGAATCTGGTGCAGACTGCACATAGTGCAGTTTGTTACTGTTCTTAGTCTAGTAAATGTGTCCATAAGGTTCCTTGTGGGGCTGATGACAGGTTCCCCTTTAATAGGTAATCTCTGCTTGTAGGTTTCTTTTCACAGAAGTGGACTTCTTGAGAGGTATTTTTTAGACTGTATATCAACTATGGTCAGGGCCGATTCTAGCATATTTGCTGCCTGCGCAAATATTTAAATGCCTGCGCCCCCCCCCCCGCTCCCTGTTGTAATGCCTGAAAACTTTACTAACAATTAACAACCCTACAGACAGCGCACTACAAACGGTGTGACTGACTACACGTTCTGGGAGTTCATTAGGGCAATCTTACCTTATAGATGAACAATCTCTTCCATCAGGAGGACTTTATTTCCGGGTTCTCCCAATCCATGACTTATCCACTGCTGAATTCACGGCCGAATATCTTCGCTCCGTGCAGCACGCCACCCGGCGTCCCTCAAAAATTCCACATTTCACTTACAGTATGAAGTATATAACCCCTCACACACAACTGAACCGCACTCTCCCCTCATCTAACACAATCCCTTCATTATATGTAATTCTACTGGAAGTATAGCATACACGCCGCATACATATACCAAACAACCCCAATTATTAATACACACCCCTAACAGTTAGTTTTAATTAATGCAAAGTAATCTATTGTTCCTAGAAACTAATATATCCCACCCTTGTTTATTATGTTACATGATTGTTACATCAGTGCTCCCCTGACCATGTGAAGATATAGCACCACCCCTAATTACCGCCCAACACCCCTCTTAGTAATAACTGTATCTCCATATACACCCCCACTTAGTACTATACTGTATCCCATATAACAGCCCCACTTTATTATATACTATAACCCCATATACAGCCCCTCCCAGCTTAGTAATATACTGTATCCCTATACAGCCCCCAGCTTAGTAATATACTGTAATCCCGTAGACATCCCCCAGCTTAGTAATATCTGTATCCCATATACACTCCTGCAGCTTATAATATACTGTTATCCCAGATACAGCCCCTGCACCTTTATATATAATATACTGTTCCCATATATAGCCCCTGCATCTTAGTAATATACTGTATCCCATATACATCTCCCCCAGCGTAGTAATATCCTGTAGCCCCCTTATACAGCCCCCCAGCTTAGTAATAACTGTATCCGATACAGTCCCCCCAGCGTAGTAATATACTGTACCCCATATACCTCCCCCATCTTAGTAATATACTGTACCCATATACAGCCCTCCCAGCTAGTAGTAGCTGTCTAACATATACAGCCCCCCAGCTTAGTAATATACTGTATCCCATAGACAAAAACACCCCAGATTTGAGGCTGCCGGCAGCTTTGCCGGCAGCCCATGCTGTGAAAACACTAGCATGTTACCGGTAAGCCTTTGCTGCAATATGCAGCAAAGACTTTCAACCATCGCAGGGTGTTTTCACCAGCATGGGCTGCCGGCAAGCTGCCGGCAGCCTCAAACAGATAGCGGCGCATGGGCGCCGCCATCTTACCTGGGATCCCGCTCCCCGTGACGTCATCGGGGGCGGCGATCCGTCTCCATGGTAGCCTAGGGTCTTCCGAAGACCCGAGGCTATTTCGTTTTAACCCCTTCATTACAATGTCTGATAGCACATTGTAATGAATGAGGAGAAAATCCCCATATACTGCCATACTGTAGTATGGCAGTATAGATAGATCGATCAGACAACCTAGGGTTAAAGACCCTAGGGAGTCTGAAAAATAGTATAATAAAAAAAAGTAAAAAAAAAAATTATAATAAAAAAACCTAAAATTTCAATCACCCCCCTTTCCCTAGAACTGACATAAATATAAATAAACAGTAAAAATCATAAACACGTCAGGTATCACGCTCGAAAATGCCCGATCAAAATATGATAACGGTTTTTCAATGCGTTTAACCCCGTAACGGAAAATAGCGCCCAAAGTCGAAAATGGCACTTTTTTGCCATTTTGAAAAATCTAAAAAAAATCTATAAAAAGTGATCAAAATCGTACAGTCCTAAAAATGATATCATTGAACATATTATCAAATTTCGAAAAGACACACCACCCACAGCTCCGTACACCATAGTATAAAAAAGTTATTAGCGCCAGATTTGGCAAAATCAAAAAAATTTTTTTGTACAGGGTTTTGTAAATGTATGAAAACATTATAAAACCTATACAAATTTGGTATCCCCTTAATCGTACCGACCCAAAAATAAAGTAGACATGTCATTTGGGGCGCTCAGTGAAAGACGTAATATCCAAGCCACAAGAAAATGGCGCAAATGCGTTTTTTCACCATTTCATTGCATTTGGAATTTTTTTCCCGCTTCCGAGTACATGGCATGGAATATTTAATACCATCATATGAAGTGCAATTTGTTACGCAGAAAACAGCCTCACACAGCTCTTTACGTGTAAAATAAAAAAGTTATAGATTTTTGAAGGTGGGGAGTGAAAATGGACATGAAAAAAGAGGAAAGGGCCCGGTCCTTAACCGGTTAAAGTGATTCCCATGATTCGATTCGGCCCGAATTGAATTTTGTTGGAAAATTCAACAAACTCGAAAAATTCTCCTCCTACTCTAGCCAGGAAGCCTTTCTGGAAAGCAGAATAATGGAAAAAACATTGCTTAATCTTATAGGTTGCATTGTGTCCTTTTCCAACCTTAATACCCTGCTCAACAAAAATAAAGAGAACACTCAAATAACACATCCTAGATCAGAATGAATGAAAATTCTAATTGAATACTTTGTTGTGTACAAAGTTGAATGTGCTGACAACAAAATCACCAAAAAAAATCATCAATGGAAATAAAATTATTAACCAATGGAGGTCTGGGTTTGGAGTAACCACAAAATTAAATAGAAAAACACACTACAGACAGGCTGATCCACTTTGAAAAAAGACAAAATGATGCTTAGTATGTGTGTAGCCTCCACGTGCTGTATAACCTCCCTACCATCTCGGCAACCCAAACAAGTAGCTCAGGTAGTGCAGGTCATCTAGGATGGCACAATATGCAAGCTGTGGCAAGAAGGTTTGCTGTGTCTGTCAGTAGTGTCCAAAGGCTGGAGGCGCTACCAGAAGACAGGCCAGTCACCATGAAGTGGAGGGAGCCGTAGGAGGGCAACAACCCAGCAGCAGGACTGCTACCTCCACCTTTGTGCAAGGAGGAAACAGGAGAGCACAAGGATGCTCATGATGAGAGTGTAGATGGTCATCCAGGGATCTCCTTCCAGACCTGGACTAAAGCATCCACTCTCTCCTGGGCAGTCTGTGGTGCAAAGTGACGTTGGTGGATGGAGCGAGACACTATATCCAGATGTGCTCATTCGGATTCAGGTCTGGGGAAGGGAGTGCTGGTGATACCCTCAATGCTCTCGTCTTGCAGGAAACTGCTAATACACTCCACGGCATCTCCGGACTCCTGGTATTCTCTGGCAAATGCCAAAGCAACCTGCACAATGTTAAGCCGTAAGCACAAACCCCATCTGCCCTCATACCATCCTCATGGAGTCGGTTTCTATACGCTTATGCAGACACATGCACATTTGTTGCCTGCTGGAGGTAATTTTGCAGGGCTCTGGCAATTCCTCCTGTTCCTCCTTGACACAAGGTGGAGGTAGCGCTCCTGATCTTGGGTTGTTGCCCTTCTATGGCCTCCTCCATGTGTCATGGCGTACTGGCCTGTCTCCTGGTAGTCCTCCAGCCTCTGGACACTATGCTGACATACACACAAAACTTCTGCCACAGCTCCATTGATTTATCATCGTGGATGAGCTGCACTACCTAAGCCACTTGGTGTGGTTTGTTGAGGCATTGTAGGGAGGTCACACAAGTACATGAAGGCCCAACACAATACTGAACTTCATTTTGTCTTGTTTATGGACACGGGGCACATTTACTTACCTACCCGTCCCATGTTGCTTCCCACTGAGGTTCTGCCGGAGTACACCTTTCTTCTTCTTCCGTGTATGTGAGTGCTGATCTTGCGACACAATTTGATTTTTAAATTCTGCAGTTTGTCCGAATTAGTGCGGTTGTCCGACTGTCTCGCCCCCTAGTTGTGTGTCGCGATAAAGCCGATCGCGTTCGCCAAAAACCCCAGGCAATTCAGTGCAAATCAGAAATAGTCGGAAACCCGACGGAAATGCGTTCAACAGACCCTTATAGAATGCTCCCCATTATGTCAAAGTTGCATCAGGCTGCAGTGTGTTTTTTACTTTGTGGGATCCAATCCGGCCTCCATTGGTTAATAAATTTGATTTCCATTGATGATTTTTTTGGTGATTTTGTTGTCAGCACATTCAACTTTGTACACAACAAAGTATTCAATGGTAATATTTCTTCATTCAGATCTAGGATGTTTCATTTAGTGTCCCATTTATTTTTTGGGCAGTGTACTATGAAAAAGATTTGTTACTATTATTTAGGATTTATTATAAAACCTGTACTATATAGAATGCATGGCACTCTCTGGCAGCAAGCTTTTCAAACTACACAAAATAGTAAAGGATTTATGGTTTGTACACAAAGACCGCCAGATCTATACTACTCTTTATTTTATGGTAGTTTCTTAAATACAATTTTTATCTTCATCTAATAGTAATTGTGAAAAAATAAACATACTTTATGTTTATGAGGCAGTTTTTTTTAGCCAAAGATAGTTTTTTTTTTCCTATTCCTTTGATACTTAGATCTTTATATAGCCTGAAAAATCAACTCGGAAAAGGGCTTATATGGGAAGTTCTATACAAGTCAGTGGTATAGTTGTCCTAACTGTGAAGACAGATGAAGTGCCGAGGAGAAAACTGCCAGGTATAGTAAGGTGTGTGGAAATAAAAACCCCAGAACTATTGTAATGTAAATCTTGCCCCTGCAAAATCCATCAACCACACATCTTGACGACCTGGCTACTAAGAGTTAATGTTCAAGACCCGCCCGCCCTTTCTAGCATGTTACCGGTAAGCCTTTGCTGCAATATGCAGCAAAGACTTACCGGCTATGGAGAGGGCTCAGCCCGTGAATACACGGCGGGCGGTCGCGAACCGGTTAAACAACAGGTATTTCCTGGCTGTAGAGAGCCTGGCGACCGCCGCCGTGTATTCACGGCTGAGCCCTCTCCATAGCCGGTAAGTCTTTGCTCATATTGCAGCAAAGGCTTACGGTAACATGCTAAATGCAGTGTTTTCACAGCATGGGCTGCCGGCAAAGCTGCCGGCAGCCTCAAACAGATAGCGGCGCATGGGCGCCGCCATCTTACCTGGGATCCCGCTCCCCGTGACGTCATCGGGGGCGGCGATCCGTCTCCATGGTAGCCTAGGGTCTTCCGAAGACCCGAGGCTATTTCGTTTTAACCCCTTCATTACAATGTCTGATAGCACATTGTAATGAATGAGGAGAAAATCCCCATATACTGCCATACTGTAGTATGGCAGTATAGATAGATCGATCAGACAACCTAGGGTTAAAGACCCTAGGGAGTCTGAAAAATAGTATAATAAAAAAAAGTAAAAAAAAAAATTATAATAAAAAAACCTAAAATTTCAATCACCCCCCTTTCCCTAGAACTGACATAAATATAAATAAACGTAAAAATCATAAACACGTCAGGTATCACGCTCGAAAATGCCCGATCAAAATATGATAACGGTTTTTCAATGCGTTTAACCCCGTAACGGAAAATAGCGCCCAAAGTCGAAAATGGCACTTTTTTGCCATTTTGAAAAATCTAAAAAAAATCTATAAAAAGTGATCAAAATCGTACAGTCCTAAAAATGATATCATTGAACATATTATCAAATTTCGAAAAGACACACCACCCACAGCTCCGTACACCATAGTATAAAAAAGTTATTAGCGCCAGATTTGGCAAAATCAAAAAAATTTTTTTGTACAGGGTTTTGTAAATGTATGAAAACATTATAAAACCTATACAAATTTGGTATCCCCTTAATCGTACCGACCCAAAAATAAAGTAGACATGTCATTTGGGGCGCTCAGTGAAAGACGTAATATCCAAGTCCACAAGAAAATGGCGCAAATGCGTTTTTTCACCATTTCATTGCATTTGGAATTTTTTTCCCGCTTCCGAGTACATGGCATGGAATATTTAATACCATCATATGAAGTGCAATTTGTTACGCAGAAAACAGCCTCACACAGCTCTTTACGTGTAAAATAAAAAAGTTATAGATTTTTGAAGGTGGGGAGTGAAAATGGACATGAAAAAAGAGGAAAGGGCCCGGTCCTTAACCGGTTAAAGTGATTCCACATGATTCGATTCGGCCCGAATTGAATTTTGTTGGAAAATTCAACAAACTCGAAAAATTCTCCTCCTACTCTAGCCAGGAAGCCTTTCTGGAAAGCAGAATAATGGAAAAAACATTGCTTAATCTTATAGGTTGCATTGTGTCCTTTTCCAACCTTAATACCCTGCTCAACAAAAATAAAGAGAACACTCAAATAACACATCCTAGATCAGAATGAATGAAAATTCTAATTGAATACTTTGTTGTGTACAAAGTTGAATGTGCTGACAACAAAATCACCAAAAAAAATCATCAATGGAAATAAAATTATTAACCAATGGAGGTCTGGGTTTGGAGTAACCACAAAATTAAATAGAAAAACACACTACAGCAGGCTGATCCACTTTGAAAAAAGACAAAATGATGCTTAGTATGTGTGTAGCCTCCACGTGCTGTATAACCTCCCTACATCCTCGGCAACCCAAACAAGTAGCTCAGGTAGTGCAGGTCATCTAGGATGGCACAATCATGCAAGCTGTGGCAAGAAGGTTTGCTGTGTCTGTCAGTAGTGTCCAAAGGCTGGAGGCGCTACCAGAAGACAGGCCAGTACACCATGAAGTGGAGGGAGCCGTAGGAGGGCAACAACCCAGCAGCAGGACTGCTACCTCCACCTTTGTGCAAGGAGGAAACAGGAGAGCACAAGGATGCTCATGATGAGAGTGTAGATGGTCATCCAGGGATCTCCTTCCAGACCTGGACTAAAGCATCCACTCTCTCCTGGGCAGTCTGTGGTGCAAAGTGACGTTGGTGGATGGAGCGAGACACTATATCCAGATGTGCTCATTCGGATTCAGGTCTGGGGAAGGGAGTGCTGGTGATACCCTCAATGCTCTCGTCTTGCAGGAAACTGCTAATACACTCCACGGCATCTCCGGACTCCTGGTATTCTCTGGCAAATGCCAAAGCAACCTGCACAATGTTAAGCCGTAAGCACAAACCCCATCTGCCCTCATACCATCCTCATGGAGTCGGTTTCTATACGCTTATGCAGACACATGCACATTTGTTGCCTGCTGGAGGTAATTTTGCAGGGCTCTGGCAATTCCTCCTGTTCCTCCTTGACACAAGGTGGAGGTAGCGCTCCTGATCTTGGGTTGTTGCCCTTCTATGGCCTCCTCCATGTGTCATGGCGTACTGGCCTGTCTCCTGGTAGTCCTCCAGCCTCTGGACACTATGCTGACATACACACAAAACTTCTGCCACAGCTCGCATTGATTTATCATCGTGGATGAGCTGCACTACCTAAGCCACTTGGTGTGGTTTGTTGAGGCATTGTAGGGAGGTCACACAAGTACATGAAGGCCCAACACAATACTGAACTTCATTTTGTCTTGTTTATGGACACGGGGCACATTTACTTACCTACCCGTCCCATGTTGCTTCCCACTGAGGTTCTGCCGGAGTACACCTTTCTTCTTCTTCCGTGTATGTGAGTGCTGATCTTGCGACACAATTTGATTTTTAAATTCTGCAGTTTGTCCGAATTAGTGCGGTTGTCCGACTGTCTCGCCCCCTAGTTGTGTGTCGCGATAAAGCCGATCGCGTTCGCCAAAAACCCCAGGCAATTCAGTGCAAATCAGAAATAGTCGGAAACCCGACGGAAATGCGTTCAACAGACCCTTATAGAAATGCTCCCCATTATGTCAAAGTTGCATCAGGCTGCAGTGTGTTTTTTACTTTGTGGGATCCAATCCGGCCTCCATTGGTTAATAAATTTGATTTCCATTGATGATTTTTTTGGTGATTTTGTTGTCAGCACATTCAACTTTGTACACAACAAAGTATTCAATGGTAATATTTCTTCATCAGATCTAGGATGTTTCATTTAGTGTCCCATTTATTTTTTGGGCAGTGTACTATGAAAAAGATTTGTTACTATTATTTAGGATTTATTATAAAACCTGTACTATATAGAATGCATGGCACTCTCTGGCAGCAAGCTTTTCAAACTACACAAAATAGTAAAGGATTTATGGTTTGTACACAAAGACCGCCAGATCTATACTACTCTTTATTTTATGGTAGTTTCTTAAATACAATTTTTATCTTCATCTAATAGTAATTGTGAAAAAATAAACATACTTTATGTTTATGAGGCAGTTTTTTTTAGCCAAAGATAGTTTTTTTTTTCCTATTCCTTTGATACTTAGATCTTTATATAGCCTGAAAAATCAACTCGGAAAAGGGCTTATATGGGAAGTTCTATACAAGTCAGTGGTATAGTTGTCCTAACTGTGAAGACAGATGAAGTGCCGAGGAGAAAACTGCCAGGTATAGTAAGGTGTGTGGAAATAAAAACCCCAGAACTATTGTAATGTAAATCTTGCCCCTGCAAAATCCATCAACCACACATCTTGACGACCTGGCTACTAAGAGTTAATGTTCAAGACCCGCCCGCCCTTTTCGCGAACCGGTTAAACAACAGGTATTTCCTGGCTGTAGAGAGCCTGTAGGGTGCTGTAGAACATTGTGCCATGCTCAAATATGCATAGGGAGCGTGGTTTGGTCTTCAAACAATGCTGTGTTTTAGTATGACACGCACATGACAGCTGCCGCTTTTAGAATCGCTTCACTCTTCAATTCCATGGGCACTTATAGAGGCCAACTTCACCAAATAGGTGAAGCAGCCTGACAAGGTAACATCTGTGCCAGCTCGAAAGGACTGAGTTGAGGGCTAAGATCCCACTATAACATCAAAAAGTGCACTCTTTTTACACCGACATCAGATGATTCCATAGATTACGACAGAACCTGTCAGATGAAATGAAGGGGAAAACCAAACATAGTGGCAACGTTATGGAAATCACAGGGTGCTCCAAGTCACTTATTCTTAAAAACAAGGGAATAAGAAGCTGAAACATAACTGGATCCTGCTAGAGGAGGCACGCACCAGTATGTCAATGTGCTGGGTTTACAATCCTTCATCCTGGTAGATTCTTTAATGTTAACAATAATAATATGATAACAATAATGATGAAAATTATAATAATGACATCATTTATGGTGCTATATAAATAGAGATTGCTCTATATATATTTATATAGCGCCAAATACACAGATTTTCCCCTAGACCCAGCAGTCTAATTTTTTTACCAACCTTTTATGCGGTACTTTTGTAGTGCTGATAACCATTACTGGTACCCCATTTTTCCATAGACTGTACAATATCTTTAGGAAATGAGTGTTAGAATGTAAATGTACCAAAGTTACATTAAAATAAATTTTTAATGTGCAGTAATAAAGGCAACCATCAGGGGTGTTACAATTGTAGTTGCAGAGGGTGTGACTGCAACCTGGCCCACTGATGAAGGAGGCCATAAGTCTGCAGACCATGACAGGAGAAGAAAATTAATTGTATACAGGCACACAATTTACAAGAGCGTACATTCAGAGAGAAGCATGTGTGCATTAGTAAAATCAAGGAAGTTAAACTTGGATTCAGGAACTTATTGCACCACCGAACTAAGATGTAGTGGAACAAACCTTCTTTGGAAACATACCGTATATACTCGAGTATAAGCTGACCCAAGTATAAGCATAGACCCCTAATTTTACCACCAAAAACTGGGAAAAACTATTGACTCGAGTATAAGCCGAGGGTGGGAAATGCATTGGAATCTAGAAGCCAAAGAGGTAGACTAGGGAAGAGAGAAGTAATGATCAAGAAACCTTCTCTCAAGGTAATTAATTTATATGATAATGAATTAACCCCAGCACAACTTGAGGTACTGGGCTTGGGTATGACCTTCTCACCAACCTCACCTTTCGATTGTTTCCTGGCAATAAAGGATATTCACTTGTTTGCACGAATGCTTGTTTTTAAGAAACATTTTCACCCCAATATTGACCCAGAATTATTTCCTTCCTCACAAGAATAGGAAGCGTTGAGATCTTTGGAGGAATTGATGGAGGAGCAGGAGGACAATACAGCTAGAGGTCAATTTCCAATCATTTTACTTCCCAAATCCAGGTTCTTTCCCTCATTCTCGGGACATCCAAATATTGATTTATTTGTTAAATTGGTTTCTAAAGATCTACAGAAGCTTTCAGGGAAATAAAATAAAACCCCGAATTGTACACAGGCTCAAAAGAGAGAAATTTAGCAGTTAACCAGGATGAGGGATGTGGTAATAAAACCATCGGATAAAAGGGGCAATGTGGTTTGGCCAGTGAAGGCCAATGAAAAGGAAGCATTAATAAAGAAACTAAGAGATACCTCTTGTTACAGGAAAATGACCTGCAAAACCCCTCAAGAAATATACGGATGAGCTAACAATGGTTTTAGAAGGAGCATTTGAAAGTAACATCATCACCAAGAACCAACTAAATGCACTCCTACCACAGTATCCAAAAGTATCAAGCTTTTATCAAGGTGAGTCTCCTGTAGGAGAACTATGTTTGTTTGGTTTTGAGCGTCCTAAGTGAAGTAGGATTTTTGTGCGCTTTTGAGGGGACCGCAAGCCCTTTACATTCCAAGTTATTATTTTAATTAAAGTCTTATCCGGTTTAGGTACATAGAGAATTTGGTAGCAGACTTCTTTCGAACTGGGCGGTCAGGTCTCGTACCCCCTTCATAGCAATTCTCGGTTCTAAAAGTAGTTCCCTCCTTTCCATGTGTCCTACCCACATAGCATATAACAAGCTGACTGTGCAGTAATAGTACTTTCCTTTTAACTTGTGAAAAAACATTTAACTTCAACAAAAGTTCACGATTAGTCCGTGAGCAATCACAACCTATAGGCATTTTTAAATAATTTCCCATTTGGGATAGGGAACTTCACTTTTTTCAGTGATTTGCTAGCAAACTACATTTTATGGCCAGTTATACCACTGATTTGGGTCGAGGGGCAGAAGAAAAAAAATTTAGAGAATAATATCAGCTTAGGCATTATGACTTGAGTGGACTGTTCTGTGCCTAAGTGGCCCAGGATAGTGACTAGAACTTTATAAAGATATGCGGGCTATTCACTCTTACCTGGTTCGTCAGTTGTCCCTAAGGTTTCTTGGGTAGTTGGTGCTCCTCCCAGGCAAAGAGGTTCGGGAGTCTAGGCTTCTGAAGCGTTGCCGTGACTCCCATCTACGTTGCGTGAGGCCATCCATTTTCTTTCACTTCCAGGGAGGTTGGAGGGTGATAGAAGACGGTGCCTGAAGACTGCCTCCTCTGCTGCTTCTGGTGTGGTGTAAACTCCCATCGAACCGTCATCATAAAACTCACACAGGTTTGCTGGGAAGATGAGTTGGAAGCGTATCTTCTTGTCTATTAATGCTAAACAGATGGTGCTGAAAGTTCTCCTCTTCTTGGTCACTTCTGCTGAATAATCTTCGAATAAGAGAAGTTTTGACCCAGGGAACAATAAGGGCCTTGAACCCTGACAGAAGGCTCTGATTATGTCCGTTTTATCATTATAGTCCAGGTAGCGCATTATGACCTGCCGGGGCCGTACTGAGTTGAGATCTTTGTTTGAGAGCTGTGGGTTCATCTGTTTCGGATCTGTTCCCAGTCGATGGGCCCTTTCCACACTGCATTTACCTTGAAGCCCCAGCGCTCAAGCAGAAAGCTTGCAGGTCTCCTGGACGGATGGCTTCCGGAAGACCTAATAATAATCTTTATTTATATAGCGCCATTAAATTCCGTAGCGCTTAACAAATCATTGGGGACATGTACAGATATAATATTACATTACACAGAACAGTCATATGGAACAATAGGAGTAAGGGCCCTGCACACAAGAGCTTGCAGTCTATGAGGGTGAGGGTGTTGACACAAGAGGTTGTATAATGGTCCAGCCATTTTTTTTTTATAAGGGAACAATATAAAATAATTTTAATACATAAGTTAATAAATAAAAATTCTGCAGCTTGAACCAGCCATCAGCTGCCATCTTATTTACAGGGTCCAAGGTGAAAAAGACTGCAGATTTAGAGAAGCCTGGAGCTTGGTATATATCTTCTGTTTGCTGGGTAAAAGATGGGAGATAGGACATAGGATGGATTAGTAAAGGGAGAGTTGACGTTTCATGCAGTTAGTGAGTGTGATCTACTAAACTTATGTCTTGAGCGGTTCTCGATATCCTAGAGTTTTTCGGATAGCCTTTTAGAATCCAAGGTGACCAACTCAAGTTGGTGTCTTATATCATGATGTGAGTCTTCTGTCTTTGCCACACGGTTTTCCACCTTCGTGATTCTGGCGTCATGGATTGTTACATCTTGGTGTATTGATTTGAGGGCCGGTTCTAGTGCTTTCTGGATGTCTGGAGCTAGCTTTGACACCACCTCTGCCGCCAGCTGCTGGAAGTTGTCACATCGCCGGGTCTCTGATGCGGGTCATTGGCATCCTGTTCTGTGGCGGGGTGCCTATATGCAAGATTTGGCTTTGTGCACAGTCTGGCAATGTTCTTTCCTCCATGTCCTGCCTTGGAGGCGATCCTGGCTGTGTATGCTGTGGTTCAACGTGCTTAGATTTTTGGCCAGCAGGTATCTCTCCATGCAGTGTGTGTGTGGTCACCCCCTTCGCGTCAGGCAGAGCTTGGACGGGACCATCCTGATGGATGTGTAACAGCCCGCCCAGATACCTTACACTCCCTAAGAGTAGGCCTCTTCCTGTTCAGGATAGGTGTAATATTGGGCCGCTGGGCTCCAACTTTCTGGGCCAGGGTAACCCTCTTATGTGTGTGTGCCCCCCCAGTTAGTTACCCGCTCGTTTGTGGCTGTGCCTGCTGCTGCTAAAATGGCCGCCAGTATCCACGAGGTGCTCCCCTTATGCCCTGCTATTTATGTACCAGTGTCACTCACTGTGACTCACTGATGTTTCACAGCTCCTGGTGCTGCAAGCGGGCCGCCGGTGTTCTGTTGGCACTTTTTGATGCACGGCCGGGCTGCGTCTGTAGCTGTGGCCTCGCTGCTGTTCCTGCGTGTGCCTTCCGGCTCTGCTGTGGTGGGTGGCACAATGGTCACCTGCGATCACTGCGGCGGGATTCCAGCTGCCGGTCTCCACCGTGTTTCTTGCCTGGTGATGCTGTGGGAATTCCTCCCGGTTGGCAGAAATGTCCTGGGCTGCACTTTTCCCCCCTCCTCCAGGTACCGTGCAGGTTTTCTGTGGCCGGGATGCAGGATGTAAGGTAAACGACCTTACATCACTGCGCCGGAACCGGAAGTCCAACTTTAGTCCATTTCAACTGGGTGTGATTTAGTTATTGCCACCACCTGTTAGGTGCCACAGGTAAGTTACAGGTGCTGTTAATTACACAAATTAGAGAAGCATCACCAGATTTTTTAAACCGTGCCAATACTTTTGTCCACCCCCTTTTTATGTTTGATGTGGGATTATATCCAATTTAGCTTTTTGACAATTCTTTTTGTGGTTTTCCATTGACGACAAATTAGATGAAGATAATAATGCCAAAGAATTTCTGATTGCAATAATTTTTTGGAAAAAACTTTTATCTGACAGAATTGCAGGGTTGCCAAAACTTTTGGCCTCTACTATATGTATATACATGGGTGGATCACATAACAAACTGTACTATTTAGTTAAATAACTCCATGACACATCTACATTTTCTGAATATTTACTTTTCAGTAAATAAAATTATATATTTATCTTTTTGCAAAACTGTTTGTGTTTGGCTGTAGGTAGAGCATTTGGTACAATTAATGTAGCCATTTATAAGTCACTTTTTCATCCTTTTTACCCAAGTGACATTGTGTAAAAATGTGTTGAAATGTATCTTGATGGTCAACACATCTCTACTCGTAACAGACCTGTGTGGTGGTTTGTGAAGATGTCTCTCTGAATGCCCACACTTCCACTGCGACCACAAATGATGGTCGCACATTTCTTGTACAATTGGCCTCATGGGGCAATCTGTGTGTGAGACACTCCTCGAATGCCATGTAATTGATGTGCAGACGGAAGTAGTTGGGGCACCAAAGGATTCCTGTTTGCCACGTAGCACATGCCAGCAGGTGGGACAGCTGAAAAGCAGTAGGACTGTACTTCACTTATCAGCTGTCTCCCCAGCTGGTCTGATCACCACTTGTTCTATGCAGATACAGAGGCATCAATAGATTTTCTCTAGTTATTAGTAGCCATCACATATCTTGATATTCTTTTTTAATCTCTGATGGTCCTTTAGTCAGGTCAAAATACTCTGTAGATCCATGACCCTCTGGACAGATCAGTCACAAATAACTTCCACTTTAATATTAAGTAAATTGTCTATACCAGCAAGTGTTTAATTGTATTATCCATGTAAATTCAATTACTGTTTCTCCAATATGTCTATGATAAAACTTTTCAGATCTCTTTCTAAAAATTCATAGCTTTGTTTTGCAGGATAGATAAAGTTGTCTTCATGAATAGAGTGGATTAATGGTAGCATACAGATGGAGGATACCTGTTTTATCACTTCATTACTTTTGCAGTCAGGGTATCTTCACTCTTTGGGGACTATGTATCATACCTTGCACAGCAGTTTTTTGTGCCAATAGCTCATGTCATGCCAGGAAACTAGTGCTGGTTACATCAGAAATCTATATGTGGCTCGGGAAACAGAATTATTTAAAAAAAAAACAGGGCCTGTTAATGCTGGCAAAGCTTTTGGTGGCAAAGAAGATTATTAAAGGGGTTGTCCGAGATTTGAAAAAAAGATATATGTGGCCGGGAGCGGGCTGCCTAAAACAATAAAGCTGTACTTACCTTCCGGTGCCCTCCCTATCCAGCGCTGCTGTCACTCCAGTCCGGGCGCCATGTAAACAAACATGGCCGCGAAGCAGCGCTCATTCAGCTTCGGCCGGACACGACAAACTTCCGGCCCCCATACACAATGCTGTATAGGGACGGATAGGCGTACACGGCCACGGACGGCCGGAAGCTGAATGCAGCGCTGCTCGGCGGCCATGTTGTTTTACATGGCGCCCGGACCAGAGCGACAGCAGCGCTGGATACCGGAGGGCACCGGAAGGTAAGTACAGCTTTATATATTTTAGGCAGCCCGCTCCCCGTCCAATCAGTAGATATATAGATATATTTTTTTTTTTAAACTCGGACAACCCCTTTAAGAACCAACAAAGCTCCAGTCTTGCTATATCATCCTATTTGTTCCCCTGATTCTATATGTTACAAAGGAAGAAACAATAGTATTCTCCATCACTTGCAATTGCTGAAGAAAATAAACAGGCAGCTAGAGTGAACTTGCTGCAAACAGTGATGACAGGTGCAAGCAGACTCTTGGATCTTGACAAGGGTGTGAGAATCCTTCCAGCCATCTCACACTCATCTGTGTGTGGTGCAAATGGCACTTGCTCTAAGTAAAAACATTCATTAAGTGTGAACACTTGACTTGACAAAGGACAGCTGGCTGCATTTCTGAGCTGTATTAAAACCAGTAAAATTCTCTGCTGCCGTTCGTCGCAGACATTCCGGCACCAGCACCACATGCTTCACCTGCTGTGCTCTGGTCACTGTGAAGCCAAGGCACCTGAGCTGCATGTTTTCCCAAATACCATCCTTCAGACACTGCTGCAACCAACACGAAATCACATGGGATAACCATTGTATCAACCCAATAATAGAAAATGCCTGTTTAACAAATAAAGAAGACTGTAGATGGTTTTTCTACAAGTCCATAAAGGAGCTCAAGAGTTCTTAGCAGCAAAACTAAAATGTAAATACTTTCACAGATTTGAAGGTTTATAAGGAGGAGGGCACTTTGACACATTTTGGTAGAGAGTTCCAGAACATGGGGGGTAGCACAGAAGGAGTCTTGGAGAAAGGAGAATAGACAGAGAAGGCAGCTAAAGGTCTTGTAAGGGATCAGAGATTATGAATGGGAGGCTATAGGGCTTGGGACTATTTAAAATATGTGGCGGGACATGTTTTAGACAGTTTTAGTAAATATATTAACATACTTCCCAACTTTTGGCTGAGAGAACAAGGGACAAAATGGGCCGCAAAAAGTTTTGTACCATAGACCACGCCCATTGCCCAACCTGTTGCTTCAACCTCAAGCATAGTATTCTATTAACTTTAATGGCTTATGGACCCATATAATATCCCCTGTTCATTTTATCCTCTCTTTCTGTGGCCCCCACACACTTATATTGTCCTAGCTTTCTGTACTCTTCGGCTCCATATTTTGGCCTCCTGTCCTCTATCTCCCTTATATTGTGGCCTCTCTCCTCCATCCCCCATCTTATTGTGTCCTTTTGTACTCCACTCCCTTATATTCTTGCCTCCTGTCTTACATCTCCTCATATTGTGGCCCCCTGTCCTCCATTTCCCTCATGTTGTGGCCTTCTGTCCTCCACAGCCCTCATATTGTGGCCCTCTGTCTTCCATTCCCCTTGTATTGTGGCCTCCTGTCTTCCATCTTCCTCATATTGTGTCCCCCTGCCCTCCATCTCTATTATAATTTTAAATTGTGGCGCTTACCCTCCTCCAGTAACTGTATTAAACAACAAAACAACCTCTGTTACTTACCTTTCCCTCATTCCCCTGCAGCGGTCTTGCTTCCTCTTCTTCTACGGCTCTGGTGTTGGCCTGATCTAGGGGAGGAGCTTCCTCCACACATGTCTGCTAAAGAGAAGCAAATGTGTGGAGGCTGCAGGAAGCTGATCCCGCTTTCTCCTGGTCCTGATGCCTAAGCTGCTCTGCAGCTATAGTGTACAGGACAAACTCTGAATCATGCAGGACAGTGGTGAAAAAACATTGACTGTCCGGGACATTTGGAAGGTATGTTTAACCCCTTCCCGACATTTGACGTACTATTACTGCATGGCGGGAGGTGCGTTCCCCGCAAAATGCAGTAATAGTACGTCAAGCTTCTGGCGCAGGCTCCTGAACGGAGCCGGCGCCAGAAGCTGCGGGTGTCGGCTATATATTATAGCCGACACCTGTCTCTAACACCCGCGATCGGAGATTTAACGTGTTGGGAGGCATTTAGCTGGAATCGGACCCCCCGCGGCGCTTACCGGGGGGGTCCGCTGCTCTGATCGCAGCCTCGGGACTGCCGGTGCCCGTGGCTGCGCGATCCTCGATCCTCCAGTGCGATCCTCCAGTGTGTCACATAATACAGTGTAATACATCTGTATTACACTGTATTAGGTGAAGAATAGCTTGAACAAGTGATCAGTGGATCACTTGTTCAAGCTAACCTGTAAAAGTAAAGAAAAAAAAGTATAAAACACTAATTCAACACACTTTTTGAATAAAAAGAATTAATTAAATAAAGTTAAAGTCCCCTAAACAGAAACATTCCCTATACACATCTAATAAAGTGAAAAAAACTGAAAATCACCAAAATACCCCACATATTTGGTATCACCGTCCGTAACAATCTGTACAATAAGTCAGAAACATTATTGGACCCGTACGGTGAACGCCGTAAAAACTAAACGCAAAAAACTCGCCAAAAATGTAAATTTTCATAAAATCCCTTCACAAAACTGTTCCAAAAAGTGATCAAAAAAAAGTTATGTGCACCAAAATGGTACCACTGAAAAGACAACTACACACGTCAAAAAGCTCTAAACTAGCACTGTCAACCAAAAAATATTAAAGTTATATCTCCGAAAAAAGGCGATGCAAAAACAAATAAGATTTTCTTTATATTCGTTTTTTCCTGTAAAATATAAAAAACATATACAATGAGGTATCACCGTATCGTAGTGATCTAGAGAATAAAAAAATTTAGTATTTTTAGTGTACGGTGTACGACTCCCAAAATATCAAAAAAAAAGAACCCAAAATGACAATTTTCTTTTCCTCCATACATAAAGAGTTTAAAATAACCTCATCAAAAAGCTACAGGCCCACTAAAATGAGTATTTGTAACGTGCATCTCATGTCCGCAAACAATCCCCCTTAAATGTCCAAATTGCCAAAAAAATAAAGATTGTATACCATTATAAAGTGACAATGCATAATCTGCTCTGAATGGCGCAGCTCCCCTCCATGCCCTGCGTGTGCCCATAGAGCAGGTTACCACCACATATGGGGTATGGTTATACACGGGAGGGATGGGTATCAAATTTTGTGGAAGCGTTTTGGTATTTTATCCACTGAGAATTTGTATGAAAACACATTAATTAGTAAAAAAAAAAAATTCAATTGCAAATCCGAAACATTTGTTTTAACCCCTGTAAACCAATTAAAGGTTAACAAACTTCATAAAAGTTGTTTTACGTACGTTTGAGGGGTGTAGTTTTCTATAATGGGGTATTTTATGGGGTTTTAACTTTTATTTAGGCCTCTCAAAGTGCTTCAATACCTGACAGGTCCCTCAATACAGGATTTTGCTTTTTTATGAAAATGTGAAAATTGCAACTAATGTTCAAAGCCCCATAACATCTTACAAATGATAGTATGGGATACAAAACCATGAGGCTAAAGTAGACATTTGGTGAATGTTAGTTTATTACTTTTCTGGTGTTATGACTCATGTGTGGAAAAAGTAGAACATTTTGAATTTCAAAAATTGAGAATTTTTCCAAATTTTCACCAATATCTGATTTTCTCTAATAAATATGCAAAACATCCCACCAAAATTTTGTAACTAACATGAAGTCACAATGTTCCACGGGAAAAACTATTTCAAATCACTTGGATATGTTAAAGCGTTCCAAGTTATAACCACTTATAGTGACACGGGCAGATTTGAAAAAATGGGCCGTGTCAGGAAGGTGAAAAGTGGCTTCAGCGTTAAGGGGTTAAAATAAATTTGTTGAGCAATGGGTAAGCCATGGTGAATGTTACAAATTGAACTGATGTAACTCTTGGCTGCCTTGCTCCCTGTCTAATGTCACCCCTAGGCTGGAATTCACTAGTGAAGAACATGTACAGCTGAAGTTTTTGATGCACAAAGTAATAATGTTGTTAAATGTAAAGTCTGTGTCATTGATATATAGTGGCCAGATTAGGGATTGACCCAGTTTTCTTTCATCCTTTTATTGCTAACTGTTTCACCATGAAGACGCCAGCCATATAATAGTTAGGATTTGCCCTTGTTTTGCCAGATAGTTTAGGAAGCTACAGTGGCCTGATGACTTAGTGTCTGACCCCCAAGTATAATTTACCAGCTGGCTGACTATTGTTGGGACATATTTACAACCAGAGAGACGCATAAAAATTACTCCGACTGCATTACACCTTACTTGGCAGCACAGTCAAATCATTGCTTGAATAAAACAGACATGCCTATTGTTTCCATCTTTTAGCATGAACAACTGAAAACACTTTCGACTGATTGATTAGACTGGTATATTAATACTCTTAGCGCCAGCATACAACACATCGGAAGGTTATGCCTCTAAGAAATTCAGGCACAGCCTGGTGCGCTAGAATTTTAATTCTACACCAGATGTAAACTGGCATTATTGCCTATAAACTCTGTCAGTTTCTGGTGGTGTGTTTACAGTACATTTGGCACACTAGTAAAGTGTCATAATAATACACTTTATAATAATCTTTATTATTTTTAAGTTCCTTAGGACAGAACATCTTTAGTGTTTTAATACTTTGGGCCATGGATACACTAATCTGGGTTTATAAGAAGTACGGTATATTATATTGTATTATTGTTATCATGTTGCGACTGTTTTATTGCATATGTAAAGACTACACTGCTCAGGTAAAAACATAAGGTTGTCCACCTGTTGAATACACAGGTCCCTGGTCTTCTGAGGTCCAAGGACACAGATAAAAGCTGTGTCTAGATCTTAGGACATGGTGGCGAACCTAGTCACAGCGGGCGCCAGAGGCGGCACTCTCAGAGCCCTTTCTGTGGGCAACCCGGCACATCACCCCATCACACCGTAGGAACATGGCAGTCACATGGCTCTTGTAGCCATCTTGCCTGCATCAATTCACATTTCCTATTTATCAGCATGTGGAGAACCAAATTGGGACATTTGACTTAGGGGTGGGGCTCATTACATATATCTAAATGTATGTTAACCCCTTCCCGACATTTGACGTACTATTACTGCATGGCGGGAGGTGCGTTCCCGCAAAATGCAGTAATAGTACGTCAAGCTTCTGGCGCAGGCTCCTGAATGGAGCCGGCGCCAGAAGCTGCGGGTGTCGGCTATATATCATAGCCGACACCTGCCTCTAACACCCGCGGTCGGAGATTTCTCCGATCGCGGGTGTTAACCCCTAACACTGACCGCGGCGTGTCAGGGGCATTTAGTTGGAATCGGACCCCCCCACGGCGCTTACACTGCCGGTGCCCGGGGCTGCGCGATTCTTCTTCCGGGAGCCGGGTCCGTGCCTTCTAGCTGTGACACACTGAGCATGTGCAGCATCTGTATTACATCTGTATTACACTGTATTAGGTGAAGAATAGCTTGAACAAGTGATCAGTGGATCACTTGTTCAAGCTAACCTGTAAAAGTAAAGAAAAAAAGTAAAAAACACTAATAACACACTTTTGAATAAAAAGAATTAATTAAATAAAGTCCCCTAAACAGAAACATTCCCTATACACATCTAATAAAGTGAAAAAAACTGAAAATCACCAAAATACCCCACATATTTGGTATCGCCGCGTCCGTAACAATCTGTTCAATAAGTCAGAAACATTATTGGGCCTGTACGGTGAACGTCGTAAAAACTAAACGCAAAAAACTCGCCAAAAATGTAAATTTTCATTAAATCCCTTCACAAAAATGTTCCAACAAGTGATCAAAAAAAAGTTATGTGCACCAAAATGGTACCACTGAAAAGAACAACTTAACACGTAAAAAATAAGCTCTAAACTAGCACTGTCAACCAAAAAATATTAAAGTTATATCTCCGAAAAATGGCGATGCAAAAACAAATGAGATTTTCTTTATATTTGTTTTTTTCCTGTTAATTTTTCTCCGAACTACTGTCCTGTACCAGTGCCATAAAAAAAAAAAAAGAAAAACCCACCAGAAAGGCAGCGGAGATCACGGTGTAAATAGTTGGCTCAAAATTGGTGTAGGAATGGGTTTTGGGTTCAAGGAGAACTGACTGACTTTTCTGTCGGCTTACAGGCTCTCAGTAGGATGGCTGCACCTCAATGGGGAGGGGGCCGCTGTTTTAGGGGAAAATGGCTAGAAGCGTTGAGGAGTGTTTAACTAGCAGACTGGGGGAGGCAACTACCTTGTGCAGGGCAAATAGACAGTGTACATAGAGAGCTGGGAAGAGTCATAGTCCATGGGGGAGGAAGGGGGTCTGGAATGAGATTGCTGGAATACTGACAAACAGGAATACGGACAGGGAAAACCATATAAAGTGTATGTACACAAATCCAGAACCCTCACAAACAAATTGAGGAATGGACTCTGATGTTGGAGCGGAAATATGATATAGTGGGTAATCAGCGAGACATGGGCTGGACAGTAGCTATGACTGGCTGTGCTATAGATGGTTATAGTCTTTTTAGAAGGCATCGCATAATAACAAAGTGGAGGGGTTTTTTTATATGTGAAATCTTAGCCTCAGCCCGTCCTGCGAGATGACATCCGTAACGCATGTGGATCCCTATGGGTTTGAGATACGAGGAGGGAAACGAATAATAAAATATGACTAGGGGTTTGTATCTAATGCTCCAAATTATAAATGGAGGCAGCAGAGGAAATGCATGATCAGTGAAATAGGATCGCTTCAAAGATGGTGCAAGTACTGTATCATTTGTGGACCTTCAATTACCGAGATATTTACTGTGGGGCAAAACCTTCAGGTTCCTTCAAAGTCAGCAGGTTCTTTGTCAAACCAACAAAACAATTACCCTTCGCAACTGGTCCTGGGAGCCACAGAGGGGGGCACTGCTGGCCCTTATCGCTTACCACAGACCTGAAGGGTTCAAAACTACAGTGTTTGGGGGGAACCTGGGAATATTATCATAATATTATTTGATTTTGTATTATGCTTTATCTAAGAAGCGTTAGTGAGGGGCAACCAACACTCTAAACTTCAGGATGGCAAATTTTTCAGTCAACTACTGTAGATCGTTAAAGGCATAGACTGGGATATGTTCTTCAAGACAAAAGTACCCACCCAAACGGGACTTTGTTCTTACATATATCTGAAAAGTCCTGTGAGAACCTACCTTATGGGAAAAAGCTCAAAGAACCAGAAAAACCCCTAAGTTGCAACTATCTTGATAATGAAAGTCAGTAACGAGAAAGATAAGGCGTTAAGGGGTAGCTAAAACAATGAGGGTAGCCCGAATGAGGGCCATTTACAGTAGTTATAGAGAGAAAAATAACTATCCTGTAACTACAGCATCGAAATACAAATGCTGCCCAAAATGGAATAAGATCAGGCCGCTGATAAAATATTGCCATGGCTATCAAAAATAATCCCAATTATTTTTCAGTATATAACATGATAAGAAACTAAGCAGAGAGTGTGGGTCCCCTTAAAATAACATGGGGGTCTGGTGGAAGGAGATGGGAAGGGCCATCTACTGAATGTCGCCTTCTCACTGTCTTTACCTCAGGAAATCCCCTGGGGAAGACCAATGCTGAATATGTTTTTCTTTTATAAGGTCACAGTTTAACCCAAGAAGAGGTACGGACCGCTTCGCACCACTAGATAGATAAATCACCTGGGCCCAGATGGATACACCCCACGGGTTCTGCATGAATTTAATGTAGGTGATAGACAACCTTTTTTTTAATATTTGAAGATTCACTGAGGACTGGTTATTTTCCACAGAATGGCCGCATAGCAATGTGGTACCGAACTATCCAAAAAATGATCAAATAGCTATGCCTTGGAAACTACAGACCCGTGAGTCTACGGCTCGTGGTGGGGAAAAATATTTGAGGGGTTTATTAGAGATTCTATCCTGGGTATCTCACCTGTGGCACCACCGTAATAACCCACCGTCAGCATTTGGTTTATGAGAGATCGGTCCCTGTCATTACTAGTCGATTGTTTTCTACGAGGAGTAGTTTCAAGACTTGATCTGGGGGACGCTGTGATGTCTGTATATCTGGACTTTTCAAAGGCATTTGACACCCGATGGCACCCCATAAAAGCGTTGGTCATCTAAAATAGACTGCTGGGAATAGGAGACAATCTGTTGTATCTTGGGTAAGTAATTGGCTTATCGTGCATTAGAAAAAAACCAGGAAAGTGCTCATTAATGGCACATTCTCAGATAGCGGTTATGTATGTTACCAGTGGAGTGCCCACATGGGTCAGTATTGGGGCCACTTCTTTTTAATAATTTCTTAATTAATACCCTTTTAGTGGGTTTACACAGTCAAGTTTCAATATTTGCAGATGATACTCGCTGTGTAATAATAAATACGGAGTCGATAGTTAGCATTACCGGGGATTGTTGAAGCTGAGGGATGGGCAGATAAATTTTTGTGAGTTTAATTAGATAATGTTAACGTGTAATGTCACTTGGGCCATGGAACAAAAGAATAAATTACTAGTTCTTAAACGGTCAGTTACTTAGTACAACTGAAGCTGAAAAATGACTTTGGGGGTATTGGTGTATTGTAAACTTATTTTATTGACGCGAGCCAGCGCGGCGTGCTGCTGAGCAAATAATAATGGGATTTACTCAAGAGATGAATAGATTCTCATGATAAGACATAGTTTTGCCCTGATACAAATTCCCTGTTCAGACCCACCCATGGAATATTGTTTACAGTTTTTGGGCAGCCAGGTATAAAAAGGATATAGTTAGGACTGGAACGGGTGCAGAGGAGAGCAACCAGAATTATTAGGGGAATGGGGGAACTAAATCACTGACAGATTAAAAAATTTGGGATATTCAGTTTTAGAAAAAGCACTACTGAGGGGGAAACCTTAATTATACCATGTACAAATCACACTGAACCGGAGAGTACAAGGATCTCTCCAAAGATCTTTTTATACCTCGGGCCCTGTGACCAGGACCAGGGGGCATCCTCTACGCTTAGAGGAGAGGCGATTTTACCATCAACATATACAATGTTCTTTATGTAAGAGCAGGGACTGCGGAACTCCTCTGCCGCAGGAGGTTTTTAATGGCGGACATCTATGTACATGTTCAAAGAGAGAGGCCTGGATGCCTTTCTGGATAGAAAAATATCACGGGTTACGGGTATAAAACATTTATTTAATTCTTAAGTGTTGGACTTGATGGACTCTGCGTCTCCTTCCAGCCTTATACTATGATACTATGATACTATGAAATTCCTCCATACATTGAGAGTTTAGCCATAGAGTGATGAACACTACCACCCATAGGAGTTGGGGACCTACCGCCAATAACGTGAGAACACTTCCCCTCCAGTGAGAACCTACAGCCATACTGAGGAACACTACGCCATACCGTGAGGACACTACCACCAGCAGTAAAGAACACTACGGCATACAGTGAGGAACACTACCGCCATACGTGAGGAGCACTACCCATACATTAGGACACTACCCACATACAGTGAGGAACACTGCCTCCATACAGTGATTTAAGCCTACTACCGCCATAACAGTAGTGGTACACTACCCCCATCCATTGAGAACACTACCTCCATACAGTTAAGCATACCCGGCCATACATGCGGACACTACCCTCCTCCAGTGATGGAACCCCTTCACCACAAAATGAGGGACACCTACCTGACAACAGTGAGGGACAATTCCCCCAATACAGTGAGGAAATCATAACCGCCATACAATAGAAAACGAACATACATTAGAATTACACGACCACCATTAACAATGAGACATCACTGCCATACAGTGAGGAACACTACCGCCATACAGTGAGGGACACTACTCCATACGTGAGGTAACATTACTTCCGATATATTGACGGACCACTACCGCCCTACATTGAATGGAACACTCCGTCCATACAGTGAGGAACCATTACTGACCATGTGTTGAGGAACACTACCAACCCACACATTCGGACACTACCCGCCAACAAAAAAAAGTGAGGATCAACTAACCGCCTACAGTGAATGACCTTACCTCCCATACAGTTAATCGAAATACAGGCATACATGGGGAACCTACCGCTAACGTGAGGAATCCCTACCGCCATACAGTGAGAGAGCCTACCGCCATACATTGATGGACACTACCCCATATAGTGAGAAAACTACGCCATACAATGAAGACTCAGCCATGAAGTGGAGAAACAGTTCATCCATACTTGATGACCTACCACCATACAGGTGAGCATACTACCCCCATAATACGTGAGAACACTACCTCCATATAGTGAGGAAACACTACTGCCCATACTTGGGAACACTACCGCCCTACAGTGAGGAAACACGACCGCCATGCATGAGGACACTACAGGCCATAGCAGTGAGGAACACTACCGCCATGCAGTGAGGAACCTACTCCATGCAGTGAGAACACTACCGCCATGCAGTGAGGAACCTCTACCGCCAACATTGAGGACACTACCCCCATACCGTGAAGGAACACTACCCCCCATACAGTGGATGAACAACTACCCGCCATACAGTTAATAATCCAGCATACAAGTGTCGGAACACTACCCGCCATACTGCGATGCCCTAACCCCTACACTTGAGGAACCCCTCCGCACACAATATAGGTGATTGAAAACTACGGCCATACAATGAAGAATGCCGCCATACAGTTAGGAAACATTCCTCATACATTGAGGAACAGTTTCCTCCCATACAGTGAGGGAACAGTCCTCCATACATTGAGAACACGACCACCATACATTGAGTAACACTACCTCCCATATAGTGAGGCCCACTACCGCCATGCATTGAGGAACAACTACCGCATGGCAGTGGGAACACTACCGCCAATGTCAGTTAGGAACCTACCGCCATGCAGTGAGGAACACTACCCCATTGCAGTGGAGTACCACCGCCATGCAGGATGACACTACCGCCCTGCAGTGCGGAACACACCGCCATGCAGTGAGGACACATACCGCCAATGGCCAGTGAGGAATACTTCCTTCATACAGTGTGGAACACTAGCCCCATACAGTGAGGAACGTACCACATGTAGATTTTTTCTTTCTCAGAATGCTCTGCCCCATGTAGAAGCCTTCGAATTGACGATCACCATCTCACATGAATTCGTTTTGCATTTATTTATAAATTGTTTTTAAAAATTTTACTAAATACCATGTCCATATGTCTGCTTTAGGTTCTTCAATAATTTTTAAAATGTTATAATATTTTATTGATGTCAAATGGCCTTACAACATTATTTTCTGTATTTTCAAGTAGGATTTCGAGAATTCACTTTTTTTGGGGATCAATAGTTGTTTTTAATGAGATTTCAAAAACTATAATATTAGCAAGCCCCCATCACTTATTCCTTTCAATCGGCAACCTCTCTACTATCAGAAAAGCTTTTGATAAAAGAAGGACGAAAAAAGGACAAGCGCGAAAAGTGTATTACTTTTTAGGCAAAGCAAATCGTTTTAAGAGAGATGAGGTGGGTGACTTATCTTCTGTGTTCCCAACCCATACTATAACAATTGATGTTGGGCCACGCAATGAATCCTTTCAACTGTGAAGCCTTGTGGGGTCCCGATCAAATATGAAAGCAAAACCGCGCAGATAGCCTGAAGGTTTTTTCGGTTTTTGTAAAGTAGTCTGTACAAAAACCACTTGAGGTGCTCCTTTCGAAAATCTAGATACATTTTATTGAAAACATGAAAAAGTAAGGGAGGGTAAAGGGTACTTTGGACATCTTCATAGTAATTAAAACAATGGAGGTGAACTGTAGATACGTCTGAGTTTTGGTAATACATTCGTTTAGCCGACAATTTACACAATTGTAAAAGATAAAAGAGAAACCAATCGTAAATTTGTTATGCAATTTCTCCCGAATACGGAGACACTCAACATGTGGATGATTACATGTTGTACATTGGCGCACAGCGGAGGCGAAGAAGGTAGATAGCGCGATGGACTGCCAGTTCTGACTTAAAGAAAAGAGTTGCTTTTATCGTTTCAGTGCTCACTTTTCTGTGAGCTATAAAATATTTTTTTTCCATTAATATTGCCATGTGGGCACTGTTTTTGGCTTGAATAATGCGCCTAGACTAGCGAAAAACGCCCATCGCAGTCCCCGCTCTGGCCTCTGTACGCACCTCAATAAAATTTCTTTGCACCGATTGGTGAGTCCGCTGTATTCTTATAATTTGTCGTTTATGGACTGCTTGCTCTTGCTGAGACACACCGTTGACAGATTTGTGTGCAAGAGGCCCAATCTACCCTGCCAGACGTCCGTGCCGTGCTTTCACTGTGGATAGACACTTTTTTTCTCCTTTGATGATGCCAGTGTGAGGGCTTATCTTTTGCAGGATTAGATACATTTTTCAGCAACGCTTTTATTTTTGGCCTATATACTTGGTTGAGAGCTTGTCCGGAGACATGTGTTGCCCTTACAGTACCATTTTTTATCACTTTGTATGCATTTCATGTGGGACGATATAAATAATTTGTAGTGTTTTAAGACTTTTTTTAGTAATTTGAATTGTGCAAGGTTTAATAATAAATTTTTTTTCTTTTATGGGTTCTTTATCATACACGGCTATCCAATTTTCCTTCCCTTTCCTTGGTTGAACTTGATGGACATCTGTCTTTTTTTTCAACCATATACTGTGATATTATGAATACTATATGTGTTACTATATGTGTTTACAGGCCTTGTTCTTTTATACCTGCATAATGATGTATTACTGGGTATTATAACTGTCAAGTCTGTAAGATCCTGTCCTGTGACAGGAACTGTTACATGCTATACTATGGACAGCCCGCTATCCTTAGCTCATACCCCAGGTTCCATACTCGAAAACGAAACATTTGGGGCACCGATCCAGCACGGATTCTCATCAAGGCATTTAAATAGTCACATTGACCTGGCATGTAAAGGGTTAACACCTCAATCAGAGCTAATCTGACCATGGATTTCACAGGGTTGTCAGTGGTCAAATTACCATTTTATTCCTGTTTTCTGTTGTAGAGCTGCATCAGGTCAATGATGCACTAGTGGCAACACGGAGCACATCTGCCATGCTCCATGGCGTAATAGTACAAGTAGCGTCAACAGGTTAAGCCACAATCTTTATGATTTCTTTCTTTATGTGGGTGGGTTGGTAGGGGGGTTCCATGGGTTTACCAATGGTGTGCTGAGATGGTGAAATATCCTCTTTAATTGTGCTTTATATACAAATATTTTTCTGCAGTATACATGCACTGTAGAGATGTCCCTTTTTCTTTGAAGTTTAATAAGGCATTTGTTTGGATAACTATTTCCTTAATATTTATTAAGCACTTTACTTACCTTATTTACTTACTTTTTTTTGCCATCCACTCTGCATACACATGAGCCTTTTAATGGAGAGGGATGAGTTACGCCAGCACTTTTTACTGCATAGACCTTTTTTGTGACTTTTAAAAAATGTGTTTTAGGCCTTTTAAAAAATAATTACTAGTTTAGGTGGAATATGGCCTACATGAACTGTGAATTAGTATTTTTTTTCTCTGTTGGTACCTGTGGCCTTCAGTCCTGCACAATAAGATCTCTCTTCCGTGGTAAGTAAAAGAAAAAAACTCCTAGAATCCCCACATGCGAAAAAGATGCAGGAGTCTGATTATCTGTACCCCATGTGTTGGTACTCTCGGCCCCCACGCGTAAATAGTGTAATTTCCTCTTTTGGTTCTATATGTCCTGAATCAATTAGCACCTCTGCTGTTAGTGTAAACATCCCATTTCATCTTCACCTTTGATTTTTTGTACAGAAATGTTGTCATGGGGTGTATGGGAAGGGGGGGGGGTCTTGACATTAACTCGTAGTAGCCATGTCGTCATAATGTGTGGTGATGGCTGTTTGCGGGGGCAAGATTTACATCTACAATGGTTCGGCTGGTTTTATTTCACCACACCTTACTATACCTGGCAGTTTTTCTCCTCGGTCACTTCAATCTGGCTTCTACATTAGGCAACTATACCACTGACTGTATAGAACTTCCCCAATATAAGCCCTTTTCCGAGTTGATTTTTCAGGCTATAAAGATCATAGGAATAGGAAATAAAAAACTATCTTGGCTAAAACAAACTCCTCATAAACATAACGTATTTTATATTGTTCCAATTTACTATTAGATAAGATAAAAATTTTATTTAACGAAACCTACCATAAAATAGAAGGGTATACGATCTGAGCCGTTCTTGTGTAACAACCATAAATCCTTTCCTATTTTTGTATTTTGAAAAGCTTTGCTGCCAGAAGCTCTCCCATTCGTTATCTAGTACAGGTTTTATAATAAATCCTAATCTAGTACCAAATTTTTTCATCGTACACTGCTCAACAAATAATGGGAAACACCTCAAATGACAATCCTAGAGCTATGAAGGAAATATTGACCTTGATACTTTGTTGTGTACAAATTTGAATGTGCTGACAACACATCACCAAACAATCATAATGGATCAAATTTATTAACCAATGAGGCCTGGATGGATCCCACAAGTAAAAAACCAACTGCACGCCTGATGCACTTTGACATAATGGGTGGATCATTTACAAGGTCTTTGAACTCATTTCCGTCGGGTTTTCCCGACTATTTTGCTGATGTTTGCACTGAATTGCCGGGGTTTATTGGCGAACGCGATCGGCTTTCATTCGGACACAACTCAGGGGGCGAAGACAGTCGGACAACCCGACTAATTCGGACAACTGCAGAACTTAAAATCAATTGTGTCGCAAGATAGCACTCAACATACTCCACCATACACCGGGAATAAGAAAGGTGTACTCCGGCAGACCTCAGCGGGAAGCAACATGGACGGGTAATTAAAATGGCCCGTTGTCCATAAACAAGACACAATGAAGTTCGTAATTGTTGTGGCCTTCATGTACTTGTTTGGACCTCCCTCACAATGCCTCAACAAACCACCAAGCTGCTTATGTAGTGCAGCTCATCCACGATAGAAATATCAATGCGAGCTGTGGCCAGAAGTTGTTGCTGGTGTATGTTCCCAATAGGTCGGGCTGGAGGCACTCCAGGGACAGGCCAGTAACGCCATGGACACATGAGGAGGCCATAAAAGGGCAACAACCCAAGATCAGGAGCGGCTTACCTCCACCTTTTGTGCAAGAGGAACAGGAGGAATTTCCCGAGCCCTGCCAAATTTACCTCCAGCAGCACCAAATGGGAATGTGTTCTGCATCAACGTTAGAAACCGACTCCATGAGATGGTATGAGGCAAGATGGGGGTTTGTGCTACGGCTTAACATTGTGGCAGGTTGCTTGGCATTTGCCATAGAATACCAAGGATTCCGGAGATTCCGTGGAGTGGATTAGCAGTTCCTGCAGAGAAGCATTGAGGGCTATACACCAGCACTCACCCTTCCCCAGACTGAATTACCGAATGAGCACATCTTGTATAGTTGTACTCGCTCATCCACCAACGTACACTTTGTCACCACAGACTGCCCGGAGAGAGTGGATGCTTAGTCCAGGTCTGGGAAGGAGATCCCTCGGATGACCATCTACACTCTCATCATGAGCATGCCTTTTGTTCCTCCTGTTCTCCTTGCACACAGGTGTAGGATAGCATTCCTGCTGCTGGGTTGTTGCCCTCCACGGCTCCCTCCCACTTCTCAGGTGTACTGGCCTGTCTTCTGGTAGGCGCCTCCAGCCTTTGGACACTATTGACGCACAGCAAAACCTTCTGTGCCACTACTTGCATTGATGTGCCATCCTAGAGGACCTTCCCTACCTGTCTTTTTTTTTTTTAATTTTTTTTTTTCTCTTGTTTTGGGGGTTTTGCGAGGCATGTAGGAGGTTTACGCACGTGGAGGCTACACACATACTGACCTCATTTTGTCTTCTTTTCAAAGTTGGATCAGCCTGTCTTGTGTTTTTCTACTTTATTTTGTGGTTACTCCCAACCAACCTCCATTGGTTATACTGTTTTCCGTGATGATTTTTTTTTTGGTGATTTTGTGTCAGCACATTCACTTTGTCACAACAAAAGTTTCAATTAGAATTTTTCATTCAGTCTGATCTAGGAATTGGTTATTTGACGTTGTTCTCTTATTTGTTGAGCAGGGTATATAGGTTGGAAAATGCACAATGCAACCTATACGATTAAGCAATGTTCTTTCCTTTTCTTGCTTTCCGAAAGGCTTCCTGGCTAGAGATGGGGCAGTTTTTCGAGTTTGTTGAATTTCCAACAAAATTCATCGGGCCGATCGCATCATTTGGAATCACTTTAACCGGTTAAGGACCGGCCTTCCTGTTTTTTTCATGTCCATTTTCACGCCCACCTCAAAATCTATAACTTTTTATTTTCCACGTGAAAGAGCTGTGTGATTGCTCGTTCGCGTACAAATTGCGCTTCATAATGAATGGTATTAAATTCCCATGCCATGTACTTCGGACGCTGGAAAAAATTCCAAATGCTGAAAATGGTGAAAACCCGCATTTGCGCCATTTCTTGTGTGCCTTGGATTTACGTCTTTCCACTGAGCGCCCCAAATGACAGGTCTCTTTATTCTATGGGTCTACATTAAGGGATACCAAATTTGTATAGGTTTTTATAAGTTTATCATACATTTACAAAACCTCCTGTACAAAATAAGTTTTTGATTTTTGCCAATTCTGCGTAATAACTTTTTTTTACATGGGGTACGGAGCTGTGGGGTGTGTCATTTTTTCCGAAATTTGATAAATCTTTCATGATATCATGTTTTATGACTGTACGACCGTTTGATCACTTTTATAGATTTTTTTTTAGATTTTTCAAATGCAAAAAAGTGCCATTTTCGACTTTGGGCGGCTATTATTCACTTACGGGTTAAACAGCATTGACAAACCGTTTCATATAGGTGACTCGGGCATTTCACGCGTCGATACCTGACGTGTTTATGATTTTTACTGTTTATTTCTATTATATGTCAGTTCTAGGGAAAGGGGGTGAATTTGAAATTTTAGGTTGTTTTTATTATATTTTTTTTTTTTACTTTTTTATTTATACTATTTTTCAGACTCCCTAGGGTCTTTACCCTAGTTGTCTGTCGACCTATCCTATACGGCGATACTACAGTAATGGCAGTATATGGGGGATTTTCTTCTCATTCATTACAGTCATATCGCATTGTATGAGGGGTTAAAACGAAATAGCCTGGTCTTCGGAAGACCCTAGCTACCATGGAGACGGATTCGCCGCCCCCATGACGTCACGAGGCGCGGCGATCCCAGTAAGATGGCGGCGCCCATTCCCGCTATCTGTTTGCGGCTGCCGGCAGCTTTGCGCAGCTCTGCTGGTGAAAACACTGCATGTTACTCGGTAAAGCCTTTTGCTGCAATGGCAAAGACTTACCGGCTATGGATATGGCTCAGCCCGTGAATACACGGCGGGCGTTCGCGAACCGGGTTACACAGTATTTCCTGGCTGTAAGAGCCTGTCGGGTGCTGTGAAGCATTGTGCCATGCCAAATATGCATAGGGAGCGTGGTTTGGTCTATCAAACCGCTGTGTTTTAGTATGACATGCACTGACCGCTGCGCTTTAAATCGCTCACTCTTCATTCCATGGCAACTTATAGAGGCCCAACTTCACCAAATTAGTGAAGCAGCCTGCAAGGTAACATCTGTGCCGCTCGAAGGACTGAGTTGTAGCGGCTAAGATCCCACTATAACATCAAATAAAGTGCACTCTTTTACCCGCATCAAGATGAATTCCAAGATGACTACGAACCTGTCAATGAAATGAATTGGAAAACCAAGCATAGGGGGCAACGTTATGGAAATCACGGGTGTTCCAATCGCTCTATTATAAAACAAGGGAAATAAGCTGAAACATAACTGGATCCTGCTAGATAGGCACGCACCATTACTGTCCATGTGCTTGGTTTACAATCCTTCATCCTGGTGATTCTTTAATGTTACATATAACATAACTTAATAACCATAATGATGAAATTATAATAATGACACATTATGGTCTATAAAATAATGAGATTGCTCTATATATATTTATATGCGCCAATCACAGATTTTCCCCTAGACCCGATCCGTAATTTTTTTACCAACCTTGTAATACGGTACTTTTTTAGTGCTGATCACCATTACTGTACCACCATTTTTCCATAGACTCGTAGCATATCTTTCGAATGAGTGTAAGAATGTAAATGTACCAAGTTACAATTAAAAGAATTTTTAATGTGCAGTAATAAGCAACCATCATGGGTGTTACAAATTGTAGTTGCAGAGGGTGTGGACTGCAACCTGCCCCTGTGAATTAGCCAAATCTGCAGACCATTACTGGAAAGAACATTAATTTATACAGTCACACAATTTACAGACGCCGTACATTCCGATACAGCATTTTGCATTAAGTAATCAGGAAAGTTAACTTGATTCGGAACTTATGCACCCGAACTACGATGTAGTGGAACAACCTTCTTTGAAAACATACCGTATAATGACTCGATTATATCTGACCCAAGTTAAAGCATAGACCCCTAAATTTTTAGCCACCAAAAATCTGGGAAAAACTATTGACTCGAGTATAACGAGGGTGGGAAATGCATTGGAATCTAGAGCCAAAGAGGGTAGACATGGAAAAAGAGAAGTAATGAATCAAGAACCTTCTCTCAGTTTACTTAATTTATATGATAATGATTACCCACACACTTGAGTACTGGCTTTGGTAATGAGCTGGGCTTCTCACCAACCTCACCTTTCGATTGTTTTCCTGGTCAATAAAGGTAATCACTTGTTTGCGACTAATGCTGTTTTTAAGAACATTTTCATCACCATATTTGACCCAGAATATTTCCTTCCTCACAAGAAGATAGAAGCGTTGAGATCTTTGGAAAAAGGAATTGATGGAGTAGCAGGGAGAACAATACAGCTAGAGGTCAATTTCCAATCATTTATTACTCCAAATCCAGGTTCGTTTCCTCTCATTCTCGGGGCATCCAAATATTGATTTATTTGTTAATTGGTCTAAAGATCTACGAAGTCTTTCAGGAAATAAAATAAACCCGAATTGTACACGAGCTCCAAAGAGAAGAATTAGCAGTTAACAGATGAGGGATGTGGTAATAAAACCATCGTGATAAAAGGGGCAATGTGGTTTGGCCAGTGAAGGCAACATGAAAAGGAAGCATAATAAAGAAACTAAGAGACCTCTTGTTCAGGAAAATCCCTCAAGAACCCAATATACGGATGAGCTAAACAATGGTTTTTAGAAGAGCACTTGAAGTAACTTCATGCACAGAACACACTAATGCACTGCACTGACCTACAGATCCAAAAGTACAGCTTTTATAGGGAATTCTCTGTAGGAGAACTATGTTTGTGTTTGTTTTTGAGCGTCTACAGTTGACAGTGGATTTTTGTGCGCTTTGAAGGGGAACCGCAAGCCCTTTACAGTTCCAAGTTATTATTTATATTAAAGGCTTATACGTGTTTAGGACATAGAGAATTTGGTAGCATCTCTTTCGAACTGGGGCGGTCAGGTCTCGTACCCCCTTATCATAGCATTCTCGTTCTAAAAGTAGTTCCCTCCTTTCCAATGTGTTCCTACCCCACATAGCATATAACAAGCTTACTGTGCAGTAATAGTACTTTCCTTTTAACTTGTGAAAAAACATTTAACTCAACAAAAGTTCACGTATTAGTCCGTGAGCCATCACACCCTATAGGCATGTTTTAAATATTTCCCACATTTGGGATAGGGAACTTCATTTTTTCAGTGATTTGCTAGCAAACTAGCATTTTATTGCCAGTTATACCCCTTGATTGTGGTCGAGGGGCAGAAGAAAAAATATGTAGAGAATAATATCAGCTTAGGCATTATGACTTGAGTGGACTGTTACTGTGCCTAAGTGGCCCAGGATAGTGACTAAATAACTTTAATAAGACTATGCGGCTATTCACTCTTACCTGGTTCGGCAGTTGCTCCCTAAGGTTTCTTGGGTAGTTGGTGCTCCTACCAGGCAAAGAGTCGGGAGTCTAGGCCTTGACTCCTGACATCCTCGTTGCGTGAGGCCATCCATTTTCTTCAACTTCCAGGAGGTTGGGGTGATAGAAGACGGTGCCTGAAGATTCTGCCTCCTCTGCTGACTTCATGGTGGTGGGTATGTACAACTCCATCGACACCGTCAATCAATAAAACTCACACAGGTTTGCTGGGAAGCTGAGTTGGAAGCGTATCTTCTTGTCTATAATGCTAAACAGATGGTGCTGAAAGTTTCCTCTTCTTGGGTCACTTTGCTGAATTACCCTTCGAATAAGAGAGTTTGACCCCAGGGAAAACAAACAGGGCTTGAACCCTGACAGACAGGCTCTGATTATGTCCTTTATTATCATTATAGTCCAGGTAGCGCATATGACCTGCCGGGGCAGTACTGAGTTGAGATCTTTGTTTAGAGCTGTGGGGTTTCATCTGTGTTCGGATCTGTTTCCCAGTCGATGGGCCCTTTCCAACTGCATTTACCTTGAAGCCCCCCAGCGCTCAAGCAGAAGCTTGCAGGTTCCTGACGGATGGCTTCCGGAAGACCTCATAATAATAAAATCTTTATTTAATAGACGCCATTGAATTCCGTAGCGCTTAACAATCATTGGGGAATGTACAGATAATAGTACATTACACAGAACGTCCATATGGAACAATAGGGATAGGGCCCTGCCAACAAGAGCTTGCAGTCTATGAGGGGGTGGGGTGTTGACACAAGAGGTTGTACTAATGGTCCAGCCACTTTTTTTTTTAATAAGGACAATATAAATAATTCTTAATACATAATTAATAAATAAAATTCAGCAGCTTGAACCATCCATCAGTCTGCCATCTTATTTACAGGTTCCTCAGGTTAAAAAGACGCAGATTCAGAAGAAGCCGGAGCTTGGTATATATCTTCTGTTTCTGGGTAAAAAGATGGGAGATAGGACATAGGCTGGATTAGTAAAGGGAGAGTTGACGTTTCATGACATATGTGAGTGTGATTACTCTAAACTTTGGTCTTGAGTCGTTCTCGATCCCTAGAGTTTTTCGATAGCCTTTTAGAATCCAGGTGACCAACTCAAGTGGTGTCTTAATATCATGATGTGAGTCTTTCTGTCTTTGCACACAACGGTTTTTCCACCTTCGTGATTCTGGCGTCATGGATTGTACATCTTGGTGTGTATTGATTTGAGGGCCGGTTTCTATGCTTTCTGGAGTCTGAGCTTAGCTTGACACCTCTGCCGGCCCAGCTCCTGGAAGTTGTCACATCGCCGTGTTTCCGATGCGGGTCATTGGCATCCTGTTCTGTGGCGGGTGCCTATATGCAAGTTTGGCTTTGGTGCACAGTCTGGCATGTTCTTTCCTCCATTCTGCCTTGGAGGCAGATTCCTGGACTGTGTTGCTGTGGTTTCAAGCGTCTTAGATTTTTGGCCAGCAGTATCTCTCCATGCAGGTGTGTGTGTGGTACACCCCCATTCGCGTCAGCAGGCTGGGCGGAACATCCTGCATGGATGTGTAACAGCCCGCCAGATACCTTACACTCCTAAGAGTAGGCTCTTCATGTTCGATAGGTGTAATATTGGGCCGCTGGGCTCAACTTTCCTGGGGGTGCCAGGGAACCCTACTTATGTGTGTGTGCCACCCCAGTTAGTTTTCCCGCTCGTTTGGCTGTGCCTGCTGCTGCTAAAATGCCGCCAGTATCCACTTAGGTGACTCCCTTTCCCGCTATTTAGTTTACCAGTGTCCATCACTGTGACTCACTCGATGTTTAAGCTCCTGGTGCTGCAAGCGGGGCCGCGTATGTTCTGTTGGCACTTTTGATGCCGGCCGGGGCTTGCGTTTATGCGGGCCTCGATGCTGTTCCTGCGTTGTGCTTGCTTCGCGGATGCTGTGGTGGGGTTGCACAATGGTCACCTGCGATCACTGCGGCGGGATTCCAGCTGCGCGAGCCTCCACCGGTTTCTTGCCTGGTTGATGCTGTGGAATCTCCCGGTTGGCGAAAATGTCCTGGGCTGCACTTTTCCCCCTCCTCCAGTGTACCGTGCCAGGTTCTTCTGTGGCCGGGATGCAGGCATGTAAGGTAAACGACCTTACATCACTTGCGCCGAGACCCGGAAGTCCAACTTTAGTCACTTCAACTGGTGTGATTTAGCTTATTGCCACCCAACTGTTTAGGGTTGCACAGGTAGGTTACCGGTGCCTGTTAATACACAAATTAGCGGAAAGACATCAGCCAGATTGTTTTAAACCGTGCCATACTTTTGTCCACCCCCTATTTATGTTTGATGTGGGATTATATCCATATTTAGCTTTTTGACAATTCTTTTGTGGTTTTCCTTGAATGAACAAATTAGATGAGATAATATGCCAAAGATTCTGATTGCAATAATTTTTTGGACAAAACTTTTTATCTGACAGAATTGCAGGTTGCCAAAAAACCTTTTGGCCTCTACTAATGTATATAATGGTGTCACATACAACCTGTACTATTTAGTAAATAACTCCTGAACATCTACTTTTCTGAATAGTTACTTTTCAGTAATAAAATTATATATTTATCTTTTTGCAAAATGTTGTTGTTTGGCTGTGGTAGAGCATTTGGTACAATTTAATGTGCCATTAGTTAAGTCACTTTTTTCATCCTTTTTACCCAAGTGACATTGTAAAAATGTGTTTGAACAATGTATCTTGATGGTCAACACATCTTACTGAACACAGACCGTGTGGGTGGTTTGTGAGTATGTCTTCTCTGAATGCCCACATTCCACGTGGCGACCACAAATGATGGTCGCAACATTTCTTGTACCATGTGCCTCATGGGGCAACTTGTGGGATGTGAGACACCCGAATGCCATTAATTGATGGCGCCGGAAGTTTGGGGCACACCAAAGGATTCCTGTTTGCAACGTAAGCAAATGCCAGCAGGTGGAAGCTAGAAAGCAGTACGGACTGTTACTTCACTTATCAGCTGTCTCCCTCAGACGGGTCCTGATCAACCACTGTTACTATGCAGATACCCCCCCCAAGAGGCATTTCAATAGATTTTGCTCTAGTTATGTAGTAGCCATCACATATTTGATATTCTTTTTTAATCTCTGATGGTCGTTGTCAGGTCCAACATACTCTGTAGATCATGACCCTCTGGACAGATCAGTCACAATAACTTCCTTTATATTAAGTAATTGATACTATACCAGCAAGTGTTTATTGTATTTATCCATGTAATTCAAGTACTGTTTCTCCAATTATTCTATGATAAAAACTTTTCAGATCTCTTTCTAAAATTCCAAGCTTTGTTTGCAGGATGATAAGTTGTCTTTGAAAGAAGTGGATTTATGGTAGCATACAGATGGAGGATACCCTGTTTTATCACTTCATTACTTTTGACAGTCAGGGTATCTTCACTCTTGGGGACCCTATATCATACCTTGCCAGCAGTTTTTGGTGCCAATAGCTCATGTCATGCCAGAAACTAGTGCTGGTTACATCGAGAATCTATATGTGGCTCGGGAAAACAGAATTCATTTAAAAAAAAACAGGGCCTGTTATGGGGCAAAGCTTTTGGTGGCAAAGAAGATATTAAAGGGGTTTGTCCGAGCATTGATTGAAAAAAAGATATAGGTGGCCGGGAGCGGCTGCCTAACAAAATAAAGTGTACTTACTTCCGGTGCCCTCCCTATCCCCTGCTGTCACTCCGGTCGGGCGCCCATGTAAAAAAACATGGCCGACGGAGCAGCCGCTGGTATTCAGCTTCTGGCCGGAACAACGACAACCTTCCGGCCCCCATACAAATGCTGTATAGGGCGGATTAGGGCGTACCCGCCACGGACCGCCGGAAGCTGTGAAATGCAGCGCTGCTCCGGCGGCCATGTTTGTTTACATGGCCCCGGACCGAGCGCGCCAGCGCGCTGGATACCGGAGGGCACCGGAATGATAATACAGCTTTATTATTTAGGCACCCGTCCGGTCCAACTAGATAGATATATAATTATATTTTTTTTTTTAAACCGGACACCTCTTTAAGAACAACAAAGCTCCAGTTCCTTGCTATATCATCCTATTTGTTCCCTGATTCGATATATGTTACAAAGGAGAAACAATAGTAGTCTCCATCACTTGCAATGTGAGGACTGAAGAAAATAAACAGGCAGCTGAGTGACTGCTGCAAACAGTGATGACAGGTTGCAAGCAGACTCTGGGATCTTGAAAGGTGTGAAATACCTTCCAGCCATGCTCACACTCTCGGTGTTGGTGCAAATGCCCTTGCTCTAGTAAAAACATTCATTAAGTGTGAACCATCTGACGTTGACAAGGATCGCTGGCTGCATTTCTTAGTCTGTATCAAACCAGTAAAATTACTCTTCACCGGTCTCGCAGACATTCCGGCCACCAGCACCACATGCTTCACTGCTGTGCTCTGGTCACTGTGAGGATCCAAGGCACTGAGCGAGATGTTTCCCAAAATTACCATCCTTCATGACACTGCTGCAACCAACGAAATCACATGGGAAACCATTGTATCAACCCAATATAGAAAAGCCTGTTAACAATAAGAAGACTGTAGATGGTTTTTTCTACAAGCCATAAGGAGTCAAGAGTTCTTAGCACAAAACAAAAGTAAATACTTTACAATTTGAAGAGTTTTAAGGGGAGGGGGCACTTGACACCATTATGGTAGAGGAATTTCCAGAAATGGGGGGTACGCCAGAAGGAGTCTGAGGAAAGGAATAGCATAGAGGAAGGTCACTAAGTCTGTAAGGGATCAGAGATTATGAATGGGAGGCTCTAGGGCTTGGGGCACATTTAAGAGATATGTGAGGGGACTGTTTTTAGACAGTTTTAGTAATATATTAACATACTTCCGCGAACTTTTGGCTGAGAGAGAAAGGGGACCAAAGGGCGCAAAAGTGTTGGACCTAGACCACGCCCATTGCCCAACCTTGCTTCAACTCAAGCATAGTATTCTATTAAAAAAAACATTTAATGGCTTATGGACCATATAATATCCCTGTCATTTTATCTCTCTCTTTCTGTTGCCCCCACCACACTTTATTGCCTCGACTTTCTGTACTCTTCGCTCCATATTTTGGCCTCATGTCCTCTATCTCCCTTATATGTGGCGCTCTCTCCTCCACCCCATCTTATTGTGTCCTTTTGATCCAACTCCCTTATATTCTTGCCTCCTGTCTTACATTCCTCATATTGTGGCCCCCGTGTCCTCATTTCCTCATGTTGTTGGCCCTTCGTCTCTCCACAGCCCTACATATTGTGGACCCTCTTACTTCCTTCCCTTGTATTGTGGCCTCCTGTTTCCATCTTCCTCATCTTGTGTCCCCCCTCCCTCATCTACTATATAATTTTAAATTAGTGGCGTTACCCTCCTCCAGTTAACTGTATTAAATCAAAAAACAACCTCGGTTACTTACCGTTTCGCCTCATTCCCCTGCACGGATCTTGCTTCATCTTCTTCCGGCTCTGGTGTTGGCCTGATCTAGGGGAGGAGCTTCCTCCACACATGTCGCTAAAGTGAACAATTGGTGGAGGCCTTGGCAGGAAGTGATCCCGCTTTCTCCTGGTACCTGATAGCCTCAAGCTGCTTGCAGCTATAGTGTACAGGACAAACTCTGAATCATGCATCGACAGTGAGTGAAAAACATTGACGTCCGGGACATTGAAGGTATGTTTTAACCCCTTCCGACCATTTGAACGACTATACTGCATGGCGGGTTAGGTGCGTTCCCCGCCAAATGCAGTATCGTACGTCAAGCTTCTGCGCAGGCCTACTGACGGAGCCGGCGCCAGAAGCTGGGGTGTCGGACTATAATGTTATAGCTGACACCTGTCTCTAACACCCGCGATTCGGAGATTAACGTGTTGGGAGGCATTAGCTGATCGACCCCCCCCGCGGCGCTTACAGGGGGGTCCGCTGCTATGATCGCAGCCCCGGGACTGTCCGGTGCCCGTGGCTGCGCGATCCCCGATCCTCCAGTGCGATCCTCCAGTGGTGTCACATATACAGTGTAACATACGGTCATTACACTGTATTAGGTTGAAGAATGCTTGAACTGATCAGTGAATCACTGTTACAAGCTACTGTAAAAAGTAAGAAAAAAACGTATAAAACACTAATTAACACACTTTTTGAAATAAAAGAATTAATTAAATAAAGTTAAATCCCTAAACGAAACATTCCTATACCACATCTAAATAAGTGAAAGAAACTAAAATCACCAAACATACCACCACTATTTGTATCACACTCCGTAACAATCTGTACAATAGTCAGAAACATTATTGGACCCAGTCGCGGAACGCCCGTAAAAACTAAACCAAAAACTCCCACAATTAAATTTCATAAACCCTCACAAAACGGTTCCAAAATGATCCAAAAAAAATTTATGTGCACCAAATGGTAACACTGAAAGAGACACTACACACGTACAAATAAGCTCTAAACTAGCACTGTCAACCAAAAAATATTAGTATTATATCTCCGAAAAATAGGCGATGCAAAAACAACATAAGATTTTCTTATATGTTTTTTGTCTGTAAAATATAAAAAAAAACATAACAAATGGGTATCACCGTATAGTTAGCGATCTAGAGAATAAAAAATAATTAGTATTTTTAGTGTCGGTGTACGACTCCCAAAATATCACAAAAAAAAAGAACCCAAAATTGACAATTTCTTTTCCTCCATACATTAAAGAGTTAATAAAATCCCCCCCCCCCTCATCAAAAGACTACAGGCCACTAAATGAAGTATTTGTATTAAGTGCACTCATGTCGCAAACAATACCCCTTAAATGTCCAAATTGCAAAAAAATAAAAGATTTGTATATCCATATAAAGTGACAATGCATAATCTGACTCTGAATGCGCAGCTCCCCCCATGCCCGCGTGGTGCCATCGAGTCAGGTTACCACACATATGGCGTATGTTAACACGGGAGGGAAGTGGTTTCCAATTTTGTGGAGAGCGTTTTGGTATTTATCCCTGAGAATTTGTACTTAGAGAAACCACATTAATTAGTAAAAAAAAAAAAAACCATGGGGCCAAAAAATTCACAAAAATGCATCCGAATTTGTTTAACCCCTGTAAACCAATTAAAGGTTTAACAAACTTCATAAAAAGTTGTTTACGTACGTTTGAGGGTTGTGTCGCTTTCTATAATGGGGTATTTATGGGGTTTTACTTTTATTTAGGCCTCTCAAAGGTGCTTCAATCACCTGACAGGGTCCCTCAATAGCAGGATTTTGCTTGTTTTATAAAATGTGAAAATTGAACTAATGTTCAAGCCCCATAACATCTTACAAAAATGATTAGTATGGATACAAAACCATTGAGGCTAAAGTAACATTTGGTGAATGTTAGTTATTACTTTTCTGGTGGTTATGACTCAGGGTGTGGAACAAAGTAGAACATTTTGAATTTCAAATTGAGAATTTTTCCAATTTCACAATATCGCTGATTTTCTCATAAATAAATGCAAAACATACCACCAAAATTTTGTAACTAACATGAAGTACAATGTGTCACGGGAAAAACAATTTCAAAATCACTTGGATATGTTAAAGCGTTTCAAAGTGATAACCATTTATAGTGACACAGGGCAGATTTGAAAAAATGGGCCGTGTCAGGAAGGTGAAAAGTGGCTTCAGCGTTAAGGGGTTAAATAGAATTTGTTGTGCAATGGGTAAGCAGTGGTGAGATGTTACAAATTGAACTGATGTAACTCTTGGCTGCCTTGCTCTCTGTCTGTCACCACTAGGAATGGAATTCACTAGTAGAAGAAACATGTACAGCCCAGGAGGACTTTATTCCGGGTTCTCCAATCCATGACGTATCACGGCTGAATTCAAGGCCAGATATCTTCAGCTCCGTGCAGCATCTCCACCCGGCGTCCCTAAAAATACCACAGTCACTTACAGTATGAAGTATATACCCCTCACAACACAACTGACCGCACTCTCCCCACATATAAAACATCCCTTCATTATATATATTCTACTGGAATTATAGCATACACAGCACCAATCAATAGTAAATGCAAAGTAATCTATTGTATCCTATAACTAATATATCCCACCCTGTTATTATGTTACATGATTTTACATACAGTGCAACCCTGACCAATGTGAATATATAGCACCCTCTAATATACAGCCCACCCAGCTTAGTAATATACTGTATCCCATATACAGCCCCCCAGCCTAGTAATATACTGTACCCCATATACACCACCCTTCTATATATGTATTCACTCGGATTATAGCATACACAGCAGCAATCAATATACACAACCCCAATTTATTAATACGACCCCTAACTTTGTTTAAATTATGCAAAGTAATCTATTGTATCCTATAACTAATTATCCCACCCTTTATTATGTTTACATGATTTTAACATACAGTGCTCCCCTGACCAATGTTAATATATAGCACCCCCCCCCCTAATATACACGCCACCCCAGCTTTAGTAATATACTGTATCCCATATACAGCCCCCCAGCTTAGTAATATACTGTATCCATATAAGCCCCACGTTAGTATATACTATACCCCATATCAGCCCCCCCCAGCTTATAATATACTGTATCCCTATACAGCCCCCCAGCTTAGTAATATACTGTATCCCGTATACAGCCCCCAGCTTAGTAATATACTGTATCCCATATACAGCCCCCCAGCTTAGTAATATACTGTATCCCATATACAGCCCCCCCCCTTAGTAATATACTGTATCCCATATATAGAGCCCGCAGCTTAGATAATATACTGTATCCCATATACAGCTCCCCCAGCTTAGTAATAACTGTACCCCTATACAGCCCCCCCAGCTTAGTATATACTGTATCCCCATATACATGTCCCCCCCAGCCTTAGTATATACTGTACCCCCATATACGTCCCCCAGCTTAGAATATACTGTATCCCATATACGCCCTCCCAGCTTAGTATTCTCTGTATAACTTAGCCCCCCCAGCTAGATATACTGTATCCCATATACAGCCCCAGCTTAGTAATATACTGTATCCCATATACCAGCCCCCCAGCTTAGTAATATACTTATCCCATATACAGCCCCCCAGCTAGTAATATACTGTACCCATATACAGCACCCCAGCTTAGTAATTACTGTATCCCATATACATCCCCCCAGCTTAGTAATATACTGTACCCCATATACAGCCCCCCAGCGTTAGTAATTACTGTACCCCTATACACCCCCTAGCTTGTAATATCTGTATCCCATATACAGCCCCCCACTTAGTAAACTGTATCCCATATACAGCCCCCCAGCTAGTAATTACTGTATCCCATATACGCCCCCCAGCTTGTAATATACTGTATCCCATATACAGCCCCCCCAGCTTAGTAATATCCTGTATCCCATATACAGCCCCCCAGCTTAGTCATATACCTGTATCCCATATACAGCCCCCCAGCTTAATACTATACTGTATCCCATATAAGCCCCTGCAGCTTAGTAATATACTGTATCCCATATACCAGCCCCAGCTTAGTAATATACTGTTTATCCCATATTACCCCCTGCACTTAGTAATATACTGTTATCCCATATACAGCTCCCCCAGCTTAGTAATTACGTACCCTTAACACCCCCCACTTAGTAAATACTGTATCCCATATACATCCCCCCCAGCTTAGTAATATACTGTATCCCATATACAGTCCCCCCAGCTTAGTAATATACTGTACCCCATATACATCCCCCAGCTTAGTAATATACTGTATCCCATATACACCCTCCCAGCTTAGTAATATACTGTATCCCATATACACCCCCCCAGCTTAGTAATACTGTATCCCATATACAGCCCCCCCAGCTTAGAAATATACTGTATCCCTATACGCCCCCCAGCTTAGTAATATACTGTATCCCATATACAGCCCCCCCAGCTTAGTAATATACTGTATCCCATATACAGCCCCCAGCTTAGTATATACTGTACCCCATAAACCCCCCTAGCTTAGTAATATACTGTATCCCATATAACAGCCCCCCAGCTTAGTAATATACTGTATCCCATATCACCCCCCAGCTTATAATATACTTTATCCCATATACACCCCCCAGCTTAGTAATATACTGTATCCCCTAGTATACGTAGCCCCCCCAGCTTTTAATATACTGTATCCACATATACAGCCCCCCAGCTTAGTAATATACTGTATCCCATATAACGCCCCCAGCTTAGTATATACTGTATACCCATATACACCCCCCAGCTTAGTAATATCCTGTATCCCATATACAGCCCCCCGCTTAGTAATATACTGTATCCCATATACAGCCCCCCAGCTTAATATACTGTACCCATATACAGCCCATTAAGTATATACTGTATCCCCATATACAGCCCCACGTATAATCTTATCCCATATACAGCCCCAGCTTAGTAATAACTGTACCCCTAATACAGCCCCCTAGCCCAGCTTGTAATATACTTACCCCATATACAGCCCCACTGAATCTGGCCCATATAAATATAAACCCCCCAGGAAAGAATAACTCGGCCTCATATATCTAAATACCAACCCCCCCCCACCCCATTTAAATGTATCTGGCCCCATATAATATACCCATACACCCCCCCCCCCCAGTTTAAATGAATCTGGCCCATATTTCTATATGACTACTGTCTGGCGTCCCCCCAGTATAAAACATTCTGGCCCCATACTACAATATAACAGTACCTTCCCCCCCCCCCCCCAGTGTAAAACATTCGGCCCCATAAATATATACAGTACCCCCCCCCCCCCCCCTCCCCCCGTAATAAACATCTGGCCCCATACATATATATAGTAACCCCCCCCCCCAGTATAAACAATTCTGTGGCCCCATACAATATATATTTAACCCCCCCCCCCCCCCATTAAAACAATTCTGGCTGCCCATACAATATATATAGTAACCCCCCCCCAGTAATACAACAATTCTGGCCCCATAAAATAATCAGTACCCCCCCCCCCCCCCCCGTTACCACCTCTGCCCACCACAATACCCCCCCCCTCCCCCCCCGTCATAAAACAATTCTGGCCCCATACAATTCATAGTAAACCCACCCCCCCCCCCATGTATAAACAATTCTGGCCCCCATCAATATATTATAAAACCCACCCCCCCCCCCATATAACAACAATTCTGGCCCGACATATATATAGTAACCCCCACCCCCCATATAAAACTCTGGCCCATAACATATCAGTACCCCCCCCACCCCATATATAAAATAATTCTGGACCATACATATATAAAGTAACCCAAACCCCTCCCCCCCCATCCCCCAGTAAAAAAATTCTGCCCCATGTAATGTATAACCCCCCCCCACAGTATACATAAATTATGGCCACATATAATGTATACAGTTCCCCCCCTCCCCCAACAATAACGTCCATCCTCCCCCTAAAATAAGTGACATACAGGGAAACAATAATATAATAAAATCTCGTACTCACCTGCAGCATCTGTCTCCCTCCCCTCGTCGCGGCTCCGGTCTTCATGACCCAGTGCGCGTACGTCATGACGCCTGTGTCACTGATTAGAACGGACGCGCAGGCTCGAAAGGTGCGCTGCGTCGCTCCGCATATAACTCGCTCCTGTGTCCTTAAGAGAACCGGCGCTTAAGCCTTGCTAGACTCAGGGAGTCTGGTCACCCTGGTGCAGGGAACTATGGTTGATCCTGTTCTATACAATGGGCGTAAAGTGGGAGTGTTGTGTATACATGGGGACACTCGCGAATATCCCACTGCCGTCATCAACCTACATACACCTTGTGGTACTATCACCCATGAAGTGGGGGTGGTGGGGACCTGTTTCATGAGGCTATTATCGGCAGAGACTTACCAGTGTTTTTGGACCTCTGGAGACGAAGACCCACCTCAGGTGCTTTTGCCCTTTGAGGCCAATGTACCCACACCAGCAGTAGGGGTGACCCCAGGTGATGAATTCTCTCCCCTAGAGGTCCTAGCTGGTGAGGTCGAGGGTCACGAGGAAGTGGCCGACATTCCGTACCTTGGGATTTCCCGTGAAAATTTTGGTGCTGCACAGCTACAGGAACTTACCTTATTTAAAGCACGGGAGAATGTTAAAGTGACAAATGGGGTATTCCAAATTCCAGGGGCTGACAAAATATACCCCCGAATGGTGATTTTGGGTGAACTGTTGTACAGGGTTGACCAGATACGGGGTGAGGAGGTTGAGCAACTTGTAGTACCCCAATCTCAACGTAGGCTGGTGCTAGATTTGGCACACAAACATGTGCTGGGAGGGCACTTAGGTGCTGAGAAGACCCGAGAGAGGATCCTGCAGAGATTTTTCTGGGAGGAGGTAAACCGGTATTGTAGCTCCTGCCCCGAGTGTCAACATACTGCCCCGGTGTCCCACTTCAGGAGTCCTCTGGTCCCGTTACCAAACATAGAGGTGCCGTTTGAATGGATTGCAATGGATTTGGTTGGCCCCATAGTCAAATCCGCAAGGGGGCACCAGTACATCCTGGTTATCCTGGACTACGCTATGCGGTATCCAGAGGCGATTCCATTAAGGAACACCTCCTCCAAAAACATTGCTAGGAAGCTGTTCCAGGTATTCTCCCGCACAGGCCTCCCCAAGGAAATCTTGACTGACCAGGGGACCCCATTATGTCAGGTAATGAAGGAGATGTGTAAATTAAGGCAGGTTAAACAGCTCCGCACCTCTGTATATCATCCTCAGACAGATGGCCTGGTCGAGAGGTTTAACAAGACCTTGAAGGGGATGTTAAAGAGGGTGGTCAGCAAAGATGGGAAGGACTGTGATTGTTTGTTGCCTTATTTGATGTTTGCCATACGTGAGGTACCCCAGTCTTCCACAGGTTTCTCACCCTTTGAGCTATTATATGGCCGTTCCCCGCATGGACTTTTGGACGTAGCTAAGGAGACCTGGGAACAGGAAAGGTGGTGCCCACCATTGAGAGTAAGTTCTTGGCGAAATGGCAAGGTCCATATGAGGTCCTGGAGAAAGTGGGGGAGGTTAGCTACAAGGTACATCAGCCGGGGAGGAGGAAACCCGAACAGATATACCACATGAACCTCCTAAAGCCATGGAGGGAAAGAGAGTCCCTGATAGCCGTGGGAGTAGGAAAAGTGTCTGTCCCCAAGAAGGAGACACTGGAGGTAGGTGTACCCGATGCCAAGGTGCCTGAAGTACAGATCTCGAAGTCCCTCTCCAGGGCCCAGATTCAGGAAGCGAAGGAGTTTGTGCTCCGAAACGTTGATGTATTCTCTAAGTTACCGGGTCGTACTTCAGTCATCAAGCATGACATCCTAACCGAACCCCACATACAGGTACACCAAAAACCCTACCGGGTCCCTGAAGCGCTCCGGCAAGCCACAGAGGAGAATGGGCAGACTGGTTCGAGCTGATAGAAAGGCAACAGTGACTCAAATCGCCACCCGTTACAACCAAGGTAGGCAGAAGAGCATCTCTGAACGCACAGTACGTCGAACTTTGAGGCAGATGGGCTACAGCAGCAGAAGACCACACCGGGTGACACTCAGAACAGGAAACCGAGGCTACAATTTGCACAAGCTCATCGAAATTGGACAGTAGAAGATTGGAAAAACGTTGCCTGGTCTGATGAGTCTCGATTTCTGCTGCGACATTCGGATGGTAGGGTCAGAATTTGGCGTCAACAACATGAAAGCATAGATCCATCCTGCCTTGTATCAACGGTTCAGGATGGTGGTGGTGGTGTCATGGTGTGGGGAATATTTTCTTGGCACTCTTTGGGCCCCTTGGTACCAATTGAGCATCATTGCAACGCCACAGCCTACCTGAGTATTGTTGCTGACCATGTCCATCCCTTTATGACCACAATGTACCCAACATCTGATGGCTACTTTCAGCAGGATAATGCGCCATGTCATAAAGCTGGAATCATCTCAGACTGGTTTCTTGAACATGACAATGAGTTCACTGTACTCAAATGGCCTCCACAGTCACCAGATCTCAATCCAATAGAGCATCTTTGGGATGTGGTCGAACGGGAGATTCGCATCATGGATGTGCAGCCGACAAATCTGCGGCAACTGTGTGATGCCATCATGTCAATATGGACCAAAATCTGCTTCAAGCACCTTGTTGAATCTATGCCATGAAGAATTGAAGCAGTTCTGAAGGCAAAAGGGGGTCTAACCCGTTACTAGCATGGTGTACCTAATAAAGTGGCCGGTGAGTATAGATCTGATGTGCCATACTCCCAGAAGCTTTGTAGTTTTGTGAATTCCAGTCTTATTTCTTCTATAATTTGTTTTCAGCAATGGTGTCCTTTTTGGTGTTCACCCATTGGGGCAGATTTACTTACCCAGTCCATACGCGATCCAGCGGTGCGTTCTCTGCGCTGGATTCGGGTCCGGCCGGGATTTTTTAAGGTAGTTCCTCCGATGTCCACCAGGTGGCGCTGCTGCACTGAAGAGCATCGGAACGCACTGGAATACACCAAACCGGGCCGAGTGAAGGTAAGTGCAATTTTCACGACACATTTTTTTTTTAATGTGGCGTTTTTTCTGAATCCGTCGGGTTTTCGTTCAGCCACGCCCCCCGATTTCTGTCGCGTGCATGCCGGCGCCGATGCGCCACAATCCGATCATGTGCGCCAAAATCCCGGGGCAATTCAGGGGAAATCGGCGCAAATCGGAAATATTCGGGTAACACGTCGAGAAAACGCGAATCGGGCCCTTAGTAAATGACCCCCACTAAGTCCATTTTGCCCCAATAGCGACGGATGGTGTGAAATGACACTGATGTCCCTTGAGCTTGAAGTTTACCTTTGATCTCTTCAAAAGTGTTTCTGTGTTCTTTTTTTACCATTTGTATTATTGTTTCTTTGATTTGTCATCAATTTTCCTCCCGCGCCATGTCCAGCAAGGTTGGGTACAGTCCCATAGATCTTAAATTTCTGAATAATATGTGCAACATCAAGCTGCTTGGAAATGGTCTCATAACCTGTAAATTTAATGCTGGCCTGTAATTATTTTTTAAGCTCCTGAGATATCTTTCCTTTGCTTCTTCTGGTCCATGTTGAGTGTGGTACACTCAATATCATCAAACAGAACACTGACTGGTTACAAGACTGAAGACACCTGTGATGCTAATTGGTAGACACACCTTGACTTTACATGTCCATTTTCTTTCAGGGGTACCATCATTTCTGTCCTGGTGTTTCATGAGTTTTATTGTTTAAACAATTGTGTTGGAGAATGAAAGAAAAGCCATGTCTTCATTTTCACAGAAATTTAATTTACTTTTATTTTTGTCAGATTGAAGTTCTTTCTGTGACCATTATGGGTTTTTCTTCATGTGTGGTATAAAATTATACCAATCAAGCAGATATGTGGTAAGTGTTGCAACTAATTTGTTAAGTCAGACCTGTTTAAAAATAGAAAATTTTAAAGTTATTATCAGATAAAATGACAAATGATAGAAAAATAGGTCTTATTCATCAAGGTACAAATGAGTTTGGTCACTAAGGGGTTAACATAATGGACATGGTATCAGAGCTCATGAGCATCAGAAACGGCAGCTAACTCACTGCTCCTTAGCTTCCTATTATGCATGTACACAAAGCGAAGCATCCACCATGCCTAAGCGCAGCCATATCAGTCAGGTCGAAAATAATGCCAATATACCAATATGGCATACTCCAAAGGGATATGGCTCAATTTTTGATCAAAACTCTGGAACCAGGAAAGCCAACAAAAAGTTGTTATAAACAGCATAAATGATATATCTGGTACCTAATTATAATTAATAATAATAATTATAACTAATAATAACTAATAATAATTAATTACAGTTAAGCTTAGGTGTGTGGGTCTATAATTTCTACATTAGCAATTCTTTCCAAATTATTATTTTTTAAATGTAGAGTAAATATTAAAAATGATGTGCATGAACATTGTGCATTTGCTAACTGCATTATAAACTGTTTTTGTTGTTGTAAGTGTTTGCCCCTAAAGATCTATAGAACATATACACATCCTGTGCTGTGCTAGTCCGACTTTGTGGTAATCAATAATCTTAAATGTATCATCTTTGTATCTAATTTGTGATAAACCTAATCTGTCAACATAACTTGTGCATTTACAAAGTTATACAAAAATGCAGCTCATGGCTCAGAGTTCATTCTGTCACCTATTTTATGTGAGTGTCATTGATTAATGTGACAGATGAAATGGTCCCGTAGGGCAATTCAACAGACTGACCACTTGATGTGAAAACAAATACTATCTTATACCAGCTTGATGTGTTTTTTTTTTTTTGCATTTTTTTGTATTTTTACATTTTGGAAAATAAAACGTGTATATAAAACTAAATATGTATGTTACATGTGTGTCTCTGTCTTCCTCATTTCTCACTAATAGGATGAGGAAATGCAATTTTTATGGTTTCCTTCCATCTAGCAGTGTGAACTATGGGGAATATTTATCACACGACGGCGCTCGTGCTTCGGCCCTTTTGCTGTATCGGGCAGGGTCCTGTGCAGCGATTATTTATAGAAATAAACGCAGCCGGCGAGTTTTCACATGTGAAAAGTCGCCAGCTGCAGAGAGTGCTCAGGGACAGTAACGCCCAACTCTGACCCACTCTTGGTCCACCACACCCTCCACTTGGCAGCCCCCCCCCTCCTCACGCCCCTTAAGGCCCCACTAGCATGAAGGTGGCGGAGAGGGATAAACAATTGCAAGTGCTAGCAATATGCTGATGTGGTCCTGATAAATATGCCCCTCTGTTCTAGGGGCTGGCTTTGAATTGCGTTCACCACACCTATCTCTGTGCAGCCAGGCTGTGGACCAGCAAGATTTAACACCGTGAGACGGTGAGTGCCTTCTCCAACCACTTGGTGCAGAGTTCCTCCTCATTATAAATATGCTGCACACAGCTCATTTCTTGCTGGTCAAATTCTTTACAAGCTTAATTTCGTCTCTGCTGTATTTGCTACTTCTAATCTTATTGGTCATTGGCTTTGTTTAGTGACTGCTCTTATGTATATGCACTCTTTTTTTTTTTGCTTATATTTGCAACATTTTTGGTTCATTTGCATATTTGCATCAAAATTTGCAACCTTTGAACTCACCCAGCAAACCTTAAGAATTTTAAGAATAACTGTAACTGACGTAACAATAGCCATAGCAGCCGTAGCGGTTGCTACGGGGCCCGGCGGCACAGGGGCCTGGGATGAACAGCCAAGACAAAATTTATAAACTCTATTTTCTCATGCCCATCCTTCCCTGTGTACTAGGGCATTGGGACATCATTACGGGCCCCTGTGCCGCCCCTGTCTGCCCACCTCATCTGTGGCCACCCGACTCCACCTCTTCATTTGCGGCCAATCCACCCCTGACAGCTCCAACAGCGGCGCGCATGGCCTGGCCATTTCAACTGTGCCTGCTGCTGCAGGGCCCGCCTACTCGGTCTACTGCAACTGCAGCCGCCCCCGGGCCTAGGCCATCCGCGGCCGCCCGACCCACTCCGTCCGTGGCTGCCGACCAACTCCGTCCGTGGCTGCCGACCAACTCACTCCATCAGCGGCCACTCGGCGGCCTACTCCAACCGCGGGCGCCCGTTCTCACTCATCTGTGGCCGCCCGTTCTGCGGCTGCCCAGCCCAGTATGTACGCGGCCGGCCCACTCCGTCCGGGGCTGTCCGACCTCACTCCATCCACAGCTGCCTACTACTTCCGTTGCTCCCCGGGCTCGTAGGCCCGTGCCATGCCACAGCCATCTACCAGCCAGAAGAAACCCGTTGGCATGATGCCTCAGCAGCCGGTCTGCAAGAAATGTAAGTACCTATATATGTATGTATAGCTACATGAATGTATGCTGTATGTGTGTATTTGCTGTACTTGTGTGTATATGCTGTATGTATGTGTGTATGTGCTGTATGTGTGTATTTGCTGTATGTGTGTGTATATGCTGCACAGTATATACTGTATGTATGTGTGTATATACTGTATGTATGTGTGTATATGCTGTACAGTATATACTGTATGTGTGTATATGCTGTACAGTATATACTGTATGTGTGTATATGTTGTACAGTATATACTGTATCCATGTGTGTATTTGCTGTATGTGTGTATGTGCTGTATGTGTGTATATGCTGCACAGTATATACTGTATGTACAGTATGTGCTGTATGTGTGTATTTGCTGTATGTATGTGTATATGCTGTACAGTATATACTGTAAGTATGTGTGTGTATATACTGTATGTATGTGTGTATGTAAGTATGTGTGTATATACTGTGTGTATGTACTGTATGTATGTGTGTATGTGTGTATATGCTGTTCAGTATATACTGTATGTATGTGTGTATATGCTGTACAGTATATACTGTATGTATGTGTGTATATGCTGTACAGTATATACTGTATGTCATGGTGTGGTATATGCTGCCAGTATTGTACTGTATGTACAGTATTACTGTTTGTATGTGTGTATGTGCTGTAAGCATATATCTGGTAAGTATGTTGTATATACCTGTATGTGTTGTGTGTATGTTGTAATGTGGGTATATGGCTGTACAGTAAATATACTTGGTTTGTGGTGTGTATGTGCTGTATGTGTGTATATGCTGTACAGTATATACTGTATGTATGTGTACATGCTGTATGTATGTGTATTTGCTGTACAGTATATACTTTATGTATGTGTATATGCTGTATATGCTGTATATGCCATATGTAGGTGTGTATATACTGCATGTATACACAGTATGTGTGTAAATGTTGTATATACCATATGTATCTGTTGTATTTACTGTATATATGTGAATATGCTGTATGTATATGCATTATGTATGTATACACTGTATATACTGTATGTATGTGTCTATGCTGTATGTATATGCATTATGTGTGTATACTGTATGTATGTGTGAGTATGCTGTATGTAGATTCAGTATGTGTGTGTGTATGGTGTTTTTATACTGCATGTATGTGTATACACATTGGGTGTATACCGTATGTAAAAGAATATGATGTATGTATGCTATATGTATGTATATAAACAGTATACTGTATATACAACTTTGATGCATATATACTTTATGTATATACAGTATGAGTTTGTATATACTGTATGTATTAGTGTATAAATGTATGTATGAGTACATAAATGTGTGCATATGTGTATACATATGCATGTGTGTACGAGTATATAAAAGTGAGTGTAGAATCTTCTGTGTGTGTATTTAAGTGTATAAATGTGTGTGATTATATAAACGTGTGTGTAAGTATGAATATTTTTCACGGTGCGGTCAGTTAAAACTGCATCACAGTCGGTTTTGAGGTGGTTTTAGGTGCAGTTTTGTTTAACAAGTGAAAGGCATTTGTGGTACAATTTTCCCATTTAAAATAAAATTAAATCATTCAGTTCATGTCTTTCACCTGTTAAATTAACAAAACTGCACCTAAAACCACCTCAAATTTGATTGCGATGCGGTTTCAACTGCAACGTGTGACCGCACCCTAAGGGGGAGGGGGGCCCCATGAAGAAATCTGCTATGGGGCCCTGCCTCTCCTAGTTACACCACTGGTAACTGATCTTTAAAATCCAATGTGAACATATAAAAAAGCTGCATGTCTCTTATTCTTCCATGAACAGGAATTGAACAAAAAAAGAAATCAACATTTATAATATACTGTAGCCATGCCATTACCCATGACCTTAATCATCTGAATTTCTTCAAGAAAGTCTTGTGACTCTATTTCCATGTACAACAATCTATGGTACATTTAACAATCCTGGAATTTATGAACAAAAAGCAACATTTTTTATTTAAGGACCATTAGGTCAACGACTTCTCTTATAACTCTCCAAACTCAGAATTTCATTCTGAATTTCTTGTGCCTCCATTTCTGTTCGAATCTCATGTTTAGCCCTTTCCTTCAATGAACACTTTTTGTACAGGTAGCTGCTCGTAGCGCATGTGCAAGGCAGCAATGATGTAAAATCCCATGATTTCTTCACCCATCTCACAATCTCCTGCAATATCTAAATGATCTTCTAATGCTAATGTACCACAGACCTTATATTTCTAAGTTGGAAATAATTGAACTAGGTCTATGGTCATAAGGCTGCCATACAGCATATCACTAAATATTGTAAAGTCCTGTTTCATTGACTGAGCAAACTCCATGCTAAAGAGCAGCACCGTCATTTACAGCCTCTATAATCATGGACAGAAAATAAATGTACAACCAGAAAATGAAAGACATTAGTGCAGCATAACAACATAAAACACAAGCATGTCATGGTTTATGTTATTTTCCATGAACCCACCCTGAAAAGATGTGACCATGTTTGCAGTAGTGTAGACCATCAGGTAATGCATAGTTCATTTATCTCTAGGAGGTGCAAACCAATGCACTACAATGTAATGTAAAATGTTTTTAAAGTGTAATTCAGACAAGATTTCAGAAGCACATTAATCCACAAGCTGAGTCTCGATGAAATCTCAGCAGGAATCCCATTCTGTCATAAATCTGGTTCTGATTCTGCTTTAATTTTATCTGCTCTTACATGCATATGAGATTAATAAATATACAGTTCAACCTCCTGTCGTCTTCTGAGAAGATGCAGAAGGGATGATAAGTACTTGTACCACGGGGTTTAATTTCCTTTGGATTTTATGTTTTTTAAGAGACTAAATCTACGTCACAGAATTCTACAAGGGTACATGAGCCTGGTGGAATGTGTAGCTACAGTGTGTCACTGCTTATCAAATACCTAATGTGGAGATAATCATTGTATTGAGGTGTTGTTTTGTGAGTGACATTTCTCTACAGTAGATTTGATATGGTATTGGTGGTAAGTAGACTACAGTCATTAGAAGCTTGCTTTCTTGCATGAGTAGAGATGGACTGAGAGGTTGAAGAGAATTAGACTAATTTATACCGTGAAACTGTATTTTTGAGTATGAACTATTCCTATGTGAATGGAAGAAATATTTGGAGAATCTACAGAGAGTTTGTACAGAAACATACGGATCAATATGCCCAACAACAACTTGAATTTTCTCAATAATGATCTTGCCAGGGACATCAGACACTAATGAAAAGCGATATAATATATATTGCTACACTGACTCCTAGATCCTGCATCCTATTGTATGGTTTAGAAGTTGTGAGTAGTTTTAGGAAGACACCAATTCACTTCATATTTGTCTCTGGTCTTGTCTTCTTTTCCTTGTGGATTTGCAGGTTATTTGGACCTGCTTTCTAAAGATCAGTAGAAGCAAACTTTGTACTTTTAAGACTATACAAATGTAACATTCTCCTTTTAACCGGTTTTCCTTTTTCCAAATGCTTTAGAATCAACCATAGCCATAGCCATATCCATAGCCACCTCCTTTATAAAAATCTATTTTTTATAATGCTAATGAACTAAAATAGCTCTGGGGGGCACTGGTAACACCTCACAGAACCCTTCTGGATATTTAGAATAATTTTAAAAGTTGATTTTAGAAGGAAGGAGGCTGTGGGTATTAAATATAAGAAGATTACCATAGTCAGTGCCTGTATCTATGAGTAAGTGCCTCTACTTTATCATGCACGATTTTGATTTCCTTTAATCATAGCTTCATAATTCTAATTAGAATGGGTACTAATGAGTAATGCCTCATTTTCCCTGTGGTGGTGCTGCAGGAAAAAAATAAAACATACATTGAGGAGCAAAGAGGTAACTTTGTTTTGAACTTTTGACTTTCAGGCTCCATCTCATCATGCACTACAGATTTGGAAATTACATATTTGTTTTACAACTGTGTATATTGGAATAATTATATCCAAATCTACACATTGGTGCCACAATTATGTATATGGAGACTGTCATCTTGATTGAAATTATTCACAGTATTTATATCACAAACAATTTGAACCAGCATTTTTTAATATACCATGGAACTGTATGTGCTACCAATATGAAATAAAACAAGAGGGTAAATTATATACCTATATTTGTTAGCTAATAATAGACTACTTTCTACACTAAACTACAGCTTATTTTACTGACCTGCTAATTTCCGGGAGGCTACTGGGGCGTGGAGTAGACTCTCGGTAGAGCGGGAGCACAGGCTACTCTACGCCCAGTAGCCTCTACTGTCACTGTCTACCTATTTGTGCCACAATGCACATGCGCAGACCTGCTATCAGGTCTACCTTAAAGGTTCCCTGTCAGCAGCCCCCATGTTTGAAAACCACAAAAAGTACCTTATATGTCAGTTTTCTGGCCATGTCTTTATAACTTACCAATGCTTCGTACAGCTGGCAAAATGCACTTATAGCCCTATTCGGCATCCAGTCAAAGGGGGGTGAGGTTATCATCCCAGCAGTCAAGGAGGCACTCTCCGTCATGGCATCCTTATCAGCTAATTATCTTCATGGACCCACAGAATGCCTTTCCTTTTGCCTCCTTGTTGACTCCCCTTCTGGCCAGTTTCTCCATCCCAAAACATGCAGGACACACAGTGGAGATGACCATCGAACTGCGTCTGCATGGGAATTCCATATGAGACACTGGCCAGAATGGGGAGTTGACGAGGAGGCAACCTCCTTGTTCCGGGTTCATGCAGATAAGGAGACATAGTTAGCTGACGAGCTGGCCATGATGGAGAGTGGCTCCCTAACTGCTGGGATGATAACCCCACCCCCCTAACTGGATGTAAGTGCATTCTTAGGTTTGCACGCAGCATTGGAAAGTTGTAAAGACATGGCCAGCAACTTTGAAAACTGACATAGAGGATAGCATTTACTAAAGGACATGTGCCAGTTTTCTGGCAGACTTTGCACGTTCTTTTAGGTGCAAACTGCTTGCACTGGTATTTAAGAATTGTGTCACATGCGGCCTTTTTGTGGGTGGCTGCTCTATGCTTCATTCGACAGAAATTTCTGGACTGAAGGGAGTGTTCTGTTGCTCAGTCGGACTGTCATGAAAAGTCAGACAGAAATGTGATGCACGCCCTATGTTAAAGATTCACCAAATATAAGTGGTGCACTCTGTTGGGGCAATGGAGGGAGTGCCAGATTAATGAAGAATGTGTGGCAGAAACCCTGAATCTGGTGCAGACTGCACATAGTGCAGTTTGTACTGTTCTTAGTAAATGTGTCCCATAAGGTACCTTTGTGGGGGCTGATGACAGGTTCCCTTTAATAGGTAGATATCTGATTGTAGGTTTCTTTTCACAGAAATGTGACTTCTTGAGAGGTATTTTTAGTACTGTATAGCACTATGGTCAGGGCCGATTCTAGCATATTTGCTGCCTGAGGCGAATATTAAAATGCTGCCCCCCCCCCCGCTCCCTGTTAAGTAAATGCTGAAAACTTTACTAACAATTAACAACCCTACAGACAGCGCACTGACACTGTGTGACTGACTACAGGTTCTGGGAGTCATTAGTGGCATCTAGTACCTTATAGATGACAATCTCTTCCATCAGGAGGACTTTATTCCGGGTTCTCCAATCCATGACGTATCACTGCTGAATTCACGGCCGGATATCTTCAGCTCCGTGCAGCATCTCCACCCGGCGTCCCTAAAAATACCACAGTCACTTACAGTATGAAGTATATACCCCTCACAACACAACTGACCGCACTCTCCCGACATATAAAACATCCCTTCATTATATGTATTCTACTGGAATTATAGCATACACAGCAGCAATCAATATACAACACCCCCAATTTATTAATACAGACCCCTAACATTTAGTTTAAATTATGCAAAGTAATCTATTGTATCCTATTCCTAGAAACTAATATATCCCACCCTGTTTATTATGTTACATGATTTTACATACAGTGCTCCCCTGACCAATGTGAAATATAGCACCACCCCTAATATACAGCCCACCCCCAGCTTAGTAATATACTGTATCCCATATACAGCCCCCAGCTTAGTATATACTGTATCCCATATACAGCCCCACTTAGTATATACTATACCCATATACAGCCCCCTCCCAGCTTAGTAATATACTGTATCCCATATACAGCCCCCCAGCTTAGTAATATACTGTATCCCGTAACACCCCCAGCTTAGTAATATACTGTATCCCATATACACTCCTGCAGCTTAGTAATATACTGTATCCCAATACAGCCCCTGCACCTTAGTAATATTCTGTTCCCATATATAGCCCCTGCAGCTTAGTAATATACTGTATCCCATATACACTCCCCAGCTAGTAATATACTGTAGCCCCTTATACAGCCCCCCAGCTTAGTAATAACTGTATCCATACAGTCCCCCCGCGTAGTAATATACTGTACCCCATATACCATCCCCCACTTAGTAATATACTGTACCCATATACAGCCCTCCCAGCTTAGTATAGCTGTCTAACATATACAGCCCCCCCAGCTTAGTAATATACTGTATCCCATATACAGCCCCCCAGATTAGTATATACAGTATCCCATGTATCACACCAGCACAGACATATACGAGAGCATTACCCCACTTAGTGAATGACTGTATCCCATATACACGCCCCCAGCTTAGTAATATTACTGTACCCCAATACAGCCCCCCTGCTTAGTAATTACTGTACCCTATACAGCCCCCAGCTTATATATACTGTATACCCATATACCGCCCCCCAGCTTAGTAAATACTGCCATATACAGCCCCCCGCTAGTAATATCATGCTGATGCCCATTACAGCCCCCCCAGCTTAGTAATATACTTATATCCCATAGTACAGCCCCCCCCAGCTATTAGACATATACTGTACCCCATATACAGCCCCCCCCAGCTTAGTAATATACTGTATCCCATATACAGCCCCCGCTAATAAATGACTGTCATCCCATTATGCCCCGCAGCTTAGTAATATACTGTATCCCATATACAGCCCCTGCACTGAGTAAATATACTGTATCCCATATATAGCCCCGCCACTTATTAATACTGTATCCCATATACAGCTCCCCAGCTTAGTAATTACTGTACCCTTATAACAGCCCCCCAGCTTAGTATATACTGTATCCCATATACATCCCCCCAGCTTAGTAATATACTGTACCATATCCAGTCCCCCCATGCTTAGTAATATACTGTATCCCATATACGCCCCCCAGCTTAGTAATATACTGTATCCCATATACACCCCCCCAGCTTGTAATATACTGGTATCCCATATACACCCCCCCAGCTTAGTATATACTGTATCCCATATACATCCCCCGCTTAGTAAATATACTGTATCCCATATACAGCCCCCCAGCTTAGTAATACTCTGTCCTCCCATATACACCCCCCCCAGCTTATAATATACTGTATCCCATATACAGCCCCCCAGCTTAGTAAATACTGTACCCCATATACACCCCCAAGCTTAGTAATATACTGTATCCCATACCAGCCCCCCAGCTTAGTAATATACGATCTCCCATATACAGCACCCCATCTTTAGTAATATACTGTATCCCATATACATCCCCCCAGCTTAGTAATAACTGTACCCATATAACGCCCCCCATCGTTAGTAATAAGGTTTATCTCATACCCATGACACCACCCCAAGCTTATTTGACATACTGTATCTCCATATACAGCCCCCCCCAGCTAGTAATATGTCCCATATACATACCCCCAGCTTATTACTATACTGTCCCATATACGAGCCCCCAGCTTAGTCATATACTGGTATCCCATATACAGCCCCCCAGCTTAATATATACTGTATCCCAATCATGCGCCCGCGTAGTAATATACTGTATCCCATAGTACACCCCAGCTTAGTAATTAAACATGTAATCCCATATACAGCCCCTAGCTTAGTAATATACTGTACCCCATATACAGCCCTCCCAGCTTAGTATTAACTTACCCTAGACAGCCCCCCACTGAAATCACTTAAATATAAACCCCCCAGGAAAAGAATAAATGGGCCGCATAGTAAATATAACAATACACCCCCCCACCCCAGTTAAATGTCATCTGGCCCATATCATATACACAATACCCCCCCCCCCCCCAGTTTAAACGAAATCTGGCCATTTCTATAGTATACGCGTCCCCCCAGTATAAAACATTATGGCCCCATAATCAAATATACAGTAACTTCCCCCCCCCCCCCCAGTGTAAAAATTCGGCCCCATAAAATATACGTACCCCCCCCCCCCCCCTAATAAAACAATTCTGTCTGGCCCCAATACAATAATATATAGTAACCCCCCCTCCCAGTATAAACCATTCGTGGCCCCATAGTCAATATATATAGTTAAAAACCTCTCCCGCCCCCCCCCCATTAGAAAAGCAATCTTCTAGCGTCTGGCCCGCCGCTCACAATTATATATAGTAACCCCCCCCCCAGTATACACCAATTCTGCCGGCCATAAAAGAATACAGTACCTACCCCCAACCCCCCCCCCCCCGATATAAACACAATTCTGGCCCCTACAATATAGAGTATCACCCCCCTCCACTCCCCCCGCACAGTAGAAAACAATTCGGGGCCCGATACACTGCAATATCGGAAACCCCCCCCGCCCCACCCAGTCATATCAACGAATATCGTGGCCCGGTCCACTCTCATACGCCTTTGCCACTAAGCACTCTTCACATCCTAACTCCGCCCCCCCCCGTATAACAACACAATCTTGGCCCGATAAAATATATACCGGTGGTACCTACTCACCCCCCCCCGCCGAGTATGAATAAGTCCCTGGACCCTAACCCAGATATATAACGTAGACTCAACACCCCTCCTCCCCCCCCACTGAGCCCCCGCTGTTAGTAAGAAAAATAACACATTCTGGCCGCCATGTAATTGTATATACCCCCCCCCACAGTATACATAAATTATGGCACATAGAATGTATACAGTTCCTCCCCTCCCCCCCCCCCAAACAAATAACTCGTGACCATCCTCTCCCGCCATTTATCATAGTCCCACAGTAGACAGTGTCACCCAACGGCGACAACGAATACTCAATCCATAAAACATCGATACTCACGGCGATTTGGCAGCATCCTTCTTGGCTCAGCAGCTCCCCGTCTCCGGCGGCCGTCCTGGCCTCTTCATGTGACCCCCCGTTACGTGCGGCCGGTTCACAGTCATGACGCCTGTGTCACTGATTAGAACGAGCGCGCAGGCTCCGTAAAGGTGACGCTGCGGTCGCTCTGGACCGACTCCGCGCTCATTAATAAGATCTCTGCTCGACGTGCGTCTTCATTATGACGGAACATTTCCTCCGAGTGTCGTGTCTGAATTTATTTAGTTGGTGGGCAATTCGGGCGTTAATGGACGCCTGAATCGCCCACTTTAGAGCGTCGAATTTCGCCGCCCTTTACATGGTTCCGCATTCTGCCGCCTGAGGCGAGATTTTCATCTCGCCTCATGGCAGATGCGGCCCTGACTATGGTACTGTATATATTGGAAATTATAAGTGTATGTGTGCAAGGGGCCTCTAATAATATAGTGTTTTTTGTTTTAATAACGCAAAAAATAAAAATAAATTAAAATAAATTAAAAAGTGTATATATTAGCAATATTTGCTATTTTCTTGACTTAGGATACCATAGTAGTGCTGGTTGAATACTAAAAGCTGCATATGTGTTACATTTTCAATATTCATGAGCGGAAAAATGATTATAAGGTTAAAGGTAGATAAATGTACAGTTATGCACTTAGGCCATGGAAACAAAAACAAGAATTATGTTCTAAACAGTCAATTACTTGGTAAACATGCAGCTGAAAAAGACACGGGGGTATAGGTGGATGATAAATTTAATTTTAGTGACCAAAGAACGGTATCAAAAATCTGATGTATATACTTTTTATGTAAAAACTACAAAAGTGCAAAAGGAATGATACCTTTATTGGCTAACACGGTATGTCAAGAATTTTCTCAACATACAAAGACCGGTATCTGCTGCTAAAGCAAATAAAATGATGTGATGGAATAGAGAGGAATAGATTCTTATGATAAAGACTTAGTTTTGCCCTTATACAAATCCCTGGTCAGACCACACATGGAATATTGTGTACAGTTTTGGGCACCAGTATATAAAAAGGATATAGTAGAGCTGGAACAGGTGCAGAGGAGAGCAACCAAGATTATTAGGGGAATTTGGGGGGGGGGCGCTAGAATACGATGACAGATTACAACATTTGGGATTATTCAGTGTAGAAAAAAGACGACTGAGGGTAGACCTCATTACAATGTACAAATTCCTGAACAGACAGTACAAGGATCTCTCCAACGATGTTTTTATACCTAGGCCTGTGACCAGGACAAGGGGGCATCCTCTTAATCTAGAGGAGAGGCGATTCTACTATTGTCATAGATGAGGATTCTTTACTGTGCGAGCAGTTAGACTATGGAACTCTCTGCCGGAGGAAGTTATTATGGCGGACTCTATGGACATGTTCAAGAGAGGCCTGGATACCTTTCTGGAGAGCAAAAATATCATCATAGGTTGTGGGGAAAAAACATTTGTTTAATTCTTAAAGGTTGGACTTGAGCCTTTTTAGCTTTACAATCCATAATATCATAGTATATAACTTCAGCCAAAATGATTTTCATTCTCTGTGACCTTTGGATTTGAAAAATGTTGCGTTGTCATAAGAAACAGGATTAACAATTAAGCTTCATTGCAGACACCTCTGTTACAGCACATCATTGTAGCCTTGGGCTAAAGTACAGTAAATGACCAACATCCATTTTTTAACTAGGAATTGTCTGTTATGTGGGTGTTCCTCAAGGAAACCTACCATCTCGGATGTACCTATTAAGGTAGAATCGGTGGTAGATTCAGCTTCGGCTACTCCATGTCCAGTAGCCTCTTTACAAATTTGCATATAAGGGCAACAAAACTTTTCACTTCATTAAAGGATTAGCCCTAAAAAGGGCTAAGATGCCATTTATTAGCTGTATATGACATTAAGTAGGTTATGCTATGTTAGCACTGCATGTCACTTTTGCAAAGTCTTTCAGGTGTCACTAAAATTGTATCTCTGGAATTTGATCATATAGGAAACTTCACACCTTGAGGAATGTATCAAAATGAAAAGTGAGTGACATTTAAGTACATCATTTTTCTACCAACACCTAGGGTAGTGGGACAATTTGGTAGGTCTTTTCCCTCCTTAAAGCTAAACCTGGGGTGAACCCTGATATAGTGTCACATCTCTTATACATTTTCATCCATGCCACACCCAATTGTGCCCCACACAATGTGCACATTTTTAGGCTTTGCATTGTCGCACTGCACAAATTTTTATATTAGCAATAATGAATGCTAAAAAGAAAACAAAGAGGGGCTCAAAGAAAAAAAGAGGAGTCAGTTGTTCTATTTCCTATTTTATTCTATTCTATTTTCTAGAAAACTCAAACACAAAATGTGTAGTACACTGGATTTTTATCTATTTTGTAACATTACATCCTGCGGTTTAATGTTTTTTATATCTGAATTGTGTGTAATACAACTGCATAAAAGTGTATTTAATGACATGAGACTTGAAAGGATAGTTTTATTAATTAAATGCTTTTTTCTTTATAGAATTAGAAGACAAAGGAGTAAAAATGTGAAAATGTATGCTTTTTTTTTGTAATTATTTCCATTAAAGTTTGATTAAAATATAAATATGTAAGGTGCCTTCCCCAGGTTAAGCTACAGATGCAGAGTGTGCAAGTACTTCTGCAAACTATCATCTCTGGCTCCTTGCAGCTCTTTCTCCATTCTGCCTTCAGGAGAGATGTCAAACTTCAAATGATAGATAATTGGAACGTGGTCTACTTGTGTGATATTAAAGGGGGAGATTCTCCTCTTTAATAAGGCTCCAGGATTATTACTGACTAAGATGGCCAGTAACATAAAAGGACCTGTTACCAGATGCTCCCCCCATTTGCATTTAGGTAATGATTGACAAGTATCTTTATGCCTTGGAACACATTGATATTAACTGATACCTCTTGATGTTGTATGCTATTAATATCAAAAGGTAGGTATTGCATGCTTCTTGGTACATTTTTTTATCATTGGTACTTTTTTTTGGCCAGTATGTGGATTGCCAGGCAGTATTTATTATTCTACCTGAATAATGTTTAGATAGCTATGTAGTAAGTAGTAGTTCCCATTCCATCATTGATTCTAGAGTCTGTATCGGTTTCATCTGGAACCAAACCTTGTACTGCTAATGTCTTTGGTCCCTATACCTTGCCAAGCTCTGTATGACCAAATATCTCAGATATTTAAAGGAATATGTTACAGTCCAGCTTGATGGATCCAATACAATTAATTATTTTATTGCTCCAGAAAATAGAAAACACTTTACCCATCAGTCTTTAGCTTCAAGTTGTTTTCATTAGATTAAAATGCCTCAATTTAAAAAGGAGTGTGCTGCAAACATATCCTTTCTTCCCCCTTTCCAGTCTTGTCTGCTGATAAATGGTTAATGTAAAGCAGCCCAGTACTGGAATGAGAAACGTTTATTTTATTTTTATAAAAAAACAGAGAGAAAGATGAGCCGGTCCTGCTCTGCTCTGCGCCAGAATCCAAAGTTAAACCATTAATATGAACTGTCACATTGTGCACTTAGATATTTGAAGTGAGATGTTCACGTTCTTAAACTTATGGTCTATTATTCAAAGTGGAGACAGTAAGAAGCCGTCAGGCACTAGTTAAGCAGAGCAACAACCTTCTTCTTAAGTTTCTGCAAAACTTTTTACACTAAGTCCCAGCTGGGACAGGAAGTCCCTGTGCAGACAGAATGTCTGCTGAAGCATGATGCTTGGCAGGGATTGTATGTGTGCTACATGCCACCAGTGAGCCAGAGAGAAAATCCACAACAAAGAGATGGACAGAGAATGCATAACTCAGGAAAAATCCAGGGAGGGGGGATAGGTTTGTAGCTTTACTCCCACATACACTATTCTGCAACTCAGCAAAAAAAACTGACTTCTTAAATCATACAAGTAAAATGATGTCTGCAGAAATTGTTTCAATCACCGCATCACATTTATTATTCCTGCTTGACACAGCCGCCTGCTTATTCCTGGATGTTTTCATTTCAGTTCTGGCAAGATGGCTGCATCAGATTGCGCGGTCTATTAATGAGCCGCTGTCCTAGGTCACTTCTTTTGTGTGCGTTAATCATTTTGTTTTAGTATTATGCCTCCTTTTATAAATCACCCTGCTTCTATAACACTGATCCCAGGCTGCCACTCTGATTCTACAAATTAGTGTGCTAAATGCAGTAGTGAGTCCTTTTTAAACAAGATGGTCACACGAACATGTTAGAAATCACGACTGTGGATTTCATGTAAAAATTGTAGCATTAAAATAGATCCAGATTCAGAAAAGCGGCCAGTTATGAAAGAAGTAACCAATTCGCTATTGGGAATAAAGAAAGTAATTAAAAATGGCCATACTTCCTGTCATGGAAATATTTCACAATCTCTGTGCACTGCTTTGTGCTCACCCGGGCAGTACCTGAGCATAGCAAATGGCCAGGTGCAGGAACTGCTCACCCCTCCCCTCTCCATAAGTAGTTGGACGGCCTGATAAAACACAGTGGGCAATACGGCCATACCTAAAATGGTATGGTACGGGTGGCACACGGCTGGAGAAAACGTTCCTATGCAAGGGGCCTAAGTCAGAGTTCTCTAAAGTATCATGTGTTATTCTGATAGATTAACAGACAGCAATATAATGTAATAAGCAGTAATAAGTGTTCTGTAATGAAGTGTTCTGGATGGGCCTTAGCAGGATTAATAAACATAAAAAAAATATTAAAATCCTAAACTTCTATTGTTTGAAATTTGTTGCAGGAAGTCAAGTCTTACTAAACCAAAATCAACCAATAGTCCTCCACTATAAATACTTTCAGCATCTCACACGATTTATTACATGATCGTTCGTGAGCCGGTGCCAGAAACGGGACTTAATAGAACTTCCCAGCGCGGGTAGTATCTTCCCACAGAGACGTAATAGTACGTCAGTGCAGGAAGGGGTTAACAATTCCTTTGTTTCCTTCATTCTACTTCTAAGGGTGGTTGTTTTGTTATATTATGTAAAGTTCTTTGCTTTCACCCCACGCCAAAAAAAATCCAATAGATTAAAGAGCTGGTTTAGTGCAGCCAGATTTTAAAATAAAGTATGCCCCTAGGACACAGGCAGATAAAGTATATAAACAGGAAATTAAATTAATAAGTTACAATAAATTAACAGAGACAACATCGATTGTGCATGAAATATTAAGGATGCTTGCCAACGAGATGAAATGGCAGATAGTTATTGAGATCTCTATGTTTGTGTTTAGAGACACAGTTTATTGTGCTTTATAAGAACATTTCACAGCAGCTAGATGTTGGCAGGAAAGGCGAAGGAGGGAAAAAAAATCACTTTTGTTCTTTGGTTTAATTACACTTTCCCTTACTTAGTGTATTCACTTATTGACTTTCCAAGTCTTTCAAAACGAAATCTTGGCTGCACCAGGGTCCCGCAGGTATTTCTCCATATCCATCATGTCACCTCTGGAGGGAGTTTCTCCACAGCTTCTTGTTGCTGCCAAATAATTTTTGGAAATGTGAGCAGGTATTTACTTTTCCAATACTAAAGAGCTGGTAATGCTGTTAGTCAGTACTGTGGAAATACATAGATGATGCTGGTAATGGGATGCTTTTTATATTTTTGTTGGATGTAATACAGTTATGGCTAGGTTATGCAGCGGTGGTGTTCACCAGGGGTCCATGCAATGCCGCTCGCAGAAAGCTGCTGAAAACCTCTGTTTGCCTAGAGTCCAATTTATTAACTTTATTTGAAAGAGAACAGTCAGGTGCACTGTTTTTCAAGATTTATTATGGTCATAAATGATGTAGCCCTGGGAAGAGCACAGGGGCTTCATTTGCTTTGTTTTCATCTTCATGTTAGTGCATTAATCCTGCATTTTTGTGCTTGCAATGAGTCAGTGAATTGTTAAAGTAAAACCATCTTTCAGGACTTGTAATGACACCTTTATAGCAGCATTGAGACAACAATGTATAGGATTCCAACGTAATTGTTGGTATTAGTGAATCATTATCCTCAACCATAAACACTAATTTCATTAAGAACTAGGAGTTTAAAAAGGCAAATACTGTAGCTAAAGGCAGTACGTGTGCAGAGTGTCCATACTGGATTAACTCTTGTAATACAATGAAGACCCATGTGTTCGCATAGAATATCAGAAGATTTTATCTGCCATGACTACAAATTTCTGAATTTATTATGTTCAGAAGTTTTCCAGCCATGAAAATAGCAACCTTGTATGGTTGTGCACCTGTTCTGTATTTGAAAATTCACAATTTAACAACTTCTTCTACGAATTTCTAGGGTATTGGTCAGGTGTAAAAATAAAAGATTTTGTATGATCATATCCTTCAGAGGAGATCTACTTGATATGTGACAGGGATTCTACCTGGTAAAACTGTGTCAGCTGTTCTTCAATTCCAAATTAGCATTGAGCTGAATCTACAGTAAAATATTTGGTATGTTTTATGTTTGCCTTACTCTGGAACAACACTTTAGGATAATAGTTTGGATCTGCATTTTTTTCATTCCAAGTTACTATGAATGGGACTATAGGTGATCTAAGCCTACACAGAAATATCATGATCAAAAAATAATTTTAGCGAATTTTCTCATACAGAAAAGTTTTGAATATATCCTATATACCATATTGGAGTTATTGGAGGATATGATAACATTGCAGCCCTACTGGCGCAGCCCATTACATCAAGATGCTGTGGCCGCGTGATGTAGCTGGTGGTCTGCTAGGCAGTGTTTATTTCTACACATAGAAATGTCCCTCAGCATGCAAACTTTCACCTTTGAAAGTTTGTTCACTGCAACTTGTGCCCACTCCGCTGATGGCCTATTTTTTCCTTTTTGAAGAAAAGGTCCTTTTCAAACGTTTCAATCCTCACCACATTTCATTGTCTCGCTGCTCTTACAGTAAAGAATAACTGTCTATGATGTGCCTAGTGATTTATATAAGGGCAAAACTATGTCCCTATTATAAGCATCTGTTCCACACTTGATTAGAGATGAGCGAACATACTCGTCCGAGCTTGATGCTCGTTCGAGCATTAGCGTACTCGAAACTGCTCGTTGCTCGGACGAATACTTCGCCCGCTCGAGAAAATGGCATCTCCCGCCGTTTTGCTTTTTGGCGGCCAGAAACAGAGCCAATCACAAGCCAGGAGACTCTGCACTCCACCCAGCATGACGTGGTACCCTTACACGTCGATAGCAGTGGTTGGCTGGCCAGATCAGGTGACCCTGGTTATCATGGAACCATTTCCGTAAAAACAATTAAAAATAGAACCACTATGCTATTCCATTATTCCTAGGTGAAATATTCAAACGACCCGGCCTGATATGAAAATTATAATTTTTTCAAAGTAAACGCTTCTGGCCCCCAGGCCCAACCACTATGCTATTACATTATTCCTAGGTGAAATATTCAAACGACCCGGCCTGCTTTGAAAATTATAAATTTTTTAAAAAGTAAACGCTTCTGGCCCCCAGGCCCATTTTGGGTGGGGAGGAGCCGAGAGACAGGGGCTTGGACAGGCGAAAGCTCGCCTGGCAGCGGACCGCCAGCTCCATCCCAAGATTAGGCAGCCTCAGAGGCATCCATGCATGCTGCCCCTGCTGTTTCCTGTCCATTTTGCCTCCACGATCGTCCACAGCGTCCACCAATGTCTCCATGCGCAACTTTCAACTCTCTATACACCAGACGCTGGAGCACGAGAGGATATACAGCACATCATCCCCTTATCAAACGAGCTGTGTCAGGCAGAATTTTGTCTCGAATAACGAGTACCCGAGCATTTTAGTGCTCGCTCATCTCTACACTTGATACATCCAATAAATCTATTTTATTTGTCATGTGCATTACAGACGACCCCTAGATACAAACGGACCTCTGGATAATGGTAATTTACTGTACTTTAGCCCTAGGCTACAATAAAGAGCTATAACAGTTATCAAATCTGTCTGTAATTAAGCTTTATTGTTAATCCAAGTTCTGATGACAATCCAATATTTTTAAAATCCAACTTTCACGGAGACCAAAAAAATTTGTCTGGAGTTACAATTATAAAATATACAGTTCTGACTTACATACAAATTCAACTTAAGAACAAATCTAAAGAACCTATCTTGTACGTAACCCGGGGACTGCTTTTACTTCTCTCTTTGGTAAAATTTTAGGCTCCTGTGGGCCTCAACATTTAGATCTAGCAGTTGTAAATCCTCACTATTTGCCAGTGTAACCGCTCTATGAGCTCATGTCTGACGTCTGACATAGACGTAGCTTGTTGAGAATTAAGTAGGTGTTGAAAATTAAGCATTTATTTAAAGATGTTTATTCTGCAGCAACAGACACAGTGTTGAGTTCAGAGCTCCCTCCATGGACTTCCTACACCATAGCATTCTCTGTGATGTCATGCGTGAATTTGTTTTGTGCAGCAGGAATTCTATGTGTGTTTGGTGCTCCAGTGCACAATGTGTAATACACAGTGTGTTGATGAAAATAATGATGCATTGTAACTCAAGATACCCTGCATGCAGAGTATAATGAGGTGCATGATATTCTATATTAAGTATAAGAATTTTCTCCATGAAGAAACGTAGACAATCTGATTTATCAATCTTTGCTACAATTACTGTATATACTGGAGTATAAGCTGGGTTTTTCAGCACAATGTTTTTGCTGAAAAAGCCCTACTTGGCTTATACTTGAGTAGGGTTGCGCAATGTATCACTGGCTGACATTGTTAATGCAAGAGAATCTTACCTGAGGAGATATACGGCAGAGGAGAGGGAGGAAATCCTTTCTGAGGATGTTGGGCAAGAAATCCTTTGAATGGATGTCAGGAACCAATGTCATTGGGGAAATGCCATGAACTGTCCATATGTGGTATTTCTGAATGCTTTCCCTGACACAAGGGGGTTATTTATCAGGTCTTCTAAGCCAAAAAACGGATGTAGAAGTCCTGAAAATAATCGCAAATGCTTTCACTTGCAATTATTTCCCCCATTATTCACCTCCACGGGGGCGTGGGGAGGGGTTGAAGGGGGAAAGGGTGGGGGCAGAGTGGGACGTTCCTGTCCTATGCACAAGCTGCAGCAGGCTAAATTTCAATAGTGAAAGTTAGCATGCTGTGGAATTCAGAAATGGTGCGAACTCTGATGTCAGGCTTCAGGGGTAGTAGATCCCCTGGACCACCGCAGAATATGACACAAGCCGACTTCTGGAACTTGAATCTAAGTCGCACCCGGTTTTCACCAGAGCCCAGTGCAAAGTGGGTTGGACTTGCTGCAGCGTGGTACCACCAGGTCGTTCCACAGGTGCCACTTTGTCTGGGTGGCAGACAAGGCGAAGTACAGGGTCAAAAGGCAAGTTCGTGGTCGGGGACAGGCAGGAGGTCAAGACAGGCGGCAAAAGTTCAAGGTCAGAGGCAGAGCGAAAGGTCAGGGCTGGCAGCGGAGGAGGAGCGAAAATGGGAACAGGTTCGGAGTCACAACGGGAGATCAATACACAGGAATATCGCAAGCATACTAGCTTTCTCTTAGGCATATAGCATGAAGATCTGGTGGGGAATGCTGGAGAGGACAGCTTTTTTCAAAATCCGGGACATGGCCAGCGCAAATCAGCGGTGCACTGGCACTTTAAATTTAAAAGCGCCGACGGTGCGCAGAGCAGGAGCGTGGAGTGGTGAGTGATGCTGGGGGGAGCGGGCGCCACTGAAAGGGGCACAAGTGTGCCTGCGACTCGGGATGTGGATCGCAGGAGCAACCGTGGCAGCTGGTCAGAGGGCCACCTAACACATCAAGAGGCCAGAACCTCTTTTTTTCTCCAACTCTTTATTTTAAATTTTCAAAGAAATGTACATGACATAACAGCATTACAATATTGCGAATAGTAACATAGCAATAACAGAAAAAAGTAAAGTTAGCAAGTCAACAGAATAAACAGTAACCTGAATATCTAGCATAGATTACTAAATGAGGAGCGTGTACACCACATTCAGGAAAGGGAAGGAAGGAAGCAATCTAGTACCACTCTTCTAGGAAGAGGCAAATCCCATGCAGTATGAATCCCACCTTGCCCATATGGAGTCAAACGTATCCATTTGATTCCCAATCGTTGCTGTCAGATGTTCCATCATCCTGATATCTTTTATGCGTTAGTGCAAATCCATAGGAGAAGGTGGTAAAGAGCGTTTCCAATGCAGGGCAATCAGACATTTAGCAGCCGTTAACACTTGGAGGACCAGTTTGGCACTAGCACCTCTAATTGAGTTGGGAGACACGTTTAGAAGATATGAGCGATATCTACAGTAAGCAGAGATATAATCAATCTTTTGACCTCCTCCCAATAAGGTTGAAAGGCCGGAGCCTCTTGATGTATCGACCTGCTATTTTATCATATGCCATATGAGGGAACCTGTGACCAATGCATTTCTAGGCTTATATGCAATGCAATCCTAGGCTTATATTCCCATCAAGAAGTTTCCCACTTTTTTTAGGTAAAATTAGGTGCCCTTGCTTATAATCAGGTCGGCTTATACTCAGGTATATATAGTATACTTTTTTTTATTTCAAGACTTTCCAAAATTAGACATTTAAATAAAAAAATCCCTTAACGCTCGCGCCTAGCTCTTACGGCGCAGAGGAGAAGGGATGTATGAAGAGGGGCTCACGAGCTGGTCTCTCTTCTAACAGAGGTGGGGGTTTTTGCATTTTGCAAAACCCCCACCGCTATAACGCGGTCGGTGCTTGCACGATCGCGGCTATTAACCCTCTCACGCCGCCCCAAAGTCTGGTCGGGCGGGCGTTTAAAAGACGGCGGCGCGTCGGCGCCGCCATCTTTTTTCGATCGCCACGCCCCCGAACGTCATCGTGGGTGGCGGCTATCGTTACCATGGTAGCCTCGTCTTCTCTTTACCGCGCTACTGGTTTAAATGCGTTTCCGTTACAAGGAGCCAGGGCTCAATTGTAATGTAAGACCTGGCAAAAAGCATATTTGCAATACTGTTATATGCATATATGGTAGGAAGCGATCTGATCATCCTAGGTGTTAAATGGTAGCCCAGATGGTCTAAAACCTAAATAGTGAAAACAATTAAAAAGCAAAAAATTAAACTAATAATTCCAATATATTAAAAGTTCAATATCACCCCCCTTTCCTCTAGAACGATATAAACTAACAAACGTAAAATCACAGACATATTAGGTATCGCCGCGTCCCAAATGCCCGATCTATCAAAATATAAAAACGGTTACGCCGGCGGTGACCCCGAGGCGGAAATGGCCCCATACTTGTCCGAAGATGCGCTTTTACCTTTTGTACATAACGATAAAAACATGAATTAAAAAAATGATCAAAATGTCGTCACAGACCTCAAATGGTAGCAATGAAAACGTCGCCTCATTTCGCAAAAATGACCCCTCACACAATTCCGTGCGCCAAATATGAAAAAGTTATTAGCGTCAAGAATGGCAAAAATTTTTTTTTCTTTTTTGTACACATTCGTTTAATTTTGAAAATGTGATTAAAACACAATAAAACTATATAATTGGGTATCAACGCGATACCACCGAACGCAGAATAAGTAGCGTTGTTGTTATTTGGATCGAAGAGGGGAAATTCGTAAAAAACTGAGCCCACAAGAACGTTACGCACGTGCGGTTTTTTTTTTCCATTTTCCACATTTGGAATTTTTTTTCAGCTTCGCAGATACAAGCGCATGTTAAAATAATAACATTACTGGGAAAGAAATGTTTACGCACAAATAAGCCCTCAAACAGGTCTGTACCGTAAAAAGATAAAAATTATGGATTTTGAAGTTGGGAGAGCGAGGAAATTTATCCTAAAAACCCTCCGTCCTAAGGGGTAAGGATTATTAAAGCTCAAGCTAAGTGCCATTATGGCATGTTACATGAAGTTTCCTTAAAGCCATAAAGGCAGGTAGTATAAAACAATGGTAGTATTGGAGCATGTGATTACTTATTTTGCTTTTTTTTCTCCTTTCACTGTGAGCATAGGATATTATCAAATAATCCCTATGGCTCTGCCCTTAGACAAAGTCTATCCCTATTCATTGACAGATTCCAACATGCCACCTGTTACTGCATATTTCTGCAGAGTAAAGGCATTCATTAATCACTGCCTTAAAGTTGGGAAATATTTTAATAGCAGCTCTTATAGTGAGGATGTTACCTGTAGTGGCCTGCCTCTCTAGATTAGGGAGGGTTGACTTCTAAAAACATTCCGAGCAGGTACCTCTCCCAGTTTGATGGCCAAGCGCTCATGTGGGTAAAATGTTCTGCCCCAGGAATTTGTAGACACTTGGTTTTGGAACTGTTACATATTGTGCTGGTTAAATAGTGACACCTAACAAGGTTTACAAGGGACCTGTCAAGTAGATAAAATTTAACCCATAAAACATTAACATTTACATTTATACATTTAGACACCTGAACTTTCTTAGTGAACTTACTGTGCCTTAGACCAGTTCCATACATCGGTATGTAAGAAAATATTTTGGTTCTGTATTTAAAAGCAAAAATCAGGAGTGGATTGCACAGAGAATATGTGTATGGTACCCATACAGTTTGTGGTTTTGCCCTCCAATGCTGACAAAAATACTACAATGTAAAACTGGCCTAGTTGTTTTAAGATATAAATGTGTTGCATGAAGTAGATTCCTATAGGTTTACATTCTTGAACTTCACTACAAGAGAGTTTAATGTCGCTCTGTACACTACAGAATTTACTCAATGGCATATTTTATAGTTTTATCTTCTCTTTGTGACATAGTTTCGTTATTAGTGCCCTGGCGTCAATGCCTGAACATCACATCTATGTACCCTTCTGTTAGTTAATACTGTGGATCTGACATGTTTTCTCCTCTGTGTAGAGTGTGTATGTTGACTGACTAATGCTGTTACTACACCTGTACAGGTGAGAGTCACTTTTTGAAACATTCACCTGTCAACCTGGGACAACTCTGCACCTACAATTGAGCCAGGCAAATCTAACATGTTGGGGCCTGCATCTTGCTAGCATCATGGAGGCATGTATCGAGCTGTATGATATTGTGAATTTTGTTCCCTGGGGCTATGTCAGAACATATTCTATGAAGAATGTGGTTGTGTTAACAGCAGGCAGGAGGCCAGTCGTGTGCTTGCATCTATGTACTGTGTACGAAAGTGTGCGCCCTGGGGCTTCTCGGCTCTGCACCTGCTTGTTTAGTCTTGATCCTTGTTCCTACCTGTCTATTTTGCAATGCTGAGTCGCTCTTAGATTTCCCTTGTTTGAGACAATGAAGTACAATGATAACCATCTTTCTGAAGAATGTGCCATTGTTGAGACACTATTATGATTAACTCTTGCTTCCCCATTACACAGATTAACTCTTCCAGAAAAACCTTAAGCCATAATTAAGATTGTTGAGGCTGATCACAACCTGTAGCCCATGTGATTGTGGCTGGTGGCTGATTATGTGTATTTTCCCTGTAAGATTTAACAGTGCACTGTTACAGACCCCAGTATGTTGTCAGATTCTGGGTTTCTTCTGACTCTTATTTTTTTAGACAGTGTATAGATGGGATTAAGATAAGTTTCATCCACTATGCTATGCTACTATATTATATTACAGATTTTTTTCTCACAAAAATGTGCACATAGTACACATCTTGGGAAGACCTTCTATTTTAACTGGCAATGTGTGACATATATCTTTTACTGCAGCTCTTAGTTCAATCTGACAATATGACATGAAAAGTCTACCAGCTACATGGCAAATGATATAAGTTTTGCAATATACTAATAAACTATTTAGGTTGAGTCAGAAATATAGACTTTCATATCTGCAAGAGAAACAGAAGCTCGGACAATGCAGACCCAATTATTTACAGTTTAGATTACTTTCTGGCATTTAAATTTGCCAACAAAAATATGGGTAACAGGGCAAGAGGAGAACAGGGAACGGACTGTTGTTTAATGTCAAATAAAAATGTTTAATTGGAAAAATTATGCCGTCTACATATTTGACACAAAATATTTTTGTTCAAAGTCTCTTTGACCTTTCTCAGGGAATATAAGTCCTTTATTCCTACAAAAGAAAGCTGTAAAGCATCCCAATGTATGAGCATACAGTGGTAATTCTTGTCATATGTAGCCCCTCCCCATCCGTTAGCAGGAGGAAGAGCGAACATCCGCAGCATGTAGTGGTTTGCTGCTGCCAATGTTCAGTGTCTTTCCTTTCTGACATAGTTGTCCATGTATAGACAGATACATCACTGGGGAACACCCAAGGTCTCCGTTTAACAGAGGATGGGGAAGGATATCATAATGTGGCATGCAACTCCCATGGGTTATGATAGTGCAACATCCCCCACCGGGACCTAGCCTTTTCTTGGGGCCTGGAGGCAGCCGGGGCCCAGAATACTGGAGTGGCTGGCGGTTGCGGCCTAGGCACGCTAGTGCCACGGTGCTTGGTATGGGGACCGGAGGGCTATCCTACGGCTTGGCAGGTCTCCAGTAGGTGGTGTTGGCAAGAAATGATATGGAGGGAGAGGCTGTGGTGCTGGTTCTCCCTGGGGCAGCCCTTAGAATCTGTAGTCCCTGGTAGATAGATGGGGTGCCCTTGGTGGTGATGCAGCTGTAGCAGGGACCAGACGTAGGCACTGTTGTGCATAAAAGTAACTTACAGTTCTTTATTCAACCAACGGTAACAACACGCCAAACGATTCTGTACAAATGCAGTACTGGAGTGATTTTGGAGAGGAACCTCAGGAGTTGTCTCACCAGCCTAGATGCAGAGGCAGGCTGGGATGTAGCTGTGTCCAATCCTGGAAGCTGCAGCTTTGTCCTGTTTGTGGTTCAGTGTCACTCTATGTGAAGTTGCTGAGATGAGGCCTAGCAGGCCTGTAGTCAGAGCTTGTGCTCTCAGGTGTCTCTGGTAAGAGAGCTGGATTCCAAGAGACCTAACTCCTCCCCTGACTAAGGGTTTAGTTACTCCCTAGTCAGGTCCTCTCCTCCTCCAATCACACTCCAGTTACAAAAGGTGGAACATCATTGGATGATGACATGAACATGCTTTTAACCCTTGCCTATCCAGGCAGCATCTACTGCTGCTCAATTAACTCTACAGTGCCTACAAGTAGTATTCAACGCCCTGCAGATTTAGCAGGTTTGATAAGAAGCAAATAAGTTAGAGCCTTCAAACTTCAAACAAGAGCAGGATTTATTAACAGATGCATAAATCTTACAAACCAAAAAGTTATGTTGCTCAGTTAAATTTTAATAAATTTTAAACATAAAAGTGTGGGTCAATTATTATTCAACCCCTAGGTTTAATATTTTGTGGAATAACCCTTGTTTGCAATTACAGCTAATAATTGTCTTTTATAAGACCTGATCAGGCCGGCACAGGTCTCTGGAGTTATCTTGGCCCACTCCTCCATGCAGATCTTCTCCAAGTTATCTAGGTTCTTTGGGTGTCTCATGTGTACTTTAATCTTGAGCTCCTTATACAAGTTTTCAATTGGGTTAAGGTCAGGAGACTGACTAGGCCACTGCAACAACTTGATTTTTTCCCTCTTGAACCAGGCCTTGGTTTTCTTGGCTGTGTGCTTTGGGTCGTTGTCTTGTTGGAAGATGAAATGATGAGGCAGGGCCAGAGCTGGTGCATCAGCGCCAAATGTTTCACGTAGTCAAGCTCCCGTGGCGAGGGCTAGATTTTCAGAAGTCTGGAGGTTCTTTAAAGAAACACCGGATGACCGACGGACTGTGGTGTGCAACCTTTGCCAAACCAGGATCAGCAGGGGTTCCACCACTACTAGCTTAACTACCACCAGTATGCGCAGGCATATGAATGCTAAACACCCCACTCAATGGCACCAAGCCCGTTCACCTCCGGCCGGGCACACCACTGCTCCTTCCCCTGTGTCATCTGCTACTTCTCTTAAATATCACTAACTTTTCAATAAACTTTGGATAATTAACCCCTTAAGGACGGAGGGTTTTTCGGCTAATTTCTCGCTCTCCAACTTCAAAAATCCATAACTTTTTCATTTTTCCGTGTACAGACCTGTGTGAGGGCTTATTTTGTGCGTAACAAATTTTACTTTCCCGTAATGTTATTTATTTTAACATGCCGTGTACTGCGAAGCTGAAAAAAAATTCCAAATGTGGAAAAATTGAAAAAAAACCGCACGTGCGTCACGTTCTTGTGGGCTCAGTTTTTACGAATTTCACTCTTCGCTCCAAATAACACGCCTACTTTATTCTTTGGTTCGGTGCGATCGCGGTGATACCAAATTTATATAGGTTTTATTGTGTTTTAATACATTTTCAAAAATTAAACGAATGTGTACAAAAAAGAAAAAAAAAATTTTTTCTGACGCTAATAACTTTTTCATACTTTGGCGCACGGAGATGTGTGAGGGGTCATTTTTTGCGAAATGAGGCGACGTTTTCATTGCTACCATTTTGAGGTCTGTGCGACATTTTGATCATTTTTTATTTCATTTTTTATGTTATGTAAAAAGGTGTAAAAGTCGCATTTCGGACATTTGGGCGCCATTTCCCGCCTCGGAGGTCACCGCCGGCCGTAACCGTTTTTATATTTTGATAGATCGGGCATTTTGGGACGCGGCGATACCTAATATGTCTGTGATTTTTACTGTTTGTTATGTTTTATATCCGTTCTAGGGAAAGGGGGGTGATTTGAACTTTTAATATTTTATTAATTTTTTTTATTTTTTAAACTTTTTTTTTTCTTTTTTTTTTCACTATTTTTTAGACCATCTAGGGTACATTAACCCTAGATAGTCAGATCGCTCCTACCATATACTGCAATACTACAGTATTGCAATATATGGCATTTTTGCAGGTCATACATTACAATGAGCCACTGGCTCATTGTAACGAACCTGCATAAACCATGTAGCCTCGTGTCAAAAGAAGACCCGAGGCTACCATGGTAACTGATCGCCGCCCCCCGATGACTTTCGGGGGCGTGGCGATCGAAAAAAAGATGGCGGCGTTTAGAGGGTTGATAGCCGCGATCGGTGCAAGCACAGCCCGCGGTTATTAGCGGTGGGGGTTTTGTGCAAAATGCAAAAACCCCCACCTCTGTATGAAAAGGACTCAGCCAGTGAGCCCTCTTCATACATCCCTTAGACCTCTGCGCCGTAGAGCTACGGCGCAGAGCGTTAAGGGGTTAATCCATTGTGCTTGTTCAGCAAATCCTTCTTCCCAATCTCTAATCTTCCTAAACTCTAATCTCACAGCAGCTTCATGCAGTGGGAGGAGAGCCAGCGGAAGGATGAGACAGTGTTACAGCCCGTGAACCTACAGCATGGATGGGGCTCTGGTAACGCCATTCTGGCTCATTAGCATGATTTTAAAGGTTTATTATACAAGGAAGAAAAATATGGACAACAAATATAGTTATATTACCACAGTCATGGTTCCTGGTTCTATGAGTAAGTGTCCCTGGTTTATCATGCTTCATTCTGATTTCTTTTAACATCAAAAGATCTGGGAAATTGTTGAAGACCATAGATGTTATTAATTGGGATAACCTTGCCAGGCATTTGTAATTCCATTGATAGCATGCATATATGTCTCTCTGGGTGAACATTTTGACAAAAATACTGCTGGAACATTTGTCATGCGGACAACAACACATAAATAATACAACCGGTGAAGTAGTCATGGAGGGGTCTTCATTACCAGATATACGATTGCTCACTAAACGTACAGCTAGTCATGGGAAAAAAACATTCAATTAAATTCTTTGGATCAATAGAAAACATAAAATAAACAATATATGAGGGATTGTTCTCAAAATGGGGTAACTCTTTAACCCCTTAAGGACCAAGCCACTTTAGGGCTTCTGGACTAAGCTTGATTTTTGAAATCTTCCCTGTGTCACTATGTGGTTATAACCTTCAAATGCTTTAACATATCAGGGTAATTTTGAGATTGTTTTCTCATCACACATTGTACTTCAAATTAGTGGAAATATTTGGATGAAATATTTTGCGTTTAATTATTAAAAAAAATAGAAATTTGTCAAAAATTTTGAAAGATTCTTAATTGTGCTTCCCGCCCAGCCACACACAATTTGAACAGGAGATGATGCTTTCTTCTCTACGTTGAAAAACTGCTGCTCCTACGTCAATGTCCGCCTCCTCCTTCTCTACCACCACCTCAGCCTCCACAAGTCTAAGTGCTGCTTCATCATACCACATGTGCAGGGCACAGCGTTGTCACGCAGAACGGCCTCCCACAACCATAAGCTGATATGCAATGCTTCCACCCGTTGGAATTCCAGCCTCCATATGTTAGACCACCTTTATGAACTGAGAAAAGCCATTAATGATGTTTTGATGATGAATCTGGACAGGAGTACTCTCCTGTGTAACTTTGATGTCAGCCACTGGCAGCTCATGCGTGATATCTGCCTTTTGCTCAGGCCCTTTAAAGAGGCCACATTATTTGTTGGTTACTACGGGATGAAAAACGTCTTTCCACTGCTTCATGTCTTGGAACAGATGCTGCAAAATCTGTCTGGTCAGGGCACTGGGCACTACATCTCATGGCCACATGAGTCCAGAGGGGGCTGAACTGGGGGAGGAGGACAATGGAGCACAAGCAGAGTCTGGTGAAATAAGTGTTTTTTCTACTCTGAAGAGAGGAGGAGCAGGAGCATCTGGAGGAAGTAGAAGACGAGGCAGATGACCCAGAAGCACCGTGGCAGTATACAGTGGAGATGGAGGCTGGGAGTCTCTCAGTCACTTGTGCAGATGGCCCGCAGCATGCTGCTTTGCCTAACTAGTGACAGCCGAATAGTCAACATACGGCATAGGGATGACTTTTGGCTCTCCACCCTCTGGGACCCTTGCTACCAGTCCAAAATGGATGACTTTTTTCTAGCTACCAGGAGGGAGGAACAACTGGCATACTATAGAGAAATATTGTGCAGACAGTTGGACGCTGCCTATGTGCGTCATTGTCCATCCTCTGTCAGGTCTGACCAGGGGATTCCTGGCAGTCATCGCTCACATACTATTGCCACGGCTAATGTGGGGAGATGGGGGGGGGGGTAAGAGCAGTAGCAACTCCATCATCAGCAGCTTAAGTCTGGAGTCTTTAATGAGCAGCTTCCTTCACCCGCCTAGTGAGGAGGGTATCCACCACCCGCCGAAGCAGCAGGATATTGAGCACACCCTGCACCAGCAGGTGGTGGCCTACTTGGACAGCACTCTACATCCCCAGGTAGAGGATCCCCTGGAATACTGGGCAGCCAAACCTTATGGCATGGCCGCAACTTGTGAAGTTTGCAGTAGAGAAGCTGTCCTGCCCAGCCAGTAGTGTGGCATCAGAGCAGGTGTTCGGTGCTGTGGGGGCCATCGTTACCCCAAGGAGAACCCGCCTGTCCACCCGTAATGTGGAGAGACTGACTTTTGTCAAATTTAATCAGATATGGATCGGCCAGGATTTCAACACACCAATGCCTTATGTATCAGATTAGATCAACCATGACGCCTCCCCCAAATGTTGAGAAATGAGTCTGGACTACCTGCCTCAGCCACTATTCTGATGCTGCCACCCGCCTAATGCCACACATCTTCTGCCAGTTGCTCCATCTGCCTCCCACCATCTTTACCAGGGACTGGAATTGTCACCCACCTCTACACTCTGTCATTGTGCCACTTTCTGATCTCCTGCTGCTGCTGCCGGCACCTCCACACTCTTTCATTGTGGCCTACCATTTTGCAGAGGACAGAGGACATGCAAATATACCATTTATTGGTCATCTCTGTTCTGGACCAACTCCTGTTTGTTTTTGGCTTCAGCAATACTGATGGATTTTTGACCAATTGAAAGCAGACACTGATCAATGAAAAATAGGGCAAAATGATCAATGACGTCAATGCAGAATTACTGCCCACACCCACTGCACTCTTTTGGGGGGGTTTCTACATGTATCAGTGTTTAAAAGAACAGGTCCTGTCGTAATCTATGGAATCATCTGATGTCAGTGTAAAGAGAGTGCACTCTTTGATGTTATAGTGGGATCTTGGCCCTCAGCTCAGTCCTTTTGAGCTGGCACAGACGTTACTTTGTCAGGCTGCGTTCCCGCTTCACTTATTTGGTCAAGTTGGCCTATGTAAGTGCACATGGAATTGAAGAGTGAAGCGATTCTTAGAGCGGCGGTTGTCATGTGCGTGTCATACTAAAACACAGCATTGTTTGAAGCTCTCTGCCGCTAGGAAATACCTGTTTTGTAAAATGATTCGCCATGATTCAGGTAGAATCAAATTTTGCCGGAAAATTCGGCGAACTCGGCGAATCGAATCTTTGAAAAATTTGCCCATCTCTAGACCCAGGCGGGTGAGTCACTTATTACTGAAAAGATGGAGCCTTTTCAGTGACAGGAGAATCCATCTGAATGGTTTTCACAGCTCCTCTCCTTATGTGGTACAGGTTATAAAACCACCACCAACACCTGCCCACTGAAAAAAAAAAAAATCACATTTCACAATATGTCCACATCCAATTAACACATGCAGATAATTTGTTACATATTATTATTTAAACTAGGGCTTGTATATCCATTTTTACATTTTGTTTTTCACACTAACTAGCCTTTTTTCAGAGAGACACCTCTGCCGCCTATCGGTTTAAGAACATGCATGATACAATGTGTAACCAGGGAGTGTTCCCTGGCTCCACATTTTAGTCCTTACACACCATTGCTATTTATGTCAGGTGTGGACACTGAATACAGTAAGGAAGAGAAAGTGCAGGTACAGCTCAAAAGCAGCTATTGTCTGCAAAAACTCACATCCCTCATGTTGTCTTCATGTGACATTTTCTCCTTCCTCGTCTCCTAAAACATTCATGTGAATTGTATCTAAGTAACTGAAGCCAAAAAAGTCTGCAATTACATGTAAACCTGAATCCAATCTGCAAAAACATGAGACCCGTAGACTTCAATGGTAAGGCACTATATGCAAAAACAGATAAAAAAATGAGAGGACCTGAATCAGTGATAAAGAATCGCTTATACAAAATAGAAACCTACGTTATCTGCAAATACATTTACCAGAAAACGGACTACAAAAAATGCTAGTGTGAAAGGGCCTTATACAGAAGTTTGTTAAATGCAACATTTAATTCACCTTCTTTTAATTCACCTTACAAAGAAACAGATCACAGGCCATCAGTATCAGATTCCAAATTGACTGTTGGTGGATAGACAAAAGCACCATCCACACCATGAACTTCAAGGATCTTCCAGGACTGATTTATTTTGCCATTTATAGAAACAGATGTCTTACAGGCAGGGATAAGACATAAGGTGGGGCAGCAGCCTGAGGTAAAGCTAGTCAGTCACCTGTAACGAGGTCTGGTTGGGCAGATCCTTTATACAGTGATCTCCCGAGGTCAGATGAGCATCAGAACTGTGTACGTGATGTCTGACAATATAGGGAAAGAATTTGCAGATTAACAGGATAATACAAAACACTGGGAGTGGGCCTTATGTGCCAGCAAACTTAGCTTTGGATAAAGGTAATAAATTTCTGTGATACTAATTTTGTCCCTGAGCATATAACCATTGGATGGAGTTAAGCAATGAATTGCAGTAGTGCCCACCTTGAGAGGGAGAACATGCTGCTAAGGGCTGTGTTTATGGGTTGAGAAAAACAACCATGTTCTGCACAGGAGTAGCTGCTGCTCTTATCTCACTTATCACACTTCCATCCCACCAACTTTCTTGCTTGTCATACAAAATCCCCCATACTGTAGCCATATTTAAATCATTACAAATCATCCAAGATGTTAGAATTACAATTACAGGTCTATTATAGAGAAAAATTCTGTTCCATGTATACCGCTATGCAATGATATATCTTTTCTATATACGTACTTCTTGATTACATTTTTATTTTGTGTATCCACAGCTACATTTTCTAGTCTTACTGAGCACTCCTGACCGGATACAGTATCTCCCAGTTCTTGCTTTTGTTGCAATTTTCTAAAGGTTTTGTTTTTTTCAGCCTTGAGCCTTGGGTTTCATTGTACAGTAGTTATGTACCTGTCAACACCATTCCAAGTACTGAAACGCTTACTATCAGGGCCGACTGGCCCTGCAGACGACCAGAGCATCCTATGGTGGGCTCCTGCACCTGGCAGGGGCCTCTGTCCTGATAGGAGGCCCCTGCAAGTTCTAGCAAAATTACACAATGCGGCTGGCACTGGCCGCTCGTGCACCATTACCAGACAAAACTTAATCAATGATATAAATGAATCAATGCATGATATCAATGAATTGGAAGCAGGGGGCGGCAAGGTGGACTAGAACTAAGGGGGGAAAGGGAAACTAGAACTGGGGGCAGGTGGGGGAACTAAGGGGGAACTAGAACTGGGGCAGTAGAGGGGAGTAGAACAAAGGGTGGGACTACAACTAAGGGGGGAGAAAGGAACTAAAACAGGGGGCCAGCAGGGCAACTAGAACTAAGGGGGGAAAGGTGAACTAGAACAGGGGGCAGCAGAGGGGAGAGAGAACTAGAACTGGGGGCAGCAGAGGGGGAACTTGAACAGGTGGGCAGCAGGGCGGAAAGAGGAACTAGAACTGGGGGCAGGGAGGGGGAGATGGGAACTAGAACTGGGGGATGAGGGGGCTAGGGTGGCGAGAGGGGAACTAGAACTGGGGCAACAGGGGCAGAAACTAGGGGGAGAGGGGAACTAGAATAGGGGGGCAGCAGGGGTGGAGAGGGGAACTAGAACTGGGGGCAGCAGAGGGGGAGGGGCGGAGACTAGGGGGAGAGGGAAACTAGAGCAGGGGGGGCAGAGGGGAACTAGAACTGGGGCAGTAGGGGGGACTAGAGGGGAACTAGAACTGGGGCAGCAGGGAGGGGGCTAGGGGGAGAGGGGAACTAGAACTGGGGCAGCAGGGGGCTAGGGGGAGCGGAAAACTAGAACTGGGAGCGGCAGGGGTGAACTAAAGCTGGAGGCAGGAGGAGAGGGGGGAACTAGAACTAGAGCAGAAGGGGGAACTAGAATTGAGGGCTGCTGGGGGGAAACTTGAACTGGGGCAGAAAGGGGGAACTAGAACTGGGGGCAGCAGGTGGGAACTATAACTCGGGGCAGGAGGGGAGGGGGAATAGAACTGGGGACAGGAGGGGAGGGGGAATAGAACTGGGGGCAGGAGAGGGGGACTAGAACTGGGGGCAGAAGGGGAGGGGGAATGGGACTGGCTGCAGTAAAGGGGAGGGAAACTAGACCTGGGGGCAGTATTACAGTAATTACATTCTTGTATATAGGGGCAGCATTATAGTAGTTATTTTCTTGTACATAGGGGGCAGTATTATAGTAGTTATATTATTATACATAGGGGCAGTACTATAGTAGTTATATTCATGTACATAGGGGACAGTATTATAGTAGTTATATTCCTGTACATAGGGACAGTATTAAAGTAGTTATATTCATGTACATAGGGGGCAGTATTATAGTAGTTATATTCCTGTACATAGGGGCATAATTATAGTAGTTATATTCTTGTGCATACGGGGCAGTATTATAGTAGTTATATTGTTGTACATAGGGGCAGTATTATAGTAGTTATATTCTTGTACAATGGTGGCAGTATTATAGTAGTTATATTCTTATACATAAAAGGCAGTATTACAGTAGTTATATTCTTGTACATAGGGGGCAGTATTATGGTAGTTATATTCTTGTACATAGGGGCAGTATTATAGTAGTTCTATTCTTGTACATAGGGGGCAGTAATATAGTAGTTCTAATCTTGTACATAGAGGGCAGTATTATAGTAGATATATTATTGTACATAGGGGGCAGTATTATAGTAGTTATATTAATGTACATAGGGGGCAGTATTAGAGTAGTTATATTATTGTACACAGGGGCAGTATTATAGTATAGTTTCATAGTTTCATAGTTTATACGGTTGAAAAAAGACACTTGTCCATCAAGTTCAACCGAGGAAGGGTAGGGATTGGATGAGGAAGGGATTTAGGGGAAACAATCCTATATAGCATAACAATCAATGTTATATAGGTGTAAAAAGGCATTTAGACCCTTCTTGAAGCTCTCTGCTGTCCCTGCTGTGACCAGCGCCTGAGGCAGGCTATTCCACAGATTGACAGTTCTCATAGTAAAAAAGCCCTGTCGCCTCTGGTATTAATTCCTACCTCTATATCATTAATAAATATATTAAATAGTAGTGGGCCAAGCACAGAACCCTGGGGTACACCACTCATAACTGGTGACCATTCCGAGTAGGAATCATTGACCACAACTCTCTGGATACGATCCTTTAGCCAGTTTGCAATCCAATTGCAAATGATTTCTGCCAAACCAATAGCCCTAATTTTACCCATCAGGCGTCTATGAGGGACAGTGTCAAATGCCTGTGCAAAGTCCAAGAACACAATATCCACAGCTGCTCCTCTATCCAGGCACCCGCTCACCTCTTCAGGTGTTCCCAGGTGTGACTAGCCCGCGGTGGCAGCCAAGGTCGAGGTACCTTAGGGGATGACAATCTCGTAGTCAGGTTCAGGAACAGGGTCAGGGCAGGCGGCAGAGATGCAACGTCAAGTCCAAGTCCGGGGTCAGCAACAGGAGGTCCAGGCAGGTGGGAACGGGAACACAGGCACACAGAACACAGCAACACGGAGGGACTCGGGTAACACGGCAACACAGGACTCAGGAGCGGGAACATACAGGAACGCAGGAATACAGGAATACACAGGAATACACAGGAACGCAGGAATACTCGCTTGGAAGCTTTCTCTAAGGCTGTGAGACACAAAGATCCGGCAGGGGACACAGGAAGAGGCAGAATACTTAAAGGTGAGGTGTTCAGCCAGTGCACCAATTAGCGGTGCGCTGGCCCTTTTAATTTTTGGCAGGAGCCCTAGGAGGTGGGACGCGCGCGCACGGCAGTCCAGGGAAGAGCAGGACCTGGGAGAGGTGAGTGAGGAGACCGGGCTGCAGCAGGGGCACATGGGGGAGCATGGAGCACCCGTGACAGTACCCCCCCCCCTTCGGCCTCCCTCTCTTCTTGGGCCTGAGAAAACGTTGGAGCAGGCTCTTGCCCAAGATCTCTCATCAGGACCAAATTCTTTCCAGTCTACCAGAAACAACTGCCAACCTCTCACTGTCTTAGTATTCAGGATCTCCTTCACCTTGAAGACATCAGTAGAGTCCGCTTGTGGTGCCGGAGGGAGAGGAACTTGTCGGGTGAAGCGGTTTAAGATGACTGGCTTGAGTAGGGAAACGTGGAAGGAGTTGGGTATGCTCATGCTAGGAGGCAGCCGCAATTTGTAGGCCACCAGGTTAATGCGACTGAGGATTTCAAATGGACCCAAGAACCCGGGTCCCAATTTGTAGCCAGGGATCTTCAGTCGGACGTACCTTGAGGATAACCAGACCCTGTCACCAGGAACTAAGACAGGAAAAGGGCGACGTTTCTTGTCCGCTTGATGCTTGGTCTTGGCAGAGGTTTGGAGCAATGAGGTAAGGACTTGTTCCCAGATGGCTTTTAGATCCTGTACCAAGTCCTCCACAGCAGGAACATCTGCAGACACAGGTAAAGGAAGAGGAGGCTGTGGATGCAGTCCGTAATTAATAAAGAAGGGAGCAGAACCAGCAGAAGTGGAGTCCAGGGAATTGTAGGAAAACTCCGCCAAAGTGGCGGAGATAGCACCCCAAAGTCTGATTCACCCTCTCCACTTGGCCATTGGACTGAGGATGATAGGCAGAGGAAAAGTCGAATTTCACTTGCAGCTGGTTACACAGAGATCTTCAGAACTTGGACACGAAACACCTCAATCAGAAACGATGTGCCGGGGAAGGCCATGAAGCCGGAAGACATGCTGGAAGAAGAGACTGGCAAGACGTGGGGTTGAAGGCAAACCTGGTAGAGGGACAAAATGGGACATCTTAGAGAAGCGGTGTGTTACCACCCAGATAACGGTATTGCCAGATGATGGCGGCAGATCAGGAATGAAGTCCATAGCCACGTGAGACCACGGGCGGGTAGGCACGGGTAACGGCAACAGAAGACCAGCTGGTTTTTGTCATGAGGGCTTATTGCGAGCACAAGAGGCACAAGACCGCACAAAATCCCGAACGTCCTTGACCAAATCAGGCCACCAATAGAAAGGGGAAATCAGGGCCACAGAGCACTGCACACCAGGGTGCCCAGCCACTCCAGAAGAATGTCCCCAGGTCAGGATCCTCTTTCAAAGTCCAGGTCGTACTTAAGTCTTGCCGAGAGGTAATTGCCGAAGGTCCACCGTGCTGCCAGCACAAGCCTCTCCTCAGCCGCTGGAGGCCAGAGACGAGAATTGACACCTTTCTTTGTTAGCGCCACCATAGGAGCTACCAGCCAAGCTTCCCTGTGCACACCCTTGGTCCCCTTGAAAAATGCTTGAGTCTCCCATTGACTTCAATGGGTTTCGTTATTCAAGACGAGCACTCAGCATCGGAAAAAGTTTGTCTCGAATAACGAGCACCCGAGCAATTTAGTGCTCGCTCATCTCTAATCAAAATGGAGGTGAAATTTATAATGGTCAAATTTTGACAGTTATACGTTCATTTAGCCTAAAATTTACACATTTCCAAAAGATTAAAAGAGAAAACCCAACATACAATTTGTTCTGCAATTTCTCCCGATTACAAAGTCCCCCTACATGTGGCCGTGACTTGTTTTATGGGTGCACAGCCAGGCACAGAAGTGGCATAATGGTGCGATTAAGCAGCCTCAGAGCATCCATGCATGCTGCCCCTGCGTTTCCTGTCCATTTCCGTAAGTGTTTCCATCATTTTCTGAGGTTTCCAGGTGTTGGGCCAAGCTTCCCTGTGCACACCCTTGGTCCCCTTGAAAATGCTTGAGTCTCCATTGACTTCATGGGTTTCGTTATTCAAGACGAGCACTCAGCATCGGAAAAAGTTTGTCTCGAAAACGAGCACCTGAGCAATTTAGTGGCTTGCTTATCTCTAATCAAAATGGGGTGAAATTTATAATGGTCAAATTTTGACAGTTATACGTTCATTTAGCCTAAAATTTACACATTTCCAAAAGATTAAAAGAGAAAACCCAACATATAATTTGTTCTGCAATTTTCTCCCGATTACAAAGTCCCCCCACATTGGCATAATGGTGCGATTAAGCAGCCTCAGAGACATCCATGCATGCTGCCCCTGCTGTTTCCGTGTCCATTTCCGAAGTGTTTCCATCATTTTCTGAGGTTTCAGGTGTTTTGGGCCAACTTCCCTGATGCAACCCTTGGTCCCCTTGAAAATGCTTGAGTCTCACATTGACTTCATGGGTTTCGTATTCAAGACGAGCACTCAGCATCGGAAAAGTTGTCTCGAAAACGAGCACCTGAGCAATTTAGTAGTGCTTGCTTATCTCTAATCAAAATGGGGTGAAATTTATAATGGTCAAATTTTGACAGTTATACGTTCATTTAGCCTAAAATTTACACATTTCCAAAAGATTAAAAGAGAAAACCCAACATATAATTTGTTCTGCAATTTCTCCCGATTACAAAGTCCCCCTACATGTGGCCGTGACTTGTTTTATGGGTGCACAGCCAGGCACAGAAGGGAAGGAGCGCCCTGCAGCTGCCAGGATTTTAGTTTCCTCATTGGCCCATAAAAGGCTATAAAATATTTGCTTTTTCATTATCGGGGCCATGTGACGGCTTTTTTTTTTTTGCCAAATAAAACCCTAATCTGGGGAAAAATCTATGATTTTTGCATTGCCGTCTTCCAAGTGGCATAACATTTTTACATTTTTGGCTATGGAGCTGTTCGATGGCTTGTTTTTTGCGGGACATGTTGTACTTTGCAACAGTATCATTCTGGAGTACATATGTTTTGTCGATCACTTTTTATTGCATTTTTTGTGGGATTCAATAGGTAAAAATCATAATTTTTGGCAGGTTTTTAAAGTTTTTTTCGTTAACAGTATTCATCGTATGAGCTCAATAATTATTTACTTTTATTCTACAGGTTGATACGGACGCAGTGATATTATATATGTGGGGTTTGTGTTATGATTTAGACCTCTTTTATGGTTATATTTCTCTTTAGATGTTAAGGGGATTATGGAAATTTTTATTGATTTATTACTTTATTTTTTATTGAAAAACTTTTTTTTTTTATTGATTTATTACTTTATTTTTTATTGAAAAACTTTTTTTTTTAGCTTTTTTACTATTTCCACTAAGGGACATGAACAAGCAATCATCTGATTGCTTGTTCAGGATAATACTCTGTTACGGGAGTAGGACTGCAGTAAGGGCAAAAACAGGGTAAGTCGGAGTATTCCCCTACAGAAGTGCTTACAAATCCAACCCGTTCGAGTGAAGATTGGTGAGAACAAACCTTTTTATCTCCCTTACCTAATGCAATGCTGTACTCATGTTATGCATAAATGTATATAATGTGCATCCGTTGACCTATTGATCTATTCTGATCTCTTATGATCAATATACTAGGCATATTTTAGACATTTATATTTTCGTTATCAATTTTATTGGAAGCTTGTGATTAAAAGTTATGTTTTATTAGATTTTTGGATTGCATTCTGCTGTTTATATGGTGAGACTTGTTGAATGCTGCAGGCCATTTGTTTTTGGGACTACAATTGTCATGGTGAACAATAAGGAGTAGTTTCGTTAGCTGCTAACTAAATTAATATGAGTTCAGGAGCAAGTACGTTATATTTTTGAGACACTTTTCCCTAAAATGAGTAACTGAATGGGCAGTCCCACCATATGTGCCTATATTTGCCAGCATCATAGTTGTTGGGGCAGCAGGTGTGTGATGGAGTGAGTCAGAGACTTAGAATTTCCACTCTGGCTTTTCTTCCGATGCTTACCCCCTATAGATACATCCCAGGAGTTTTGGCTGCAGTTCCTTTTCAAAGGCAGCATACTGATGTGCTTTCCCACATTTCAATATTTTCCACTGATCCTTGGTCCCTTTATAGCATAATTTTTTGTAAAATTTCTGATCACGGACAACAACTGAAATCTATAGTTGCACAAAAACAAAACTGTTGACATGTTCTTTTTTCACTGATGATTCTGGAGAACCTTATGTTTTACCTTCTAAATAATGTGAAAAAAATAGCAGGTGCATATACAATACTGACATAAAACAGACTGACTAAAGTCTGGAAAACACATATAGCATACTGACAAACAATGATGTGTTAGGCCTCATGCACACAACCATATGCATTTTGTGGTCCCATAGGTTGTGTCACCCATATGTAACCCGGGTGTCTCACCAAAATCGCTGCATGGCTTTATGATACTATATTTGTTGGGTCGATGTTTAGAAAGACACCAGCTTCAGTGGCATTAAAGATGACCGGGAGGTCCATAAAATGAGTGTGAACCAAGATTGGCACCATGCTATTATTGTGCTCCTGGTTATAGGGCTTGCCAATCATCTTTAGATCCTGTATTGTAGAAGGAGACCAAAGTGCTACTGAATTGTACTGAATTAGGAGGTGTCTTTTATATCTACATGTGGTGCCTATTATGTCACCAGTTGGGTTCACCTTGTCAAGTGGTTAGCAATATGTAGTAAGTATAACTTTTAGGGATTACAGAACTTCCTTGCCGTTTAGTTTGGACAAGTTCAGAGTAAAATGACTTTTCAACCAGGAAATCAACCATTTGTTTTCATGCATTGTGAACCAAAGATACATTGAGAATGCTGTAGATACACTGATGCAGAAACATATCTTGTTAAATCCCTGAATTGAGAGGTTATTCTGAAAAAACATTTATGCTAATGAGCCTCTGTCGCTTTGTGCTTCTCCTGTTACCCTAATTATGCACTGCTCCAGAAAGTGATATAATCACTGTGTTGTCCCTGACAAGCAGAAGTAATCAATCGCTGCACGATCCCCTAGCTGCTTTTTGTATGATTCATCCAGCTAGGGTTGATTAGTCCTGTCTGGACAGTTCAGAAAGCTGCATGTAATGTGTTTAAAAACAGCGGACAGCATGCAACCCGGTTTTCCTGAATTTAATAATTATTTTTTAAACAAAACCACTTGGATCAGGCATTAAACAAGATATGTTTCTGCATCAGTGTACCTACAGCATTCTCAAGGTAGGTTTGGTTTACAATGTATGAAAACAAATGGTAGATTTCCTTTAAATTTACCCTTCTTTCCTTGGACTAAACCAGTTTATTCAGAACCCAGGAGATGGTTGAAATGTTTAAAAGTCCTTAATGCTTGCATTGAGATCAGTGTTCAGAAATAGGTCTGTAGCCTACAAACTTTCTTGATTTAACTCCTTCAGGACTAAGCCATTTTAGGGCATCGGAACCAAGCCGGATTTTTTAAATCTGCCCTGTGTCATTATAAGAGGTTATAACTAGGGATGGGCGAATCTACTCTAACTAAGTCTAATTTGTTTAGAATTTCAGGAAAACTTTGGTTCGGCTCGAATCTGAAGTTTACGGGGATTCATGGTAACAATTTTTCCCCCCTTTATTAGCACAACGTGTTCCATGGGGCAGAGAACTCTGGGAAGAAGAAAGGAACACCCTCGATCACATGTGCAGACGTGTAAGCCAATCAGCGATTGGCAAGCTTATGTGATGCCACAGCCTTATGAAAACAGCTGTCTTTAGCGTCTATCTGCTTGTACTCAGCAGCTGATGGGTGTCCATTTTGGAGGTTCTGTATCCCCCAAATTTCAATTCTTCTTTGTTGCTAAAGTAGATATCAATAAATCCATGTCAAATCAACATAGTTGATTAACCAATATATTGGACAGAGAGGTGGCAGGTGGAGCGGTCGCAGCAGAGTAAGGGGACATCGCAGCAGGGGTGACTCTGTGAGGCCAGAACTGCCAGTGTCATCTAGCGGCAGTGTGTTGATGAACAACCCAAAGGTTCTCGAATGGTTGACTAGGTCATCCACTTCCTCCCAAATTATATCTGACAACCCCAACCAAGAGTCCGTGGCCCCTGTAAGTGCCCATGGAATTGAATAGTGAAGTGATTCTAACAGTGGCGACTGTCATGTGCATGTCATACTAAAACACAGCATTGTTTGAAGATCAAATCACATTCCCTGTGCATATTTGAGCATGGCACAGCGTTCTACAAGACCCTACAAGCTCTCTTCAGCCAGGAAATACCTGTTTTTTTAAAATGATTCACTATGGTGCCAGATCATAGCCAGATCTTCTTGCAGTGAGCTCAGCAGAGTTTTGTGGCAAATTACCTTTAAAAAAGCATCAGAAAAGCAAGTGTGTGAGCTTGGTGGCGAGTGTGCATTGATCCGAAGTGTGTGCAGAGTCCTAAGTGTGACGTACGTTTAAGGGACTTAAGTTTGAGGGGCTTTAGCAGGTAACTGCTGTATTTTATGTTACTTTGACTGTAAATTCTTCTTTCTGTGCATATTTCTATTGTAATCCCCATTAGAACAATGGACTCCATAAGTGGCATTGCTACACAGTGTACATCCTGTGCCATGTATGCTTTCCTTGAACAGCCGTTTGAGGGGGAATACTGTTGTGTGGCATGTGTGAAAATTGCTCATCTGAAAGCGCAGATTCTGGATCTAAATGAGCAAGTTTCAAGGCTGCGGGCAATTGACAATATTGCGCGAAGTTTGCTGCTCCTGGAGCACAAACTCTCTGGGGATGATGGGTGTGGGGAGGGAAGTATGGAGGTGCAGAGTGAGGGGGCAGCTAGTTGGGTAACATGTAGAAGGCGGGGTAGAGGGAAGAGTTGTAGAGAGTCTAGTCCTGATCTGGTGCACCCCAATAAGTTTGCCAGGCTGGCGGATGAGGGGGATATCAGCTCTGGGGTAGCAATGCTGCAGCAAGACGTGGCCTCTAGCAACCAGGGTACTGTCTGCTCCAGTAAGAAGGGTAATGGGAGCACAGGCAAGGTCAGACAGGTGTTGGTAGTGGGAGATTCCATTATTAGGGGAACACACAGGGCAATGTGTCACAAAGACCGTGCATACCGAACAGTGTGTTGTTTGCCGGGTGCTCGGGTTTGGCATGTTGCGGATCGGGTTGACAGATTACTGGGAGGGGCTGGTGAGGAACCAGCGGTCATGGTCCACATTGGCACTAATGACAAAGTAAGAGGTAGGTGGAAGGTCCTTAAAATGATTACAGGGATCTAGGCCATAAGCTCAGGGCAAGGACCTCAAAGGTAGTTTTCTCCAAAATACTGCCTGTACCACGTGCCACACCAGAAAGGCAGCGGGAGATCAGGGAGGTAAATAAGTGGCTCAAAAGTTGGTGTAGGAAGGAGGGTTTTGGGTTCATGGAGAACTGGGCTGACTTTTCTGTTGGCTACAGGCTCTACAGTAGGAATGGGCTGCACCTCAATGGGGAGGGTGCAGCTGTTTTGGGGGAAAAAATGACTAGAAGGTTGGAGGAGTGTTTAAACTAGAGACCTGGGAGGAGGGCAACTACACTTGTGCAGGGCAAATAGACAGTGTTGATAGAGAGCTGGGAAGAGTCATAGTCCATGGGGGAGGAAGGGGGGCTGGAATGAGATTGGGGAATAAGAACAAAAGGAATACGGACAGGGAAAACCATATAAAGTGTATGTACACAAATGCCAGAAGCCTCACAAACAAAATGGAGGAACTGGAACTATTGATGTTGGAGCGGAAATATGATATAGTGGGTATCAGCGAGACATGGCTGGACAGTAGCTATGACTGGGCTGTTACTATAGATGGTTATAGTCTTTTTAGAAAGGATCGTATAAATAAAAAAGGGGGAGGGGTTTGTTTATTTGTGAATTCTTGCCTCAAGCCTGTCTTGGGAGATGACATCAGTAACGCAAATGCAAATGTGGAGTCCCTATGGGTGGAGATAAGGGGAGGGAAAAAGAATAATAAAATATTACTAGGGGTTTGTTATAAGGCTCCAAATATAATGGAGGCAACAGAGGAAATGCTGATAAGTGAAATGGATGCAGCTTTAAAGCATGGTGAAGTACTTATCATGGGGGACTTCAATTACCCAGATATTGACTGGGGGGCAGAAACATGCAGGTCCGTCAAAGGTAGCAGGTTCTTGTCAACAACAAAAGACAATTACCTGTCGCAAATATTCCTGGAGCCAACAAGAGGGGGGGCACTGCTGGACCTTATCCTAACCAACAGACCTGATAGGGTATCAATACTACAGGTTGGGGGGAACCTGGGGAATAGTGATCATAATATCATTGATTTTGTACTACGGTTTACTAAGAACGTTAGGGAAGGGGCAACCAACACTCTAAACTTCAGGAGGGCAAATTTTCAGCAGGGGAAGACCGTAAAGGCAATAGACTGGCTATGTTTCAAAGGACAAAAAGCCCCCACCAAAAAAGGGACTTTTTTCATATATTCTGAAAAAGTCCTGTGAGAAACAGCGAGAAAGATAAGGCGTTTAAGGTGCTTAAACGTGAAGGTAGCGAATACCTGTAAAAAGCAAGATAAAGGCTGCAAAAATAGAGACTGAGAGAAAAATTGCCAGGGAGAGCAAAAATAATCCCAAATTATTTTTCAAGTATATAAATGATAAGAAAATAAAAAAAGAGAGTGTGGGTCCCCTTAGAAATAACATGGGGGACATGGTGGAAGGAGATGAGGGAAGGGCTAATCTACTGAATGTCGCCTTCTCAACTGTCTTTACCCAGGAAAATCCCCTGGCGGAAGACACAATGAGGAATAATGTAAATTCTTTTTGGAATGTCAACAGTTTAACCCAGGAAGAGGTACGGCGCCGCCTCGCAAGCACTAAGATAGATAAATCACCGGGGCCAGATGGCATACACCACCGGGTTCTGCATGAACTATGTACCGTGATAGACAGACCGTTATTTTTAATATTTGAAGATTCACTGAGGACTAGTTATGTTCCACAGGACTGGCACATAGCAAATGTGGTACCAATATACAAAAAAGGATCAAATAGCGATCCTGGAAACTACAGACCCGTGAGTCTAACTGCTGTGGTGGGGAAAATATTTGAGGGGTTTGTTAGAGATGCTATCCTGGAGTATCTCACTATGCACAACCTTATAACCCAGCGTCAGCATGGGTTTATGAGAGATCGGTCCTGTCAGACTAATCTGATTTTTTTATGAGGTTTTTATGAGGAGGTAAGTTCAAGACTGGATCTGGGGGATGCTGTGGATGTTGTATATCTGGACTTTTCAAAGGCATTTGACACCGTGCCACATAAAAGGTTGGTATATAAAATGAGACTACTGGGAATAGGAGAAAATCTGTGTATTTGGGTAAGTAATTGGCTTAGTGATAGAAAACAGAGGGTCGTCATTAATGGCACACTCTCAGATTGGAATTAGGTTACCAGTGGAGTGCCACAGGGGTCAGTATTGGGGCCACTTCTTTTTAATATTTTTATTAATGACCTTGTAGTGGGTTTACACAGTCAGGTTCCAATATTTGCAGATGATACTAAGCTGTGTAAAGTAATAAATACTGAGGTCGATAGTTTAGCATTACAGAGGGATTTGTGGAAGCTTGAGGAGTGGGCAGAGAAAGGGTTGATGAGATTTAATGTAGATAAATGTAAAGTTATGCTCTTGGGCCATGGAAACAAAAAGTAAATTATGTTCTAAACGGTCAATTACTTGGTAAAACTGGAGCTGAAAAGGACTTGGGGGTATTGGTGGATGGTAAACTTAATTTCAGTGACCAGAGCCAGGCGGCTGCTGCTAAAGCAAATAAAATTATGGGATGTATCAAGAGAGGAATAGATTCTTATGATAAAGACATAGTTTTGCCCTTATACAAATCCCTGGTCAGACCACACTTGGAATATTGTGTACAGTTTTGGGCACCAGTGTATAAAAAGGATATAGCAGAGCTGGAACGGGTGCAGAGGAGAGCAACCAGGATTATTAGGGGAATGGAGGGATTAGAATACACTGACAGCAGATTACAAAATTTGGGATTATCAGTTTAGAAAAAAAGACGACTGGGGAGGACCTCATACAGTACAAATACCTGAACGGACAGTACAAGGATCTCTCCAAAGATCTTTTTATACTAGGCCTGTGACCAGGCAAAGGGGAGGCATCTCTTGCGCCTGGAGGAGAGGGCGATTTTACCATCAACATAAGACAAAGATTCTTTACTGTACGAGCAGTGGACTATGGAACGCCTCTGTCGCAGGAGTGGTTGTTTATGGGCGGGCCTCTAGTACATGTTCAAGAGAGGCCTGGATGCCTTTCTGGAGAGAAAAAATATCACGGGTTATGGGGATAAAACATTTATTTAATTCTTAAAAGTTGGACTTGATGGACTTGCGTCTTTTTCCAGCCTTATATACTATGATACTATGGTTCAATTCGGGTCGAATGGAATTTTGTCAGAAAATTCAGCAAACTCAGCAAATCTCTAGTTATAACTTTGAAATGCTTTAACAAAAGTGGTATGGACTCTCGGGTATGTAATATGTAATATGTAATATTACCGCTGTACAAGGCATTGGTTCAGCCTCACCTGAAATATGCTTTCCAGTTCTGGGCCATACAAAGTCTAGTCAATAAAAAGGATGAAGCTGGAGAGGGTACAAAGAGCCACAAAAATGATAAGGGGTAGGGAGAATCTCAGTTATGAGGAAAGATTAAAACAACTAGATTTATTTAGTCTAAAAAAGAGACTACTAAGAGGGGACATGATTCATTTATATAAATATATGAATGGTCCATACAAAAAATATGGTGGAAAGGTTGTTCCAGTTTAAATCAAATCAAAAGACAAGGGGGAACAGTCTCCATCTGGAGAAAACAAGGTTTAATCACCAGAGGCGACAGGGCTTTTTTTACTGTGAGAACTGTCAATCTGTGGAAAATCCTCCAGTGCTAGTCACATTGGGGACAGCAGAGAACTTCAAGAAGGGCCTAGATGCCTTTTTACACCTAAATAACATTGTTGGGTATGTTATATAAAATTGTTTCCCCTAAATCCCTTCCTCTCCCCATCCATTCCCTTCCTAGGTTAAATCTTTTTTTCAACCATATAAACTATGTAACATATCCCGGGGATTTCGAGATTGTTTTCGTTGTGACACATTGGAGGAGATGTGTTATCCAAAATCTCCAGACTTCAGGTGTAATTTACACCAGAAAATGCTTTCTGCCCCATTTATCAAGGCTTTTAGACCTTTTTTTAACACTTTGCCAAATAGTTAGATGGAGAGGACGTAGCCTGTGTAAGGGCGGTGTGTCTCTCAAAAAAGGGGGCGCGGTCAGGCGGAAAATAGCCTGTGTGTCATTGTGGCGCACAGTTTAGTACAACTCTGTGATGGCAGAAAGTAGAACATGACAGTTTTAAACTGTACCAGATTTTAACATCATTGCAAGAAACTTGTGTTGTCTGTCTTTAAACTGTTCCTGTGCCATATTATTACGTGCCACAATGTTACATCTGCCTCATTGTGCATCAAATTAGTTGAAAATTTGGATGATAACTTTAGTGTTTAGTGATGAAAAAATGGAAATCTGGCAAAAATTTTAAAAACTTTTCCATTTTCAAAGTCATAAATTTGCTCCTTTTCAGGCAGATACTCATACTACTCAAATAACTTCATAACTAACATTTCCCAAATGTCTGCTTTATATTGGCATTTTTGGCATCACCAAAACCTATATTTATAGGGACCTGCTAAGCTTTAACCCTTTAATGACAAGGTCTGAAAAGGCTCTAGTGACCAGCAATTTTTAGCAGATTTTCGTACATAACGGGTTAAGGGCCATAACTTTTTTTTTTACCTTAAAATTTTTTTGCGATGTGTCTTTTGAGACACATAGAGCTAGTTAAAACATTATCAAAGTGTCAGAGTTCAGGATCAGTGGACACTCTAGATAACCGCGGGAGATGGTACTAGCCGACACCTGTGACCGGAATCTAAGTGGCACCTGGTCTTCACCAAAGGCCACCGCAAAGCGGGATGCCTTGCTGCAGCAGGATGCCACCAGGTCGTTCCACAGGTGCGACTAGCCTGCGGTGGCAGCCACGTTGAAGTACCAGGAGGACAGTATTGTGGTCAGACTCAAGCACAGAGTCAGGGCAGGTGGCAGAGATGCAAGATCAAAGTCCAAATCCACGGTCAGCAACGGGAGATCAATGCAGAGGGAAACAGGAACACTGGAACACTGGAGCAGAAACACAGGAACACAGGAGCATGGGAACACTGGAGCAGGATCACAAAGGAACGTAGAAACAGGAATAACCAGGAACACAGGAATAGATAGGGAAAAAAGGGGGAGCTTTCTTTATGGCATAGGCTCAAAGAGTCTTCTTCAGTATTCTTCACTGTATGGGGGTAGTGTCCCTTACTGTGTGGCGGTAGGGTCCCTCACTGTGTGGGGGTAGTGTTCCTCACTCTATGGCGGTAGTGTTCCTCACTGTATGGCTGTATTCTTCACTGTAAGGCGGTAGTGTTCCTCACTGTAAGGCGGTAGTGTTCCTCACTGTATGGCAGTAGTGTTCCTCACTGTATGGAGATAGTGTTCCTCAATGTATGGGGTAGTGTCCCTCACTGTATGGCTGTATTCTTCACTGTATGGCGGTAGTGTTCCTCAATGTATGGCGGTAGTGTCCCTCACTGTATAGGGGTAGTGCTCCTCACCGTATGGGATAGTGTTCCTCACTGTATGGCGGTAGTGTCCCTCACTGTATGGCGGTAGTGTTCCTCAATGTATGGGGTAGTGCTCCTCACTGTATGGCTGTATTCTTCACTGTATGGCGGTAGTGTTCCTCAATGTATGGAGGTAGTGTCCCTCACTGTATGGGGGTAGTGTTCCTCACTGTATGGCGGTAGTGTTCCTCACTGTATGGCGCAAATGTTCCTCACTGTATGGCGGTAGTGTTCCTCACTGTATGGCAGTAGTGTCCCTCACTATATGTCGGTAGTGTTCCTCACTGTATCGCGGTAGTGTTCCTCACTGTATGGCTGTATTCTTCACTATATGGAGGTGGAGGTAGATGCCTTGCTGCAGCAGGGTGCCACCAGGTCGTTCCACAGGTGCGACTAGCCTGCGGTGGCACCACGTGAATTACCATGAGACAGTTAGTGTGTCAGACTCAAGCAAAAGAGTCGGGCAGGTGCAGAGATGCAAGATCAAGTCCAAATCCACGGTCAGCAACGGGAGACAATGCAGAGGGAAACAGTAACCTGAACTAGACAGAAACCCAGAACACAGAGCATGGGAACACTGAGCATAATCACAAAGGAACGTAGAAACAGGAATAACCAGGAACACAGGAATGATAGGCAAAAAGGGGGACTTTCTCTATGGCATAGGCTCAAAGATTCTCTTTTCTTCAGCATTCTTCACTGTATGGGGTAGTGTCCCTTACTGTGTGGCGGTAGGGTCCCTCACTGTGTGGGTAGTGTCCTCACTCTATGGCGTGTGTTCCTCACGTATGGCTGTATTCTTCACTGTAAGGCGGTAGTGTTCCTCACTTTGAGGCGGTAGTTTCCTCACTGTATGTTGCAGAGTGTTTCCTCACTGTATGGAGATAGTGTTCCTCAATGTATGGGGTAGTGTCCCTCACTGTATGGCTGTATCTTCACTGTATGGCGGTAGTGTTCCTCAATGTATGGCGGTAGTGTCCTCCCACGTATAGGGGTAGTGTTCCTCACCGGTGGGTTAGTGTTCCTCACTGTATGGCGGTAGTGTTCCTCAATGTATGGGGTAGTGCTCCCATGTATGGCTGATCTTTCACTGTATGCGGTAGTGTTTCCCTCAATTGTATGGCTGTATTCTTCACTGATGGCGTAGTGTTCTCAATGTATGGATGTAGTGTCCCTCACTGTATGGGGGTATGTTCCCTCACTGTATGGCTGTAGTGTTCCTAATGTATGGGGTAGTGCTCCCTCACTGTATGGCTGTATCTTCACGTATGGCGGTAAGTTGTTCCTCAATGTATGGAGGTAGTGTCCCTCACTGTATGGGGGTAGTGGTCCTCACTGTATGCGGTAGTATTCCTCACTGTATTGCCAAATGTTCCTCACTGTATGGCGAGTGTTTCCTCACTGTTGGCAGTATGCCTCACTATATGTCGGTATGTTCCTCACTGTATCGCGGAGTGTTAATCCTGTATGGCTGTATTCTTCACTATATGGAGGTAGTGTTCCTCATTGTATGGGGGTTTATTTCTCATTACTGTGGGTTAGTGTCCCTCACTGTATGCGGTAGTATCCCACATTGTATGGGGGTAGTGTTCCTCACTCTATGGGGGTAGTGTTCCTCACTGTATGGGGTAGTTCTCACGTATGGAGGTAGTGTTCCTCACTCTATGGCGTAGTGTCCTCACTGTATGGCTGTATCTTCACTGAAGGCGGTATGTTCCTCACTGTATGGTGGTTGTGTTCCTCACTATATGGCTGTATTCCGCACCGTATGGTGGTAGTGTTAATCACTGTATGCCGGTAGTGTCCTTCACTATATGGCGGTAGTGTTCCTCTCTTGATGGCGGTAGTGTTCTTCTCTTGATGGCGGTAGTGTTCCTCACTGTTTGGCGGTAGTGTTCCTCACTGTTTGGCTGTATTCCGCACCGTATGGTGGTAGTGTTAATCACTGTATGCCGGTAGTGTCCTTCACTATATGGCGGTAGTGTTCCTCTCTTGATGGCGGTAGTGTTCTTCACTGTATGGCGCTAGTGTCCTTAACTGTATGGCGGTAGTGTTCCTCACTGTATGGCGGTAGTGTTCCTCATTGTTTGACGGTAGTGTCCCTCACTGTATGGCTGTAGTGTCCCTCACTGTATGGGGCTAGTGTTCCTCATTGTTTGACGGTAGTGTCCCTCACTGTATGGGGATAGTGTTCCTCATTGTATAGGGGTAGTGTTCCTCACTGTATGGGGGTAGTGTTCCTCATTGTATGGCTGTATTCTTCACTGTATGGAGGTAGTGTACACCGACCGCGGGAGTTACCGGTAAGTCTTTGCTGCAATATGCAGCAAAGACTTACTGGCTATGGAGAGGTCTCAGTCCATGACTCAGTCTCCATTCACCCGCACCCGGCATAGGACATATCGTTACGTCACATGCCGTGATTCTGCTTCGAATCAAATTTTCTGTGAACCGGGTCGAATCGAATTTGTATAAATTCGCCCATCTCTAGCTCTTCTAAATCTGTTGACATCAAGTAAAGTTTTAAACATATAGAAGTGATAGGAAGACACAAAATAAAAATTTCTCCAAAACCCGTATCTGATCAGATGACAATATGCAGACAGATTTAAGATACTGTCTATGTGAGAATCAGTATTCAAGTTGAAAGTGTGAAAAATGTTCATTATTCTTTCTTGCTGTGTGTAGGATAGCCCCTATTTTGATTGGGACCCATACCTCCCATGTCTTTTCCTAGTCCTCTTCCCTCGTTCTTTCAGGGTTTTTGTTGTTGTACGGGGAGTTGAGGTTAAAAGATGAATGGGAATCCATCCGAATGTCTGCTGGAAAAATCGGAATCTTGCTCCGAGGATGGGGGGTGTATTGTTCCAGCAATCTCTTAGTATAGCATCCAATAATACAAAATTTTAATGTTAAGAGCTTTATCAACTGAAATACGATGTTTGTCGTTTATATAATCAAGTACATTGGATGTGATGTAAAATATGTGGGTTGCACCACGAAAAAACTCAAGACAAAAATAGCAGTGCATTTAAGGAATTGTGAAAAAAGTTTGGAACAGAGTATGACTGGTGCATCAAAACATTTTCTATGTACATATGGGAGAAACTATCCCTTTCACTTTTTACAGTATTGAGTGAGTTTGTAAACTTTAGAGAGAGGCTTTCTGGATACAGTTGGGTACATGGTTTCCAACGGGTCTAAATATAAGATCTGATATATCTCTCTTTAATTCGAGCTAATTGTGTACAAACTTGTATGTTCTTGTGTTATGAAATTTAATTTCTTTCTATATTCAGATTATTATGCCCTCTGGTCTCTCTCTCTATTAAAAATATTTATTTTTCTCATTAGTGAAATCTTGTTGGGTGGATGTAGAATTATGTGTATTATGTGTATAACTTCAGTTAACTTTGGGGGTTTGTGTTGTATCTTTAATTGTCATGTTTGCCCTATTTTAAAATTTGCCTGTTGTGTAGGATCAAGTTATGTAGAACTTCATATCTGGGATTGATTTTTGAAGATTTTGATAATAGTGCAATAGTGCTTCCCAGGGCATTCCTACTTGTATTTAATAATACAATTAGGCAGTACCCAGTTAACCTGTAGTTCTATATAGGAGTTTATTAATCTACTACTGTACGTAGTTGTAATAGGTATATTGTTACACAATGGAACATTTTCTCTGAAGCTGTGTCATACCTGAGATGTCATATTAAATGTTTTTCTCAGGAATATTGTAATGAGATTATGAGAGAGACATGGGCATGATGAGAGATGCGTCTCATGCTGTAGATGGCTGTCTGTAAGAAAAGGATAATCTAGTCAGTGGTACGTGCAAATGAGTGGTGTGAATATCAATTGATACAATATAAGAAGATGTAAGAAAAAATAATTTAGAGTGACATTCAGCCTTGAATATTCAAAGTACCTTTGTGTTTTATTGAAAGAAAAACATATATGGAAAAGTCCTACAAGAGGCGACAGACATTTCACAATTGGATGGTCAGCAGAGGCTGGAAGAGAAACTTCAACTGCTGTTGCCTAATGTAGGACTCCTGCACACCCTCCACTGTTTTTTGCAAGTACAATGGTCAAAAAATAAAGGGAACACAAAATGTCACATCTGAGAAATAAAGAAATGAAATATCCTTCTTGCAATTATTTATTCATCACACAGTTGAATGTGTTGAGAACAATAAAACACAAAATGATCAATGAAAATCAAAATGAATATTCCATGGAGGTTGAAATATGTAATAAGGGTCAAAATCAAAGAGGAAAATCAAATTTCATGCTGATCCAGCTTCAGTGAAAATGTCTGAAAACAAAGAAATGAGTCTCAGTGTCAGGATCACAGGTAGTGGATCCTCTGGACCACCGTAGACGATGACGTAAGCCGACACCTGGGACCAGAGCGGTTTTCACCAGAGCCTGCCGCAAAGCGGGTTGGACTTGCTACAGCATGGTAAAACCAGGTCGTCCCACAGGCGCGACTTTGTCTGCGGTGGCAGCCAGGTGTAGTGCAGAATCGTCAGTCAAACTCATCGGGGACAGGCAGGAGGTTGAGACAGGCAGCACAGTATCAGAGTCAGGAACAGAATCGAGGTCACAACAGAAAATCAGGATAATCCCAGAGGGCTTGGAATACCGCTTTCTCTCAGGCATGGAAGCACAAAGATCCGTCAGGGGACACAGGAAGGGGCTGGAATTTATCAGGGCAGACAGCTGCAAAGCGCCAATTACCGGCCCGCTGCCCCTTTAAATTCTACAGAGCCTGCGAGTGTGCCCTAGGAGACAGGGTCCCGCGTCTGGAGTGCGGGCATCACGAGGACTGCCACTGGAGCCAGGGGGTGTGACACCTTCATGAGCCTGTATGACCTCCCTACAATGTCTGTGCATACCCCTGATTTAAGGGTGGATGTTTTCCTGAGGGATCTCCTCCCAGACCTGTATTAAAAGATCCATAAACTCCTGAACACTCTATGGGGAAACATGGTATTGGTCGATTCAACAAGATATGATTTCCCAGATGTACCAGATTAGATTCAGGTCTGCAGAATGGGTAGTTCAGTCCATGGCATCAATGCTTTCATCATACAGGAACTGCTGATGCACCAATACCACATGAAGTCTAGCATCCTCTTGCATCAAAAAGAATACATGGAATACTGCAGCTGTATATGGTCTCACAATGGGTCTTGGATCTCAATGCAGTACCTTATGACAGCTAGCACATGGAGGGATGTGCCACCCTCAAAAGAAATGCCTTTCCACACTATTAATGACCCACTGCTAAACCGGTCATGCTGGAAGAAGTTGCAGGAAGCAAAACATTCTACATGGCATCTCCAGGCTCACATTTGTCACTTGTGCTCAATGTGAACTCCATGAAGAGCACAAGAGGCCAATTTCAAATCTGCCAAACTTGGTTTTCTCTGGCAAATGACAACTGCACTGCGAGTTGCTGGGCTGTAACACAACACCAACCTGTGGATGTTGGGCCTTCATTCCACCCTTATGGAGTCTGTTTGAGTAGACAAATACATATTGGTAGCTTTCTGAATGTCATTTTGCAGGGCTCTGGCACTTTTGAATCATGGGTGAGTGCCACACTTTTTTCTTTAGCAAGCACTCTTTCTTTTTTATCTCTGAATACATTCAAGCTTTTGCAAAATTTTTCTGGGATTTTTGAGCACCACCATTTTCATTGAATTACTTGGTGAGGAGAAATTACCTTAACTATTGTAAATGTCTAACATACCTAACATGGACTTTTTCTATTGAGATAATTTAGTGGTTTGTTTTTATTAATTATTGAGTAGGAAGTGCCACCCTACAGTCTTTGAAGGCATGTTGGTTTCTAATGAGGTGATATATAGTACAAAACGGTGGATGACCTATATAAAACTTAACTTTTAATATGCCTATTATAATAAAAGATATAAAATGTAAAATAGACTTCGAATAGACTAGAAACGCCAAGGAGAAAATAATTAGGTGTTCCTCTAACAGGCTCAATGTGCAACATGTTCCTTTACCACAATGTACTTAGAATCATGCCGAATGTTGCAATAAAGCAACAAAAAAGGGTCCTTTTGACCTATAAAAATTTACTTTTATTTATCTGCTATATAAAAAAGTTCAAGTGAGATCTATGACATGCGTTTGAGCACTTTGCACGACTTGTGCAAACATTAAACACAAACAATATCTCTATGAGATTCACTGCTGAAACATCAGTACAATTAATTTCCTTGATATCACTATCACCAAAGACCACCTTGGCCACATACAAACCACGATTTACCGTAAAGAAACTGCCACCAATAACTTGCTAAATTGGAAAAGTGGGCATCCCCATTCTCTCAAAAATGGTATACCTATAGGGATGTACCCCTGCAACTGCTCTACAGAAGTGGAATTTGAGAAGGAATGTTACAACTTAAACAGGAGATTTAGAGAAAGGGGTTACCCCAAAAAAACATTACACAGAGCATACCACAGAGCAAAGACCACCAATAGAGAGAAGCTCCTAGTAGACAATGTTGAGCAAAAGTGGGATGCATCGGTACATATGATGCCTACTCACAGGATGTGATGGAAATTTTGAGAATGCTGTGGCCTATTCTAAGTAATGATAAAGATCTGAAATCTATCCTATCCCCCCTTTCCTGGTATTACCTATAGGAGAGGTAGGAATTTAAGGGACCTTTTAGTGCACAGCCACCTTACTGATCAAGTTTCCAATGGTAGTGGCTGGTTACAAAGCTCCCTAAAAGGATCTTATCCATGTGGGTACTGTGTATTTTGTAAATACATTTCGAAAACCGAGACCTTTACTAACCCACCAGACAATCAAACTTATGAAATAAGATTCATAAATTGCAAGACCACCAATGTTATTTATGTAGCAAGATGCAATTGTCCTAAGCCAGCAAGACAATTCAGGAGCACAGGAGGACGATTTCAGCACATGTTAGTGCCACCCAAGATACCTCATTGGCTAAGCATATACGCCTTAAACACAATGGAGATATGGAACATCTCCGATTCTGGGGAATCGATGCTCTCAAAATCTACCCTAGAAAAGGCAATATTAATGCAGCTAGAGGCAAGGTGGATGCATAGAATCAAAACTCTGAGTCCACTAGGCCTCAACGAAGGCCTTACGTTTACACCCTTTATTTAGACCTATTTAGATTTAGGTTCTTTAAGTAAGGCATATGCAACTCTTTCTCTATCTCTCCTATTGACCTCATTCACCATGACTAATAAAGGGAATTCTCACTACAATTTAAGTTGTAAAAAATGAAACTACAGTAACATAAAATGTGAAACCTGGTGTATGAATTTTATTGAGGTGAATGCTGAATGTGTAGCCGTAGATAGACTTACATCCCGGATGGTAGTCTTAACTTAAAGACACAAATACACATAAAAATCTCTGAATGTGAATTTATTCGTAAGTCTTAGGCTACATTCACACCACCGTATGGAAGACGTATATACGGCCGACGTATATACGGCTGATATACATCCTCCATAGACGGCAATGGGTGCACGGCGCCCTACGGGAGCGGTACGGTGCAGCACTGTACCGCTCCATACCCGGGAAAAAGATAGGACATGTCCTATCTTTTCCCGTAATACGGCGCCGTGCGCCATGTATCTCTATGGAGAGGGGCGGGGGTGAGCTGCGCTCACCTCCTCCTCCTCTCCCCGTGTACTGCCGTTGCCCGGTACTATTATCCTTAGTCTTAAGGATAATAAGAGCCATCTACCACTGCGCAGCTCCTCCGTACCAATTTGAGACTATCTACAGGGCTAGCACTTCTTTGAATTAAATACGAAAATTAAATCACACTATCATGCTAGCTTGCCTTACTACTATCCCAGCCTACTGGACAAATTTTTGTGTACCTCTACCCCCACCACTGGCTTTTAAAGGAGTCTTTTCACGTTAGAGCTAACACGCATGTCATAGATCTCACTTGATCTTTTTTATATAGCAAAGAAATAAAAGTTAATTTTTATTGCTCAAAAGGACCCTTTTTTGTTGCTTTATTGCAACATTTGGAAATAAAATCATAGATATCATAGGTCCGACCGACAAGTGGTTTTAGGATTATCTAACTATTACAACCTGTAGCATCATGCCGAACACAATTGTGCCCCGTCTGGGCGTTAAGTCCTGTTTGTTATTTTCCGAAATGGATTCCATAGGGTTTTTGACCGGGTTTAACCTAAGAAGCCTTTGAACCTGTCTGTTTATTGCTGTAACTAACTATCTTTGACTGTCTAGGGATCTTCCCTGTAATTTGAGATGGTAGTTTCCAATAATATTTCTGAGATATTCTATCTGTATTTGTCTAATGCACTTATTTGCTGACCCTCCATCCCCATTGCTTTAATCAGGGGCAGTGGGCCCACACTCGGGAGAGGTGCAGCGGGTGAGGGATGCGACTCCTTGTTGAGGTTATTAGGGTGGAATAGGGAACTCCATCCATTCCCCCCTCCTTTGTTAGGGTTTTATGAGGTAACCCTGCACTCAACAAAATAAACAGTGCTTCTCTATTTTTTATTAGACACATATTGCTCTCTCCATCTTTTACCCACTTATTCTGTATTCCTTTCTTATGCACATTATGGGTTTAAACGTAGATCAATACCTTTTTGTCTATACCTGAAGAACGCATACTTCTGAGGCACATAAAGCAGATGCCCATATTCAACATCGACAGGTACGTGACCACGCATACCTCATTTTTTTCTAAGCACATTGTGGTAAAGGAACATGTTGCAAATTGCTCCTAATAGAGGAACACCTAATTAATTTATCCTCGCTGGTTGGCTTTTCTAGCACTGTATTCGGAGTCTACATTTTACAGTTTATATCTTTATTTATGATAGGCTTATTAATAGTTAAGTTTTATATAGGTCATCCATTGTTTTATACTATATATAATCTCTTTCTGACCTTGGCGGATTAGGTAGGAGTATATACTACCCTCCTCCTGTGTACTCTTTTCTAATGAGGTGGCATAATCTGTCTGTTTCGTTGCTGAAAATTTCCTCATAGTTAGATCTGAACCTAGAATTTCCAGAGGTTCTAGCTCTAGATAGTTAACTTAGATGTGGGGGACACCCATATGCATTCTAATGATCAGTCATTTACTGAACATTAGAATAGGAAGAGGAGGAAGAATGGAAAAAGCTATTTATAAAGGGTGTTGTGGTTATGCAACAAGCCTACCAGCAGTTTTAGCATTTTTCAATTTCAAAGACTGGTTGGATACAGGTCCTGTAAGAAATGTTACAAATGATGAATTCTGCAACCCTGGATCCAAAGCTAAAAATAATTTTATTAAAATTATTTAATTAATATAGTCCAATGTGTTGTAACTGTCCTTAAGGTCATTTGGGAATGCCACCAATTTCACTGCAACACTATTTACAATGGGGCACATTTACTTACCCGGTCCCTGTACGATCCCCGATCTGGACTGTCCGACGAGGATGCACTCTGCCAATTGTGCGCCCAATATCCTGCATGTGTCATGTGCCCGATCAGGTCCGCCGGAGTTCACCTTTTTCCTTCCAGTGCATGTAAGTGCTTTGGATGCACCACAGATTTAATTCTTAAATCCCGCGCTTAGTCCGAATCCATCGGATCGTCCAACGTCTGCATTCCCTACCCTCCCACCCCCATGAAAGCCGGCACGATTGCAACACAATCCGGTCGCGCCAGGGACCCCATGTGTCCCTAGGCTGAGGCAGACTCAGCAGGACTTTATGAGGAGTATCCACACTGTAACAGTTTTTCCTAGTAGTTAAAACACTCAAATACATGACAAGTGGTTTGTCAAAAAAACTGCATTTAATATAAAAAAAATGTCCAGGAATGTGCTATTGCTGCATAAGCTTTTGCACGTAGAGCATACTATCAAGCAAATGTATCAAATTAATTTTTTAAATAGAGTGAACACCAGAATGAAGCATCAAATATTCTCCTGGACAGTAATCTAAATGAACCATTTACAGCAAATTAGCATAATAGGGATAAAATAAGCTGTGGCGCCTCATTGTATAAACCCAAACAGTTTTCTTGGAGTAAAACTGCGACTGCTGTGAAATTCATCCGTGGAGCAAGTTACTTGGTCTGGCATCTGAACATCACTTTTTTTATTTCAGAAAACAAATCTAAAATGACTATTTAAGATGTGAGTGCCAAGGCACTTCAGGCAGTTCCCCAAACCCAGCTGAATAGCCTGCTGAGAGGAAGCTACAGAATTGTGCATCTTACTGTCAGTGAGTTGGAATTTTAGTATCTGTATTGTCTGCAATTCCTTTTTTTAAATTGAAAATATATAAAAAATATTGTACATTTAATACATTCTCACATCCCAATTTGTGTAGCAAATTCCCAGAATCACAAATTAGACACATTGGGGCACATTTACTTACAAAGTCACTAGAGTTCACTAAAAGTACATTGTCTGTCTATAATTCCGCGTGTAACGATTCACTAAAATTGTGCACTAGTCCCCTAATCCGTGTCGCATGGAAGCCGGCGCAGCTGCGCCACAAAAGGGTTGAATGTGACAGAATCTCAGCGCAGACACTGTGCAAGCCGTTTTAGCCATGAAGAATGTGCACAGTCTGACTAAAGTGCATCACAAAGCCCTTAGTAAATGTATCTGTCATTTGGGGGGGAATATACAGGCAGTCCCCGGGTTATGTACAGAATAGGCTCTGTAGGTTTGTTTTTAAGTTGAATTTGTATGCAAGTAAGGACTGTATATTCTTAATTGTAATTCCAGCCAAATTTTTCTTGGTCTCTGTGACAATTGGATTTTAAAAATGTTGGATTGTCATAAGAACCAGGATTAACAATAAAGCTTAATTGGAGATACCTGTGATACCTGTTATAGCTGTTACCAATGCTGAAGTACAGTTTTAAATTACAGTTATAGGGCTAAAGTTCTGTAAATTACCAACATCCAGAGGGCCGTTTGTAACTTGGGGTCGTTTGTAAGTCAGGTGTTGTTAAGTAGGGGACCACCTGTATTGTAGATATAAGGCCTTGCAACCTTAAGACTTCTATGAGAGGGTAGCTAGACAGAAGGAAGGGAGGGTTTGTAAACTATGTTCCAAGGGCATGTCAGCTCTGAAGGTATCTGCAGAAGTGATTTCTGCCAAATAATAGTCTTGTAGATCTGGGAAGGCTGCACCCGCCAGATTCCTGGGACATTGAAGAGAGGTGATTTGTAATTTGGCCTTTGAGTTGCTCCAAATGAAATATGTAATCAGGCTGTTAAGCTGCTGAAAAAAAGGTCAACTACTTCCATGTGCTGCAAAACCGATAGACCGATGGATAGGCAAACAGACACAATCATTTTGATAAAATAGATGCACCTTGCTATAGAAAGTGGGAGAAAACTACAGATTTTATACTTCAGCTTGAAGTGGTCTATTAGTGGGAGTGGATTACGCGTCAGGGGGCAGAGGGGTCAGTAGAAATAAACATTTCAAGGTAGTTGAATGTGTACACTACTCTCAGACCATGAACTGTATCCCCTCAGGCCTGGCAGTTAGGAAGGTTAGGGAGGATTTATACCAATGCAGGCAAAGTTCCTAGTCCCAAATCTATCTATTTGTGTTTGTAAGGTGGGCAAATGGTCAGACATGAACAACATCAAGTCATCTTGGCTTTTTGATTCTCTCGCTGACCAACAGTTATCCCGCTGTAGGAAGGGCCATTTCTCAGTAAAATGTCCATCAGCTCTATCTCCAGGGTAAATAATCACCCTTGGTAAGTAATCTATATCTGATACCCATGAGTTTATGGTATGCCCAAAGCCAAGTCAATTCTCGACAGGGACTGTTTGCTGGCACTACAGCACTATGGCATCTCTAGGATTGTGAATACACCATAGGATTGGAGGAGGAGATCCGCCATCCCTAAATGGCGGGATTTCAAACCGAGCGCCTCGGTCCCCAGTTATGCAGCAGCACAATGTTGTATACAAGACCAAGTTGAGAAAAACAGGAAAAATATGATAGATAAAAAGAGATAATTGGAGATAATTAGACAGATATTTAGATAAGAGATATGAGAGGACACATTTTAGGAGATATATACATACTGTATATAGATAAAAGATATAAGATAGACAGATATTGGTTGGAGATAGATACACTATAACAGATGGATAGGCAAACAGATAATTAGATAGATATAGATAGATAGATAGATAAAAAAAAGATACATAACAAATTTGTAGAAAAATAGACAGAAAGACACATACATCTGTACATAGATATTTAGGTCTTTAGGACAAATTATAGGAAATAGATAAATAAATAGACAGATATATTAGATAGTAGGTAGATAGATAAAAGAAAGATGAGTAGATAAATACATGTAAGATAGAGAGAGATCAGAAACAGTTTGTGGAAGAGGGGAAGCCCGGGAAACACCTAGCAAGTATGATACAAAACCCGGGGAACAGGTCTTTCATCAATGCAATCAGAGGAGGGGATGGTAAGATAACAAAGGATCTAGATGAGATTCTTTCCCATTTAAGTACTTCTATGAGGGGTTGTACTTATCTGAACAGGACAGTTGTATTGGGGATGTTAGGAATTATTTAGAGGGTATTACATTCCCCCATGTCTCCCAGGGAAAAAAGAGAGCTCTGAACGCACCATTCTCCTTGGGGGAACTCAAGATGGCCCTTGAAGCATGTAGCAGAGACTCATCTCCTGGACTCGATGGGATTCCCTTCAGTTTGTATAAAAGATATGCAGACTCACTCTTACCCAAGCTTTTAGAGGTGCTTGAAGCAATCCGGAGAGGGGGTTCGGTTTCGAGATCTATGGCAGAGGCGGGTATTGTACTGATACCTAAGAAAGATAAGGACCCATTGGAGATGGCCTCGTACCACCCCCATCTCCTTACTCAATAACGACCCGAAAAATGTCTCCAAAATATTGGCTTTGAGGTTGCAGAGAGTTATCCCTGATATAATCCATAGTGATCAAAAGGGTTTTATCCCAGGGAGAAGAACCATGGACTGAGTCCAGAGGCTGCAGGCAGCCATTGAAATGGGTGAGGGGGACCTCCGCTCCATCCTGTCACTTGACGCTGTAAAAGCGTTTGACAGGGTGGAGTGGAAAAGTTTAACCTTGGGGACAGGTTTATTAATTTAGTGAAATGTATGTAAGCAGCTCCCAGGGTGAGGGTGCTTGTAGGGGATAGAGAATCAGATATGTTTTTACTATCTAGCGGTGCTAGACAAGGCTGCCCGCTGTCTCCCTTGTTATTTGCCCTATACTTTGAGCCGCTCGCCCTTAAAATTAGAGGTGAGAAGGTTATTGAAGGGGCTGGCTGCGGGGGTTGTCACGATAAGGTCTGCTTATATGCGGATGACGTAATTATGTACATACGCAATACCCCCAGGTCCATTCCCAAGGCCATTCAGATAGTAGAAAGATTTAGCGAGTTGGCTGGCTTAAAGATAAACTGGGATTAATCTATTCTGATGCCTCTGGATGATGAGGCCAGGACATGGGGCAGTAATGAGAGCGGTCTGGCCTACACGGATAACTTTTGTTACCTAGGTATAAACATTTCTAACAACTTAAAAGAATTTTACAGACAAAACCTAGACCCACTTATAAAACAGCTTAGAAGTAGAACAGGACACTGGAAGGGACTACCCCTTTCTAGAATGGAGAAAATAGGGCTAATTAAGGTGATTCTCCTTCCCCAGATTCTGTATTTAGTAGCTCCATCGCCGATTTGGTTGGAAGACTCTTTTTTCCGCTTAATAGAATCAATAGTAAACAAACTAATCTGGGGAAGGAAAAGGGTCCGAATTAAAATGGAACATCTATATGGACCGGTGGGGGAAGGGGGCTAGGACTTCCCTTCTTCCAAGGGTTCTACCTGGCTGCCCAAATGGACAGACTGGTGAACTGGAAAAATAACTGTATGCAAGTTAAACTGGTCCAGTTATCAAAAGGCCAAATAGAGACTATCATTGAGCTGCTGGAGAGTTCTCTTCTTAGAGCGCTACCCTATAAAGGAGGGATATTAGTGAAAACTATGGCTAAGTCATGGCAGCGCTTTAAAAAGATATTGCAAATTGTGTGCTTCTTGCAAGAAACCCCACTATGGATCAACCCACATTTCATGGAACTTAGGAGGATACCAGATAGGATTTTTTGGTGGAGGTTAGGGCTGAGAAATATGTCACAACTAATGATGGGAGATCAGATGCTGTCTTTCCCGAAGCTTAAGAGAATTTATGGGTTGAAGAAGGGTGACTGGATTTGGTATTATCAACATGTTATTAAGGGTAATCCACACTTGTCCCACACATATTTGGAACACACGAGTGTATAAGTTTAACTAGGGAAGCAATGAATCACAGCAAAATGATGTCAAAGATATATAAGTTTATACGTAATAGTTTCACAGAGACAAGGGTTCACTGGTATAGGAAGAAGTGAGAGATGGGGATTGGGGAGATGAGTGAAATAGAATGGGGTACTATACACAGAAACACTAAGATTGGATCTATCAACTGGAATCACAGACTAATACATTTTTCTTTTATTTATCAAATATACTACACTCCTATGGTGTTAAATAAAATGAATATAAGAGGCGATTCCAGATTGTGGAAATGCTTGTCGATAGGTGTAGATTTCCTCCATCTTGCATGGCAATGCTCAGATATTCTCAATTTCTGGAAAGAGGTTTTTAAACAAATCTCTGATGTTCTGCAAATTGACTTAGCTCCATCAATCCAGACTGTGGTGTTGGATATTTTAAAAGAAGGGAGTGGGGTGAATGGACATAAGAGCCTTATTGTTAAATTGCTCAATATTGCACTATGTATATCTCGGAAATGGGGAGCAAGCAAGTACCGCTTGGTGGATGTTTGATTCAAGCTTTCCTTACATGTAAAAGACTATGAGAAACTATGGTTCAGAAACAGTAAGAAGGGAGAAAAAAATACCAAAATATGGGAAAAATGGCAAGGATAAAAGAAATGATTAGTAGTCGTGGGAGGGGTTCTCCCCTCTTCTCTTTTCCTCCTTCCTTCCTTTTTTTCTTTTTTTTTTTTTCTTCTGCCGGGGGAACAGCGGGGTGGGAGGGGGGTAGGGTAACTAATGTAATAAGTATTGTTTTCGGTATGAAGTCAGGAGAGTTATAACTATGGGTAATTTTGTGGAGTACCTTCGCGGGACAACCTGTGAAGAATTCAAAGAATGTTATAACTTACTATAGGGGGTCCCAAGAACCATATTTTCCTTTGATTTATAGTGGTTATTAAATAAGACAATACTCGAATTAGAAGGTACTACTACTACCCTATGGTCCACTGACAATGTTTTTGTATGGAAATTGGAAAGAAAATTATGGAAGATTAATTCTGTACTTTGTCGGTTTTTCCTATGTACGGTATCAAACCCCTGACTTCCTTTGACAATAAATTTTAATTAAAAAAAAATAGGAAATAGATAAATAAATAGACCGATATATTAGATAGGAGGTAGATAGATAAAAGAAAGATGAGTAGATAAAAACATGTAAGATAGATAGAGATCACTGGAGATAGGTGGTAGAAAGCTTTACAACAAAACACTTACTAGTAAGTAGGTTCTGTAGCTGCTTTCTCAGGCTCCATGTGTCCCGACTGCAAAATAAACACAAGGCAAGGAAGGAAGGAAGATGGCTGCAGGCGAAATCCAGGATATGACACTGCAACCTTCAGCACTGGAGAAATAATTGCAGGAGGAAGAGGAGAGGTTTACCTTATCACGCAATTAGACACCTTATACCCACATGGATTGAACGAGCAATGTAACTTTAATGTGTTTCTATGACATTCTCTTATTAGAGCTAACTTGCTGTATCATCATTTTCAGACAGGTTTTTATTACCATATATACTCGAGTATAAGCCGACCCAAGTATAAGCCGAGGCCCCTAATTTTACCACAAAAACATGGTAAAACCTATATATTTTTTACTCGAGTATAAGCCGAGTTTGGGTTTTCAGCACATTTTTTTGTGCTGAAAAACTAGGCTTATACTCGAGTATATAAGGTATGTAAATTGTTAACAGTTTTTGTACTTATTGCTATTTGTAGGAGGAAGAGGAGAGACAGCATGGGACCTGACAAGGGATCGATTTTCTGATGCCACTGGCATCATAGGGGTTTGAAAGATGAGATAAAACCTCTCCCCACAGAAAACCACTGGATAAGGACCCTTTTACAATGGGGGGCCCTGTCAGTGTCCTGGCGCAGGCAGAACAGTGTGTGACATCACTGTGCCGCAAGCGCCAGGATACGACATCCTGTGCGCTCCGTAGTCTATAGCGGAGCAGGGAACGTAGTGCTCTGCCACAGAAAAAAGTCTGAAAATATAGTTGCCAATTTGCCCACAAGTGGTGGGAACCATTTAATGGAAAAATGCTGGGGGTACATGAACTTGGAACCCACCCGATAATCTGGGCCCGTCTTTCAGTATTTCACAGGATTGTCTAAATGTTCTTGAGAAAAATTTTAACAACTTGGCCTTTTTTCACCTTCCTGACACAGCATTTTTAATTTTTTTTAAATTTGACGCATCTCTTTCTGTGATAATAACTTTAATAACTTTATGTGGTAAACACTTTAACATATCTAGGTGATTTTTTTTCGTGACACATTGTACTTGTGTTTGCTGAAAAATGTAAGAAATATATTAAGTATTTATGTATGAAAAAATGGAAATTTGACAAAAATTACAAAAAAATATATAAATTTTCATAATTCAAAATTTTCTACTTTTTGTAAAGTTATTAATATCACCCAAATAGCTTGATAACTAACATTTTCCATATGTCTGGTTTAAGTAGGCATCATTTTTTTAAACATCATTTGCTTTTTTTAGGATGTTAAGAGGCTTATAATATTAGTTGCGATTTTTCAGATTTTCATGCAAATCATCAAAACCTATTTTTTGAACGACCAATTTAGTTAGAAGTGACATCATTAGGCCTATATGATAGTAAATCCCCCACAAATTATGCCATTTTAGAAACTGCACCTTCAAAATATTCAAAACAACCTTTGGGAAGTTTGTAAACTCTTTTCACTAGGGTTTCATAAGGGTGAAAAATAAATGGAAGTGAAATTAAAAATAAAAAAAAAACAGTTTGAAGGGACTGGGGCAGATTTACTTACCCGGCCCATTCGCGATCCATTGGCGCGTTCTCTGAACAGGATTCGGGTCCGGACGGGATTTATGAAGGTAGTTCCTCCGCCGTCCACCAGGTGGCGCTGCTGCGCTGAAAATCATCTGAACGCGCCGGAATACACCGAGCTGGACCAGGTGAAGGTAAGCGCTTCCCAAGCGACACATTTTCGGTTTTTAAATGCGGCGGTTTTTCCGAATACGTCGGGTTTTCGTTCGGACACGCCCCCCGATTTCCGTCGCGTGCATGCCAGCGCCGATGCGCCACAATCCGATCGCGTGAGCCAAAATCCCGGGGCAATTCAGGTACAATCGGCGCAAATCGGAAATATTCGGGTAACACGTCGGGAAAACGCGAATCGGGCCCTTAGTAAATGACTCCCATTGTGTTCAGTTTTTGGAAGACAAATATGGCTGAAATATTTTTCAGGATGCATTTGGAGAGCCCGAGTGGTACCAAAACAGAGGAGAACCCTATATCAGCATATAAACACACAGTAGGGCTCAGAAGGGAAGAGGGTTGTTTGTCTCAGAAACCAAATTTGACAGAAATTCTTTACATGTGTCAGAATGCATTTGGAGAGCCCTAGTGGTACAAAATAGAGGAGAACCCCAACAAGTGACACCATTTTGTAAAGTACACCACTTTAGTAAGATGCAATATGTGCATTTTAGAAACAACATCTCTTACGGAATTTATCAAGTGGTTTAGTGAGCATTTTGAACATACAGGTGGTATGGTTATGGAATTTCTAAAGTTGGCAGGGTAATCTCTGAGATGGCCACCACCAGTGATGATTTCACAGACTGTCCTGCTCTGTTACCATAGTAATGATCTGTGTAACTGCCATCACTGCATATTGCCTCACTGAGATGATGTCTCACCACAACAGTGGCCATACTGGATGCACAGCAAGAAACTGACTACAGCCAAACATAGTGATGATCACATGACCTGCCCTGGCAGGTGCAGAACATGTGATGTGGACATGTGACCAGCGGCTATCTTCTGTCCTGTGTCTTCTCCACAGGTGCAAAATCAACTGACTAATTAAAGGGCCAGTAGCATTTTAATTCTCCATCATAGTGTATGACCACAACATTTTTCTGCTAAGGGGAGCAAACTTTGATAAATAATTACGCATTAGCTTATATTTTAATGATCCATTTGTCTATGAATTATGCTTATCCCTGGAAGATGTTGCCACTGTGAAATTTTAGCTCTCTGATTAGGAAGCCATGTTTCCTGATGTGAGAAAGACCCAACATGTAACGGATAAACGGCTCTGGAAAGATAAAGCACCAGGAGAATTACACAGGATCTGCTGAAAAATCCAGGAGCTTGGAGGGGAAATAGAAAACTTAAAAAAATCAAACCAACAAGTGACCCTAGTTTGCAGACTACACCCCTCAAGGTTATAATCAAGTGATCAGTTTTACCATACAGTTTTTAAATAATTCCTTTTCCAGAAATTAATGCAAAATGGAGGTTAAATGTACATTTTGTGTAGATAGGTATAAGGTGATGGGACCAACTAAAATGCATTACTCTGTGTGGTACACAGGATGGTATATTCTGAAGCACTCTTTCATGCAGAAGCCCGTTATGTCAGGGCAGGTCTCACAATGATATATAGGGAAGTGTCTGAAAGTCAGAATATTTCTAGTTGCCCATGGCAACCAATCACAGCTCAGCTTTCATTTTACCAGTGTTCATGAATATTTTAACGGGGAGCTGTGATTGGTTGCCATGGACAACTAGAAATATTCTGACTTTCAGACACTTGATAAATCTGCACATGTCCTATCTTTTCCTGTATTACGGCGCCGCGGCCATATATCGCTATGGAGAGGGGTGGGGCTGAGCTGCACTCACCTCCTCCTCCTCTCCCCGCGCTGCCGTGTGCCCGCAGTGCTACGGCGCGGCGGGCTCACGGCAGTGTGCATGTAGCCTAAGAGTTCTCTTTACGGAGACTGCAATTTAAGGCTGCCGTGTAGACGTGTGGATACTTATAGCCATGGACGCTGTACTATGGGTTTCTGGGGAAATATTCAAATAAGGATGGGATAAGGAAAACCATGCCCCTTTTAGCTAAATTCCCTCTTCTAGTAGCAGTCTGGGGAACTCTACCAGGAAAATGTTGCCCTAGCACAGTATGGGGGACCACCTGATCCAGACATATTGGGGCCCTGTCCTTGCTGTCTAAATAAGAGTGCCATCTTTATAGTGTACACAGCCAGCTTTTTGTAGCATATCTTTATTTTCTATTTTGGCTGCAGCACCAGATGTGACCCATGTATTTACTAATACTGGTGTTCTCTCTCTCATAAACCTTAAACACGTGTGGGGATATTAAACTAAAGAAAAAAGACGGCTTCAAAAAACTGTTATATAAAAAGTGATACTGTAATAAAAAAAACTATAGCATTAAAAGTGAAACAATAAAAGCCACTTTTTCTTTTTTCAAATAAAGAAAAAAAAGTACAGCAACAAAAAATAAGCAGATGCTGATCAGCAAAGTGTCAATGATCAGCATTTGCTTGTCGGAGAACACACACAAAAAAATGAAAATATATAGCACACAGAAAAAAGAAAATGAGAACAGATGCCAAACAGCGGTGTGCGCCTCTGATCTGCACTTGCCAGGCACAGGACACACTATTTGGCACAAGTCCAAAACATGTAAAAAATTGCACCAAAAATCTGATCAGGGCTCAGCAGTCACAAGGCACACAATTTGCAATGTGACAGCTTCAAAAAAGACCAAAAACAAAAAAAAAACCCATGCAAATCACCCGAGAGGTCATGCAAGTCTCTGCTCAGTGTTAGGTGGTTACAGGATGCACCTATTAAGGTAATGCAGGGGGAAATGGGCAAAAATAGAGAAGAAACGTCACAATTATCGAGCCCAGGGGCTTAGCATCGCAGGACACACACAGGGAAGGAGGAGAGGTACCAGGAACAGGGATTGGGACAGGGAAACTAGGGATCAGGAAATTTTTGACAAGCAGAGATCATTCAACAGTGAGATCTCACAGCACAACAGCTAATCGCACTGGTGGAGCCCACAAAGTGGCCAACAAGAAAAACATACTGCCTACTGTCTCATACTAGAATGAGAGGTTCAGAACAGTGTTCAGCCCTTTGAACTTACCATCTATGATCCGAGTGACAGATCTGTATAGTTCTGCCAACTGGATATCAATGGGAGGTGGTATGATGTCACTTGGCCTACACCTGTGAAATGATGATGATCATCGTCTGTTTCATCAGAATGCTGTACCATCAGAATATTTAGCAAAATAAGGTTTCATTGGTTTTGAGACTGGTTATAGCCATCATGAGATGTTTCTTGTGTGGCACCTCGGTTATGAGGCAACTTCTAACATAGGAAGCTTTTGCGAGCAGGGCCCTTACTCCCTTTGTTTCATATGACTATTGAATGTCTTATTTTGATTGTATCCCATGATTTGTAAATTGCTGCAGAATATGATGGCACTGTATAAATAAAGATTCAAAAATAAAAAAAATGTTGACTGTAAATGCCTAAACGGATGTCTTTATTTTTGTTATGGTTTGTTCACAGTTTTTTTTTTAGCAGGGCTTTATTGAAAATTCCTGGAAATGTTTTTACATTTATGTTATTTAGCTAAAAAAAATCTGCAACTTATGGTTGGCACAATTTGTAAAAATGGACAAGAGAAAATGTAAAAAATATAATATTTTACTAATATAAATAAAATTTACAACCACTTACATTCATTTATTTATCTCTAGTCAGGAGGTGTACACGTTTAGTAATCCAAAGAAACAACGATCCAGCGCATTAAGTTAAAAGCATCCAAATTTTTTATTGACTCCAAAGTAGGCAAACACATAAAAAACGCACTATAGCACTGCGTCCAGGGTGTAGACTACAGGTACCAGCCTACGTGTTTCCAGCGCATTATACGCTCTTAGTCATGGCTAACACATATCTGAGTGGGGAAGACTTATATTATATATAGGAGACATATGTAAAACCGGAGTTAATACTTAATCTCTGGAGTCTCTAAACATTTTAATGAACATCACGGAGGGAACACCACAGGTTTCACGGCATAGAACAAATTTGCCAGAGCATAAGAGGAGGGGATCGTGTCAAAAATCTCCTTGACAGGGAAGCATTTTGGATGTTACATCTAGATACCAGATTCCCCAAGGGAATGAATTACAAACAGGAATTTATGTTTCATTATTAATATCCACTTTTTTACAAATTTAATCCTGGTATTTACTCCTATATATTACATTTATATATTTATTTATAATTTTTTATTTATATATATATGTAAATATATATATTTATGTCCCAAAAGATATTTTTTCATATTTCTTCATAGGTCCTAGGAGATATTCTTATACCCACCTACTACTGCATTTACCCTAGTAAAGATCCATTATATGTCAGTGCCAGTGACTAAACGTGCATCTTATACAAGCCGTTGAAAGATTAATACTTACTTGGTCATTATAACTATGAATCACGATTTCAGTCTGAGTGGGTTCCCAATTGAGCGTTTATTAAGTAGCCTCACATACTGTGATCTTAGTCTGAATAGGCCCCTAAGTAACAGCGATTTCTGTTCAAATTGACTCACAATTTGTAACATTAGCAATCCTATTCAGTTACTATCCCTTTTTGGAATTGTCGTCATGGGTAAGGTTCAAATATAGAGTAGTGCACTCGATATATATAGCTTTCTGTACATAACGATCTCCATTATATAATGTGTAGTCGTTCCCTATACTCTCTTGTTTTCTCTAGGTATCACCAGCCATTCATTTCCTGTTATGTTAAAATATTATTTCTGCTACATACTTGCTTTTTCCATATGACTGCATGCTCCATTTTACATTTTAATGTTAATCTCAATTTCGTTTATACAGATTTTTATTTTAGATTAAATGAATAAAAGTGTTTTTAATACATTATTATGTAACATACCTGAGCGGAGGATTTAGCACCAAAGCATTATTGTACATCATCTATGGGGGCAAGCTTTTTTTTCCTCCCCCTCTGACGCTTCTTCTGTTTATACAATATAAGTTTTGTAGAAGCCCTCTGTGCTACTAAGACATGTGAAAACCCAATGGTACATAGAAACAATTGTGCAGTTTTATATCCTCTCGCTCCACACCATAAATCTAACCTCTTGCCTACCTCCTGGAGGTGTAAGGTGGTGTGCAGCCTCCTCTGCCTAAAGGCCTCCTCCCCCCCCCTTCTGTTTGGGCGAGACATAGTGGGATTGATGTAAGAGCTGGAAATGAGTTTTATGTTGTATTTGAAACTTGGAAACTCACATTCAGCCTTTGTTCATTCACGATGCAAGTACCCTGCTGGCACTTAGACCATCTTTAATTCCTGTGAAGCCAGAACTTTGGACCTCTATAGAACAAGACACAATCTTCATTTCACTCTGTTCATAGTTTTTACTATACATAGTCTGCATATTAAAACTGCTTATGGGTGATAGTGTCAAGCTTAAAATGTGCCAAGTGCGAAAAGTTGCAAAATACACACAAATAGTAGTTTGTGTTGCCCTTCAGTGCTTTTCTAGGAATCGTGTTCAGCAATTTTAATAATTCTGCACCGGGTATTAATAGGAAATCTGTATTGTGAGCTGAGCCATATTTATATGGGGCGCCGTTTGTTCACAGTGCATTTTGTGACACAGAATCCATTTTGTAAGCACAGAATAATTTTCTGTTCACAAAATATGCTTGAATAATGCTTGAAGACAAAATACATTACACTTGCACAAAACTACACATCTACTTTTAGTGAACACCAAATTTATTTTGTGCTTACATAATAGATTATGTGAACAAAAAAACGATTTTGTGTTTACAGAATAATTTTTTGTAACACAGAATTAAATTTTGTAGACACAGATTTTTTATTTTGTGGCACAGAATAATTTTTTTTTAACAAAATTACTTTTGTATAAGCTTCTTTTCAAAATTACATTTCTGTACTACAAAATGTCGTTCTGTGAGAGAAAACTCTTATTGTGTACAACAAAAACTATTTCTGTGATACAAAATATAATTTTGTGTAACAGAATTCTAATTCTGTACTACAAAATACCATTCTGTGCGACAAAATTCTACTTCTGTACTACAAAGTGCCATTCTGTGTGACCCAGGATTTTATACTGTACTACAAAATAATTCTGTGCGACAAGAAAATTTATACTTCTGTACTACAAAAATGCCATTCTGTGTGACAGCAATTCTACTTCTGTTACTACAAAATACCATTGGTTTGACAAAAATCTTCTTCTGTATACAAAATTATTATGTGTGAGCAGAATTCTACTGTGGACACCAAAACCAGTCTTTGCAACGAATCAGTTTGTACTACTAAAATACTATTTGTGCGACAGAATTCTACTTGGTACTACAAAATGCCATCTGTGACGACAGAATTCTACTTCTGTACTAAAATTGCCATTCTGTGCGACAGAATTCTACTCTACGACCAAAATACGATGCGTGCGACAGAATCTACTTCGTACTTATAATACTATGCTGCGACCAGAAGATCTACTCTGATACAAAATGGCATTCTGTGCGACAGAATTCTACTTCTGTACAAAAAATACTATTCGGTGCGACAGATTTACTTCTGTACTACAAATACATTCTTGCCACAGAATTCTACTTTGTACTACAAAATGGCATTATGTGCGACCAGAATTCTACTTCTGTATACAAAAAGGCAGATGTGAGACAGAATTCTACTTCTGTCTGCACAAAAATCTATTCTGGCGGACAGAATTCTATTCTGTGAGAAATATCTGTCAGTCAAACAGACCAGCCAACCAATAATGCTTCCTTATTCCCAGGTTCTGGAGACAGCCGTGAAGCTCCAACTCGCTGTCAGGCTGGATGTTGTGAGGTCTCCCTGGTCTGCCGGTTGTGGTCTACAGATAGGCAGGGACTGGATGTGTTGATCTCCGCACATTGTATTTCACAGGAAAGTGTCTGCTTCTAGAAGCTACGTACATGATATTTCCGTTGTGGTGTAAAGGACCTTTGATGACGTAATCGCCATGTGACTTGGTGGGAGGAGCCACTCTAGAGTTAAACAGAAACCATGGCGATCCCTGGTAGAAGCTGCAGCCCTGAGGGATAGAGGAGCAATGGAGGCGGCAGTAGAGGAGGTGGGGAGGAGGAGAGGAGAAGTGGGGAGCAGGGAGAGGAAAGGTGGGGGAGAAGCATAGAGAGGAGGAGGAGAAGGGGGGGAGAATGGAGAGGAGGAGAAGGTGGGGAGATCATAGAGAGGAGGAGGAGTGGGGAGGAGAAGGGTGGGAGCATAGAGGAGGAGAAGGTGGGAGCGGGGAGGAGAGGGGGGGGGAGAGGGGGAGGGAGGTGGGGTGGGGAAGATTAGATGAGGAGGAGAAGGTGGGGAGCAGGGAGGAGGAGGGGGGCCCGAGGAATTTGTGTGGCGGGAGGAGTTGTAGGAGGAGGCGGAGAGGAGAGAAGGTGGGGGCAAGGACGAGGAGGAGACTAGGGGGGGCATGACAGGGAGCAGAAGGGGAGAGCTGGTTGCGAGAGGAGAGGGCGGGAGCGGGACTGGGAGGTGTCAGCGGGGGGAGGGAGCTGAGACGCGGGAGCAGGGGAAGGAGGAGGTGGGGTTAAGGGAGAGGAGGATGTAGTGGCTGAGCAGGGAGAGGAGGACGGTGGGGCCTGGTGAAGGGGAGAGAAGATGTGGGTGAAGGAGAGGGTGGGGTACAGGGAGAGGAGGGAGGGTGGGTGAGTACGGGTTACAGGGCAGCAGTGGGTGAACGACCGGATGGAGGAGGCGCGAGCATGGATTGAGTGGAGGCCGCATACCCCTCAAGGAGCATGGGGGGGGTGGGGGTCGAAGGAGAAGGAGAAGCGTGGGAGGCAGGGACGAGGGAAGAAGGGGGAGGAGGGAGAGGAGAAGGTGGGGGTGCTTTCAGGCGAGAGAGGCCCGCCCGCCGGGGGGGAGGTTCCGAGTTCGGAGGACGTTTCGGGAGGGAAGGGAGGGAGGAGTATGGGGAGGGTGAGAGGGCAGGAGGAAGTGGGGAGCGGAGAGCTGCGAAACGTGGGTGGGCAGGTGAGAGGAGGACACGGGTGGGGAGACAGGGCGAGACGGAGGACCTTGGTGGGGTGAAGGGCTAAGGAGGACGGGGGGTGACGGGACGGAGGAGGAGGTGATGGGCGTAGGGGATGCGGGAGAGGTGGGAGAGGAGAAGGGAGGTAGCAAAGAGACGGTAGGGTGGCGGAAGGAGGTGGGAGGAGAAGTGGAGGAGGCACAGGAGATGCTGGGGGGAGAGGAGAGAGGGAAGGTCGGGATGAGACAGGGAGGTAGGACGGTGGGGGGAGAGGCGACGAGGAGGAGGGGGGTGCAGGGAGAGGAAGTAGGGCGGATGGGGGGCAGGAGAGGAGAAGGTGGGGTGAGCGGAGAGGAGGAGAGGTGGGGGCAGGGAGAGGAGGAGGTGGGGAGGTCGAGGGAGAGGAAAATGGTGGGGTGAAGGGAGGGACGGTGGAGTGGAGAGGGGAGTGCAGGCAGAGGAGAGGTGGGAGCGAGAGTGGTGGCAGGTAGGGGGAGCAGGGGAGGGGAGAGGGGGGGAGAGGGAGAGCGAGAGGAGAGGAGAAGGTGAGAGGTAGAAGTGGGAAGAAGGTGGCAGGCGAGATGAGTGGGGGGTAGAGGGAGATAGGAGGTGGGGAGCAGGGAGAGGAGGAGGTGTGGTAGCAGGGAGAGGATGAAGGTGGGTGTGCAGGGAGACGGAGGATGGGGGTTGGATGTGCAGGGGCGAGAGAGAAAAGCACGGGGGAGAGGAGGGAGAGAACGGTGGGGAGAGCGAAGGGAGAGGAGGAGGGGGTAGGGAGTCAGGGAGAGGAGAACGAGTGGAGAGTCAGAGAAGAGAGAAGGTGGGGAGTCAGGGAGAGGGGGAGAGTGGACATGGATTGTAATTGGTGGGTTGCAGGGTGACATGGAATGTAATGTGGGGGTTGCAGAGTGGACATGGATGTCGATGGTGGGGTGCAGGGTTCGACCATGGGCTTTTATGTGGGATGTGCAGGTGCATGGGTGAATGAGTAATGGTGGGGAGGGTGACATTGGAGTAAGGTGGGGTGCAGGGTCACATGGGATGCCTAAGGTGGGGGGCAGGTGTGATATGGATTTGTCAATATGGGGTGACAGGGTGACATGATGTAAAGTGGGGTGCAGGGGTGACATGGAGCGTAATGGTGGTGGCGGTGCAGGGTGACATTGGATGTAGATAGGTGAGGTGAAGGGGGTTGCGGGTGACAGGATTGTAATGTGGGGGGTGCAGGGTGACAGGATGGAAGTGCGGGCGTGACAGGATGATGTGGGTGCAGTTACATGGATTGTAATGTGGGGTGCAGACGGGACATGGATGTAATGGGGGGGTAGGGTGCACGGAGGGAGGTTTTGGGGTTAATCGGTGACAGGATGTTATGTGGGTGTGCAGGGCGGTATGACATGGATCGTTATGGTGGGGTGAGGGGGTTGGAAATGGGATATGTAATATGGGGGTGACAGAGGTGACATGGATGATATGGGGGTGCAGGGGACATCGATTTTGTAATCTGGGGGTGCAGGTTAGATGATGTAATGTGGGGTTCAGATGTGACATGGATGTAGTGTAATATGGGGGGTTGGTGCATTGTGAGGATAGATGTAATGTGGGTGGTTCAGGGTGACATGGATCTATAGTTGTGGGTAGATCAGTGCTACTATGGGATCAGAAGGGGAGCCGCTTCTTTAGCCCATTAGGATTTAGCATCCTTTATATAAAGCAAACTAAATGCTGGAAGGAAAAACCGGGTCCCTTGGCCCACAAGGTTTTGGGTAGTAAGAGATTTCCCATGAAATAAAGTTCTCAATGTTTACACAATAAAGATCATGTTTAACTCCTTACTGTACAATGTCACTCAGTGTTATTGGTGTTTGTTTTAGCTCCATCACTCAGTGATGGGTCGGTTGTGTAAGAATCCAGGGTGAGGGGGGACTCTGAGCAGACACTCTGATCTGTGTGTGAGCGGGGACTCTCTGAGCAGACACTTCTGATCCCTCTGTCTGTGAGCGGGGACTCTCTGAGCAGAGACACTTATGAGTCCTTGTGGCTGTGAGTTCCTGTGAGCTCACAATGGGCTTAGATTATAAGGGTACAGGGGGTTATTACACTTTCATTTTACCTTTGAACATTCAATAGTATCTGACACATGAAAAGAGATGAGACAGATCAGAGCTGATGAGATCCATGAGATGCGCCTATTACACACAATGGGGCAGATTATCAAGCTGTCTTAAAAGTCAGAATTCTAGTTGCCCATGGCAACCAATTGTAGCTCAGCTTAATTTCAACAGTGCTCATGAATATTTTAAAGGGGAGCTGTGATAGGAATAATATTCTGACTTTTAGACAGCTTCGATAAATCTCCCATTGACACTTCAGCACTGCTACATCTCACACACATAGTCAGCACGCGATATGCGTCCCCTCCCCGATAAAGATCTTTTAGGTAGATCTATATGGTAGGTTCCTTATACGAATCTCAGCTAGAATACGGCACGCCATAAAAGTGCGGATGTGCACGGAACACGCATGTAATCACCATACCATAACCCCCCAGAAAAAAAGAACGTGCTTCAATAGAAACATACACAGACCCCCCCCAAAAAAAATAGGCAAAATCTCTATTTCGATATTAGAATGTGATAGTATCACATTAGCAGATTACAAGGAATAACCACCCAAACCAGTAATAGTATGAGACTGTCTGATACTATATACAGGTCACCGCCACACACATCACGACTGTAGTGGCGGATATATCATCATGGTGAAACTAGTCCTCTCTCTCCATCATTGCTGTACCTGAGTGCTTACTCTCTAAATGGATCCTCTCACTCCTAGTTGTCAGTTGGCTCCTCTCCTCATAGTTGTCAGTGTGGATCCTTCTCACCCTAGTTGTCAGGAGCCTCATCCTAGGTTGTCAGGTGGATCCTTTCACTCCTAGTTGTCAGGGGATCTCTCACTCTAGTTGTCAGGTGGATTCCAGTCATATCCTACTTGTCAGGGTGGATCTCTCATCTAGTGTCCGTGGGATCCTTCATCTCCTAGTTGTCAGTGTGGATCCTCTCACTCCTAGTTTCAGTGTGGATCCTTCAACTACTAGTTGCCGACGGGATCCTGTCCTCTAGGTGTCATGGGATCCCTCTACTCCTAGTGTCAGTGTGGATCCTCTCACTCCTAGTTGTCAGTTGGATACCTCGCACTACTAGTGGTAGTGTGGATCTCTCACTTCACTAGTTTTAGAGTGGATCCTGTACTAACTTAGTTGTCAGCGTGGAAATACTCTCCACCCTAGTTGTCCGTGGGGAATACTCTCACTCCTAGTGTCAGTGTGGATTCCTTTCACTCTTAGTTGTCAGCGTGGATCTCTCCACTCCTACGTTGTCAGAGCGGAATACTCTCACTCTACTTGTCAGAGTGGATCCCTCACTCCTAGTTGTAGTTGATGGACTCTCCTACTAGTTGTCAGGTGGATCATCTCCCTCCTAGTTGTCAGTGGGTCATGCGAAGCTCTAGTTGTCAGCGTGTCCCTTGTCAATACTAGTTGTCAGCGGGATCTCAACTCTAGTTGTAGTGTGGACTCTCCAACTCTAGTTGTCAGTGTGGATCCTCTCACTCCTAGTTGTCAGTGTGGATCCGCTTCCTCCTAGTTGACCATTGGCAGTAAAAGGGTTAGGCTACATGCACACGATGTATGCCCGCTGTAGCCTAGTACTGTAGTATGGCGGGCATACATCGGTGCCAGGGAGAGGAGCAGGGGATGAGCGCTGGGGACCGCCCCTCTCCATAGGAATACACAGCACCGTATTCCGGAGAAAGATAGGACCTGTCCTTTCTTTCTACGGACTATGGAACGTTACAATGCCGCACAGACTGCTCCCGTATGGTGCTGTGAGGCGTTTGAAATGTATGGGGAACGTATATATGTGCTGTATATACATCGGCTGTATATACGTCCTCCTTACCTTCGATTGAATGTAGCCTTAAACCGTTCCTAGAAAGGCTATAACAAATGTGCATTTCCCTTCCCCCCCTAGAGATTACATTGTTTATATTACAAGGATTGTGATTGGTCAGAATTGAATTTGAATTGTACCAGGGACTCGTTTATGCTCACATGTTTGGCGGGGGTATATGCATGGGCAAATTTGGCACTAAAATGATCTAATATGGGCTTGACCTTAAATAAACTATCATAACTGGGGTCGTCTCTGGGTGGGCACTGTGTGTTGTCGGTGTAGTGCAAAAACTTATGGATGACTTCAAAGCAAAACCTGCTCATCGCCGTGCGGAACATCGAAATGTGGTACAGAATGTCTATGCTCCAGTATAGCCTATGCTCGATGGCTTCTTTACAATCCCCATAAGAAGTATTATGCCCTAATACTTCTGCATCTCTGCTGCAGTGACAGGGGTCATAAAATGAAGTGGGGTTTTGGGCATATGCTGTGCAGCGTAGAGATTGGTCTGGACTACAATTAAATTCAACAGCTCCTCATCAAAAAGAAAACTTTAAAAAGTCCACAGCTCTGAGCCCTGCCGTGTCAAATTTAATTCCAGGTTGGCCCAAAAAGTCGGGGACCTGAGAGGTATAATTATCTGGGGCTACCCATGTGGGGTCAGTGGAAGCCGCAGACACGTCAATCGCAGAAGTCCCAGGCACAGGAACCCTACGGCGCCTTCTCGGGGTCCTTCCAGGTCACTGGAAGAGGAGCATGAGGATGATGATCGGTAAAAGGGGACATCATCCCCACTAGCTGACTCGGTGTCAGAGGCCGGCATGTTGTATGTCACGATGCGCGTCTTCTGAGACACTGCACGCAAATAAATAAGAATGTGCACCAGAAAAAAACTAGAGAACGTACACGGACAATCCGCACAGATGGCACACACAAAAAATAGATAAGTGCACCCAACTACAGGTACACCTACGGCGCTCTGGAAAAAAATAATACCAGGCACCAAAAAAAAAACCTATGTGCAACGTGCAAAATTGCGCTACAGATGCACCTAGCTTGCACTAAGACAACCTAACTACCACTAAAGATACCGCTATTCACACGGCGCACTGAAAAGTGCGTCCAGTGCAGAACAACGCTAACACAGCGCACTGAAAAGTGCGCTTGGGTTCAGAAGGGACAGACAGGGAAAAAAGGAAGACAAGTGTGATCACGCATGGTGATCACACAGGGAACACACAGGACGCAGGAGGGAACAGATAGGGATCAATACAGATAAGATAGGAAAAATGTGTTTTGGTGCACACAGTAACGCTCTGCTCATCTCTCCAGCGGTACCAAACCAAAATGGTGCCTCTAGAGGAAGGAGCTAAAAACAAGTTTTTTAGCCCAAAAACGCTGCAATCGTAGCGATCAGCGGGCGGGACTGATCCGATTGGTTGGGTGACGTTGGCTGGAGGTTCTACTGCATCAGTCACCTGCATCCCATCGTGATGTCACCACATCACGTGACATGGTGGCACGAGATAGCCCTGGTGCACTTGCGCCATACTAGAACAGTGCTGAGCGCTAATCCCCGGGAGCCAGCACCGTATTAGCAAGGGGTTAATTACTTCATTTATTTGGTAATTTTGTATTTACTAACTTTTTGATGCAACAAAAAATTTCACAGTAAAAGAATGCATTTTGTGAGACAGAATTAATTCTGTGTGACAGAATACATTTTGTGAGTTTTGTATGACAAAATGCATTTTGTCTGACAAAATTAATTCTGTGTGACAGAATGCATTTTGTGAATTTTGTATGACAAAATGCATTTTGTGTGACAGAATGCATTTTGTGAGACAAAATTAATTCTGTGTGACAGAATACATTTTGTGAATTTTGTTTGACAAAATGCATTTTGTGAGACAGAATAAATTCTATGTGACAGAATGCATTTTGTGAGACAAAATTAATTCTGTGTTACAGAATACATTTTGTGAATATTGTAGGACAAAATGCATTTTGTGTGACAAAATTAATTCTGTGTGACTGAATGCATTTTGTGAATTTTGTATAACAAGATGCATTTTGTGAGACAGAATAAATTCTGTGTGACAGAATGCATTTTGTGAGACAAAATTAATTCTGTGTGACAGAATACATTTTGTGAGTTTTGTATGACAAAATGCATTTTGTGTGACAGAATAAATTCTATGTGACAGAATGCATTTTGTGAGACAAAATTAATTCTGTGTTACAGAATACATTTTGTGAATTTTGTATGACAAAATGCATTTTGTGTGACAGAATGCATTTTGTGAGACAAAATTAATTCTGTGTGACAGAATACATTTTGTGAATTTTGTTTGACAAAATGCATTTTGTGAGACAGAATAAATTCTATGTGACAGAATGCATTTTGTGAGACAAAATTAATTCTGTGTTACAGAATACATTTTGTGAATATTGTATGACAAAATGCATTTTGTGTGACAAAATTAATTCTGTGTGACTGAATGCATTTTGTGAATTTTGTATGACAAGATGCATTTTGTGAGACAGAATAAATTCTGTGTGACAGAATGCATTTTGTGAGACAAAATTAATTCTTTGTTACAGAATACATTTTGTGAGACAAAATGAATTCTGTATGACAAAATAATATTGTGTGTGCCACAAAATCGTATTTTGTGCGACAAAATGGCATTTTGTAGTCAAACAATTCTATTTTGTGACACAAAATACATTCTGTTCACACAAAATAAACTGCATCACAAAATTATTTTTGTGCATTCTGTGAAAGTCATTGATTTTGTGCACACAAAAATGATTTTTGTAATGACAAAAGGCAATTTGGGTCGATAAATATTACTTTTGTAACAGATTTTGTGATATCAACATTGAATTCTGTGTCCATAGTATGAAATCTGTCATCACAAAATTAATTTTGTGCCACTGAACACATTTTGTTGCACAGAATACATTCTGAACAAAGGGCGCCCCATATATTTAAGCAGTTGGAGTAAGAGGCCTTGCAATAGCCATTGTTACAACTTTGTTTCAGTTGCTACATGAGGACTAACCTCACTAGGTCTGTTTTGAATCCTTCCCATGAAGGAGCAAAATAACTAGATTAGGAAATCGTTATTTTTCCCTAGTTTGGCATATAGTGAGACTTCTATATTGTATTATGCCATAGGACTGTACTCTTTAATGTATTATTTTATTTTTATATGTCCACTATGATTTGTAAAGTGCCATACAGGCAGTCCCCTACTTAAGAACACCCGACTTACAGACGTCCCCATGTTACAAATGGCCCTCTGGATGTTGGTAATTTACTGTACTTTAGTCCAAGGCTACAATAATCAACTGTAGGAGTTATCAAAGCTGCCTGCAATTAAGATTTATTGTTAATCTTGGCTTTTAAGACAACCCAAAAGTTTTAAAATCCAATTGTCACTGAGACCAAAAAAATTTTGGCTGGCGTTACAATTATAAAATATACAGTTCCAACTTACATACAAATTTGACTTAAGAACAAAAGTGTAGAACCTACTGCCTGTATTAATAAAGATTATAAATATTATTATTTATATTATTATTGTGCAGGCCTCAGAGAGGAAAAAGATCTTTTTCTGACAAATATCTCCATCCAAGAATGAGGTAAGCAGTGAACACAGCCTTCAATATAAAAAATCTAAATTCTGGCTATAAACTTTAAGGTTACAGAGTACCTATGATAAGACTAATCCCTAACACAGCGAGCCACCAGCCTTAGGGTGCAATCCTTCCAAGTATCTATATTCTGGGCTACAATAAGAAAGTTCAGCACCGTCATGTGGTGTACCATCCAAGCCTTCAGGGAAATGTTAGTGGCCCCTGGCCCCCCACTGTGAACACAAATTATTAGAGTAGGAGTAAAAGAAGACTTGCCAGGGGTTGTCATTGATTATGGGGAACCAAGGCCCTGAGGTTCCCTGGCGCAATATCTATAACCCAGGTTAATAAGCACTCAGCAGGTTTACAATGCTCTGTAAAGGGCTCCCTGGGCAGCTTCTGGAGAGCTGCAGTTTCAGGATCCTTTTTTGCTGTAGTGATACTAATTGTTAAGTATGGAGTCAGAAGGGTTATTTTCTGCAAACCTAAAATAACTGTACATTTCCTCCTTCTATTTTCTGCAACACATTAAGCTGTATTAAACAGGCACTTCAATAGGTTAATTTAGGACCGAAACCAACATTGAGCTGTTGTTATTTCTCTCGATGACACAAAGTGAATATAGACAAGATGTGTACATGGAGCAAGATGTGCTAAGCAAGGCCCACAAAAAAATATAAAATCGAGCAAAAAATCTTTAGTCATTTAACCAAGTTAACTAAGGACTTTGCGCCGCACTTTTGTCGAACTTTGCACGTTCTTGTAGTCTAAAACCGCTTGCACAGGTATTTAACAATTGTCTGCGCCGCTATTGTGTTGCATGCGACCCTTTAGTGACGCAGCTGCCCTAGCCTCCATGCGACACAAATTAGAGGGGCGTGTAGGACGCAGGGTTTTTTCACTCATTTCTCGCTCTCCACCTTCAAAAATTCATAACTTATTCATTTTTATGTGTACATAGCTGTGTGAGGGCTTATTTTGTGCGTAACTAATTTTACTTTCCCATGATGTTATTTATTATTCCATGCCATGTACTGGGAAGCAGGAAGAAAATTCCCCATGTGGAAAAATTAAAAAAAAAACGCATGGGCTCAGTTTTTACGACTTTCACTCTGCGCTCCAAATTGCGTTTCAATACATTTTCAAAAATTAAATAAATGTGTACAAAAAAGAAAAAACATTTTTTGCCATCTTCTGACGCTAATAACATTTTCATACTTTGGTGTACGGAGATCGGGGAGGGGAGGGGAAATGAGCCGACATTTTCGTTGCTACCATTTAGAGGACTGTGCGTCATTTTCATCACTTTAAATTACATTTTTTATGTCATGTAAAAAGTCGCATTTTGGAAATTTGGGTGCCATTTCCAGTTTTGGAGGTCACTGCCGGCAATAACCGCACATTTCTAATTTTTACAAATCACTGTGATCGTCATTTTAACAGATAATATTGCCAGTTCTCTGGCACCTTCAAGAGAAGATTCTATATGGAATTCGAGAATTTCTATATGAAAAACTGTTATTCTAGGCGCAAGTAATCCGAACTTATAGCCCTATAAAGTGTTATCCTCTCCAGCCTCTTACCCAACAGGCTGCAGGAAGGAGAAGAAGGAGGGTGCAGAGGTCAGCTTCTCACAGCTCACTGTAAGTGAATTTGATTTTATTCATGTTATTATCCCTCTCTTAACCAGAAAAATCTGATAGTACACTTGCTCTTTGTCATATATAGAGTGAGCTTTTTTATGTAATGGAGGGAGAGGATGAGCATTTGAACTTCTTCACCTAATGTGGCTACATATTTAACAACGTAATTCAGAACTTTTTCAAAAAGTTACGCGTAACTCGAAAAACACACACACCGGAGATATAACATTCCCTTTGTTGCTTATTTTGGTGAATATAAACATGTTTGCATTCCTCACATCTTTTTTCAGGAAAGTACATTTTCTTACAATAAGTAGTGCAAATTTGTACATATTTTAGTGAAAATGTTTCATTTTAATGTAACTTGCATTTTATCACAGCTGCAAAATTGCATGAAGGTGGTTGTATGTATTAATTAAAATGTTAATGTATACATGGTAGGTTGCACATTATCAAAAAAAGTTTTTGACAGGATATGAGCTTTTTATTGTGCTATTTTTAACATATTTGTGGATTTAAATCAAATATTGCATGGTACTTGTTTTATCATTTTTGGAAGTGTAAATTCTTGTTGACGTTGCATGTTGTGGTATTTATAAAACTGCTCACATTAAACCATTACTGCATGTATAGGGTTAAACTGCTGAAATCATGAATATCGCAATACCAGCTGTTCCTGTGTTGATCGCATAGGCTCTGAGTCTGTGTGATTGCTAAGATGTAAATGTACATCAGGATGCAGGAACAGACCACATTTTCTGACATACATGTACATCTTATTGCATTAAGGGGGTTAATGATTTGTGTTTTTCACAAATAAGTGTGTCAACTGTAAATCAAGACAAATGGAATTGTCAGGTTCTCTGATTTTAAAAAATTGGCCAATTTGGGCGGTCACATGGCCACTCGAATCTTCCACTATTTGTGTGTCTCTGGTACAGAGAACTGGCCGGGAGCCAGTAGACTTGAGTCTATGGCAGAGTGAGGGAATAAAATGTTCCTTGCAGTGCCATAGACTGCAGAATGCACTGGTGCTGGCGGCGCAGTGATGTCAAACACTGTGGTGCCTACACCAGTCATCTAACTCCTGAAAGACTGAATCTGACTCAAGAAGATCTCTGCGACTTATATATATATATACACTCACCGGCCACTTTATTAGGTACACCATGCTAGTAACGGGTTGGACCCCCTTTTGCCTTCGGAACTGCCTCAATTCTTCATGGCATAGATTCAACAAGGTGCTGGAAGCATTCCTCAGAGATTTTGGTCCATATTGACATGATGGCATCACACAGTTGCCGCAGATTTGTCGGCATGCAAATCCATGATGCGAATCTCCCGTTCCACCACATCCCAAAGATGCTCTATTGGATTGAGATCTGGTGACTGTGGAGGCCATTTGAGTACAGTGAACTCATTGTCATGTTCAAGAAACCAGTCTGAGATGATTCCAGCTTTATGACATGGCGCATTATCCTGCTGAAAGTAGCCATCAGATGTTGGGTACATTGTGGCTGTGGCGTTGCAACGATGCTCAATTGGTACCAAGGGGCCCAAAGAGTGCCAAGAAAATATTTCCCACACCATGACACGCCAAATTCTGACCCTACCATCCGAATGGCGCAGCAGAAATCGAGACTCATTAGACCAGGCAACGTTTTTCCAATCTTCTACTGTCCAATTTCGATGAGCTTGTGCAAATTGTAGCCTCAGTTTCCTGTTCTTAGTTGAAAGGAGTGGCACCCGGTGTGGTCTTCTGCTGCTGTAGCCCATCTGCCTCAAAGTTCGACGTACTGTGCGTTCAGAGATGCTCTTCTGCCTACCTTGGTTGTAACAGGTGGCGATTTGAGTCATTGTTGCCTTTCTATCAGCTCGAACCAGTCTGCCCATTCTCCTCTGACCTCTGGCATCAACAAGGCATTTCCGCCCACAGAACTGCCGCTTACTGGATGTTTTTTCTTTTTCGGACCATTCTCTGTAAAACCCTAGAGAGGGTTTGTGCGTGAAAAATCACCAGTAGTACGATCAGCAAGGTTCGAATAATCCAGACAGCCTTTCTGGCACCAACAACCATGCCACGTTCAAAGGCACTCAGATCACCTTTCTTCCCCATACTGATGCTCGGTTTGAACTTTAGGAGATTGTCTTGACCATGTCTACATGCCTAAATGCACTGAGTTTGTCCGCCAGTGATTGGCTGCATTAGAAATTAAGTGTTAATGAGCAGTTGGACAGGTGTACCTAATAAAGTGGCCGGTGAGTGTATATGCAGTACATATTACAGTATTTTGTTAAAACTCATAAGTAAAATCAGTTAATTTATTCATAATTGGGGCTCTATATATTTCCTCAATAAAGGCTGGAGCCATGGGTTCTTCTTGAGCTGTACAGCTGGAAGAATTTAATATATCATTTCCTTTCAAGCTTTTTCAAAGAACATTTATAGAAGCTTCTATCATGCTTTGTTTTTCTAACCTCAGCTTTTGTGAGGTTTTCAATTTTTGGAATCAGCAACTAATGAATCATTATCCCCTTGTTTCAAGGCCTGAGAGCTGCAGAATTTTATCATTTTTTACCCTGAAAATACAACATGCATGAAGTTCTGAATGAAACACCTGTTAGAGTTGTGATTTATTGCTCATGTACAGTTAAAATGAAGTTATCCTGCACATTTTTTTTATTGAAACTCCACTGTATGCTTTCCTAAATATTTGTAGCATCTGTTTCCTGCCTGGAGCTACTTATAAGACAGCATCACCCTGCTGTGTAATAAGCACAGGAACAAGAGGGTCAAATATGTGCCCTGTGGGTTTTAGCCTTTGTTATATTTTTGTGTAGCTGTAAAGGAAGTACAGGTGCAATTACTTCCTGTTCTGGGACCATTCAAACATTAACCACTTAAATGCTGAGTATGAAAAAATGGAGGCACACATTCCTTTACTTGCTGTGCCATAGGTTGAGCAGTATACAAAGCATATAAAAAGTCACTGCATTGCTATCACAACAAAACACAACACAGTTTTTATCTTTCACATTTATGGGCAACAACTGTAGAGTTTATCAGGCACAGTCTTGTATTAAGTCCTAGTTCACATCTTTATGGGACATTTCATTTTTTACTCACTTATGAAGTCTAAACAATTGGCAAATCTTTAATAAATGAAGTGCAACAAATCACATTGGGGCAGATTTACTTACCAGTCCCTGCGCGATCCTCGAGGAACATTCCCTGCCGAGAATGCACTGCTGCCGCGATTCGTGTGTCCGATATCCTGCATCTGTCGCTTCCCCGATCAGGTCCGCCAGAGTTCTCCTTCTTCTTCCCGGTGTATGAAAGTGCTTGGCTTGTGACACAATTTAATTGATGAATCCTGCGGTTTGTCTCCGAATCCATCGGATCGTCCAACAGCCCACCCCCGATTAGTGTCGCATGAAAGCCAGCGCGATTCCGACACAATCCGATCGGGTGCGGCACAATCCCCTTTCAAATCGCTGTCCCGGACCCTTAGTAAATAAGCCCCATTGATTTTGATGGGGTCTGGCAGACTTGGCTGAATCTGTGACTGAGGTTGCTTATGGAATTTATGAAAAAATATGTGAACATATTCAAATTTTTATATGAGTACTTTAAGCAAAACACTTTATTTTATGCTGTCAAAATGGCCACAGCTTTATTTTAATCAAAGGACTAAAACAAGCAGTGGAAGGGTCAGGTGATGTGCAAGGGGTGGAATTCATCAATGCTGTGAGATACTTGTCATTAGGCTTCTTGAAAGTCTTGCTTCAAGTTTAGGGGGCTGCCTTACAATGTAGCCAAATGAGGCAATGTTTTTCTTATCCCATCCTGGAAAACATATTTGCATATTTCCCAGAATCCTCCACTAGAGCATCAGAGGCTGTAAGTCTCCACACGACTGCAAGGTGGCCTTACATGATACATATACCTGGATCTTCTGCTGAGCACCGCAGGCTGTGTAGACTGTAGTTTTGTGCCAAGTTCATTGTGCCTGCGTTTGTAGCTGTCCTGTAAGATGTTGCCATCTGTGTACTGTGCCGACCCTATGCAATTGCTCTAGGAGTGGACTTTATGTGAGCATGCAGCGTGCAGGGATCTGAAGCCGGAACAATGGAAGCAAGAAGAGAACCTGCATGTGGTTTCAGAAAGGTGAGTACAGAGTAAATTCTTTTTAATAGGCTTGGCATAATTGGCGCAGGCTATGTACCTGGCTATATACTGGGGCAGGGCTGCTGTATATATACTAATGGACATGGGCTGACTGGCTATATACTGGGGGCAGGGACTGCTGGATATAAACTAGTGGGCATGGGCTGCCTATGTATGGAGAGCAGGGGCTGGCTATATACTGGAGGCAGGGGATGCTGGATATATACTATTGGCATGGGCTGGCTCGCAATGTACTGGGGTATGGGCTGGCTTTATACTAGGGGGCTTGAGCTGTCAGGCTATATAGTAAGGGACATTGGCTGGTTGGCTATATAATGGGGAGCATGGTCTGGCACTATATATACTGGGGAGCATGGGTTGGCAGGCTATATACTTAGGAGCATGGGCTGCCAGGCTGTGACCAATGCATTTTCCACCCTAGGCTTATACTAAAGTCAACAGGATTTCCCAGGTTTTTTTTTTAATTAGGGTCCTCGGTTTATACTCTGGTAGACTTGTACTCGAGTATATACAGTATATACATTTGTTTTTTAACTAAAGCCATAACATTTATGACCATAGTTAGAAAATCGCTGACCTTCAAGGAGCCATCCAACAGTGCTTGGGAAAGGAAAAAACCCCTGTGGTGGAAAACTTCAGTTCCTTGGGCTTAGTATGTTAATGACCAGCTCAACTCATCATACAGTAGTCATATAAAAATAAAAATACTGCAACAAATAGCATCCAATAATTCTTACATCATAACTAGAGATGAGCGAACACACTCGTCCGAGCTTGATGCTCGTTCGAGCATTAGCGTACTCGAAACTGCTCCGTGCTTGGACGAGTATTTCGCCAGCTCAAGAAAATGGCATCTCCCGCGGTTTTGATTTTTGGCGGCCTGAGACAGAGCCAATCACAAGCCAGGAGACTCTGCACTCCACCCAGCATGACGTGGTACCCTTACACGTCGATAGCAGTGGTTGGCTGGCCTGATCATGTGGACCCTGGAATAGACTAGCCCCTTGCCCCTGCACGCTGCTCGGATCATTCTCTGTCTGGACGCCGTTAGGGAGAAGAGCTGCTGCTGGTCAGGGAAAGCGTTAGGGTGTTTCTATTAGAAGTAATGTTAGGCAAGTGAGTATTCAAGAACTCACGACCTTCTAGGGCTACAATAGCGTTATAATTTTATTTTTTGTTGTTTGCTTTGGCTGGCCTTGAAGGCACTAGTATGCAGCAGTACCATATTGTGGAGGAATTTGCAGGGAGATTTGGCGACCGCGTTTGTTTAGCTCTTAGTGACACACATATCCGCCTCAAACAACCGAAGTGGGACAATTTATTAGGGGTTTTGATTTGAATTAGGCACAGTCTGCTGATTTATTTTTTTTTACGTTTATTTTTTTTATAACCCAAGTCATCAGGCACAGCACAAATCCATTTGTGTGCTGTCAGTGTAGTTAGAAACTAAGCGTAGCAATAGATAGCATCGTTTTGTTTAAAAAAAAAAAAAAAAAAAATTTACAGTTTACACTTTAATTTGAAAATGTTTACCCGAGGGCTAGGGTTAGAGGACGAAAGCGTGGACATGGGCATCCAACCACTGCAGGGTGTCAAGGCCGTGTCCTGGGTGGGGTGAGACACACCCTCTGATGAGGGACAGGGAACGCCGCAGAGCTACACTCCTAGGTTCATGTCTCAAGTTACTGGGACTAGTGGTAGATAGCACTGCTGAGGCCAGAACGTGTTTAACAGGTATGTTGTGGATTGCCGACAATGCTTTCTAGCCATTTTGTCCATTACATCCTCTTCCACGACAGTTCACCACCCATGTCACCACGAAATCAGTCACTCCTCCGACTCCCCTCCACCTCTTATGCCTACCTTCCCCCAGGTCCTTGTCCCCTCCCAGGGAAATTGGCATTTGAACTATTGACGCATACTCTGAGGAACTGTTTCTCCTGGATTCCATAGACCCTCGAGTCAAACCACTTGTCGGTTGCTGCTGAGCTCAGTCCGCCTTGCCCAGGTTTTCCATCCGTACCCGCTCGAGCGTGGTTGGGGCTGGTTGATGAATGACACTATGTGGAACAAGTTGTGTAAAGAGTGCGGACGGGCGTAGACACGGTTGTCAGACACGTCCGGTTGGAAGTTGCTTGTCAGGGCAGGAAGTTCCGAGGGGGGAGATGAGGGATCGGAATGGGATGGTGAGTGTGTCCGGCGGTGTTACAGACCCAAGGGCTGTATAAGGCGTGTGTGAACACAGTGCTTCTTGAGATGGAGGCGAGTCCTTATACCAGAACAGGTGGAAGAGGCAGTGGTGGGCCAGACGGAGAGGCGGCAGAGCTGGGCATCAGCGCCCAATATGTTTCACGTAGTTTTCAACTCCCGTGTGCGACGGGCCTAGATTTTTCAGAAGTCTGGATTTGGTATCTTTTAAAAAAACACCGGATGACCGACGGTACTGTGGTGTGCACATCTGTTGCTCAACTTCAGCGATCAGCATGCGGGTTTCCACCAACTCTAGCCACTTCAACCACTCCCACCATTTTGCGCGGGCTTGAATGCTATACAACCCCATCACGTCCAATTTGGCACCAAGCCGTCCTCTAGCCCCACCGGGCACCATCAACCTTCCCTGATGCTCTCCCCTGTGTTCATCTGCCTAGTCAGCCCACTGCCCAGGGACCATTCGGCCCAAACACCGTCCCGTGGCGAAAACCCATCTCGCCTCCACGATTCTCCACAGTCCACACCAGCGTTACGTCTCCATCCATACCCCAGATCGGATTTGGAGCGCAAAAGTGATAGTATATAGTGTTCAACCCACCACAACAACCCTTATTCCCATTCCACATCCACATCTCCAAACTGCTTAGCCTGGAAGGCTCGCCCATTATAGCTGGTAGAACCGAGGCCTTTCGAAACTCCTCATGGCGCGGTTGGCCGCCCTTCGGTATTCGTCATCCCGCAGCCGCCCATCTTACGTCTTTACGCCGGTCGTGCCGTCCCAGCCGCCTTATGCACAATGACACGTGTCCACGACAACACCCATCCGTGTCCTTTCTGACCAATCGCCGTTTTTACAAGTTCCACCTGACTCACGTACAAGCCTGTGTATTTGAGAGCATTTGTTACTGGGCCCCAGGGCTACCCTTATATAAGAGGAGTGGACTGGATGTCATATATCTGTCAGGTGCTGAGTAAACTTTGAGGAGTCACCACAGATGGTCAGTGGTGATGCCGCCATGCATCACCTCACCATCCCTCTGCTTGGCCTGTTGAAAAACTCTCTCGGTCAGCATGAAGTCGGAAGCTTTTGCGCTCGTCACAAGTAAAGGGGGAAGAAGATTCCTTGTTGATAGCCAAGCACCCTCAGTCTGTTCTCAGCGCAGGAGGTGGAGGAGGATGAGGAGGAAGAGAAAAATGTTGCGAGACAGAAGAGGGGACCATTGTTCAGTCCTTCACTGTTCAGCATGTTAGGGCAGAAGAAGAGGAGTTGGAGGAGGAGAAATGAGAGGTCGGGCCAGTGAGGGGGAAATTCTTGCGCGTTGGTACTCTGGCGCATATGGCAATTTCATGCTAGGCTGCCTATCCCGTGACCCTCGCGTTCAAAGATTTATTCAGTCCAGCACGTTACTGGGTATTCACTCTCCTGGACCCAAGGTACAAGCAAAATCTTTCCACTCTCATCCTGGAGAGGAAGAGAGTGTGAGAATGCATGAATACCAGCAGGCCCTGGTGCACAAGCTGAAACAGTATTTCCCTTCTGACAGCGCTAGCGGCAGAGTGCGTACTTCTGCGGGATAAGTAGCGGGGAGAGTAGGCAAGCAGGCAGCTTGTCCAGCACTGGCAGGGGTACGCTTTACCAGGCCTTTGCCGTTTTTATGTCACCTCCAGCAAGACACTGTCACCTGTCCCCAGTCTCGGCAGAGTAGGGCTGATCTTTCCGAAAATGGTGAGGGAGTACGGAGCTGACCATACCATCATCCTAAATGATCACACAGCTCCCTACCAACTACTAGGTTTTCAAGCTGGACATGTGGCACAACTGGTGCTGTACGCTCTGGAGGTTTTCTTGCCTGCCCTGCCGCTACCACCGTCTTGTCTGAGCGGTTTCAGTGCAGCTGGTGGCATCATCACCGTAAGCGTACACGCCTGTCGACTGACAGCGCTGACAGGCTGACGCTTATCACGATGAATAAAGCCTGGATTTCTCAGGATTTCCATTCTCCCCCCAGGTGAAGGAAGCTCAACCTGAATAATGCTATCCTCCTCCTCATTTTCCTCCTTCTCCCCTCTTTGTAACCTAAAGCAAGAGAAATGGCATTATTTTTTACCAGGCCCAACTGGCTCTAGCTATAGTACTCTATATATTTAATTTTCGAAGGGACACTACCTGTCCGGTCCTCTGTTTAAACAATTTTTGGGAGTGCCACATACAGACACTCAATCTATTTCATTTTTCTGGGGACTCACCTACCTGCTCCTCTGGTTTGAAAACTTTGGACTGCCACATACAGGCACTCAATTTATTCTAGGCATCCTCCTCGTTAACTTTGAATGCAATACTCACTCCATTAAGTTGTCTCATAGCAGCCTCCACATGTTGTCTTTTTAGCTGCCCCCACACGTTGTCCATATAGCGGCCTCCATACATCGTCCACTTTCAAACGATCTGTGTCAGGCTAATTTTGGGTGTTTCATGGCTTCCACATCAAACTTGTTAACTTTGTCGCCACCCTGCTGTGTTAACACACAAAATATTCTGGCAACTTTTATCATTTATCCGATATTATTTCAGGCGCTTCTTGCGCCTCTGTTTACATTCCCCTCCCCCCCGATAACCCACTTATAAGAACACTACTACACTTGATCTTATACAAAAGGTTCTTAGAAGTGCTGTTTGGGGAGTAGCCAAGACAGGGGCATGGATAGGCGAAAGCCGCCTGGCAGCGACCGCCAGCTCCATCCCAAGATCCAACTAACATAGTTTTAATTTAACGGCAGCACCTTATCTCTACTACTACTTCACTGCCTCCAAACATCGTCCCCTTATCAAACGAGCTGTGTCAGGCAATTTTCAGGTGTTTCACAATACGATAGTGGAACTCGGCCCACTGTCGCCGCCATGTCTGGAACCTGAAGTTGCAATCATAGCAGCGACAATATGGATGCCCCATAACTGTCGCTCTTAATCATGGAACCATTTCCGAAAAAACAATCAAAAATTAGAACCACTATGCTATTCCATTATTCCTAGGTGAAATAATTCAAACGCCCCCCGCCGCCTTGAAAATTATAATTTTTTCAAAGTAAACGCTTCTGCTGCCCCCAGGCCCATTTTTGGTGGGGAGGACCCGAGAGAAGGGGCTTGGACCGCAAGGCTCGTCTGGCAGCGACACCGCCAGCTCCATCCCAAGATCCAACTAACATAGTTTTAACTGCAGGCACCTTTATCTACTACTACTTCACTGCCTCCATACTCGCCCCTTATCAAACAAGCTGTGTCGGCAGAATTTTTCAGTGTTTCACCAGATACATATGGAACTATGGCCCATCTGTCGCCACCATGCTGGAGACCTGAAGTTACAATGATAGCGCGCAATATGGATGCCCCATACTGTCGCTCTTAATCATGGAAGTCATCTCCATGGCTGCCTCCACATGTCGTCCCCTTATCAAACAGCTGTGTCAGGCTCATTTTTCGGGTGTTTCCACCGATACGTTATGAACTTGGTCACTATGGTCGCCACCATGCTGTGTTATTCGACTAAATATACCGTCACCTTTTGTTGACTAGGAAATAATTTCAGCGCTTCTTGCTCACACGATCCTTTGTTCCTCTGCCACCCATTGTGTTGAAGCTTAGTCCATTTATGTGATGTCGCCATGACACTCTCTAGCCTGCCCGTTGCTGCGCCGCTGCCTTGCATGCCGTCCCCTATAGTGTCAGGGTCAATTATGGATGTTTTAGATGCTATCTAGCCTCATTCGGTCACTCTGTCATGGCCATGCTTGTTGCCCCATAATGTTGGGATAATGGTTCGATTAAGCAGCCTCGAGGCATCCATGCATGCTGCCCCTGCTGTTTCCTGTCCATTTCCCGTGTGTTTCCATCCTTTTCTGAGGTTTCCCAGGTGTTTGGCCAAGCTTCCCTGTGCAGAGCCTTGGTCCCCCCTGGAAAAATGCTCAAGTCTCCCATTGACTTCAATGGGGCTCATTATTCGAGACAGCACTCGAGCATCGGGAAAGTTCGTCTCGAATAACGATCACCCGAGCATTTTAAGTGCTCGCTCACTCTAATCTAAACATGTAGTTATTAAATAACCAGGTGTAGAGTGTAGATCTAACAAGGCTGATGGGAGGGACATGTTTCCTTTTCTTTGTTCTGATGAAAGAAAAAAAGGAAGAAGGAGACATGACTCAGAAGGACATCTACTCCGTAGCCCCACCCTTCTCACAGTATTAGACACTACAGGGTCTTTCCTATAAATTTGCTTAACTAACACTGAAATGCAGTTTTATAGTCCCCTATTTCCTCAAGTCATGCCTTCCTTTGCTTTTGATTCCAGGGGTGTTTTTCACCTGGGCGTTAGTACTCTAGCTTACTCAATTTACATTGACTGTACATTTTTGGTGCTAGTATCTTTATGGTGTGAGATCGCAGTGTGCATTATTACATCACTATTTTAGTACTTTGTCTTTTGTCAAGCTATGAATATGAAAACTGCAAATCTATTGTGATCATTCGTTGACCATTGAGCAGAGATGGAACATAAGGGCTTGAGTAGATCTCCTAATTTCATCCACCTGGGTAGACAATAATGGCTAATGATGAACAGGCTAACTGGATATGTAAAGTTTTTGGGAAATAATATTGATTCTACTCAAATAGAGTTTATTGGGACGCATTAAGTACATATGCAAGCAATGATGGCAAAGGAACATTTTTGGTAAAAGGAAGCCTTTTTGAACACTTAAGAGAGTATGCACTAAGTACAGAAAGCGTACATAGGTCTCCTACAACAAACTTGGATTTTTTGAAAGCCGTGAAAAGAGTTATGATGTCATATTACCAGCATCAGGGGAGTCCTAGGGGTCATTTATCTTATCATCTGTTTGTTTTTTGCCTGTTTTTTTCCGCCTTGCTACTTTTTACTTATCAATCTTAAGTTTCTCTTGTGTTAAATAGGTTTTTTTTCAGATCTATTTTTGTTACAAATGGTCGTTAAAATGTCGGCACCAAATGTCTCAAGTCACTTCTTTTCCATTTTCTAAGTTTTCCTAAGTATAGTTTTTCTCTGATTTTTTGGCGCCAAAAACGTCACAATTTTGAACAATTTGAAATGATAAATGTCATTTGAGACTTTAGCACTCTCGAATAGAATAAATGTGTCTTACTGACAAAACAAAAATGTTCGGTGGACATTTCAAAATGTCCCCAAAAAGGCGAAAAATTTGCAACAAGCCAAAAAAATCTCTAAAAAGACATAAAATAAGTAATAAAATAAAAACTCAACACAGTTAAATACATGTAGGGTGAATTGATATCTCTTCCATATTCCATTGTGTGTCGATACAGAGGAATATATTGGACCCCCATTAACACTGGAAGAGCTTACTCTAGCTTTCAACTTTTTTCGTGTTTGGGTTTGGACGGCCTTCCGTTGAATATTAGGAAATTGGTGTATATTTGTTGGCCTCATGTTGTGGGTACCTACCTTGTTGTCAGTCAAAGTTAATAATACAAAAACCTCCCACATATTTGGTACACGACTCTGCGTCCTAACAATCTGTTTAATAAACATATGTACTGAGCTGGTTGGCGAACGCCTAAAAAAAAAGGGTACTAATTATGAATGAGTACCCTTTAAAAAATGCTCTAAAATGTGATTTAAAAAGTTACGTGCTGAAAAATAGACCACTAAAAAGAACATGCTTCTCACTATAACCTTCGTACCATTAAAAAGTTATGCATTTGAAAAGATGGTGATGCTAAAATTAACAACATTTCTATTTTCTCCAATTATTTTTTTATGAGTAAAATTGGAAAAACAAATCTATATAAATGAGTATTTTCGTAACTTGTGGCGACCCATAGAATAAAAATAATATATTTTTATGGTATGGTGAACGGCCCAAAACAAAATCTTCTAAAAATTGATGGTTTGCATTTCCTCCACACAAAAAGTTAATAAAATCTCACCATTTATATAGATGCCCCAAAATTAATGTACCAGAAAGTGTATCTTAATGTGTGCATTATAAAAAAATAAGCCCTTATAGGTCCACATTAGAGATACAAGCACTAAAATGCCGAGTTCTCTCTCGAATAACGAACCCCATTGAAGTCAATAGAGAGACTCGAGCAGTTTTCAGGGGACCCAGGGTCTGCCCAGGGAAGCTTGGCCAAACACCGAACCCACCTCAGAAAATGATGGAAACCCACGGAAATGGACAGGAAACAGCAGGGCAGTCATGCATGGATGCCCAAAATTATGGGCAACAGCATGGCGATGACTTAGTACCAAATGAGCTAGATGCATCTAAAACATCTAATAATTGACCCTGACACTATAGAAGACGGCATGCAGAGGCATCGGCACAGCGGCATGCTAGAGAGTGGCAGGCAAACATACCCCAAATGGACTCAGGCTTCAAACCATGGTGGCAGAGAGGACCTAAAGGAGGTGAGCAAGAAGCGCTGAAATGATTTCCTATATGAACAAAAGGTTGACGGTATATTTAGTCGTAACACAGCATGGTGGCGACATAATGACCAAGTTCAATCACAAGCCAGGAGACTCTGCACTCCACCCAGCATGACGTGGTACCCTTACACGTCGATAGCAGTGGTTGGCTGGCCTGATCAGGTGACCCTGGAATAGACTAGCCCCTGCCCACGCTGCTCGGATCATTCTCTGTCTGGACGCCGTTAGGGAGAGAGCTGCTGCTGGTCAGGGAAAGCGTTAGGGTGTTCTATTAGAATAATGTTAGGCAGGAGTGATTATACAAAAACTCAACAGCCCTTCTTAGGGCTACAATAGCGTTATATATTTTATTTTTTGTTGATTTGCTTGTGGCTGGCCTTAAAGGCACTAGTAGTGCAGCAAGTACCATATTGTGAGGAATTTGCAGGGAGATTTGCGACCGTTGTGTTTAGCTCTTAGTGACACACATATCCGCCTCAAACACCGAAGTGGGACAATCTATTAGGGGTTTGATTTGAATTAGGCACAGTCTGCTGATTTATTTTTTTTTACGTTTATTTTTTTTTATAACTCAAAGTCATCAGGCATTGTTTTCATGGCTTCCACATCAAACTTGTTAACTTTGTCGCCACCCTGCTGTGTTAACCACAAAATATACTGCCAAACTTTTATCAGTTACCGATATTATTTCAGCGCTTCTTGCGCATCTGTTTACATTCACCTCACCTGCCATTAGCAAGCCAATTGCTTATAAGAACAGTACTGCACTTGATCTTATACAAAAGGTTCTTAGAAGTGCTGTTTGTAGCCCACGCCTGCTTTGAAAATTATAATTTTTTCAAAGTATGCTATTCCATTATTCCTAGATGAAATATTAAAACGACCCCGCTTGCTTTGAAAATTAGAATTTTTTCAAAGTAAACGCTTCTGGCCCCCAGGCCCATTTTGGGTCGGGAGGAGCCGAGAGGCAGGGGCTTGGACAGGAGAAAGCTCGCCTGGCAGCAGACAGCCAGCTCCATCTCAAGATCCAACTAACAAAGTTTTAACTGCAGCACCTTTAATCTACTACTACCTTACTGCCTCCATACATCGTCACCTCAGCAAATGAGCTTTGTCAGGCTGAATTTTCGGGTGTTTCACCAGATACATAATGGAACTCGGCGCATCTGTCGACGCCATGCTGGAGACCTGAAGTTGCAATCATAGCAGCGCAATATGGATGCTAGATACTGTTGCTCTTAATCATGGAACCATTTCGGAAAAAACAATTAAAAATAGAACCGCTATGCTATTCCATTATTCGTAGATCAAATATTCAAACGACCCCACTTGCTTTGAAAATGATAATTTTTTGAAAGTAAACGCTTCTGGCCCCCAGGCCCATTTTGGGTGGGGAGGAGCCTAGAGACAGGGGCTTGGACAGGCGAAAGCTCGCCTTGCAGCGGACCGCCGGCTTCATCCCAAGATTAGGCAGCCTCAGAGGCATCCATGCATACTGCCCCTGCTGTTTCCTGTCCATTTCGCCTCCACGATCCTCCACAACATCCACCAATGTCCCCATGCGCAACTTTCAACTGTCTATACCCCAGACGCTGGAGCGCGAGAGTAAATACAACACATCCTCCCCTTATCAAACGAGCTGTGTCAGGCAGAATTTTCAGGTGTTTCACCAGATACATAATGGAACTCGGCGCATCTGTCGCCGCCATGCTGGAGACCTGAAGTTTCAATCATAGCAGCGCAATATGGATGCCCCATACTGTCTCTCTTAATCGAGCTGTGTCAGGCTCATTTTTCGGGTGTTTCACCAGATACGTTATGGAACTTGGTCACTATGTCGCCACCATGCTGTGTTATCGACTAAATATACCGTCAACCTTTTGTTGACATAGGAAATCATTTCAGCGCTTCTTGCTCACCTCCTTTGGTTCTGCCACCCATTGGTTTGAAGCCTGAGTCCATTTAGTGTATGTCGCCATGACACTCTCTAGCCTGCCGTTGCTGCCGCTGCCTCTGCATGCCGTCCCCTATAGTGTCAGGGTCAATTATTGGATGTTTTAGATGCTATCTAGCCTCATTCGGTCACTCTGTCATGGCCATGCTGTTGCCCATAATTTTGGCATAATGGTTGTCATGGCGACATACACTAATGGACTCAGCTTCAAACCAATGGGTGGCAGAACCAAATGAGGATGAGCAAGAAGCCGCTGAACATGATATTCCTATGTCACAAAAGGTTGACGGTATATTTAGGGGCAAAAAAAAAATCGATCACAGCATGTGCGAATAGTGACCAAGTCCTAACGTCTCTGTGACACACCCGAAAAATGAGTCCTGACCAGCTTGTTTGATAGGGGACGACATGGAGGCGCCTGGAGATGACTTCCATTATTAATAAGCGACAGATGGGTCATCCATATTGCGCTGCTATCATTGTAACTTCAGGTCTCCAGCATGGTGGCGACAGATGGGCCTGTTCCACATGTATCTGGTAGAAACACCTGAAATGCTGCCTGACACAGCTTGTTGCAAAGGGGACCGATGTATGGAGGCAATTGAAGTAGTGTAGATAAGGTGCGGCCGTTAAAACTATGTTAGTTGGATCTGGGATGGGAGCTGCTGGCGGTCCGCTGCCAGACACGAGCTTTTCGCCTGTCCATGCACTCTCTAGCCTGCCGCTGCTGCCGCTGCCTCTGCATGCCGTCCCCTATAGTGTCAGGGTCAATTATTGGATGTTTTAGATGCTATCTAGCCTCATTCGGTCACTCTGTCATGGCCATGCTGTTGCCCATAATTTTGGCATAATGGTACGATTAAGCAGCCTCAGAGGCATCCATGCATGCTGCCCCTGCTGTTTCCTGTCGATTTCCGTGGTGTTTCCATCCTTTTATTAAGCAGCCTCAGAGGCATCCATGCATGCTGCCCCTGCTGTTTCCTGTCCATTTCCGTGGTGTTTCCATCATTTTCTGAGGTTTCTAGGAGTTTGGCCAAGCTTCCCTGTGCAGAGCCTTGGTCCCCTTGAAAAATGCTTGAGTCTCCCATTGACTTCAATGGGCCTCATTATTCGAGACGAGCACTCGAGCATCGGGAAAAGTTCGTCTCGAATAACGAGCACCCGAGCATTTTAGTGCTCGCTCATCTCTAATCACTAGATATAACTGGAGAATAAGTTTACAGCTACAGCTGCTATAGCTGTGTCTAACATAAACAGAGCTGAGGTGCTATGTTTAAAGACACATAGATACACAGATGTATGATTGATATGTATGCTGTTGGACTCAGGCTTCAAACCAATGGGTGGCAGAGAGGACCTAAAGGAGGAGAGCAAGAAGCGCTGAAATGATTTCCTATGTGAACAAAAGGTTGACTTACACGTCGATAGCAGTGGTTGGCTGGCCAGATCAGGTGACCCTGGAATAGACTAGCCCCTGCCTGCGCTGCTCGGATCATTCTGTGTCTGGATGCCGCGAGGGAGAGAGCTGCTGCTGGTCAGGGAAAGCGTTAGGCTGTTCAATTAGAATAGTGTTAGGCAGGAGTGATTCTACAAGAACCCAACAGCCCTTCTTAGGGCTACAATAACGTTATACTTTTTTTTTCTATTATTTGCAGCTAGTACCATATTGTGAGGAATTTGCAGGGGGACTTGCTACCGTTGTGTTTAGCTCTTAGTGACACACATATCCACCTCAAACACCAAAGTGGGAAAATTTATTAGGGGTTTGATTTCAATTAGGCACAGTCTGCCATTTACTTTTTATTTTACGTTTATTTTTTCATAACTCAGCGTCATCGTTATATATTTTATTTCTGGTTGATCTGCTGGTGGCTGTCCTTGCTGTAGTGCATCTACTACCATATTGTGAGGAATTTGTAGTGAGACTTGCGACCGTTGTGTTTAGCGCTTAGTGACGCACATATCCATCGCAAAGACCGAAGTGGGAAAATTTATTAGGGGTTGGATTTCAATTAGGCACAGTCTGCCATTTCCTTTTTATTTTACGTTTATTTTTTCATAACTCAGCGTCATCTCATCTGGCATAGCAGTGTGCTTTCATACTTGGCTAGAAAATAGCCATATCAATAGGATACATACATGGTCCCCTTATCAAACGAGCTGTGTCAGGCAGAATTTTGGGTTGTTTTCATGGCTTCCATGTTAACTTTGTCGCCACCCTGCTGTGTAATCCACAAAATATACTGGCAAACTTTTATCATGTACCGATATTATTTGAGCGCTTCTTGCTCACCTCCTTTGGTTCCTCTCTGCCACCCATTGGTTTGAAGCCTGAGTCCATTTAGGGTATGTCGCCATGCCACTCTCTAGCCTGCCGCTGCTGCCGCTGCCTCTGCATGCCGTCCCCTATAGTGTCAGGGTCAATTATTAGATGTTTTAGATGCTATCTAGCTTCATTCTGTCACTCTGTCATGGCCATGCTGTTGCCCATAATTTTGGCATAATGGTGCGATTAAGCAGCCTCAGAGGCATCCATGCATGCTGCCCCTGCTGTTTCCTGTCCATTTCCGTGGTGTTTCCATCCTTTTCTGAGGTTTCCAGGTGTTTGGCCAAGCTTCCCTGTGCAGAGCCTGTGTCCGTCCCCTGAAAAATGCTCGAGTCTCCATTGACTTCAATGGGGCTCGTTATTCGAGAGAGCACTCGGAGCATCGGGAAAAGTTCGTCTCGAATAACGACGCTACCGAGGCATTTTAGTGCTGCCTCATCTCTACTACTGAATCCATCTCCGTCTGTGAGAGGGGCCTGACCTACAGATGCGATTAATGAGTGGGAAGTGGGAACAGTATTCGAAGTAAGTCATATCTTCTTCTTCTAAGCTGCTCTCCTAGAAGACAGGATATAGCCCCAGCCATAATCTTCCCGACATGAGATTTACAAAATCTAGCCACAATTACCAAACAACACCGTTATTAAATATTAGCATTTAGCCTAAATATCTAATTTTTTGTTTGTGAACCCAAAATACTATGGACCGTCGGCCACCCTAGGAATATCAAAGGATGCCTGATCACCGATTCATTTGGCTAAGAAATAGAAATATATAGTTATGACCCGCCTGGCTTTGATAGTCATAAGATAGCATAATAACTAAGCACACCAATTTACAGACATGGAAAAAGACACAACATGAACAGCTTCTAAATCAAATTACATTTTATCTATTCATGGACAAGAGCATGTCAAACAGCGAGAGGACAGCTAGGATAAGCCATTTGTCCTTGGTGGGTGGTTTGATTCCATTATATAATAAGCACAGCGGAGTTTGAAGACTGGCAGGGGAGGATGAGAGGGTGCAAAAATTTATTAAGTACTCCTCCACACAGTCTAATAGCGGAGCCAGGGAGATTTACTCAGAAGCAGTTCTGGGAGGCCCGAAGCTTCTAGTTGCCCAGTTGGCAACTAAATCAGAGCCGGTAGAGCGTATATTTCTTTGCACCACAAAGAGTGAATAAAAATGAAAAGCTGAGCTCTGAGTGGTGGTCAGGTGAAACTAGAACAGTTCTGCTCTCAGACACTTTCTCATAAAGATCTCCCAGGCTATATATTTAATATTTAATTATTCTTAACTTAGTGTATACATCGCGGGCATTCAAGGACAAAGAGGCACTTACAATTGCCACAGGCATTTCTTAATTAACAACGCATCAAGCATGCCCTAGCCAATAAATAATATAAAATGTTGGGTAGTTATATATATATATATATATATATATATATATAGTAAAAATTAATCTTTATAGAAATATATTGCCAGTATGATTCTCACAGATTAACTGAATTTCGCGAAGCTATAGCATACTGCTAGAAAATATAAATGCATCATCTTACCTAAACATTATAAGCAGCGATCGATTGAAATAGAGAAGTTCATTTTCTGTTTCAACATGTTTATTATACTCCTAGGAAACATAAGTAGTATCTAATGGATCTGAAAAAAGAATATGCGAACATGCTCTTGCAACATCAAATCTCTAGGAGAGACATTAACTGATATAGCCAAAATATTTCCGCATAAATTTATTTAAGATTCTTACAAAATTAATTGCAGTTTCCACTGATCGGTTTTATTAAGCAATTGACTAATTGCATTTCTTCTCATCGATGTGGGCCCCCCCCACAAGTGATTACACTGTTACAACTGAACCCATGTGGTGAAATGACTGCAGGGGCCATAGGCCTCCGATCAGGAAGAAATAGAGGAGCCAGCCCACCAGGCCGTGTCAGAATCATTAACAGCTGGAGTCAGTCGTAAGCGCACTGGGGTGTGCTGCCACAGCTCCCAATCATAATAAGCTGGCACTGCTGAATATCGATAATGATCTATTGGACCTATCTCTTAAAGGGTTCTTTGCATACAGATTAGTACCAGATTGTTAAGGTTACGACAATGTGTGAGAAGGGACAAGAAGGATAGGGGGCCAACGCCTTCTAATGGCGAGTCTTATGAAAATATGTATTTAGTTTTGGGAGCTCAATTCTCTGATGGTTCTCTTTGAGTAAAAGTCCCCGTATGAGGTTTTAATGTATAGTACATCACAAGTCGAGGCTGAGATCACTCCATATACAGGGGGTTATTTAAACTGCATTATGCACAGCAAACACCCACTGCAACCACCTGACATCAGCCCCACGCCAACTAGTAGCTTTTCTGGACCAGAGTGGACATGAGGTGAGCACATGGGGCGTACGCCATATTTGGCTTAGATACTGCTGATACTGTTACGATGACAACATCAGGTCATACAAAGACGTGCAGGCTGCCTCTCAGAGAGACCTAGGGCCTAGAAGTACCCTAGGAGATCTGAAAAACAGTAAAAACTGTATATAACATATAAAACATAAAAAGTTCAGAAATATACCCCCCTCGGCTAGAACCTGCTTGATAAAAATAATAAATCAAGAAACAGTCAAGCAGTAAAAGTCCATTAAAATGTTTGTTGTGCAAGACATCAGAAAATGTATTATACTATCAAACGTAATAACGGTTGTTCCGGAGTTTTACCCCATAACGAAAATCGCCTCCAAAATTTTAATAAAATGTCATCTTTTGCCATTTGCTACATGTATGAAAAATGCATATAAAAAGGATCAAAAGGCCGTACCAAAGAATTTAAGAAGAATATGTCATTTGGGGCCACAAGTGAAGCCGTTATAAAAACCAAGCCCACAAAGAATATTACGCGTTTAGAAATTAATTTCCCTCATTCCCAGTACAATAGCGCTCACTATAGAAGCCCACAATAGATACACTAGAAAACAAGCCACCACACAGTTGTGACTTACATGAACAATTAAAATAGGTTACATATATTTTTCTAGGTTGGACGTGAAAATGAAACGAAAAAAAAAAAAAAAAAAACGAAAAGGGCTCCGGTTAATAACCTCCTTTGGTTCCTCTCTGCCACCCATTGGTTTGAAGCCTGAGTCCATTTAGGGTATGTCGCCATGCCACTCTCTAGCCTGCCGCTGCTGCCGCTGCCTCTGCATGCCATCCCCTATAGTGTCAGGGTCAATTATTGGATGTTTTAGATGCTATCTAGCTTCATTCTGTCACTCTGTCATGGCCATGCTGTTGCCCATAATTTTGGCATAATGGTGCGTTTAAGCAGCCTCAGAGGCATCCATGCATGCTGCCCCTGCTGTTTCCTGTCCATTTCCGTGGTGTTTCCATCCTTTTCTGAGGTTTCCAGGTGTTTGGCCAAGCTTCCCTGTGCAGAGCCTTGGTCCCCTTGAAAAATGCTCGAGTCTCCCATTGACTTCAATGGGGCTCGTTATTCGAGACGAGCACTCGAGCATCGGGAAAAGTTCGTCTCGAATAACGAGTACCCGAGCATTTTAGTGCTCGCTCATCTCTACATATACGTTTCTGGTGAAGCACCCCGAAAAATGAGCCTTACCCAGCTCTATTTGATAGGGGAACGACCTGGGAGGCAGCCATGGAGAACGACTTTCCATATTAAGATGACGAGAGGGCATTTTTTCAAAGCAGACGGGGTCGTTTGAATATGTCATCTATAAATATGGAATAGCATAGCGGTTTCTATTTTTAATTGTTTTTTCGGAAATGGTTCCCTGATTAAGAGCGACAGTATGGGGCATCCAGATTGGCGGCTGCTAAGATTGCAACTTCAGGTCCCAGCATGGCGGCGACGATAGGTCCGATTTCCATTATGTCGTCTGTGAAACACCCGCAAATTCTGCCTGACCAGCTCGTTTGATAAGGATGATGTGCTGTATATCCTCTCGACGCTCGCGCGTCTTGGTATAACAGTTGAAAGTTGCGCATGGAGACATTGGTGGACGCATGTGGAGATCGTGAGGCGAAATGGACAGGAAACAGCAGGGGCATATCATGGATGCCTCTGAGGCTGCCTAATCTTGGGATGGGGCTGGCGGTCTCGCTGCCAGGCGAGGCGTTTCGTCTGTCCAATCCACTGTCTTCTCGGCTCGCTCTCCCACCCAAAATGGGTGTGGGGCCAAAGCGTTTACTTTAAAAATTTATAATTTTCAAAGCAGAGCGGGGGCTACAAACAGCACTTCTAAGAACCTTTTGTATAAGATCAATGTAGTACTGTTCTTATAAGTATATTGGCTTAGTGTTATGGCGGGTTGAGGGGAATGTAAACAGATGCCGCAAGAAGTCGCTGAAATAATATCGTAAATGATAAAGTTCCAGTATATTTTGTGGATAACAGCAGCGGCGTGGGCGACAAAGTTAACAAGTTTGATGTGGAAGCCATGAAAACAACCCAAAATTCTGCCTGACATATCTCGTTGCTAAGGGAGATGTATGGAGGCAGTAACTAGTAGTAGATTAAAGGTGCTGCAGTTAAAACTAAGTTAGTTGGATCTTGGGATGAGCCGGCGGTCCGCTGCCCAGGCGAGCTTTCGCCTATCCAAGCCCCTGTCTCTCGGCTCCTCCCCACCCAAAATGGGGTCTGGGGCCAGAAGCATTACTCTTGAAAAAATTATAATTTTCAAAGCAGGCGGGGGCTACAACAGCACTTCTAAAGAACATTTTGTATAAGATCAAGTGTAGTACTGTTCTTATAAGTAATTGGCTTAGTTTCGGGCGGGTTGAGGGGAATGTAAACATGCCAGAAGAGCGCTGAAATAATATCGATAAATGATAAAAGTTTGCTAGTATATTTAGTGGATACACCGCAAGGTGGCGACAAAATTAACAAGTTTATGTGGAAGCCATGAAACAACCCAAATTCTGCTGACACAGCTCATTTGCTAAGGGACGATGTTGGAGGCAGCTATATGGACGACTTTGGGAAGGCAGCTATGGAGATGATGTGTGGAGGTAGCAATGGAGACAATGTGTGGAGGCAGCTATAAAGACAACATGTGGAGGCTGCTATGGATAGTGCCTGTATGTGGCTCCAAAAAAGTTTTCAAACCAGAGAGTAGGTATGGTCCTCCAGAAAATAAATACATAGAGTATCCTTTATGTGTCACTCCCAAAAATCGTTTAAAAAAGGAACAGAGGACGGCTGGTAGGTGGCCCTCCAGAAAAATTACATACAAGAGTACTATTAAATATGATCCAGTTGGCCCTGTCCAAAATAGCCTAGTTTCCTCTGCTCTTATTGTACCAAGAGAGGGGGGGGGGGAGTGAGGGAGAAGGAGGAAATGAGGGAGGCGGTGCATACATTATTCAAGTTGAGCTTCGGTTCACATTTCACACCTGGTGGGAATGGAAATGTCCTTTAGAAATCCAGGCTTTGGGCATTTCATCTTGATAAGCTCACCTGTCAGCGCTGTCATCGACAGCGTGTACGCTTAATCGGTGATGATGGCCTACCCAAGCTGCACTGAAAACCCGCTCAACCACTCGCAACGCGGCAAAGGCCACAAGAACCTCTAAGGCGTACAGTCGCCCCAGTTGTTCGTGCCACATGGTCATCTTTGAAAACCCAGTATGTTGTAATGGGGGCAGTGTGATCATTAGACGATGGGGTATGTCAGCTCGACGTACTTCCCATACCAATCTTTCTTAAAGATCGAGCCCTACCTGCGAACTAGGGGAACAGGTGACAGTGGTCTCCTCCTCATCCTCCTCTACCCCCTCTCCTCCGATGATGTCGCTGAGAAACAGACCGAGGGTAGCTTTGGCTATCAACATAGGGAATCTTCTTCCCCGCTCTCTTTGTGACGGAGCGCAAGCTTCTGACTTGTAGTGCTGACGCAGAAGAATTTTGTCAACAGGCGCAGCATGGGATGGAGGGCTGATGGTGGCGGCATCATCCACTGACCATCTGTGTTGACTCTCTCTCAAAGTTAACTCAGCACCCTGCACGATATCAGCAATCCACGTCCACACTCCTTCATTGGTATACCTTGAGGAAGCTGACTGACCCTGACTAACGCAGTTCTGTGTGGAAGTTGACATCTGGCAGTCTATATTCAATCGCGCTGCGCGTGCGGTTAAACCGTGGATAACATGTTTTTGTTAAGTTGATTCCACCTCGTGGGCACGTCGTCCACAGGTCGGTGAGCTGGTCAACTTGGCGGCGGCGTGCTGCGCGCCCCTGAGTAGTGTGCAATCATCTGTGCTGGTATGTCTTGGTAACGCGCTGAACTAGAGTATATTAACAATGGTCCAGGAGTGCACGATGTGTCTCTTCCGGTTGCATAAGCCACCCCAGGTTACTCCCTCTTGTCACAACACACCCATGCCTGGCTTCAGGTTTCACAGTGCCTACCACAGATCAGTCTGCGCCTAATGCCCTGTTAATAGCTCTTGGGCGGTGTGCCTTTTACTGCCTAGGCTGCAGCATGTTGAGGCACTAGCCTGCCCGTCGCTTCGCATAAGCACTGGCGCTGTGGTCCTAGAGGCTACCAGACTGATGATGCGGCCATGTCCGCACGGATGGTAATTCTGGAGGAGAGTGAGAGTGAGGGGTGGCTGAGTAGTCAAGGTAGGACCCCTAGAGAGACCTGTTGACCGATGTAGGGACCCCGCAATCCCGAGTGTGGCATCAATATAAGACCGAGCGCCTCATGGTGTGAAGACTCGGTCCCCAGCCTCCACCACGTTAACAACCATATTTGCCCGTCAGCGATATATAAGTGGCCCTGCCCACACTCTCGTCACGTTTCCATGGTCAGGTGGACCTTGTCCAGAAACGGCGTTGTCAGGTCGATTGATTATTTTGTGCTTACCTGCCCTGTGTTCAGGGCTGGACGTGCACGTCGGGAAAAGTAGTGGGCGACGGGGACTCGAATACAAGGCAGCCGCCATGAGGTTGTCGAAAGGGCTCGGTCTCTACCAGCCTATAGGGCAGCATCTTCCCAGGCTAAGTAGTTTGAGGATGTGGATGTTGAGGGGCTTGGGTGTGGTGGTTGGTACACGTTATCCTCCTCTTGCTGCGTCCAGCGTCTGGTGGTATGGATAGCTGAAGACTGCTGCGCGCATAGGACATGGTGATTCTGTGGGAGGATTGTGGGGCGTAAGGTGTGGTTTTGCGACGGAGGTGTTTGTGACTGCGTGGTCCTGGGCAGTGGGGCGACTAGCATAGCAGCATATGATCTGGGGAAGCAGGTTCAAAAGTGATTGGTGTGCCCGTGGTATGTTGAACGGCCCTTGTGTTTCCATTGTTGGGGTGTTTAGCTTCTATGCCTATCGCATACTGGGGTTGGTTAAGCTGGTAGTGTTGGAACCCTCTGCTGATCCTGGTGTGGGCCAGGTTGCACACCACAGTCCGTCGGTTCATCCGGTGTTTCTTTAAAGAATCTCCAGACTTCCGAAAATAAGCCCCTCGCCACGGGAGCTTCACTACGTGAAACATTTGGCACTGATGCACCGCTCTGGCCCTGCCTCTCCGTCTGGCGTGCCCACCACTGCCCTTACTCTATCCAACCTTTCCCATCAAGGACCGCCTCCATCTCAGAAGCACTGTGTTCACCCCGGCTATCAACCCAGCTTGGGTCTGAAAACACCTTCACCACTCGTCTGACAACCGTGTCTCCTCTCGTCCCGACACCTCTTTACAACACTTCTTCCACTAACGTCAACAATGTCATCATCACCCATAGACAGCAAGCCCGTTGGAAAACCCGGCATCTGGGAATGGTGTCCCAGAAAATAGTTCCCCTCGAGTCGTCGCGGGTTCAAATGGCAATTTTTCCTGGAGAGGGGGCAGACTGGGGGAAGAGGCTGATGTGGAGGGTTGCTGATTTCGGTGCATGGGTGTGGACTGCGTGGAAACTGACTGGTAGACAACGGCTAGAAGCATTGTCCGCAATCCACTCCGACATCAGCCTGTTCGCACTGTTCTGGGCCTCAACAGTGCTCTTCCACTAGTCCCAGTAACCTTGATGAACCTTGGGAGTGTAGCTCGGTGCGGGCGTTCCCCTCCTCCCCTCATCAGCAGGTGGTGTCCCTCACCCACACCCAGGACCACTGCCCTCTGACCCCTGCAGTAGTTGGACGCCCACACATCTCACCCTCGTCCTCTATACCCCCCTACCCTCGGGTTCAACATGTTACAAAATTAAAGTGTAAACGGAAATTTTTTGTGTTTTTCTTTTTTTGTTCTTGCGTTAAAAACAATGCTATCCTAACGCGAATGGCTAGTCCAACCTACACTGACAGCAAACAAGGATTTTGTGCTGTGGCCTGAGGACTTTTAGTTTGAAACAAAAAAACAAAAGAAAAGCAGACTGTTGTCCAATTCAATATAACCCCTAATAATTGTCCCACTTAGGTGTTTGAGATGGATATGTGTGTCCTAGATGGCTAAACAAAACGTCCATGCTGGGGTGGAGTTGCAGAGTCTCCTGGCTTGTGATTGGCTCTGGCCAAATCAAAAAACGGCGGGAATTGCCATTTCTCTCGAGCTGGCGAGTATTGCCTAGCAACGAGCATTACGAGTACGCCAATGCTCGAACAGGCATCAAGCTCCAGAGAGTGTGTTTCGCCCTCATCTCTAGTCCACATTAAAAAAAGAAAAAATTATAGCCTGTACAATTGACAATACAGATTTGCTATGATGGCGCTTCTTCCATTGACTGCCTGGCCGTTTTACCCCATCGCAGCAGTTTATTACCACCACATAAGAGGCATCGGTGTACTCAGAGAGAATTGGGTATTTGTGGAGTTTTTTCTTCATCCACTTGCTGCAATGTTTCATTTTCCATCCACCCAAAATGAATGTATAAACACCTTAGTATATACAAACTTCTAAAGTGCTTTTTCTTATTTCGTTAAGGATGTAGTTTCCATATGGGGTAATTTATATGAGTCTTGCTATTATTATTAGGACGCCTCTCCAGTCAATTGAAAGCTGAGCAGGTCCTTATAATAGGTGTCGGCGATTTCCCAAAAATGGCACTGGCACTAACGTTCTAGTAAAATACATGGAAAAACAACAGCAGACATTTGGAAATGTAACTTATGATTTAATTTGGGGCATGACTTTCTTTCTTGCTTCAAAGTAGAAATTTAAACTTTGGAAAAAAGAATTTTCAATTTTTTTCACAAATTTCATTTTTTTAATAACTAAACCACAAATATATCATCCAAATTTTGATAACACTAATTTGAAGTACAATATGTCTGAGTAGTGAGAGCTGAACATAACTCGTCCGAGCTTGATGCTCGTTCGAGCATTTAGCGTACTCTGAAACTTGCTCGTTGTCCGGTCTTCCTGTTTCCTGGCGAATTCCGCTGTGGCCGTATACATCCTGCTCTCTTTCCTTTCGAGAAAATGGCAGCTTGTCTCCGCCGGTTTCGGCTTTTTGCCGGCGGGACCCGAAACAGACCAATCACAGCCAGGAGACTCTTCACACCCCACCCAGCATGACGTGGTCACCTTACACGTCGATCAGTGGTTGTGGCTGGCCAGATCAGGTGACCCTGGAATAGACTAGCGCCCTGCCTGCGCTGCTTCGGATCATTCTTGTCTGGATCTGGATAGCCGTCTCGGGAGTAAGCTGCTGCTGGTCAGGGAAAGCGTTAGGCTGTTCAAATTAGAAATAGTGCTTGCAGGGAGTGATTCTACAAGAACCTCAACATCTCTTCTTCGGGTATCAACAACGGTTATAAGACTATTTTTTTTTTTTTTTATTTGCAGCTAGTACCATATTGTGAGGAATTTCTGCAGGGGGACCTTGGCTACCCCCGTTGTGTTTAGCTCTTAGTGACACAAATATCCACCTCAAACGACAAAGTGGGAAAATTTAATTAGGGGTTTGATTTCAATTAGGCACAGTCTGCCATTTACTTTTTATTACTTTTGTTTTTTCATAACTCAGCGTCATCTCATCTGGCATAGCATGTGCTTTCATACTTGGCTAAAAATAGCCATAGAGACATCCAAACGGCTTACTTACGGCCACAATAGCGTTATATATTTTATTTCTGGTTGATCTGCTGGTGGCTGTCCTGTGCTGGCAGTGCATCTACTACTCCAAATTGTGAGGAATTTGTAGTGAACTTGCGACCTTTGTGTTTAGGCGCTTAGTGACGCCATATCCATCGCAAAGACCGAGTGGGAAAATTTATTAGGGGTTTGATTTCAATTACACAGTCCTGCCATTTTCTTTTTATTTTACGTTTATTTTTTTAATAACTCTCGTCATCTCATCTGGCATAGCAGTGTGCTTTCATACTTGTAGAAAATAGCCATAGAAATCCAAACGGCTTACTTAGCCTACACATAGCGTTACTAATGCTATATATTTATTTCTGGTTGATCTGCGCCGGTGGCTGTCCTTGCTGTAGTGCATCTACTTACTACCATATTGTTAGGAATTTTGTAGTGAGACTTGCGACCGCTGTGTTTAGCGCTTAGTTCGCACATATCCATCGCAAAGACGCGAAGTGGGAAAATTTTAGGGCTTGGATTTCAATTAGCATTGCACAGTCTGCCATTTCCTTTTATTTTAGTTTATTTTTTTTTCATAACTCAGCGTCATCTCTCTGGCATAGCAGTGTGCTTTCATACTTGGCTAGAAAATAGCCAAAGGAGAATCCAAACGGCTTACTTACGCCTACAATATCGTTATATATATTTTAATTTCTGGTTGTATCTGCTGGTGGCTGTTCCTTGCTGTCAGTGCACTACTACCAAATTGTGAGGAATTTGTAGTGGAGACTTGCGAGCTTTGTGTTTTAGCGTCTTAGTGATCTCACATATCCAATCGCAAAAGACCGAAGGGGAAATTTATTAGGAGTTTGGATTTCAATTAGGCACATCTGCCATTTCCTTTTTATTTTAACGTTTATTTTTTTAATAACTCAGCGTCATCTCATCTGGCATAGCTGTGTGCTTTCATACTAGTGCTAGAGAATAGCCATAGAGATCCAACGCTTCTTTACGCCTACAATAAGGCGTTATATAGGTATTAGATTTTTTCCTGGTGGTAATTGAGGAGTTCTAAAGGCTGGGGAAAAAGAAGCTGCTGGGGGTGAGTGGAGGGGGGTCTGGACTGGGGCTAGTCATTAAAAAGGAAGGGGCATGGGAAACGTAAAAAGTGCGGGGAGTTGTTGGGAAGGGTGGGCAACTCGGTATTCGAGACGAACTTTTTCCCGATGCTCGAGTCTCGTCTCGAATAATGAGCCCCGCTTGAAGCAATGGAGACTTGGCATTTTTCCGGGGACCAAGGCTCTGCACAGGGAAGCTTGCCAAACACCTGGGAACCTCAGAAAAGGTGGAAACACCACGGAATGGACAGGAAACAGCAGGGGCAGCATGCATGGGATCCTCTGAGGCTGCTTAAATGCTCAATTATGCAAAATTATGGGCAACACTGGCCATGACCAGAGTGACCGAATGAGGCTATTAGCATCTAAAACATCCAATAATTGACACCTGACACTATAGGGACGGCATGCAAGGCCGCGGCAGCAACGGCAGGCTAAAGATGTGTCATGGCGACATAACGCTAATGGACTCAGGCTTCAAACCACTGGGTGCAGAGCCAAAGGAGGGATGAGCAAGAAGCGCTGAAATATTTCCTATGTCAACAAAGGTTGACGGTATATTTAGGTCGATACACAGCAATGGTGGCACTAGTGACCAAGTCCATAACGATCTGTGGGAACCACCCGAAAAATGAGCCTGACCAGCTGTTGATAAGGGGACGACATGTGAGCAGCCATGGAGATGACTTCCATGATTAAGAAGCGACAGTATGGGCATCCATATTGCGCTGCTATCATTGTAACTTCGGTCTCCAGCATGGTGGCGACAGATTGGGCCTAGTTCCACTATGTATCTGGTGAAACACCTGAAATTCTGCCTGACACAGTTTTTGATAAGGGGCCCGATGTATGGAGGCGGAAGGTAGTGAAAAGGTGCTGCCGTTAAACATGTTAGTTGGATCTGGGATGGAGCTGGTCGGTCCGCTGCCAGACGAGCTTTCGCCTGTCCCAAGCCCTTTCTCTCGGCTCCTCCCCCCCAAAATGGGCCTGGGGGCCAGAAGCGTTTTACCTTGACAAAATGAGAATTTTCAAAGCAGGCCTGGGTCGTTTGGAATATTCACCTAGTGAATAATGGATAGATAGTGGTTCTATTTTAATGATTTTTTGTAGCGGAATGGTTCCATGATTAAGAGCGACAGTAGGGTCATCCATTATTGCGCTTGCTTGATTGCAACTTCAGGTTTCTCCAGCATGGCGATTGCGACGACAGGTGGCCTATGATGTTCCTATGGTATCTGGGAAAACCCTGAAAATTCTGTCCTGACACAGCTCGTTTTGATAAGGGGTGACGATGTATGAGGCAGTAGTGTGAAGTTAGTAATTTAAAGGATGTCGCAGTAAAAACGATGGTTAGTTTGAATCTTTGGGATGTATGGCGGTCCCAGCTGCCCAGGCGAGCTTCGCTACCAGGCCCTTCTGTATTCGGGCTACTCTACACCCCAAACACCCTTCTAAGAACCTTTGTATAGACATCAGAGTGTAGTAGTGTTCTTAAGATTTGGGTATGGTGGCTGGAGGGGGAATGTACAGATGCGCAAAGAAGCGTGTGAAATAATTTCGGAGTTAACTGATAAAAGTTTGCCAGATATATTTTGTGGTTAACACAGATGGTGGTCGTACAATTAACAAGTTTGATGTGGAAAGGCCATGAAAACGCCCAAAAATGTTGCCTGACACGATGTGAAAGGAATGGATGATTTGGAAATGAAGGCAGCTAAAGCAACATGGAGCGTATGGCAATTATATGGAGTGCACTGTATGATGACATCCGATTCAAGGAGTATTCAACAGAGAGCAGTGGGGTGGTCACTGCAGAAAATTTCATAATTGGAGTGCCCGAATGTGGCAGTATCCAAAAAAGTTTCTCAAACCAGAGGCAGAGCGAGTATAGGTGGTCCTCCAGAACAAATTAAATAAGATTGAGTGTTCGTATGGGCACTCCCAAAAATGTTATTATAAAACAGAGGAAAACCGCGTAGGTGTCCCCTTCCTAGAAAAACATTAATTACTTATAGGTACTTACAGAGCCCAGTTGGACCTGGTAAAAACTAGCCGTTTCCTCTGCTTGAAGTGTACAAAGTAGATGAATAAGGAAGGAAATGAGGGAGGAGTAGCATAGCGTTATTCAGGTGGAGCTTGCCTTCACTGGTGGAGTAATGGAAAATCCTGAGAAACCAGGCTTATTCATACGTGATAAGCGTGCCGCCACTGTCAGGCTGTGCAGTCGACAGGCGTGTACGCTTATCGGTGTGATGGCCACCAGCTCACTGAAAACCCGCTCAGAAAAACGGAAGCGGCACGGGATCTGAGGGACAAGAACCTCCACGGCGTAACAGCACCAGTTTCGTGCCCAGCATGTAATCCGCTTTGAAACCATAGTGTGTATGGGAGCTGTTGATTTTTAGGATTGTGGTATGGTTCAGCTAGTACTCCCTCCCATCTTTCATGTAAAGATCAGCCCGTACTCTGCCAGAGACTTGTGGGACCAGGTGGAACGATGTTGTCTATGCGGGGTGACATAAAAACTGGCAAAGGCCTTGTAAAGCGACCCCTGCCAGTGCTGGAACAAGGCTGCGCTGCTCTGCCTACTCCCCCTCGGTAACTTGCCCAGAAGTACGCCGCTCTGCTTCCAGCTCGGCTTGTCAGAAGGGTACATACTTGTTTCAGTCTGTGCACCAGGGCCGGATGGTATTTCTATGATCTTCACACTCCTTTCTGTGCCCAGGACTGAGAGTGGAAATATTTTGCGTTGTACGTTGGGGTCCAGGGAAGGTAGGATACCCAGTACACGGGTGCTTGGAATGAAATTCTTTGATGAACGAGGGTCACGGGATAGGCAGCTAGCATGATAATCTGCCTATGCGCCAGAACGTAACCACGCGCAAGAATTACTCCCTCACTGGCCTGACTCTCTATGTTCCTCCTCCTCCCAACTCCTCTTCTTCTGCCCAATACCACTGCTGAACACATGTGAGGACTGACAATGGTCCCGTCTTCTTTGTTCGCCAACATTCTCCTCCTTCTCCTCATCATCCCTCCACCTCCTCTTAGCGCGAAGAAACCAGCCCTGAGGGTGCTTTGGCTAAATCAACAGAGGAATCTTCTTCCCCATTTCTGTGACGAAGGCAAAGCTTCCGACTTTCTGCTGACCAGAGAGTTTTTCAACAGCCAAGCGCGGATGGTGAGCTGATGCTGGCGGCATCACCACTGACTGAGCCATCTGTGTTGACTCCTCAAGTACTCAGGCCCTGACAGATATATGACTCCCCATCCACGTCCACACTCCTCATATATAGTGACCCTGGCCTAGCCCCAGCTCTCATACACGTTTCCGTGTCATGTGGATCTTGTAAGAACGCGGCGTTTGGTCAGGGCACATATGATGTTGGTCTGACAACGCCGTGCTGTGCATGGCTGGGACGGCACACCGTAAAAGTAGTGGGCGTCTGGGGACCCGAATACCGAGGGGCGGGCACCCGGCCATGAGGTTTCGAAAGGCATCGGTTTCTATCTTCTCCACCTGTAGGCAGCATCTCCAGGCTAGCCGTTTGGAGAATGTGGATGTTGATGGATATGGAGGGCGTGTGGGTGGGTTGCCTAATACTTTCCTTTTGCCGCCCAGCGTCTGGGGTAGTGAGAAGCTGAACGCTGGTGGATGCGTGGAAGATCTTGGAGGCGAAGATGGTTTTCGCACGGTGAGGTGTTCGGGACCGGGAGGGTCCTGGCAGTGCGGCCTGACTAGCGAGCACAATTCAGGGGAAGCAGTCAGTGGTGGTCCGGCGGAGGTAATGGCTTGGTGCCATTGAGTGGGTGTTTAGCATTCATATCTGCGCATACTGGGCGTGGTTAATGCAGTAGTGGTGGTAATCTCCCTGCTGATCCTGGTGTTGCACAGGTTGCACACCACAGTCCGTCGTTCATCCGGTTGTTTTTAAAAGAACCTCCAGGACTTCTGAAAATATAAGCCCTCGCCACTGTAGCTTCTACTACGTGAAATTGGTCAGTTGACACCACTCTGGCCCTGCCTCTCCGTCTGGGCCACCACTGCCTCTTCACTTGCGATACCGCTCCCGAAAATGTGTCACCGCTATCAAACGTGCGCACCTCAACCATCCATTCAGAGCACTGTTTCAATCGCTTACCCACTCGGACTTCTGACAAAAAACTTCACCCACTGCTGACAACCCGTGTCTCCTCATCGTCCGACACCTCTTTACCACCTTCTTCCACTATGTCATATCACAAGATGGCGAGGTGACACTGGCACGAACCATCAGAACAGCGACAAGGTGGAACCGGATCTGGGAAGTCCAGAAAAAGTTCTCAGAGTAACGCGGTCAAATGCTAAAATTTCCTGGGAGGGGGCAGACGGGGGGAATGGAGGCTGAGGTGAGATGGAGCGGATGCTGTATTTCGGGACATGGGTGGACACGTGCAAGACCTGCTGGTGACAAATGGCTAGAAGCATTGGTCGCAATACCCACACACCCTGTTCGCAAAGTTCTGACTCAACACGTGCTCTACCACGGGGGGGAGTACTCAGTAACTTGAGCATGATACTTGGGAGTGTAACGCTCTGCGGCGTCCCCCTGCTCCTCATCCAGCATGTGGTGTCTCACCACCCACCAGGACCACGGCCTCTGACCCTGCAGTGGTTGGAGCCCAGCCCACTCTTCGTCCTCTACCCCCTAGCCCTCGGTTCATACATGTTCAAAAATTAAAGTTAACTGTAAATTTTTTTTTTTTTCGTTTTTTTTAACAAAACAGATGCTATCCTATGCTATGGCTAGTTTCTAACCTACAACTGACAAGCAAACACAACAGATTTTGTGCTGTGCCTGAAGACTTTGATTTTATAAAAAAACAAACCTAAAACAAAATAAACAGCAGACGTGCTCTAATTCAATAAACCCCTAAGTAAATTGTCCCACTTTCGTTTTTGATGCGGATATTGTGTGTCACTAATAGCTAACACAACGGTCGCAAATCTCCCTGCAAATTCCTCACAATATGGTACTACTACTGCACTACTAGTGCCTTCAAGGCCACCACAACAACAAATCAACAAAAAGATAAATATATAACTCTATGTATCCCTAAGAATGGCTTGTTGAGTTCTTGATAATAATCACTCACTCACTCTCCCCGCCTAACATTGTTCTAATAGAACACCCTAACGCTTTCCCTGACCAGCAGCATCTCTCTCCCTAAACGTCGTCCAGGGACAGAAATGATCCGAGCAGCGTGGGCAGGGCTAGTCCTATTCCAGTGTCCCTGAATCGCCAGCCAACCACTGCTATCGACTTTAAGGGTACCACGTCATGCTTGGGTGGATTGCAGAGTCTCCTGGCTTGTGATTGGCTCTTTCTCAGCCGCCAAATCAAAACCGCGGGGATGCCATTTTTCGCCTGGCTGGCGAAATACGCGTCAAGCACGGAGCAGTTTCGAGTAACTAATTGCTCGAACGAGCATCAAGCTCGGACGCGTGTGTTCGCTCGTCTTAGTTATATGTAAGAATTATTGGCGCTATTTTGTGTTACGTATTTTATTTTTATAATGACTACAGTATGATGAGTTGATCTGGTCATTAACTTCAACTAAGCCCAGGTACTGACGTTTTTCCACCAAAGGGGTTTTTTCCTTTTCCAGCACTGTTGGATTTGGCTCCTTGAAGGTCAAGCGATTTTTCTAACTCTTGTCTAAAGTTATGGCTTTTTAGTTAAAAAACAAATGTATAACTGTATATACCTCATACCATGTCTAACCAGAGTATAAACCACGAGGACCCTAATTAAAAAAAAAACTGGGAAATCCGGTTGACTGAGTATAATGCTAGGGTGGAAAATGCATTGGTCACAGCCTGGGCAGCCCATGCTCCTAAGTATATAAGCCTGCCAACCCATGCTCCCCCGTATATATAGTGCCATACCATGCTCCCCATTATATAGCCAACCAGCCAATGTCCCATACTATATAGCCTGACAGCTCAAGACCCCTAGATAAAGCCAGCCCATACCCCAGTACAATTGAGCCAGCCCATCCAATATATATATCCAGCATCCCCTGCCTCCATATATAGCCACGCACCCGGCTCTCCATACATATGCGCCCACGCACTATTTTATATCCCGCAGGTCCCCTGCCCCAGTAATAGCCAGTCAGCCCATGTCCATTAACACCCGAGCATTTTAGTGCTCGCTCATCTCTAATCATAACACATGTAGTTGTTAAATAACCAGGTGTAGAGTGTAGATCTAACAAGGCTGATGGGAGGGACATGTTTCCTTCATTTGTTCTGATGAAAGAAAAAGGAAGAAGGAGACATGACCAGAAGGGACATCTACTCCGGAGCCCCACCCTTCTCACAGTATTAGACAATACAGGGTCTTTCCTATAAATTTGCTTAAACTAACACATAGAAATGCAAGTTTTATAGGTCCCTATTTCCCAAAGTCATGCCTTCCTTTGCTTTTGATTCCAGGGGTGTTTTTACACTATGGCCGTTAGTACTCTAGCGTTACTCAATTTATCATTGTACTGTAACATTTTTGTGCATAGTATCTTTATGGTGTGAGATCGCAGTGTGCATTATTTACATCACTGAGTTTAGTACTTTGTCTTTTGTCAAGGCTATGAAATATGAAACTGCAAATCTATTGGATCATTCGTTGACCATTTGAGCTTAGAGATGGAACATAAGGGCTTGAGTAGATCTCCTAATTTCAATCCACACTGGTTAACAATAATTGCTAAGGATGAACAGGCTAAACTGGAGATGTAAAGTTTTTGGGAAAATAATATTGATTCTTCTCAAATAGAGTTTATATGGGACGCATTAAAAGTACATATGCAAGCATGATGGCAGAAGGAAACATTTTGGTAGGAAGGCCTTTTTGAACAACTTAAGAGAGTAATGCACTAAGTACAGAAAGCGTACATATGGTCTCCTACAGACAGAACGTTGGATTTTTTGAAAGCCGTGAAAAGAGATTATGATGTCATATGACAGCAGCAGGGGAGTCCTAGGGGGTCATTTATCTTATCTCTGTTTGTTTTTGCCTGTTTTTTTCCGCCTGCTACTTTTACTTATCAATCTTAATTTTTCCTTGTGTTAAATAGGTTTTTTTTCAGATCTCTTTTTTGTTACAAATGTCGTTAAAATGTCGCACAAATGTCTCAAGTCACTTCTTTCCATTTTCTAAGTTTTCCTTAAGTATAGTTTCATCTGGAGTTTTTTGCGCCAAAAACGTCACAAATTTTGAACAATTTGAAATGATAAATGTCATTTGAGACATTTAGCACATCTAGAATAGAAGATAAATGTGTCTTACTGACAAAGAACAAATGTTCGGTGGACATTTCAAAATGTCCCCCAAAAGGCGAAAAATTGCAACAAGGCCAAAAAAATCTCTAAAAAGACAGAAAATAAAGTAATAAAAATAAAAACTCAACACAGTTAAATACATGTAGGGTGAATTGAATATCTCTTCCATATTCCATTGTGTCGACAAGAGGGATATATTGGACCCCCATTAACACTGGAAGAGCTTACTCTAGCTTTCAAAACTTTTTCGTGTTTGGGTTTGGACGGCCTTCCGTTTGAAATATATAGGAAATTGGGTGATATTTTGTTGCCCATGTTGTGGTACCTTACCTTGTTGTCAGTAAAAGTGAATAAAATACAAAAACCTCCACATATTTGGTATCACTGCGTCCATAACAATCTGTTTAATAAAACAGATTGTTACTGAGCTGGTTGGCGAACGCCCTAAAAAAAAAAAGGGTACTAATTATGAATGAGTACCCTTTAAAAAATGCTCTAAAATGTGATTTTAAAAAGTTACGTGCTGAAAAATAAGACCACTAAAAAGAACAATGCTTCTCATAAAAAATAAGGCCATAACCAGATTTGTAAGCCAAAAAATTAAAAAGTTATGCATTTGAAAAGATGGTGATGCTAAAATTAACAACATTTTCTCCAAATTATTTTTTATTGAGTAAAATTGGAAAAACAAAATCTATATAAATTAGGTATTTTCGTAATTGTGGCGACCCATAGAATAAAAATAATATATTTTTATGTTATGGTGAACGGCCCAAAACAAAATCTTCTAAAAAATTGATGGTTTGCATTTCCTCCACCAACAAAAAGTTAATAAAATCTCACCATTTAGATATAGATGCCCCAAAATTATGTACCAGAAAAGTGTATCTTATGTGGCATTATAAAAAAAAATAAGCCCTTATAGGTCCACATTAGAGATGATCAAGCACTAAAATGCTCGAGTGCTCGTCTCGAATAACGAACCCCATTGAAGTCAATGAGAGACTCGAGCATTTTTCAAGGGGACCAAGGGTCTGCACAGGGAAGCTTGGCCAAACACCTGGAAACCTCAGAAAATGATGGAAACACCACGGAAATGGACAGGAAACAGCAGGGGCAGCATGCATGGATGCCCAAAATTATGGGCAACAGCATGGCGATGACTTAGTGACCAAATGAGGCTAGATAGCATCTAAAACATCTAATAATTGACCCTGACACTATAGAAGACGGCATGCAGAGGCAGCGGCAGCAGCGGCAGGCTAGAGAGTGGCATGGCAACATACCCCAAATGGACTCAGGCTTCAAACCAATGGGTGGCAGAGAGGACCTAAAGGAGGTGAGCAAGAAGCGCTGAAATGATTTCCTATGTGAACAAAAGGTTGACGGTAATTTAGTCGATAACACAGCATGGTGGCGGACTAATGACCAAGTTCCATAAGTTTCTGGTGAAGCACCCGAAAATTAGCCTGACACAGCTCATTTGATAAGGGGACGACATGTGGAGGCAGCCATGGAGACGACTTCCATGATTAAGAGTGACAGTATGGGGCATTTTTCAAAGCAGACGGGGTCGTTTGAATATGTCATCTATAAATAATGGAATAGCATAGCGGTTCTATTTAATTGTTTTCGGAGAAATGGTTCCATGATTAAGGCGACAGTATGGGGCATCCATATTGCGCTGCTAAGATTGCAACTTCAGGTCTCCAAGCATGGACGACGACAGATAGGCCGATTCCTTATGTGTCTGGTGAAACACCCGCAAATTCGCCTGACACAGCTGGTTGATAAGGGATGATGTGCTGTATATCCTCTCGCCTCCCGAGTCTTGGGTATAGACAGTTGAAAGTTGCGCATGGAGACATTGGTGGACGCTGTGGAGGATCGTGGAGGCGAAATGGACAGGAAACAGCAGGGGGCAGTATGCATGGATGCCTCTTGAGGCTGCCACTAATCTTGGGATGGAGCTGGCGGTCCGCTGCCAGGCGAGCTTTGCCTATCCAAGCCACTGTCTCTCGGCTCCTCCCCACCCAAAATGGGCTGGGGGCCAGAAGCATTTACTTTGAAAAATTTAATTTCAAAGCGAGGCGGGGGCTACAAACAGCAACTCTCTAAGAACATTTTGTATAAGATCAAGTGTAGTACTGTTCTTTAAAGTAATTGGCTTAGTTATGGCGGGTGAGGGGAATGTAACACAGATGCGCAAGAAGCGCTGAAATAAATCGATAAATGATAAAGTTTGCAGTATATTAGTGGATAACACAGCAACATGAAGGGTGGCGACAAGTTAACACGAGTTGGTGAGTGAAGCAAGCCTAAAACCACACCAAAATGTGCCTGACACAGCTCAGTTGAGCTAAGGGCGGTACTGAGTTAGGCCGTAGGAGCTAAAGCGGATGGACGAACTTTGGGAGGCGCATGGAGATGATGTGTGGATGGGAGCAATGGAGCAATGTCGTGGAGGCAGCTATAAAGACAACGTGTGGAGGCTGATATGGATAGTGCCTGTATGTGGCGTCCAAAAAAGTTTTCAAACCAGAGGAGTAGGTAGTGGTGTCTCCAGAAAAATTAAATACATAGAGTACCTTTATGGGCACTCCCAAAAATTGTTTAAAACAGAGGACCGGGTAGGGGCCCTCCAGAAAAATTAAAATACATAGAGTACGTATAATAGAGCAGTTGGCCCTGGCAAAAAATACGCAGTGTTCCTTGCTTTATTGTACAAAGAGGAGGAGAAGGAGGAAAATGAGGAGGAGGAGTGCCATACATTATTCAGGTTGAGCTTCTTTCACCTGGTGGAGAATGGAAATCCTGAGAAATCCAGGCTTTATTCGTCTTGATAAGCGTCAGCCTGTCAGCGCTGTCAGTCGACAGGCGTGTACGCTTATCGGTGATGATGCTACCAGCCAGCTGCTTGAACAAGCTATGCTATTCCATTATTTATAGATGACATATTCAAACGACCCCCGTTCGCTTTGAAAAAATGCCCCTACTGTCACTCTTATCATGGAATTCGTTTCCATAGGCTGCCTCCACTAGCGTCGTCCCCTTATCAAAGGAGCTGTGTCAGGCTAAAAAATTTTCGGGTGCTTCACCAAAACTTATTGGAACTTGGTCATTAGTCCGCCACCATGCTGTGTTATCGAGCTAAATTACCGTCACCTTTTGTTCACTAGGAAATCATTTCAGCGCTTCTTGCTCTCCTCCTCCTTTAGGTCCCTCTCTGCCACCCATTGGTTGAAGCCTGAGTCCATTTGGGTATGTTGGCCATGCCACTCTCTAGGCCTGGCCGCTGCTCGCCGCTGCCTCGGCATGCCGTCTTCTATAGTGTCAAGGTCAATTATTAGATGTTTTAGATGCTATCTAGCCTCATTTGGTCACTAAGTACGCATGCCTGGTTGCCCTAATTTTGGGCTCCATGCATGCTGCCCCTGCTGTTTCCTGTCCATTCCGTGGTGTTTCCATCATTTTCTGAGGTTTCCAGGGTTTGGCCAAGCTTCCCTGTGCAGACCTTGGTCCCCTTGAAAATGCGCGAGTCTGTTATTGACTTCAATGGGTTCGTTATTCGAGACGAGCACTCGAGCATTTTGTGCTTGCTCATCTCTACTGTGGACCTATAAGGGCTTATTTTTTTTTATAATGCCACATAAGATACAACTTTTCTGGTACATAATTTTGGGTGCATCTATATCTAAATGGTGAGATTTTTATTAACTTTTTGTTGGTGAGGAAATGCAACCATCAATTTTTTAGAAGATTTTTGTTTGGATGGGGGGCCGTTCACCTAACTAAAATATATTATTTTTAATTCTATGGGTCGCCACAATTACGAAATACCCCTATTTATATAGATTTTGTTTTTTCCAATTTTACTCAAATAAAAAATATAATTTGGAGAAAATGTTTTTTGAATTTTAAGCATCACCACTTTTCAAATGCAATAACTTTTAATGAGAAGTTATTGTGAGAAGCATTGTTCTTTTTAGTGGGTCTTATTTTTCAGCACTATACTTTTTAAAATCACATTTTAGAGCATTTTTAAAGGGTACTAATTCATAATTAGTACCCTTTTTTTTTTAGGGCGTTCGCCCAACCAGCCAGTACAATCTGTTTTATTAAAACAGATTGTTTAATGGACGCAGTGATCAAATATGTGGAGGTTTTTGTATTTTATCACTTTACTGACAACAATGTTAAGGTACCACAACATGGGCAACAAAATATCACCCAATTTCCTATATATTTCAAGCGAAGGCCTTCCAAACCCAAACACGAAAAAGTTTTGAAACTAAGAGTAAGCTCTTCCAGTGTTAATGGGGGTCCAATAATCCCTCTGTAAATCAGAGAGAGTCGACACAATGGAATATGGAAGAGATATTCAATCACCCTACATGTATTACTGGTGAGTTGTTATTTTTTATTCTTTATTTTCTGTCTTAGAGATTTTTTGGCCTTGTTGAAATTGTTTCCGCCTTTTGGGGGACATTTGAAATGTCCACCGACATTTGTTCTTTGCAGTAACCATTTACTTCTATTCTAGAGTGCTAAATGTCCAAATGACATTTATACAGTTCAAATGGTTTCAAATTTGTGACGTTTTTGGCGCAAAAAACTCCAGATGAAACTATAACGAAGGAAACTTAGAAATGGAAAGAAGGACTTGAGACTTTGTGCGACATTTTAACGACATTTGTAACAAAAAGAGATCTGAAAAAAACCTATTTAACACAGAAAAATTAAGATTGATAAGTAAAAGTAGCAGGGCGAAAAAACAGCAAAAACAAACAGAGATAAGATAAATGACCCCCTATGACTCCCCGTGCTGCTGTTCATCTGACATCATAATCTCTTTTCAACGGCTTTCAAAAAATCCAACGTTCTGTCTTAGGAGACCATATGTACGCTTTCTGTACTTAGTGCATTACCTCTTAAGTTGTTCCAAAAGCCTTCCTACCAAAATGTTTCCTTCCGTCCATCATGCTTGCATCTGTCCTTTAATGCGTCCCATATAACCTATATTGAGTAGAATCAATATTATTTTCCCAAAAACTTTACATCTCCTTTAGCCTGTTCATACCTTAGCAATTATTGTTAACCAGTTGTGGATTGAAATTAGGAGATCACTCAAGCCCTATGTTCCATCTCTAAGCTCAAATGGTCAACGAATGATCCAATAGATTTGCTGTTTCATATTTCATAGCCTTGACCAAAAGACAAAGTACTAAACTCAGTGATGTAATGAATGCACACTGCGATCTCACACCATAAAGACTATGCACAAAAATGTTACAGTACAATGATAATTGAGTAACCTAGAGTATTACGACCAAAGTGTAAAACAACCCCTGAATCAAAAGCAAAGGAAGGCATGACTTTGGGAAATAGGGACCTATAAAACTTGCATTTCTATTGTTAGTTTAAAGCAAATTTATAGGAAAGACCCGTATTGTCTAATACTGTGAGATGGTGGGGCTCCGGACTAGATGTCCCTTCTGGTCATGTCTCCTTCTTCCTTTTTCTTTCATCAAACAAATGAAGGAAACATGTCCCTCCCATCAGCCTTGTAGATCTACCACTCTACACCTGGTATTTATAACAACTACATTGTTATGATTAGAGATGAGCGAGCACTAAAATCTCGGGTGCTCGGTTTCGAGACGAACTTTTTCCCGATGCTCGAGTGCTCGTCTCGAATAATGAGCCCCATTGAAGTCAATGGGAGACTTGAGCATTTTTCCAGGGACCAAGGCTCTGCACAGGGAAGCTTGCCAAACACCTGGGAACCTCAGAAAGGTGGAAACACCACGGAATGGACAGGAAACAGCAGGGGCAGCATGCATGGGATGCCTCTGAGGCTGCTTAATGCTTCAATTATGCAAAATTATGGGCAACAGCATGGCCATGACCAGAGTGACCGAATGAGGCTATTAGCATCTAAAACATCCAATAATTGACACCTGACACTATAGGGGACGGCATGCAAGGCCAGCGGCAGCAACGGCAGCTAAAGTGTGTCATGGCGACATAACACTAATGGACTCAGGCTTCAAACCATGGGTGCAGAACCAAAGGAGGTGAGCAAGAAGCGCTGAAATATTTCCCTATGTCACAAAAGGTTGACGGTATATTTAGGTCGATAACACAGCAATGGTGGCACATAGTGACCAAGTTCCATAACGTATCGTGGGAACCACCCGAAAAATGAGCCTGACCAGCTGTTTGATAAGGGGACGCATGTGGATGCAGCCATGGAGATGACTTCCATATTTAAGAAGCGACAGTATGGGCATCCATATTGCGCTGCTATCATTGTAACTTCGGTCTCCAGCATGGTGGCGACAGATTGGGCCTAGTTCCACTATGTATCTGGTGAAACACCTGAAATTCTGCCTGACACAGTTTTTGATAAGGGGCCCGATGTATGGAGGCGGAAGGTAGTGAAAAGGTGCTGCCGTTAAACATGTTAGTTGGATCTGGGATGGAGCTGCTCGGTCCGCTGCCAGACGAGCTTTCGCCTTCCCAGCCCTTTCTCTCGGCTTCCTCCCCACCCCAAAATGGGCCTGGGGGCCAGAAGCGTTTTACCTTGAAAAAATTACTAATTTTCAAGCAGGACCGGGTCGTTTGAATATTCACCTATGAATAATGGATAGCATAGTGGTTCTATTGTTATGTTTTTTTGGAAATGGTTCCATGATTAAGAGCGACAGATATGGGTCATCCATATGTGCGCTCTATGATTGCAACTTCAGGTTTCTCCACATGCTCGCGAACACAGGTGGGCCTGAGGTGTCCTATGTATCTGGTGAAAACCCTGAGAATCTGTCCTGACACAGCCGGGTTTGATAAGGGGTGACTGTATGTATGAGGCAGTAGTGTGAATTAGATTAAAGGTGTTGCAGTTAAAACGTATGTAGGTTGGAATCTTTGGGGGATGATGGCGGTCTCGCTGGGCCAGGCGTAGCTTTCGCCTACACATGGCACCGTCTGTATCTGGCGTACTCTCACCCCAAACAGCACCTTCTAAGAACCTTTGTATAAGAATCAAGTTGTAGAGTGTCTCTTAAGAATTTGGGTTATGGTGGTGGAGGGGGTAATGTAACGATGCGCAAGAAAGGCTGTGAAATAATTATCGGGAGGTAATGATAAAAGTGTTGCCAGAATATTTGTGGTTAACAGCAGATGGTGGCGACAAGTTAACAAGTTTGATGTGGAAGGCCATGAAAACGCCCAAAATTTGGCTGACACCGTCGTTGATAGTACATGTGGGTTTGGACAACGTGAAGCGCTAAAACATGGAGCTGCTATAGAAATTAGTATGGAGGCAGCTGATGTGGCAACCATGTGCAAGGAGCTAATTCAACCAGACGACAGGTGGGGGAGTGCCCCCTCAGAAAATTTCAAATATTGGATGTGCCTGTATGTGGCCAGTTCACAAAAGAGTATTCCAAACCAGAGGCGGGACGCAGTATAGGTAGTCCTCCAGAAAAATTGAAATAGATTGAGTGTTCTGTAGTGGCACTCCCAAAAATTATTATAAAACGAGGGAAAGCCGGAGTGGTGTGCCCTTCCATGAAAACTTAATTTACTATAGAGTACTATAGCGAGCCAGTCTGTGGACCGTGGTAAAAATACCATTTCCTCTGCTTAATGTGTAAAAGTAGGATGAATAAGGAGGAAATGAGGGGAGGAGTGAGCATAGCATTCATTCAGGTGAGCTTCCTTCACTGGTGGAGTAAGGAAATCCTGAGAAACCAGGCTTATTCATACGTGATAAGCGCCGCCACTTCAGGCTGTGCAGTCGAGCAGGCGTGTACGGCTTATCGGTGTGATGGCCACCAGCTCACTGAAAACCCGCTCAGAAAACACGGTTAGCGGCAGGGCGAGGAGGCACAGAACCTCAGTGCGTACAGCACCATTTCGTGCCAGCATGTAGTCGCTTTTGAAACCTAGTCTGTTTGGGAGCTGTGTGCATTCATTTAGGATTGTGGTATGTGTTCAGCTAGTCTCCCTACACCATCTTTCATGTAAGATCAGCCCGTACTCTGCCAGAGACTTGTGGGACCGGTGACGAGTGTCTTGCGGGGTGACATAAAAACTGGCAAAGGCTCTTGTAAAGCGGACCCCTGCCAGTGCTTGGAACAAGCTGCGCTAGCTGCCTACTCCCCTCGCTACTTAGCCCAGAAGGTACGCCGCTCTGCAGTTCGCTACGCTGTCAGAAGGAGCATACTTGTTTTCAGTGTGCACCAGGGCTGGATGGTATTCATGACATCTTCAACACTCCTTTCTGCTGCTCCAGGATGAGAAGTGGAAAAATTTTGCTTGTACGTGTGGGGGTCCGGGAGAGATGAGGATACCCAGATAATCGGGTTGCTTGAGAATGAAATTCTTTGATTGAACGCGAGGGTCACGGGATCGGCAGCCTAGCATGAGAATCTGCCTATGAGCCAGGAAGTACCAACGGCAATGAATTACTCCCTCACTGGCCTGACTCTCATTTCCTCCTCCTCCAACCTCCTCTTCTTCTGCCCAATACATGCTGAAACAACAGTGTGAGGACTGAACAATGTCCCGTCTTCTTGTCTCGCCAACATTCTCCTCCTTCTCCATCATCTCCCTCCACCTCCTCTCCCTAGCGCGGAAGAAACAGACCTGAGGGTGCTTTGGCTAAACAAGGATCTTCTCCCCTTTTCTGTGACGAAGCGCCAAAAGCTTCCGACTTCTGCTGACCAGAGAGTTTTTCAACAGCCAAGCGCGGATGGTGAGCTGATGCTGGCGGCATCACCACTGACTGAGCCATCTGTGTTGACTCCTCAAGTACTCAGGCCCTGACAGATATATGACTCCCCATCCACGTCCACACTCCTCATATATAGTGACCCTGGCCTAGCCCCAGCTCTCATACACGTTTCCGTGTCATGTGGATCTTGTAAGAACGCGGCGTTTGGTCAGGGCACATATGATGTTGGTCTGACAACGCCGTGCTGTGCATGGCTGGGACGGCACACCGTAAAAGTAGTGGGCGTCTGGGGACCCGAATACCGAGGGGCGGGCACCCGGCCATGAGGTTTCGAAAGGCATCGGTTTCTATCTTCTCCACCTGTAGGCAGCATCTCCAGGCTAGCCGTTTGGAGAATGTGGATGTTGATGGATATGGAGGGCGTGTGGGTGGGTTGCCTAATACTTTCCTTTTGCCGCCCAGCGTCTGGGGTAGTGAGAAGCTGAACGCTGGTGGATGCGTGGAAGATCTTGGAGGCGAAGATGGTTTTTTCGCACGGTGAGGTTGTTTGGGCCGGGGGTCCCTGGCAGTGGGCTGACTAGCTAGACACAGGGGAAGCATCATTGGTGGTGCCCGGCGGAGGTAACGGCTTGGTGCCATTGAGTGGGTGTTTAGCATTCAATCCCTGCGCATACTGGTGGTGGTTAAGCCTAGTAGTGGTGTAACCCCCTGCTGATCCTGGTTTGCACAGGTTGCACACCACAGTCCTCGTTCATCCGGTGTTTTTTTAAAGAACCTCCAGCTTCTGAAAATCTAAGCCCTCGCCACTGTAGCTTTACTACGTGAAACTTTGGCGCTGACACCACTCTGGCCCTTCCTCTCCGTCTGGCCACCACTGCCTCTTCCAACCTTGTTCTGGTATAGACTCGCCTCCTCTCGAAAGCATGTGTTTCACCGCCTTATCAACCCACGTGGGTCTGTCACCTCAACCATCTTCCGATTCCCTCATCTGCTCCCCCTCGGACTTCCTGCCCTGACAAAAAACTTCACCCACTGGCTGACAACCCGTTTCTCCTCATCGTTCCGACACCTCTTTACACCCTTCTTCCACTAATGTCATCATCACCCACAGACTGGGCGACCGGTGGAACACCTGTGCATCGGGAAATAGCTCATCAGCAACACGACAAGTGTTGTGACTCTGGGAATGTCAGAAAACATTCTCAGAGTAGGCCGGTTCAAATCAAATTTCCTGGGAGGGGCAGACGTGGGGGAAGGAGGCTGAGGTGGAGGAGCTGGATGCGTGCTTGATTTTCGGTGACATGGGTGACTACGTGGAAGACCTGCTGGTGGAAAATGGCTAGAAGCATGGTCGGCAATACCACACATCACCCTGTTCACAGTTTCTGCCTCAAGCACGTGCTCTACCACTCTTCCAGTAATTGAGACATGATCAGGGAGTGTAACGCTCTGTCGGCGTTCCCCCCCCTGCTCCCTCATCAGCCGTGGTGTCCTCACACACCCCACCCAGGACCACGGCCTCTGACCCCTGCAGTGGGTTGGATGCCCAGTCCCACTCTTTCGTCCTCTACCCCCTAGCCCTCGGTTTACATTTTCAAAATTAAAGTGTAAACTGTAAATTTTTTTTTTTTTTTTTTTTTAAACAAACGATGCTATCCTATTGCATCACGCTAGTTTCTAACCTACACTGACAAGCACACAACTGATTTGTGCTGTGCCTGATGACTTTGATTTTATAAAAAAACTAAACGTAAAACAAAATAAATCAGCAGACTGTGCTAATTCAAATAAACCCCTAAGTAAATTGTCCCCACTTTCGTTTTTGATGCGGATATTGTGTGTCACTAATAGCTAACACAACGGTCGCAAATCTCCCTGCAAATTCCTCACAATATGGTACTACTACTGCACTACTAGTGCCTTCAAGGCCACCACAACAACAAATCAACAAAAAGATAAATATATAACTCTATGTATCCCTAAGAATGGCTTGTTGAGTTCTTGATAATAATCACTCACTCACTCTCCCCGCCTAACATTGTTCTAATAGAACACCCTAACGCTTTCCCTGACCAGCAGCATCTCTCTCCCTAAACGTCGTCCAGGGACAGAAATGATCCGAGCAGCGTGGGCAGGGCTAGTCCTATTCCAGTGTCCCTGAATCGCCAGCCAACCACTGCTATCGACTTTAAGGGTACCACGTCATGCTTGGGTGGATTGCAGAGTCTCCTGGCTTGTGATTGGCTCTTTCTCAGCCGCCAAATCAAAACCGCGGGGATGCCATTTTTCGCCTGGCTGGCGAAATACGCGTCAAGCACGGAGCAGTTTCGAGTAACTAATTGCTCGAACGAGCATCAAGCTCGGACGCGTGTGTTCGCTCGTCTTAGTTATATGTAAGAATTATTGGCGCTATTTTGTGTTACGTATTTTATTTTTATAATGACTACAGTATGATGAGTTGATCTGGTCATTAACTTCAACTAAGCCCAGGTACTGACGTTTTTCCACCAAAGGGGTTTTTTCCTTTTCCAGCACTGTTGGATTTGGCTCCTTGAAGGTCAAGCGATTTTTCTAACTCTTGTCTAAAGTTATGGCTTTTTAGTTAAAAAACAAATGTATAACTGTATATACCTCATACCATGTCTAACCAGAGTATAAACCACGAGGACCCTAATTAAAAAAAAAACTGGGAAATCCGGTTGACTGAGTATAATGCTAGGGTGGAAAATGCATTGGTCACAGCCTGGGCAGCCCATGCTCCTAAGTATATAAGCCTGCCAACCCATGCTCCCCCGTATATATAGTGCCATACCATGCTCCCCATTATATAGCCAACCAGCCAATGTCCCATACTATATAGCCTGACAGCTCAAGACCCCTAGATAAAGCCAGCCCATACCCCAGTACAATTGAGCCAGCCCATCCAATATATATATCCAGCATCCCCTGCCTCCATATATAGCCACGCACCCGGCTCTCCATACATATGCGCCCACGCACTATTTTATATCCCGCAGGTCCCCTGCCCCAGTAATAGCCAGTCAGCCCATGTCCATTAAGCGGTTCTATTTTTAATTGTATTTCGGAAATGGTTCCATGATTAAGAGCGACAGTATGGGGCATCCATATTGCGCTGCTATGATTGAAACTTCAGGTCTCCAGCATGGCGGTGACAGATGCGCCGAATTCCATTATGTATCTGGTGAAACACCCGAAAATTCTGCCTGACACAGCTCGTTTGATAAGGGAATGATGTGCTGTATATCCTCTCGCTCTCCAGCGTCTGGGGTATAGAGAGTTAAAAGTTGCACATGGAGACATTGGTGGATGCTGTGGAGGATCGTGGAGGCGAAATGGACAGGAAACAGCAGGGGCAGTATGCATGGATGCCTCTGAGGCTGCCTAATCTTGGGATGGAGCTGGCGGTCCGCTGCCAGGCGAGCTTTCGCCTATCCAAGCCACTGTCTCTCGGCTCCTCCCCACCCAAAATGGGTCTGGGGGCCAGAAGCATTTACTTTGAAAAAATTATAATTTTCAAAGCAGGCGGGGGCTACAAACAGCACTTCTAAGAACATTTTGTATAAGATCAAGTGTAGTACTGTTCTTATAAGTAATTGGCTTAGTTATGGCGGGTGAGGGGAATGTAAACAGATGCGCAAGAAGCGCTGAAATAATATCGATAAATGATAAAAGTTTGCTAGTATATTTAGTGGATAACACAGCAAGGTGGCGACAAAGTTAACAAGTTTGATGTGGAAGCCATGAAAACAACCCAAAATTCTGCCTGACACAGCTCATTTGCTAAGGGGACGATGTATGGAGGCAGCTATATGGACGACTTTGGGAGGCAGCTATGGAGATGATGTGTGGAGGTAGCAATGGAGACAATGTGTGGAGGCAGCTATAAAGACAACGTGTGGAGGCTGCTATGGATAGTGCCTGTATGTGGCAGTCCAAAAAAGTTTTCAAACCAGAGGAGTAGGTAGGTGGTCCTCCAGAAAAATTAAATACATAGAGTACCTTTATGTGGCACTCCCAAAAATTGTTTAAAACAGAGGACCGGGTAGGTGGCCCTCCAGAAAAATTAAATACATAGAGTACTATAAATAGAGCCAGTTGGCCCTGGCAAAAAATAGCCAGTTTCCTCTGCTTTATTGTACAAAGAGGAGGAGAAGGAGGAAAATGAGGAGGAGGAGTGCATACATTATTCAGGTTGAGCTTCTTTCACCTGGTGGAGAATGGAAATCCTGAGAAATCCAGGCTTTATTCATCTTGATAAGCGTCAGCCTGTCAGCGCTGTCAGTCGACAGGCGTGTACGCTTATCGGTGATGATGCTACCAGCTGCATTGAAAACCCGCTCAGACAACACGCAAGCGGCAGGGCAACCAAGAACCTCTAAGGCGTACAGCGCCAGTTCGTGCCACATGTCCAGCTTTGAAACCCAGTAGTTGTAGGGAGCAGTGTGATCATTTAGGACGATGGTATGGTCAGCTACGTACTCCCATACCATCTTTCTGTAAAGATCAGCCCTACTCTGCCGAGACTGGGGACAGGTGACAGTGTCTTCCTCCTCATCCTCCTCTACCTCCTCCGATATGCGCTGAGAAACAGACCTGAGGGTGCTTTGGCTATCAACAAGGGAATCTTCTTCCCCCATCTCTTGTGACGAGCGCAAAGCTTCTGACTTTATGCTGACCAGAGAATTTTTCAACAGGCCAAGCAGTGGGATGGTGAGGCTGATGATGGCGGCATCACCACTGACCATCTATGTTGACTCCTCAAAGTTACTCAGCACCTGACAGATATCAGACATCCACGTCCACTCCTCATTGTAGACTTGAGGAAGCTGACTGACCTGACTACCAGTTCTGGTGGAAGTTGACATCTGGCAGTCTACAATCGCTCTGCGCTGCTTGTAAACTCTGGATAACATGGTTAATGTTGAATTCCACCTCGTGGGGGTATGGAGAGCTGAACGCTGCGCATGGAGGCATTGGTGGATTCTGTGGAGGATTGTGGAGGCGAAGGTGTGCTTTTCGCACGGGAGGTGTTTGGACCGGGGTCCTGGGCAGGGGGCTGACTAGCAGAGCCAGCAGATTACATAGGGGAAGCAGCAGTGGTGTGTCCGGCCGGAGGTGAATGGCCTTGGTTCCATTGAGTGGGGTGTTTAGCATTCATATGCCTGCGCATACTGGGGGTGGTTAAGCTGGTAGTGGTGGAACTCCTGCTGATCCTGGTGTGGCACAGGTTGCACACCACAGTCCGTCGGTCATCCGGTGTTTCTTTAAAGAACCTCCAGACTTCTGAAAATATAGCCCTCGCCACGGGAGCTTCACTACGTGAACATTTGGCACTGATGCACCAGCTCTGGCCCTGCCTCTCCATCTGGCCCCACCACTGCCTCTTCGAACCTGTTCCCATCAAGGACTCGCCTCCATCTCAGAAGCACTGTGTTCACCCGGCCTATCAACCCAGCTTGGGTCTGACAACAACTTCACCACTGTCTGACAACCGTGTCTCCTCATCGTCCGACACCTCTTTACACACTTCTTCCACTACGTCAACAATGTCATCATCACCCACAGACAGCGACCGGTGGAAAACCCGGGCATCTGGGAAGGGTCCAGAAAATAGTTCCTCAGAGTACGCCGGTTCAAATGGCAAATTTTCCTGGGAGGGGGCAGACTGGGGGGAAGGAGGCTGATATGGAGGAATGCTGATTTCGGTGACATGGGTGGACTGCGTGGAAGACTGACTGGTAGACAAACGGCTAGAAGCATTGTCCGCAATCCACGACATCACCTGTTCGCACTGTTCTGGCCTCAACAGTGCTCTTCCACGAGTCCCAGTAACTTGAGACATGAACCTTGGGAGTGTAGCTCTGCGGCGTTCCCCTGCTCCCTCATCAGCAGGTGGTGTCTCACCCCACCCAGGACCACGGCCTCTGACCCCTGCAGTAGTTGGACGCCCACACCCTCGTCCTCTACCCCTAGCCCTCGGGTTCAACATTTACAAAATTAAAGTGTAAACTGTACATTTTTTTGTTTTTTCGTTTTTTTTTAACAAAACAATGCTATCCTATCGCTATGGCTAGTTTCTAACCTACACTGACAGCAAACAACAGGATTTTGTGCTGTGCCTGATGACTTTTAGTTTTGAAAAAAAAAACAAAAGAAAAGAAAAAGCAGACCGTGCCTAATTCAATCAAACCCCTAATAAATTGTCCCACTTAGGTGTTTGAGATGGATATGTGTGTCACTAAGAGCTAAACAGAACGTCATGCTGGGTGGAGTGCAGAGTCTCCTGGCTTGTGATTGGCTCTGGCCAAAAATCAAAACGGCGGGAGATGCCATTTTCTCGAGCTGGCGAAGTATTCGTCCGAGCAACGAGCAGTTACGAGTACGCCAATGCTCGAACGAGCATCAAGCTCAGACGAGTGTGTTCGCTCATCTCTAGTCCACATTAAAAAAAGAAAAAAATTATAGCCTGTACAATTTGACAATACAGATTTGCTATGAATGGCGCTTCTTCCATTGACTGCCTGGCCGTGTACCCATCCAGCAGTTTACCACCACATAAGAGGCATCGGTGTACTCGAGAGAAATTGGGTATTTGTGGAGTTTTTTCTTCATCCATTGCGAATGTTTCATTTTCCACCCAAAATGAATGTATAAAACACCTATAGGATATACAAACTTCTTAAAAGTGCTTTTTCATTCGTTAAGGGATGTAGTTTCCATAATGGGGTAATTTATGAGTCTTGCTATTATTTAGGCCTCTCACAGTCAATTGAAAGCTGAGCAGGTCCTTATAATATAGGTTTCGGCGATTTCCCAAAAAATGGCACCTAACGTTCTAGTAAAATACATGGAAAAACAACAGCAGACATTTGGGAAATGTAACTTATGATTTAATTTGGGTGCAATTACTTTCTGCTTCAAAAGTAGAAAATTTAGAACTTTGGAAAAAAAGAATTTTCAATTTTTTTCACAAATTTCAGTTTTTTAATAACTAAACACAAAATATATCATCCAAATTTGTAAACTAATTTGAAGTACAATATGTCATGAGTAGAGATGAGCGAACATACTCGTCCGAGCTTGATGCTCGTTCGAGCATTAGCGTACTCGAAACTGCTCGTTGCTCGGGCGAATACTTCGCCCGTTCGAGAAAATGGCAGCTCCCGCCGTTTTGCTTTTTGGCGGCCAGAAACAGAGCCAATCACAAGCCAGGAGACTCTGCACTCCACCCAGCATGACGTGGTACCCTTACACGTCGATAGCAGTGGTTGGCTGGCCAGATCAGGTGACCCTGGAATAGACTAGCCCCTGCCTGCGCTGCTCGGATCATTCTGTGTCTGGATGCCGCTAGGGAGAGAGCTGCTGCTGGTCAGGGAAAGCGTTAGGCTGTTCAATTAGAATAGTGTTAGGCAGGAGTGATTCTACAAGAACCCAACAGCCATTCTTAGTGGCTACAATAACGTTATACTTTTTTTTCTCTTTATTTGCAGCTAGTACCATATTGTGAGGAATTTGCAGGGGCTGCTACCGTTGTGTTAGCTCTTAGTGAACACACATATCCACCTCAAACACCAAAGTGGGAAAATTTATTAGGGGTTTGATTTCAATTAGGCACAGTCTGCCATTACTTTTTATTTTACGTTTATTTTTCATAACTCAGCGTCATCTCATCTGGCATAGCAGTGTGCTTTCATACTTGGCTAGAAAATAGCCATAGGAGAATCCAAACGGCTTACTTACGCCACAATAGCGTTATATATTTTTATTTCTGGTTGATCTGCTGTTGGCTGTCCTTGCTGCAGGTGCATCTACTACCAAATTGTGAGGAATTTGTAGTGAGACTTGCGACCGTTGTGTTTAGCGCTTAGTGAACGCATATCCATCGCAAAGACGAAGTGGGAAAATTTATTAGGGGTTTGATTTCAATAGGCACAGTCTGCCAGTTCTTTTTATTTTACGTTTATTTTTTCATAACTCAGCGTCATCTCATCTGGCATAGCAGTGTGCTTTCATACTTGGCTAGAAAATAGCCATAGGAGAATCCAAACGGCTTACTTACGCCTACAATAGCGATATATATTTTATTTCTGGTTGATCTGCTGGTGGCTGTCCTTGCTGTAGTGCATCTACTACCATATTGTGAGGAATTTGTAGTGAGACTTGCGACCGTTGTGTTTAGCGCTTAGTGACGCACATATCCATCGCAAAGACGAAGTGGGAAAATTTATTAGGGTTTGATTTCAATAGGCACAGTCTGCCAGTTTCTTTTATTTACGTTTATTTTTTTAATAACTCAGCGTCATCTCATCTGGCATAGCAGTGTGCTTTATACTTGGCTAAAATAGCCATAGGAGAATCCAAACGGCTTACTTACGCCTACAATAGCGATATATTTTATTTCTGGTTGATCTGCTGGTGGCTGTCCTTTCTGATGCATCTACTACCATATTGTGAGGAATTTGTAGTGAGACTTGCGACCGTTGTGTTTGCGCTTAGTGACGCACATATCCATCGCAAAGACCGAAGTGGGAAAATTTATTAGGGGTTGGATTTCAATTAGGCACAGTCTGCCATTTTCCTTTTTATTTTACGTTTATTTTTCATAACTCAGCGTCATCTCATCTGGCATAGCACTGTGCTTTCATACTTGGCTAGAAAATAGCCATAACTAGGATAGCATCGTTTGGTTTTAAAAACTAAAAAAACACACAAAAAAAAAAAAAAAAAAAAAAACACAAAAAAAGTTTAAAAAAAAATTAAAGTTATAACTTTCATTTTCAAAATGTTTAACCCGAGGCTAGGGGTAGAGGCGAGGGCGGGGACGTGGGCGTTCCAACTACTGCAGGGGTCAGAGGCCGTGGTCCTGGGCGGGGTGAGACACAACCTGCTGATGAGGGAGCAGGGGAACGCCGCAGAGCTACACTCCCTAGGTTCATGTCTGAAGTTACTGGGACTCGTGGTAGAGCACTGTGAGGCCAGAACAGTGCGAACAGGTGATGTCGTGGATTGCCGACAATGCTTCGAGCAGTTTGTCCACCAGTCAGTCTTCCACGCAGTCCACCCATGTCACCGAAATCGGCACTCCTCCAGCTCCTGCACTCATCTTCCTCCCCCCCATCTGCCCCCTCCCAGGAAAATTTGGCATTTGAACCGCATACTCTGAGGAACTGTTTTCTGGACTCTTCGCACAGTCACAAACCACTTGTCCGGTTGCTGCTGAGCAATTTTCCGATGCCCAGGTTTTCCACCAGTCGCAGTCTGTGGGTGATGATGACCTTCTTGACGTAGTGGAAGAAGTGTGTAAAGAGGTGTCCGACGATGAGGAGACACGGTGTCAGACAGTGGGTGAAGTTGTTGTCAGGGCAGGAATCCGAGGGGGGAGCAGACTGAGGGATCGGAGGATGATGTGGTGACAGACCCAAGCTGGGTTGAGAGCCGGGTGAACACAGTGCTTCTGAGACGGAGCAGAGTCCTCGACCAGAACAGGTTGGAAGAGGCAGTGGGTGGGCCAGACGGAGAGGCAGGGGCCAGAGTAGATCATCGGCGCCAAATGTTGCCCGTAGTCAAGCTCCCGTGGCGAGGGCTAGATTTCAGAAGTCTGGAGGTTCTTTAAAGAAACACCGGATGACCGACGGACTGTGGTGTGCAACCTTTGCCAAACCAGGATCAGCAGGGGTTCCACCACTACTAGCTTAACTACCACCAGTATGCGCAGGCATATGAATGCTAAAACCCACTCAGATGGCACCAAGCCTGTTCACCTCCAGCCGTGCACACCACTGCTCTCTTCCCCTGTGTCAGTGATAGTCCGCCCCCTGCCGGACCCTGGCACAAAAACCCCATCGTCGCCTCCACGATCCTCCACAGCATCCACCAGCGTTCAGCTCTCCATACCCCAGAAGCTGGAGCGGAAACGGAAATATAGTGCAAACCACCCCCCCCACACGCCCAACCCTTAATGTCCACATCTCAGATTGCTTAGCCTGGAGATGCTGCCTATAGGCTAGTAGAGACCGAGGCCTTTCGCAACCTCTGGCGGCGGCCACCCTCGGTATTCGGTCCCCAACCGCCACTACTTTTCCCGATGTGCCGTCCCGCCCTACACACAGCACGTGTCAGACAACATCATCCGGCCCTGACCAACGCGTTTCTGACAAGGTCCACCGACCACGGACACGTGGACGAGTGCTGCCGGGCAGGGCTACTATATGTCGCTGGACGCACATTGGGTTAACTTGGTGGAGGCTGGGACCGAGTCTGACCTGCGGCTGGTCATATACTGCGACGCCGAGGATTGCGCGGGGCCCTACCTCGATCCAGGTCTTTCAGGCATACTATGCCTCCTCCTCCTCCCACCCCCTCCTCCACCTCCTCCTCCGAACTACCATCCGGGGCATGGAGCCCTCAGTCACTAGCTCTAGGCACAGCGCAGTGCCGTCGCTAAGCGACAGCAGGCGGTGCTCAAACTGCTGAGCCTAGGCGATAAAAGGCACACGCCCAAGAACTATTACAGGGCATCACGGCGCAGACTGATCTGTGGCTGGCACCGCTGAACCTGAAGCCAGGCATGGTTGTGTTGACAACGGCCGTAACCTGGTGGCGGCTCTGCAACTCGGCAGACTGACACATGTGCCATGCCTGGCCCATGTGTTAAATCTGATAGTTCAGCGTTTCCTCAAGACATACCCCAATACTGTCTGATTTGCTCACGAAGGTGCGCCGCATCTGTGCGCATTCAGGAAGTCCAGCACAGATGCTGCCACTCTCAGCTCAGCGGCAGCGCCGCCTCCAACTGCCCGCTCACCGACTGTTTGTGCGATGTGCCCACGAGGGTGGAATTACAACATTAACCATGTTATCCAGAGTTTTACAGCAGCGCAGAGCGATTGTAGACTGCCAGATGTCAACTTCCACCAGAAACTGGTAGTCAGGTCAGTCAGCTTCCTCAAGTCTACAATGAGGAGTGGACGTGGATGTCTGATATCTGTCAGGTGCTGAGTAACTTTGAGGAGTCAAACAGATGGTCAGTGGCGATGCCGCCATCATCAGCCTCACATCCCGCTGCTTGGCTGTTGAAAAACCTCTCTGATCAGCATGAAGTCGGAAGCTTTGCGCTCGTCACAAGAGACGGGGGAAGAAGATTCCCTTGTTGATAGCCAAAGCACCCTTAGGTCTGTGCTACATTATTCAGGTGTTGAGGCTTCTGTTCACCTGGTGGAGAAATGGAAATCCTGAGAAATCCAGCTTTATTCGTTCTTGAATAAGCGTCAGCCTGTCAGCCTGTCAGCACAGGCGTGGTACGCTTATCGGTGATGATGCTACCAACTGCCATTGGAACACCCCCTCAGACACACGCAAGCGGTCAATTGCAACCATGAACCTCTAAGGCGTACAGCGCCAGTCGTGTCCACATGTCCGCTCTTTGAACCCAGTAGTTTGTAGGAGCAGTAGTAAGCATTTAGGAACATGGTATGTCAGCTACTACTCCATACCATCTTTCTGTAAAGATCCATGCCTCTACTCTGCTCCGAGACTGGGGACAGGTGACAGTGTCTTACTCCTCCATCCTCCTCTACCTCCGCCGATATCGGCGATAGAGAAGACCAGACCTGAGGTGGCTTTTGCTATCAACAAGGGAATCTTCTTCCCCCATCTCTTGTGACGAGGCGCCCAGAAGCTTTGACTTTAATGCTTGACCAGAGAATTTTTCACGGCCAAGCAGTGGGATGGGAGGCTGATGATGGGGCATCACCACTGACCATCTATGTTGACTCCTCAAAGTTACTAGAACCTGACAGATATCAGACATCCACGTCCCACTCCTCATTGTAGACTTGAGGAAGCTGACTGACCTGACTACCAGTTTCTGTGGAAGTTGACATCTGGCGTCTACAATCGCTCTGCGCTGCTTGTAAACTCGGATAACATGGTTAATGTTGAATTACACCCTCGTGGGGGTATGGAGAGCGAACGCTGCGCATAGGCATTGGTGGATTATGTGGAGGATTGTGGAGGCGAAGGTTGCTTTTCGCACGGGAGGTGTTTTGGACCGGCGGTCCTGGCAGGGAGGCTGACTAGCAGAGCCAGCAGATTACAATAGGGGAAGCAGCAGGGTGTGTACGGCCGGAGGTGAATGCCTTGGTTCCATTGAGTGGGGTTGTTTAGCATTCATATGCCTGCGCATACTGGGGGTGGTTGTAACGCTCGGTAGTGGTGGAACTCTGCTGATCTGGTGTGGCACAGGTTGCACACCACATCAGTCGGCTCATCCGGTGTTTCTTTAAAGAACCTCCAACTTCTGAAAATATAGCCCCTCCGCCACGGGAGCTTCACTACGGAACATTTGGCACTGATGCACACAGCTCTGGCCCTGCCTCTCTCTGCCTCTGGCCCCACCAATGCCTCTCGAACCTGTTCCCATCAAGGACTCGCCTCCATCCCAGAAGCACTGTGTTCACCCGGCCTATCAACCCCAGTTGGGTCTGACAACAACTTCACCACTGTCTACAACCGTGTCTTCCTCATCGTCCGACACCTCTTTACACACTCTTCTCCACTACGTCACAAATGTCATCACCACCCACAGACAGCGACCGGTGGAAAAACCCGGGCATCTGGGAAGGGTCCAGAGAAATAGTTCCCAGAGTACGCCGGTTCAATGGCAAATTTTCATGGGAGGGGGCAAGACTGGGGGGAAGGAGGCTGTATGGAGGAATGCTGATTTCGGTGACATGGGTGGACTGCGTGAAGAACTGACTGGTAGACAAACGGCTAGAAGCATTGTCCGCAATCCACGACATCACCTGTTCGCACTGTTTCTGGCCTCACAGTGCTCTTCACGAGTCCCAGTAACTTGAGACATGAACCTTGGAGTGTAGCTCTGCGGCGTTCCCCTGCCTCCCTCATCAACATGTGGTGTCTCACCCCACCCAGGACCACGCCTCTGACCCCTGCAGTAGTTGGACGCCCACACCCTCGTCCTCTACCCCTACCCTCGGGTTCAAATTACAAAATAAAGTGTAAACTGTACATTTTTTTGTTTTTTTTCGTTTTTTTTTTAACAAACAATGCTATCCTATCGCTATGGCTAGTTCTAACCTACACTGACAGCAAACAACAGGATTTTGTGCGTGCCTACGACTTTTAGTTTTGAAAAAAAAACAAAAGAAAGAAAAAGCGACCGTGCCTAATCAATCAAACCCCTAATAATTGTCCCACTTAGGTGTTTGAGATGGATATGGTGTTCACAAAGAGCTAAAACAGAACCGTCATGCTGGGTGGAGTGCAGAGTCTCCCTGGCTTGTGATTGGCTCTGGCCAAAAATCAAAACGGGCGGAGATGCCATTTTCTCCGAGCTGCAAGTATTCGTTCGAGCAACAGCAGTTACGAGTACCCAATGCTCGAACGAGCATCAGCTCAGACGAGGGTGTTCGCTCTCTCCTAGTCCACATTAAAAAAAGAAAAAAATTATAGCCTGTACATTTGACAATACGATTTGCTATGAATGGCGCTTCTTTTCCTTGACTGCACTGGCCGTGTCCCATCCAGCAGTTTACCACCACATAAGAGGCATCGGTGTACCGAGAGAAATTGGGTTTTGTGGAGTTTTTTCTCATCCATTGCGAATGTTTCATTTCACCCAAAATGAAAGTATTGTCCAATATATTACAATTTGTAGGAATACACCTTCACTTTGTTTTAACCCCTATAAAACCCTATAGGATATACAAACTTCTTAAAAGTCTTTTCATTCGTTAAGGGATGTAGTTTCCATAAATGGGTAATTTATGTAGTCTTTTGCTATTATTTAGGCTCTCACAGTCAATTGAAAGCTGAGCAGGTCCTTATATATAGGTTTCGTCGGCGATTTCCCAAAAAATGGCACCTAACGTTCTAGTAAAATACATGGAAAAAAACAGCAGACATTGGAAATGTAACTTATGATTTAATTTGGGTGGCAATGACTTTCTGCTCAAAAGTAGAAAATTTAGAACTTTGGAAAAAAAGAATTTCAATTTTTTTTCACAAATTTCAGTTTTTTAATAACTAAACACAAAATATATCATCCAATTTTGTTAAACCTAATTTGAAGTACAATATGTCATGAGTAGAGATGAGCGAACGATACTCGTCCCGAGCTTGATGCTCGTTCGAGCATATAAGCGTACTTGAAACTGCTCGTGCTCGGACGAATACTTCGCCGCTCGAGAAATAGGCAGCTCCGCTCTTTTGCTTTTTGGCGGCAGAAACAAGCGATCACAGCCAGGAGACTCTGCACTCGCACCCAGCATGACGGTACCCTACAAACGTCGCAGCAGTGGTTGGCGGCCAATCAGGTGACCACTGGAATAACTAGCCCCTGCCTGCGCTGCTGGATTTCATTCTGTGTCGGATGCCGCTAGGAGAGAGCTGCTGTGGTCAGGGAAAGCGTTAGGCTGTTCAATTAGAATAGTGTTAGGGCAGGAGTGATTCTAACAAGACCCAACAGCCATTCTTATGGTACAATAACGTTATACTTTTTTTTCTCTTTTATTGAAGCTAGTACCATATTGTGAGGAATTTGCAGGGTGCCTGCTACCGTTGTGTTGAGCTCTTAGTGAACCACATATCCACCTCAAACACAAGTGGGAAAATTTATTAGGGTTTGATTTCAATTAGGCACAGTCTGCCATTACTTTTTATTTTACGTTTATTTTTTCATAACTCAGCGTCATCTCATCTGGCATAGCAGTGTGCTTTCATACTTGGCTAAAATAGCCATAGGAGAATCCAACGGCTTACTTACGCCACAATAGCGTATATATTTTATTTCTTGTTGATCTGCTGTTGGCTGTCCTTGCTGTCAGGTGCATCTATACCAAATTGTGAGGAATTTGTAGTGAGACTTGCGACCGTTGTGTTTAGCGCTTAGTGACGACATATCCATCGCAAAGACGAAGTGGGAAAATTTATTGGGTTTGATTTCATTAGCACAGTCCTGCCAGTTTCTTTTTATTTACGTTTATTTTTTAATAACTCAGCGTCATCTCATCTGGCATTAGCAGTGTGCTTTCATACTTGGCTAGAAATAGCCTAGGAGAATCCAAACGGCTTACTTACGCCTACAATAGCGATATATATTTTATTTCTGGTTGATCTGCTGGTGGCTGTCCTTGCTGTAGTGCATCTACTACATATTGTGAGGAATTTGTAGTGAGACTTGCGACCCGTGTGTTAGCGCTTAGTGACGCACATATCCATCGCAAGACCGAGTGGAAAGTGGGACAATTTATTAGGGGTTTGAGTTGAATTAGGCACAGTCTGCAGATTTTTTTATGTTTATTTCTTTTTATAACTCAAAGTAATCTGGCAAAGCAGTGTGCTTTCAGTGTAGGCTAGAAAATAGCCATAGGAGAACCCCAACGGCTTATTTAGGCCTACAATAGCGTTATATTTAACTTTTTTTTGGTTTGCTTGTGGCTGGGCTTGCTGCCATTAGTAGTGCAGCTAGTACCATATTGTGACGAATTTGCAGGGAGATTTAGCTCTTAGTGACACACATATCCATCTTAAACACCTAAGTGGGACAATTTATTAGGGGTTTGATTGAATTAGGCACAGTCTGCCGCTTTTTTTCAGTTTTTTTTTTTCAAAACTAAAAGTCATCATCACAGGCACAGCACAAAATCATGTTGTGTGCTGTCAGTGCAGGCTAGAAACTAGCCATAGCAAACATCATCATCTTCTGTGGTTGCTGTGTGATTTCTTCTGATCGTTTTGTTAAAAAAAAAACACAAAAAAGCTCAAAAAAACACAAAAAATAAAAAACAAAAGAAAACAAAAAAAAACACAAAAAAAATTTACAGTTTACAATTTAATTTTGAAAATGTTGAATTCGAGGGCTAGGGTTAGAGGACGAGGGTGTGGAAATGGGGGTCCAACTACTGCAGGGGTCAACATCCGTGGTCCTGGGCGGGACACCACCTGCTGATGAGGGAGCAGGGGAACGCCGCAGAGCTACACTCCCTAGGTTCATGTCTCAAGTTACTGGGACTCGTGGTAGAGCACTGTTAAGGCCAGAACAGTGCGAACAGGTGATGTTGTGGATTGCGGACAATGCTTCTAGCCGTTTGTCCACCAGTCAGTCTTCCACGCAGTCCACCCATGTCACCGAAATCGGCACTCCTCCAGCTCCTCCACCTCAGCCTCCTTTCCCCCAGTCTGCCCCCTCCCAGGAAAATTTGGCATTTGAACCGGCATACTCTGAGGAACTGTTTTCTGGACCCTTCCAGAGTCACAAACCACTTGTCCGGTTGCTGCTGAGCTCTTTCCCAATGCCCAGGTTTTCCACCTGTCGCAGTCTGTGGGTTATGATGACATTGTTGACATAGTGGAAGAAGTGTGTAAAGAGGTGTCGGACGATGAGGAGACACGGTTGTCAGACAGTGGTGAAGTTGTTGTCAGGGCAGGAAGTCCGAGGGGGAGCAGACTGAGGGATCGGAGGATGATGAGGTGACAGACCCAAGCTGGGTTGATAGGCCGGGTGAACACAGTGCTTCTGAGACGGAGGCGAGTCCTCGACAAGAACAGGTTGGAAGAGGCAGTGGTGGGGCCAGACGGAGAGGCAGGGCCAGAGCTGGTGCATCAGCGCCAAATGTTTCACGTAGTGAAGCTCACATGGCGAGGGAGATTTTCCGAAGTCTGGAGGTTCTTTAAAGAAACACCGGATGACCAACGGACTGTGGTGTGCAACCTATGCCACACCAGGATCAGCAGGGGTTCCACCACTACCAGCTTAACCACAATCAGTATGCGCAGGCATATGAATGCTAAACACGACACTCAATGGAACCAAGGTCGTTCACCTCCGGCCGGGCACATCACTGCTCCTTCCCCTGCGTCATCTGCTGCCGCTGCTAGTCAGCCCCCTGCCCAGGACCCCAGCCTAAGCACCTCCTGTGCAAAAACCACACCTGCGCCTCCACGATCCTTCACAGCATCCACCAATGTCTCCATGCGCAGCGTCCAGCTCTCTATACCCCAGACGCTGGAGCGCAAGAGGAAATACAGTGCAACCCACCCACACGCCCAAGCCCTCAACGTCCACATCTCCAAATTACTCAGTCTGTAGATGCTGCCCTATAGGCTGTTAGAGACCGAGGCCTTTCGCAACCTCATGGCGGCAGCTGCCCCTCGGTATTCGGTCCCCAGCCACCACTACTTTTCCCGATGTGCCGTCCCAGCCCTGCACCAGCACGTGTCAGACAACATCATCCGTGCCACTATATATCGCTGACAGCACATTGGGTTAACTTGGTGGAGGCTGGGACCGAGTCTGACCCTGGGGCTGGTCATATACTGCCGACGCCGAGGATTGCGGGGCCTACCTTGGTCCAGGTTTCTCAGGCCTACTATGCCTCCTCCAACCAACCCCTCCTCCACCTCCTCCTCCGAATTACCATCCAGGGGCATGGCACCATCAGTCGGTAGCTCTAGGCACAGCAGCAGTGCCGTCGCTAAGCGACAGCAGGCGGTGCTCAAACTGCTGGGCCTAGGCGATAAAAGACCACATGCCCAAGAGCTATTACAGGGCATCTCGGCAGACTGACACATGTGCCATGCCTGGCCCATGTGTTAAATCTCATAGTTCAGTGTTTCCTCAAGACATACCCCAATCTGTCTGATTTGCTCACGAATGTGCGCCGCATCTGTGCGCATTTCAGGAAGTCCAGCACAGATGCTGCCACTCTCAGGGCAGCGCAGCGCCACCTCCAACTTCCCGCTCACCGACTGTTGTGCGACTTGCCCACGAGGTGGAATTCAACATTAACCATGTTATCCAGAGTTTACCAGCAGCACAGAGCGATTGTAGACTGACAGATGTCAACGTCCACCAGAACTGGTTGTCAGGTCAGTCAGATTCCTCAAGTCTACAATTAGGAGTGGACGTGGATGTCTGATATCTGTCAGGTGCTGAGTAACTTTGAGGAGTCAACAAAGATGGTCAGCCTCACCATCCCGCTGCTTGGCCTGTTGAAAAACTCTCTGGTCGACCGACGGACTGTGGTGTGCAACCTTTGCCAAACCAGGATCATCAGTGGTTCCACCACTACTAGCTTAACTACCACCAGTATGCACAGGCATATGAATGCTAAACACCCCACTCAGTGGCACCAAGCCTGTTCACCTCCAGCCGTGCACACCACTGCTCCTTCCCCTGTTTCAGCTGATAGTCAGCCCCCTGCCCAGGACCCTGGCACAAAAACCCCATCGTCGCCTCCACGATCCTCCACAGCATCCACCAGCGTTCAGCTCTCCATACCCCAGACGCTGGAGCGGAAACGCAAATATAGTGCAACCCACCCGCACGCCCAAGCCCTTAATGTGCACATCTCCAGATTGCTTAGCCTGGAGATGCTGAAATATAGGATAGTAGAGACAGAGGATTTAGCAACATCATGGCGGCGGCCGTCCCGGCGGTATTCAGGCCCAGCCGCACTACTGTTCCTCTTGTGCGTTGTGCAGTCCCAGTCCTGCACCCGCAGTGTCAGACAACATCTCCGTGCCCGACCAACGCCGTTTCTGACAAGTCATTGACACGGACATCCGTGGACGAGTGCTGCCGGGCAGGGCACCCAACCCTATATGTCGCTGACGGCACATTGGGTTAACTTGGTGGAGGCTGGGACCGAGTCTGACCCTGCGGCTGGTCATATACTGCCGACGCCGAGGATTGCGGGGCCTACCTCGGTCCAGGTCTTTCAGGCCTACTATGCCTCCTCCTCCTCCCACCCCTCCTCCACCTCCTCCTCCGAACTACCATCCGTGGGCATGGCGCCATCAGTCGCTAGCTCTAGGCACAGCAGCAGTGCCGTCGCTAAGCGACAGCAGGCGGTGCTCAAACTGCTGAGCCTAGGCGATAAAAGGCACACCGCCCAAGAACTATTACAGGGCATTCCCACACAACTTTAACTTTGTCGCCACCCTGCTGTGTAATCCACAAAATATACTGGCAAACTTTTACCATTTAGGGATATTATTTCAGCGCTTCTTGCGCATCTGTTTACATTCCCCTCACCCGGCATATCCTAAACTTATAAGAACGCTACTACACTTGATCTTATACAAAAGGTTCTTAGAAGTGCTGTTTGGGGAGTAGCCTAGAAACAGGGGCTTGGATTGGCGAAAGCTCGCCTGGCTGCAGAGCGCCAGCTCCATCACAAGATCCAACTAACATAGTTGCAGCACCTTTAATCTACTACTAGTTCACTGCCTCCATAATAATAATAATCTTTATTTATATAGCGTCATCATATTCTGCAGCGCTTTACAAATCATAGGAAACAAATACAAATGTAATGTAACAGAGCACAACATTTGTATGGAACAACAGGAGTGAGGTCCCTGCTCGCCAGAGCTTACGGTTTATGAAGATGATGGGGTAACACGAGGTAAAAGAATATTTAACGGTCAAGCCATTCTTCTTAGGGAATAGAACAAAATATAATAAATGGAATTGCTGTCGCTTGAACCACTCAGCCGTCATCTTATATACCAGGTCCAGGGTGAATGGGACTGCAGAGAAGTCTGGTGCCTGTTGGTTGCTGGATAACAGATGGGAGGACGACACAGGACGGGTTAGTAGAAGAGTTAAAACTTCATGCAGTTAATGAGTGTTATAGGCTTGCCTAAAGAAATGGGTTTTAAGAGCACGTTTGAAACTTTGGAGGTTAGGTATTAGTCTGATAGTCCGGGGCAGAGCATTCCATAGAATTGGTGCAGCTCTAGAGAAGTCTTGGAGACGCAAGTGGGAGGTCCGCACTAGGGTAGAGGTTAATCTAAGATCACTGGCGGATCTAAGAGCACGGGTTGGGCGATAGACTGAGATAAGAGAGGAGAGGTAGGGGGGTGCAGCATTATACAGAGCTTTATGGATGAGGGTTATTATTATTTTAAACTGTATTCGAAAGGAGACTGGCAGCCAGTGCAGCGACTGGCATGAACTGTAAGCATACATGGTCCCCTTATCAAACGAGCTGTGTCAGGCAGAATTTTGGGTTGTTTTCATGGCTTCCACAACAAACTTGTTAACTTTGTCGCCACCCTGCTGTGTAATCCACAAAATATACTGGCAAACTTTTATCATTTACCAATATTATTTCAGCGCTTCTTGCGCATCTGTTTACATTCCCCTCACCCGCCATATCCTAAACTTATAAGAACGCTACTACACTTGATCTTATACAAAAGGTTCTTAGAAGTGCTGTTTGGGGAGTAGCCTAGAGACAGGGGCTTGGATTGGCGAAAGCTCGCCTGGCAGCGGAGCGCCAGCTCCATGCCAAGATCCAACTAACATAGTTTTAACTGCAGCACCTTTAATCTACTACTAGTTCACTGCCTCCATACATGGTCCCCTTATCAAACGAGCTGTGTCAGGCAGAATTTTGGGTTGTTTTGTCATGGCTTCCATGTTAACTTTGTCCCACCTCGGTGTAATCCACAAATATATCTGGCAAACTTTTATCATGTACCGATATTATTTGAGCGCTTTCTTGCTCACCTCCTTTGGTTCCTCCTTCTGCCCCATGTTTGAACCAGCCATTGGTTGCGCCATGCACCTCTAGCCTGCCGCTGGCTCCGGCTGCCTCTGCAGTCCATCCCTATAGTGTCAGGTCAATTATTGATGTTTTAGATGCTATCTAGCTTAATTCTGTCACTCTGTCATGGCCATGCTGTTGCCCATAATTTTGGGCATAATGGTGCATTAAGCAGCCTCAGAGGCATCCATGCTGCTGCCCTGCTGTTTCCTGTCCATTTCCGTGTGTTTGTTCCATCCTTTTCTGAGGTTCCCAGGGTTTGGCCAAGCTTCCCTGTGCAAGCCTTGGTCCCCTTGAAAAATGCTCGAGTCTCCCATTACTTCAATGGGGCTCGTTATTCGAGACGAGCACTCGAGATCGGGAAAGTTTCTCTCGAATAACGATACCACGGCATTTTAGTGCTCGCTCATCCTAGTCATGAGAAAACAATCTCAAAATCCTTCATCCCTGGATATGTTACAATGTTCCAAAACGTATAACTACTTTAGAGTGTACAGAGCAGATTTGAAAATGGGCTACGCCCTTGAGGCCAAAAGGTCCTGAAGGGTTAATGAGAGTTGGAAATCTCTTATAAGATTTGTGCAATAGTGTGCATTAGCCGTTTACTCCTATAGCGTAATATGAACTTAAGAAATTTTGGAACATGATAATACCGAGATATGGGAATCATTGGGAATTACTAAGGTTGGCATTTATTTAATAATGGATTTTTGGTTCCTCTCCAAGGTCACTTATTTGCTGGTTGGCAGAAGATGGATTTTATTACAGCGAAATAAGGGATGCATATGAGAAGTCTGAAAAATAAGTTTCTTTTTGGTTAATTTGAACATAATATAATAGTTTAGAATCTTGAAAATCCACAGGAATTGTATTTAATGTGGTGAAACAATGGGAAATGTGTACTTCCTCGCTATTCACTGTCAGAAACATTCTTGATTTATAGAAACATTCTTTGTTCTTCAATTTCATTTCATTTTGTTCATAGATTACTGTATAAACTCGTGTATAAGCCGAGTTTTTCAGCACTATTTTTTTTCAACTCGGCTTAACACGAGTCAATAAAAAAAACTACTCACCCTCCGGCACCCGGATCCTCGGCAACAGCTCACGATCCTCAGCGTGGTTCCCTTGTGGCTCCTCTTCTTTTCTTCTATTTGTTCTCTATCCGGCAGAGTCGCGTCCATGCGATCTCCTGGCGGGCACACACATTATGCAGCGGTGTCAAATCATACTGTGGCGCCGCCGGCAGATCACATGACGACTCCTGCCGGCTAAAGAAAATAGAAGGAAGAAAAGAGAAGAGATTCGCGCGGGAACCGCACCGAGTATCGGGGGTGGTATTAAGTTTATTTTTTTTATGCGTTGGCATACAAGGGGCTGGCTGTATCTACATGAGCTGGCTGTATACTACATGGGCTTGCCAGCTGTATACACACACTCAGCTATTCTCGAGTCAATAGGTTTTCCCAGTTTTTGGTGGTAAAATTAGTGTCTCGCTACTACTCGGGTCGGCTTATATCAGGTATATCGTTATACTATACACCTGCACAAAAATGGGAAAATGGGATTTGGGGACATTTCGTGTGTCCAGATGTAGTGAAAATAAATCGGATTTAGACACATGTGTTGGAGATGCCTTGTTTTGGAGAACTGCTGGCAGGAGGTGCCCTCTAAGATTCAATATAATTTGTAAATCCCCCTACCTGTTTTATGGAGGTATTGATAATAAATGATCTTCTAAATGATGTCTGCCAAAAGTGGATAATTTGTAGCTCTCTTTGTTCATAGTGGATGCCAGAATTAGATGAATCACAATCCACCTATCCTTGCCACTAATGGCTTTAGCTGATAAAATTAAAGAATCCGAAAGGATATACTGTCTAAAGAGATTACTGGATACATGAGGAATGAATTCGGAGGGTCTAATTACCTTTTCCCTCCCGGGGCGAGAAGGGGTAAATTCAATATAGAACAGTTCATGATAAAGAGAGTAGCTATAATTACTATCTAAGTTTTCATTTGGCATTTACACTTTTTTCAAACAGGTTATGACTGTAACATCACTGCATTCATCTCAGTACTGTGACAGTGCTGTGCAATTATCTCTGTACACACAAACTGGGCTTTCTTTTGAGTAGCACAGAGTTATTATCTGTGCTTTGAGAAAACAGATGTGTTTTTTGATTCCTTCTACAAAAATATTTTTTTTATGACTTGATGTGTCTCACTCGCAGTTTGTGCTGGCTTAGACGTCAGCCCTGAAGCTGACAACTGAAATTGAAATGCCACCATATCCACACAAATACATCCCCATAGAAGTACAAAAGCAATTACAGGCCTAATTTGATGATTGCAACCAGAATAGTGGATTGACACAGTTCTATATGATCCTATAACCTATCATATAATATATAGGAATAGGTTGTTATTTGATATTAGTTTATTTTTGCATTTTTAGATTTTAAAGGGAACCTGTCAGCACCCGGAATATCACTAAACTAGAAAACTTGGGGGTATTATCATTATTGATGATTTTAACGTTTTTGTGTGTGCTTGTTTTAAAGGCACAAGACGATAATCCCTTCTAATCCATGGTGAAGACAGGTTCCAAATCCAGCACTGCACTAATGACCAGCTATACCCCCAAATTAAAGCAAGAATGCTAAAGGAGAAGGCCAGGATGACTGAAGCAGCATGGAAGGAGGCAGAGCAAATCCAAGCAAGATTTTTCAGTAAGTAAAAGGCCTTAGTTGTGGATAAGCAAAAAGCCGTGAGTTGAAAAATATTTTCGACTATATAGACGTTCTGTTTTAGTTTTGATTTGTAATACTTCTCTATTTCTTAGACCAGTGTTTAGCTGGTCCTATTTTGCGTTAAAATGTGTAGCTAAACATAAAGGCGAGAAATAAGCGCAAGCCCCTTTCCCTGTGATGCTATGCCTTATCTGAAGACCACGCCCCCTTAGTGGACAAGTCGGCCCTGCCTGATGTAAATTGAGCTTTAGCCTGTGCACATTCAGGCCTGAATAGACCGGCTATTGCTAGTGTGCTGGTCCATTCCGCCACCGCCAAGCCCCTTTCACTGCCATAATATAAGATGGAAATATCACAAATCCACTCTGCTCTGTTATACATGACATGTAAATGTAACCTTAGAATTTTACGTGTAAGCATAGTCCATTCTTGTGTATCAATATATATGGCCACCCATTATAGATTCTGCATTAAAAATGGCATAACTTGCTAGTTTTAAATGCTGTTGAATCTTGCAGCATATCATCATATGTGGACCTAATAGCTGCTCTCCTAGAAAGCCATTTACTGCGCAAAGTTACACTTAGTGTAATAGAGGCGTGTTAGTAGCGTAAAGGTTAAGTACCCAGTTTCCTGGTGTAAAAGTTCACAACAACGGGAAAAGTCTTAATGGTAGAGGAAATCTGAGAGGAAGATCTCTGGAAACTTCCTGTTCCACATTGAGTGTTTGTCCTGATTGAATCTGATCTCCTCACTAGGATCTCCCCGAAGTAGAAGTTCCAGCACAAAAATGTGAGCCTTGCAGTGACATCACTATTCAACGGCATAGGAAATTAGAGATTTTACATTACAACATTTGGAACGGACATGTTAAATTACAGAGCTGTCAGAGGACCAAATGCACAAGATCTTCATGTTCGGGAACATTCACAACAGCCTGCATCTCCTTACGTGACTTCAAAAAAGACACTGTCCAATAAAGAGTAGCTCTTCAAATATTTGAGTTTTTCCTCTCTATTTTCTGAGAGTCTGGTACACTACACTTCTGTATGTTTGGGGTTACAACAATATTGGGAGTGGATGAAGGAGAAAAGTGTAGGTGAAATAAAATAAACTTTATTATTTTCTATTAAAAATGGGTATGTGTTTTATATCGATATTGTAATGATTGGTAGTGCGTTTACCTATTACTATACACTCAGACCACCTCTCATCCAGAGGCTATCAGCATAAAACAGAGTGTGTCCCCATACTGTTATAGCTCATTCAAGTTGGGACTGTCACTCATTACTCAACACTTGGTGAATGCAGTGTTTTGCTGTGATTATTCACCCATTACATGGAGGGACCTGTATTAGGGAGTGCGAAAACAGCTAGATGCTTATGTGCAGAAGTCATACTCTTCTCACACCTCACTGTGCCAAGCAATGAACCCGACAATCAGTGACAGTTGTTGAACGTTTATTATGAATTTCCATCCTTCTTTTTGCTAAATTGGAATTGTGAATAAAACATAGACATAATGAGACTCTATGGGGCATATTTTTCAGGGCCTCTGCGCCATGTCAGTTGCTAGCATTACCATCTTCTAGTACTTGTGATTATTACCACCTTCATGCCAGTGGAGTGTGAAGGGGCGCAAGGGGGGGGGGGTGCGGCTGGCCGTAGTGGGTCAGCACGAGGTGTTACCATCCCAACGCGGCACACCTCGCTGCTGCCGGCGACTTTATAAGTCACGTGCCGGCTGCGTTATCTTCTATGCCAAGCCCTGCCGGGTGTAGAATAGACGCTGCATGGCCACCTGCCCCATTACATGAAGAGGCTGAAAGCTGAAATACATCAAGGCGGGGGGTGCAATCATACAACTGTCAGGCACCAAGCACTCGGTCTTTTGATAAATAGCCCCTCTTCTCGCTTTTGCTAATGTGTTACCTATATATCTGTTCTATCATCTATTATACTAATCCATCCGCTGCATTTTTCTTAGCTGCTGTTTGTACTATGTGATATACGTCAGTGCCACCTCTTGTACACAGAAAAATTATGCTTAACGGTGAGGTTGTAGCATTGTAGTCTTCATTAGCAATGATTTCAAATAGGATAGTATGCTTACCGGGTACACAAAACGATGGTATACACTGAATAACGCTCTTGCCGAGTATCCCAAAGCCACTACTCTGGCCAGTGGTACCACAAGCCACTCAAGTAGTATAGATCTTCCAAATGATAAGTGTGTCTTTTCATCCTCTTGGTCCATACTCGATGCAATCATACATGTCTAAGTTTTTTTGTTTTCCGCTGTTGAGGGAATGACTTCATATCCACTTGCATCAGTAAAAAGGCTCAGCACTAAGTTTTTATTGCTCACTCATCTCCTAATCCATGACTTCCTAAGTAAAATACATTCAGTCTGTTCATGCAGTGACTTTTTGTCTGCTGAGATTTCCGATGCCTCACAGATGTTCACTAAAGTATTTGAAACACAAGATTTAGTTCTAATGTAATCAGAATGCATGCGACCTGCACAGTGTAACAACATAATCTAAGCCCAGTTGTGATCAACAAGTGTTTTTGTGTAGCTTGCTGTGCGGCTGTAGATCACAGCGCTGATGCCACATTTCCTGTTTATACCGTCAGAAGGCACACATCAGAAGAATCCTGCCCAGACAGGACACTGATAGGATTTGCCTACGGAAGCAATTTGTAACTATTAGAGAAGAGGACTATCTTGCTCAGGTCCCTTGACCTAGGTTTTTGTGTTCCTTTAAATAATTAATTATAGTATTGATTAATAAAGTGATTTATTTATAACCTGGTGTGAAATAATATGCTCATCCCGGTTCATCCTCACTAACCGATCACATGGAGAAGCAGGATGTGGATGGCAACCACGACAGTGGTTGGGACACATCCTGCAGGTTCAGTACTTCATAGAATTACACTTCCCATCACTGCTTATCAACACCTGTGAGTTCAGGTGGTTGACAAGTGTTAACAACTCAATCAGTCAGGGCCTATTTACAATGCTATTGCAGCAGTTATTTCCAGGACTGTTCTGTACTTACATGTAAAACCTGCACTCACTATTCTTCTAAATAGCAAGAACATGCTACCACAGCCCCCAAAAACTGTCTAAAAAGCTTATATAGTTGACCATTTTAGAATAGTTACCTAAGCCACCAATTTCAACATACTTATGTTGCAAAGCAGATTGTAAATACTGTAAAGCAACAATATCATAACATTAAACCAGCTAAGGTAATAACATAAGGATTTCATGACAATGCTATTATTGGCACAAGTGAACATAGTTCTTGTTGAGTTTCAAAAGTATTCGTACAAATATCCATCTCTTAATCAAATTATACTCACTCTCATCTGCTCTTTTTATATATAAATAAATAATAATATGAGACCCTAGAAACCAATAATAAAATTAAGTTTAGACAAAACTAACTCTTTTGTTTTTATAGAAAAAACACTAGGTTTCAATCACCTTTACCTCAGATTTGCCCAGTGATGTCTGGGGAGTCTAAAGGGAGTATCCACCGGTTCCTGGAAGAATTGTCAGAGCCGAGTGTTACCGGCCCTTAGTCCCCCCCCAGCCAACCTCAAAATTTTTCACGGCTGGATCTAATGACTGGCTGAACTGGCTGTGAAACATAGTACATATTGTACATGCAATAAAGTTAGTGATGTACTCTAAATACGCGTGTAAAAGCCAAGTTTTTCAACCACAAATATATGTGCTGAAAAAACCTAGCTCGGCTTATACTTGAGTCTATACAAACAACTCTGTACGTACCTTTCCCACATACCCCGCAGGTCCCCTTTCTTCTTTTCTTCCGATGCCAGATGCTCCGGTGCAAAATGCTAGCACATATCTATGGTCATGTGTTGTCATGGATGACCTTTTATGATATATCTATTAATTTCTCAGTGACTAGGAGATAGCGGCAACTAAATGCCCGGGTACTCGTTTTCGAGACGAACTTTTCCCGATGCTCGGTGCTCTCGTCTCAAAAGAAACGAGCCCCGATGAAGTCAATGGAGACTCGAGCATTTTTTCAGAGGGACCAAGGCTCTGCCAGTAAGCGTTGCAAACACCTGGGCGAACCTCAGAAGGATGGAACAACCACGGAAACTGGGGGGACGAGGACAGCAGGGAGCATCATGGATGCCTCGAGAGCGCGCTTAAATGCACCATTAATGTCCGAAAGATGTATGGCAACGCATGGCCATGACAGGATGACCAGAATGAAGCTAGATCAACATCCAAATAAAACAAAATTTCCCTGACACTATCGGGGATGGCACTGCAGAGGCAGCGGCAGCAGCGGCAGGCATAGAGAGTGGCTCTGGCGACAATACTCCTAAAATGACTCAGGCTTCAAAACCATGGGTGGCAGTAAGGAACAAAGGAGGTGAGCAAAAAGCGCTCAAATAATATCGGTACATGGATAAAGTTTGCCAGTATATTTTGTGGATTACACAGCAGGGTGGCGACAAATTAACATGGAAGCCATAGAAACACCCAAATTCTGCCTGACACAGCTCGTTTGATAAGGGGACCAATGTTAGGAGCAGTGACTAGTAGTAAGATTAAAGGTGCTGCAGTTAAAACTATGTTTAGTTGGATCTTGGCCATGGAGCTGTGCGCTCCGCTGCCAGCGAGCTTTCGCCAATCCAAGCCCCTGTCTCTAGGCTACTCCCCAAAGCACTTCTAAGAACCTTTTGTATAAGATAAGTGTAAGTAGTCGTTCTTATAAGTTTAGGATATGGCGGTGAGGGAATGTAAACAGATGCGCAAGAAGCGCTGAAATAATGGTAAATGATAAAAGTTTGCCAGTATATTTTGTGGATTACCCGCAGGGTGGCGACAAGTTAACAAGTTGTTGTGGAAGCCTGAAAACAACCAAAATTCTGCCTGACACAGCCGTTGATAAGGGGACCCATGTAATGCCTACAGTTTCATGCCATCGCTCACTGGTTCTGCCTCTCCTTTCGAATACCAGTTTAAAATAATAACCCCATCCATAAGCTCTGTATATGCTGCACCCCCCTACCTCTCTCTCTCTTATCTCAGTCTATCGCCCAACCCCTGCTCTTAGATCCGCCAGTGATCTTAGATTAACCTCTACCCTAGTGCGGACCCCCACTTCGCGTCTCCAAGACTCTCTAGAGCTGCACCAATTCTATGGAATGCTCTGCCCCGGACTACAGTAAACCTAACCTCCAAAGTTTCAAACGTGCTCTTAAAACCCATTTCTTAGGCAACCTATAACACTCATTAACGCATGAATTTTAACTCTTCTGCTACTAACCCGTCCTGTGCTCCTCCCATCTGTTATCCAGCACAACGGCACTGTATTCTCTGCGTCCCTCACCCTGGACCTGGTATATAAGATGGACGGCTGAGTGGTTCAAGCGACAGCAATTCCATTTATTATATTTTGTTCTATCCCTAAGAAATAATGGCTTGACCACTTAAAATATTCTTTTACCTCGTGTTACCTAACCTATCATACTTCATAAACCGTAAGCTCTGGCGAGCAGGGACCTCACCTTTGTTGTCCATAACAAATGTTGTGCTCTGTTCATTCATTTGGTATTTGTTTCCTATGATTTGAAACGCCTACGGAATATGATTGCGCTATATAAATAAAGATTATTAATATTATATATGGGGGCAGTGACTAGATAGTAGATTAAGGTGCTGCCGTTTAAAACTATGTTAGTTGGAATCGATGGGATGGATCTGGCGCTCCCGCTTCCAGCGAGCATCTTCGCCAATTCAAGCCCCTGTCTCAGGCTACTCCCCAACAGCGTAGCCTTCTAAGAAACCTTTGTTGATCAAGTATAGTTAGGGCGGGTTCTTATAAAGGTTGGTGTGTTAGCGCTGGGAAATGCGGGTAGAATGTTCAAAGATGCGCAGAACAGCGCTGAAATATATATAACGGTAATGGGCGGTAATGACGCTAGTAAATTTGCAGTATTGTGGATGAACACAACGAGGGTGGAGCGACAACATTTAACAAGTTTGATTGTGAATGCCCTGTAATAGCTCTTTGGGCGGTGGTGCTTTATACGGCCTGAGGCTCAGCAGTGTTGAGCACACGGCGCTTTCTGTCGCTTAGCGTCCGGGCAACTGGCTCTGCTTCTAGAGCTACTAAATAAAATAATTCCTCACGCTAGCGCCATCCCGGAATGGTAATATCGGTAGAGGAGTAGGATGAGTGTGTGCATGAGGGAGGTATAGTAGGCTTTGAGACCGTGACCGAGGTAGCCCCCGCAATCCTCTGCGTCGGCATTTGTCCAGCCCAGGGTCAGACTCGGTCCCAGCTGCACCAAGTTAAGTGTAGTAGCGTTCTTAAGTTTTGGGATATGGCGGGTGAGGGGAATGTAAACAGATGCGCCAAAAGCTGAAATATATCCGTAATGGTAAAGTTTGCCAGTATATTTTGTGGATAACCAGCGGGTGGCGACAAAGTTAACAACTTTGATGTGGAATCCATGAAAACAACCCAAATTTCTTCCTGACACACCTCGTTTGATAAGGGGACGATGTATGGAGGCAGCTATATGGACGAACTTTTGGAGGTAGCAATGGAGACAACGTGTGGAGGCTGCTATGGAGACAATTTAATTTTGGATAGTGCCTGTATGTGGCAGTCCAAAAAAGTTTTCAAACCAGAGGAGCAGGTAGGTGCCCTCCAGAAAAATGAATAGATTGAGTGCCTGTATGTGGCAGTCCAAAAAGTTTTCAAACGAGGAGCAGGGTAGGGCCCTCCAGAAAAATGAATAGATTGAGTGCCTGTATTGGCGTCCAAAAAGTTTTCAAACCAGAGGAGCAGGTAGGTGGCCCTCCAGAAAAATGAAATAGATTGAGTGCCTGTAGTGGCACTTCCAAAAATTTTCAAACCAGAGGAGCAGGTAGGTGGCCCTCCAGAAAAATGAAATAGATTGAGTGCCTGTATTGTCAGTCCAAAAAGTTTTTCAAACCAGAGGACAGGAAGGTGCCCTCCAGAAAAATGAAATAGATTGAGTGCCTGTATTGGGGAGTCCAAAAAAAGTTTTCAAACCAGAGCAGAGGTGGCCCTCCAGAAAAATTAATAGATTGAGTGCCTGTAGTGGCACTCCCAAAAATTTTTTAAAACAGAGGACCGGGTAGGTGGCCCTCGAAAATTAAATGCATAAATACTATAGCTAGAGCCAGTGGGCCCTGTCAAAAAAAGCCAGTTTTCCTCTGCTTTAGTGTACAAAGAGGAGAAGAAGGGAAAATGAAGGAGGAGGAGTGCATAAATTATTCAGTAGGTTGAGCTTCCTTCACCTGGTGAGATTGGAATTATGAGAAATCCAGGCTTTATTCAATCTTAATGAGCGTCAGCCTGTCAGCGCTGTCATCGACAGCGTGTACGCTTATCGGTGATGATTGCCACCAGCTGGCACCTGAAACCCACCGCTCGGACAACACGCTAGCGGCAGTCAGGCAGAACCTCCAAGGCGTACAGCGCCAGTTCGTGCCACATGTCCAGCTTTGAAACCCAGTAGTTTGTAGGGAGCTGTGGTGATCATTTAGGACGATGGTATGGACAGCTCGTACTCCCTCACCATCTTTTCTGTAAAAGATCAGTCTACTCTGCCGAGACTGGGGACAGGTGACAGTGTCTTGCTGGGGTGACATAAAGCTGGCAAAAGCCTTGTAAGCGTACCCTTGCCAGTGCTGGACAAGCTGCCTGCTCAGCCTACTCTCCCCTCGCTACTTTGTCCCGCAGAACTACGCACCGCCGCTAGCGTCTGTCAGAAGGGAAATAGTGTTTCAGCTTGTGCACCAGGGCCTTCTGTATTCATGCATTCTCACACTCCTTTCCTCTCCAGGGATGAAGTGGAAAATTTTGCTTGTACCGTGGGTCCAGGAGAGTGAATACCCAGTAATCGGTGCTGGAATATTCTTTGAACGCGAGGTCACGGGATAGGCAGCCTAGCATGAATCTGCAAGGCGCCAGAGTACCAACGCGTAAGAATTCACTCCCCTCACTGGCCTGACTGTCCTTTCCTCTCCTCCCCTCCTCCAACTCCTCTTCTTCTGCCCATGACACGCTGAACAGTGAAGGACTCAACAATGGTCCCCTCTGTGTCTCTCGCCATCTCTCTCCTCCTTTCCTCCTCATCCTCTCCTCCTCCACCCATCCTCCGATATGCGCTGAGAAACAGACCTAAGGGTGCTTTGGCTATCAACACGGGAATCTTCTTCCCCCGTCCTTGTGACGCGGCAAAGTCTCCGACTTCATGCTGATCAGAGGTTTTTCAACAGGCCAAGCAGCGGGATTGTGAGTTGCTGATGATAGGGGGCATCGCCACTGACCATCTTGTTGACTCCTCAAAGTTACTCAGCACCTGACAGATATCACACATCCACTCACTCCTCATTGTAGACTTGAGGAATCTGACTGACCTGACTACCATTTCTGGTGGAGAGTTGACATCTGCAGTCTAAATCGCTCTGCGCTGCTGGTAAACTCTGGATACATGGTAATGTTGAATTCCACCTCGGGGCACATCGCACAACACAGTCGGTGAGCGGGCAGTTGGAGCGGCCTGCGCTGAGCTTAGAGTGGCAGCCTGTGCTGGACTTCCTGAAATGCGCACGATGCGGCCACCTTCGTGAAGCAAATCAGACAGATTGGGGTATGTCTTGAGGAAACGCTGAACTATCAGATTTACCACATGGGCCGGCATGGCACATTGTTCAGTCTGCCGAGTTGCAGACCGCCACCAGGTTACGGCCGTTGTCACACCCAACCTGCCTGGCTTCAGGTTCAGCGGTGCAGCCCAGATCAGTCTGCGCGTGATCCCGTAATATTCTTGGGCGTGGTGCCTTTTTCGCCTAGGCTCAGCAGTTTGAGCACCGCCTGCTGTCGCTTAGCGACGGCACCTGGCTGCTGTGCCTAGAGCTAGTGACTGAGTGGCTCCATGCCCACGATGGAGTTCGGAGGAGGAGGTGGAGGAGGGGTGTGGAGAGGGAGGCTAGTATGCCTGAAAGACCTGGATCGAGGTAGGCCCCGAATCCTCGGCGTCGGCAGTATATGACCAGCCGCAGGGTCAGACTCGGTCCCAGCCCCACCAAGTTACCCAATTGCCGTCAGCGACATATAGTAGCCCTCCGCACACTCGTCCACCCGTTTCGTGTCAGGTGGAACCTTGCAGAAACGGCGTTGGTCATGGCACGGATGATGTTTGTCTGACAACGTGCTGGTGTAGGGCTGGGCCGGCACATCGTGAAAAGTAGTGGCGGTTGGGGACCGATACCGAGGGTGCCGCCGCCATGAGTGTGCGAAAGGCCTCGGTCTCTACTAGCCTATAGGGCCGCATCTCCATGCTAAGCAATCTGGAGATGTGGACTTAAGGGCTTGGGCGTGTGGTGGGGTGGGTTGCCCTATATTTCCGTTTCCGCTCCAGCTCTTGGGTATGGAGAGCTGAACGCTGCTGGATGTCTGTGAGGATCGTGAGGCGACGATGGGGTTTTTGTGCCGGGTCCTGGGCAGGGGGCGACTACACTGACACAGGTGAAGAGCAGTTGTGTGCACGGCTGGAGGTGAACAGGCTTGGTGCCATCTTGAGGTGGGGTTTTAGCATTCATATGCCTGCGCATACTGGTGGTAGTTAAGCTTAGGTTGGTGGAACCCCTGCTGATCCTGGTTTGGCAAGGTTGCCCAACAGTCCGTCGGTCATCCTGTTTTCTTTAAAGAACCTCCAGACTTCTGAAAATCTGCCCTCGCCACGGGAGCTTGCTACGGCAAACATTTGGCGCCGATGCATCACTCTGGCCCTGCCTCTCCGTCTGGCCCCAACCACTGCCTCTTCCAACCTGTTCTGGTCGGACTTCTGCTCCGTCTCAGAAGCACTGTGTACCCGCCTCGTCAACCCAGCTTGGGTCTGTCACCCTCATCATCCTCCGTCCCTCAGTCTGCTCCCTCCCCACCTCGGACTTCCTCCCGCGACACAACTTCACCATGTCTGACCAACCGTGTCTCCTCCGTCGGACACCTCTTTACACACTTCTTCCACTACGTCAAGAAGGTCATCATCACACCCAAGACTGACGACTGGTGGAAAACCTGGCCGGAAATTGCTCACAGCAACCGGACAAGTGTTGGACTGTCGAAGATCCCAGAAAACAGTTCCTCAGAGTATGGCCGGTTCAAATGCCAATTTTACTGAGGGGCAGCTGGGGGGGAGAGAAGCTGAGGTGGCAGGAGCTGGAGGGTGCCGATTTCGGTGACATGGGTGGACTGCGTGGAAGACTGACTGGTGACAAACTGCTGAGCATTGTCAATCCACAGACATCACCTTGTTCGCACTGTTCTGGCTCTCACCATCTGCTCATACAACGAGTCCCAGATTAGACCTGAACCTAGTGGAGTGTAGCTCTGCGCTTTCCCCTGCTCCCTCATCAGATTCATTCGGTTGGGCTTGCTTGCCCACTGCCACCCTCGCACTCCTGACGCCCTAACATGGCTCTTAAGACTGCCTGCAGTAGGAACTGCCACACGATCACCCTAGCAATGAAAATCGATACCCCTTAAAGTCTACCTCGGTAGGCATTAATTGAAGAGTTATGGAACTTCTTATGCTTATTTTACCTTATTTTTTTTTTTTTTGTGGTTTAGTTAAACCAAGTCTATCTGCTAGGCTATCTAGCAATGGAAAAGCGCTATGCCAGATGAGATGACGTCTGATTATGTACAAAAAATAAACTTAAAATAAAAGGAAACTGGCAGACGTGTCCTAATGAATCAACCCTATAATTTTCCCACTTCTGGTCTTTTCGATGATATGTGCTCCACTACGCTAAACACACAGTCGCAGTCACAAAACCCTCACTACAAATTCCTCACAATTGGTAGTAGATGCCTGCAGCAGGACCAGCCACCAGCGATCACAAAATAAAATAGTACTAAACGGCTATTTGTAGTCGAGTACGTAGCCGTTGGATATCTCCTTGGCTATTTCTAGCCAGTATGAAAGCACACTGCTAGCCGATGAGATGACCTGCTGAGTTTTATAAAAAAAAAACGTAAAAATAAAAAGGAAATGGCAGACTGTGCCTAATTGAATCCAAGCCCTCATAAATTTTGTTCCCACTTCGTCTTTGCGATGGATATGTGCGTCCTAACGCTAAACACACGCGTTCACAGTCTCACTATCAAATTCCTCACAATATGGTAGTAGATGCACTACAGCAAGACATTCCACCAGCAGATCAACCGAAATAAATATATAACGTATTGTAGGCTAAGTGGCCGTTTGGATTCTCCTATGGCTATTTTCTAGCCAGTTGAAGCCACTGCTATGCGCCGATGAATACGCTGAGTGTATTAGAAAAATAACCGTAAAATACAAAGAAACTGGCAGACTGTGCGTATTGAAATCAAACCCCTAATAAATGTTCCCCGCTCTTGGTCTTTGCGATGGATATGTGCGTTCCACTAAGCGCTAACACAAAGGTCGCAAGTCCACTACAACGATTCCTCAACAATTTGGTATAATGCCTGCAGCAAGCGAAGCCAACCAGTCATCAACCAGAAATAACAATATATAACGGCATAGTTGTAGGCCCGTAAGTAAGCCGTTTGGATCCTCCTATGGCTATTTTCTGCCAGTATGAAAGCACATGCTTGCAGATGAGATGACGCTGAGTTTATGAAAAATAAACGAAAATAAAAGATAAATGGCAGCTTGCCTAATTAAATCACACCCCCCTAATAAATTTCCCACGTTGGTGTTTGAGGTGGATATTTGTGTCCTAGAGGCTAACACAACGGTAGCAAGCCCACTGCAAATTCCTCACAACTATGGTACTAGCTCTGCAATAAAAGAAAAAAAATGATAAACATGTCCCAAAAAAAAAAACTTATTCTAAAAAATCACCATAACAACTATATAACAGCCAAAAACAACCGAACTTCCCGACCACAACACAGCAATCTCTCCAGCGCATACCAACACAAATCAGATCACGAACACGTAACGTTCAGATAGGTATTGATCTAATAGTACTGATTGGCAGCCACACTGCACCGGGGAAGGTCCCACGTCATGCGGGTTGCTAGCAAATCATCCTGCTACTATCAGATTGCCGCTACCGTTTCTGACCAGCCAAGCCTCTCCTAACTGCATCCAGACCAGAGCGCGGATGCAGGGTAGATCGGTCCCATCTGCACCATCTCGACGTTGCCAGTGTGGTGATAGGTCTCCTGGTTGATCGCTTTGGCCAAAAAGAAAGCGGGACTGCATTTCGGCTGGCGTACGCGAGCAACGATCCGTTTCGAGTACGCTAATGCTCGCGAGCATCAAGCTCGGACGATATGTTCGATCATCTCTACTCATGACATGATTGTACTTCAAATTAGTTTACAATTTGGATGATATAATTGTGTGTTAGTTATTAAAAACGAATTTGTGAAAGAAAATTGAAAATTCTTTTTTTCCAAGTTCTAAATTTTTCTACTTTTGGAGCCAAAGTCATTGCAAGCCCCAAATTAAATCATAAGTTACAATTTCCAAATGTCTGCTGTTGTTTTTCCATGTATTTTACTAAACGTTAGGTGCCATTTTTTGGAAATCGCCGAACCCTATATTATAAGGACCTTCTCAGCGTTTCATTGACTGTGAGAGGCCTAAATAATAGCAAGACTCATAAACTTACCCCGATTATGGAACTACAATCCCTTAACGAATGAAAAGCACTTTTAATTTAATCCTAAGTGTTTTATAGGGTTACCGTGAAGGTGTATCTAACAGTATTATACTACATTCATTTGGGTGGAAAATGAAACATTCGCATGATGAAGAAAAAACTCCACAAATACCCAATTTCTCTCGAGTACACAGATGCCTCTTTATGTGGTGGTAAACTGCTGGTGGGTACACGGCCAGGCAGTCAATGGAAGCAGCGCCATTCATAGGCAAATCTGTATTGTCAAATTGGTTCAGGCCTATAATTTTTTTTTTTTCTTTTTTAATGTGGACTGAAGATGAGCGACACCCTCGTCCCTTTGGATCTTGAATGCTCGTATCGTAGCATTGGCTACTCGTAAACTCTGCTCGTTGCTCACGAATACTTTGCCAGCTCGAAAAATGGGCAATCCTCCCGCCGTTTTGATTTTTGGCCAGAGCCCATCACAACCAGAGACCTCACTCCCGCGCACTGACGTTCTGTTTATGTCTTGGACACACATATCCATCTCCAAACACCAATGGGACCTATTTATTAGGGGTTTGATTAATTAGGCACAGTCTGCTTTTTTTCTTTTGTTTTTTTTTCAAAACTAAAAGTCATCAGGCACAGCACAAAATCCTGTTGTTTGCTGTCCGTGTAGTTTAGAAACTAGCCATATAGCGATGAGATACTATGTTTTTGTTAACAAAAACAAAAAACAAAAAAATTTACATTTACACTTACTTTTGGTTAAATTTGAACCGCAGGTGCTAGGGTAGAGGACGAGGGTTGGGCGTCCAACTACTCAGGGTCAGAGGGCCGTGGTCCTGGGGGTGGGTGGGTGAACAGACCACTGCTGATGAGGGGCAGGGAACGCCGGCAGAGCTAACTCCCAAGGTTCATGTCTCCAAGTTACTGGGACTCGTGGAATGATGCACTGTTAGGCCAAACGATGCGAACATGGTGATGTCGTGGATTGGGCGGCCAATGCTTCTAGTCCGTTTGTCTACCAGTCTCTTCCACGCAGTCCCACCCTGTCACCGAAATCAACATCCTGCCCCACATCAGCCTCCTTCCCCCGAGTCTTCTGCCCTCCCTCCCCCGGAAATTTGCCATTTGAACCGGCGTACTCTGAGACTATTGCTGGACCTTTCCAATGCCCGGGTTTTCCACCGGTCCTGTTTGTGTCTAGGTGATGATGACATTGTTGACGTAGTGGAAGAAGTGTGTAAAGGAGGTGTCGGACGAGAGTAGAAGGTCCGGTTGTCATCACAGTGGTGAAGTTGTTGTCAGACCCAAGCGGGTATGATGGCCGGGTGAACTACACGTGCCTTCGAGATGGAGCGAGTCCTTTATGGGACAGGTTCGAAAGCATTGGTGGGGCAGACGTGGCCGAGGCCAGAGCCGAGCTGGTGCTCGTGCCAATGTTCACGTAGTGAAGCCCCGTGGCGAGGGCTATATTTTTTTCGAAGTCTGGAGATTCTTTACAAGAAACACCGGCTGCCGATCAGGACTGTTTTTGGTGTGTGCACCTGTTGCCACACCAGTGATCAGCAGGAAGTGTTCCACCACTACCACTTAACCACCCCCAGTAGCCAGGCCATATGAATGCTAAACACCCCACTCAATGGAACCAAGGCCCTTCACTCCGGCGGACACACCACTGCTGGCTTCCCCTATGTCATCTGCTGTTCTGCTAGTCGACCCCCCTGCCCATGACCCCGGTCTCAAACCCTCCCTGCGAAAAGCAACCTTCCCTCCACAATCCTCACAGAATCCACCAATGCTCTCCATGCGTCAGCGTTCAGCTCTCCATCCCCCCACGAGGTGGAATTCAACATTTAAACCATGTTATCCCAGAGTTTACAATGTCAGCGCAGAGCGATTTAGACTGCCCAGATGTCAACTTCCCCAGAACTGGTAGTCATGTCATCAGCTTCCCAAGTCTAAATAGGAGTTGCCTGGGTGTCTGATATCTGTCAGGTGCTGTTAACTTTGAGGAGTCAACATAGATGGTCATGGTGATGCCGCCATCATCACCTCACCATCCCACTGCTTGGCCTGTTTGAAAAATTCTCTGGTCAGCATAAAGTCAGAAGCTTTGCGCTCGGTCACAAAGAGGTGGAAGAATATTCCCTTGTTGTATAGCCCAAGCACGCCTCGGTCTGTTTCTCCGCCAATATCGGAGGAGGTAGAGGAGGAGGAGGAGGAAAGACACTGTCACCTGTCCCAGTCGCGGTCAGAGTAGCGGCTGATCTTACAGAAGATGGTTGGGGAGTATACTAGGCTGACCATACCATCGTCCTAAATGATCACAACTGCTCCCTACAACTACTCCGGGTTCAAAAGCTGGACTGTGGCACGACCTGGCTCTGTACGCTTAGAGTTTCTTGGTTGCCCTGCGCTGCGTGATTTGTCTGAGCGGGTGTTTCAATGCAGCTGTAGCATCAATCACCGTAAGCGTATACACGCCTGTCTTCGACTGACAGCGCGGGGACAGGACTGACGCTTATCAGAACGAATAAAGCCTGGATTTCTCAGGATTTCCATGCTCGCACCAGGTGAAAGAAGCTCAACCTGAATAATGTCTGCATCTCCTCCTCCTCATTTTCCTCCTTCCTCCTCCTCTTTGTCCAATAAAGCAGAGGGAAACTGCCTATTTTTTGCCAGGGCCAACTGCTCTATTTATACGTACTCTTTTTAATTTTTCTGGAGGGCCCCTACCCGGTCCTCTGTTTTAAACAATTTTTGGGAGTGCCCAATAAAGGTACTCTATGTATTAATTTTTCTGGAGGACACCCTACCTACTCCTCTGGTTTGAAAACTTTTTGGACGCCACATACAGGCACTATCCATAGTCAGCCTCGACACGTTGTTCTTATAGCTGCCTCCACAACTTGTCTCCATTGCGCCATTGCTTACCACAGATACCTCCAACACTCATCTCCATGCGGCCTCCCAAATCGTCCCATTAGCTGGCCTACCATACAATCGTCCCCTAGCAATGAGCTGTGTCAGGCAGCATTTTGGTTGTTTTCATGGCTTCCTCCACATCAAACTTGTTAACTTTGTCCCACCCATTGCTGTAGTTATCCACTAATATACTAGCACACTTTTATCGTTTATCATATTATTTCAAGTTCAGCGCTCTTGCGCATCTGGTTACATCCCCTCACTCCCGCCATAACGAAGCCAATTACTTTAGAACAGTACTACACTTGATCTTATACAAATGTTCTTTAGAAGTGCTGTTTTGTAGCCCCCCCTGCTTTGAAAATTAATATTTCTTTCAAAAGTAAATGCTTCTGGCCCCGAGACCCATTTTGGGTGGGAGGAGCCGAGAGACCGTGGCTTGGATGGCTAAACTCGCCTGGCAGCGGACCGCCAGCTCCATCCCAAGATTAGCACTCAGAGGCATCCATGCATACTGCCCCCCTGCTGTTTCCCTGTCCGATTTCGCCTCCCGTCCTCCACAAGCAGTCCACCAATGTCTCCATGCGCGACTTTCAACTGTCTATAACCCAAGACTCGGGAGTGACCGAGAGATATACAGCACATCATCCCCCGTATCAAACAAGCTGTGTCAGGCAGATTTGCGGGTGTTTCACCAGACACACATATGGAATCGGCCTATCTGTCGTCGTCCAGCTGGGATACCTGAAGTTGCAATCTTACGCAGCGCAATCATGGGATGCCCCATATTACTGTCGCTCTTAATCATGGAACCATTTCCGAAAAACAATTAAAATAAACCGCTATGCTAATTCCATTATTTATAGATGACCTATATCAAAACGACCCCGTCTGCTTTGAAACATGCCCCATACGGTCACTCTTCATCATGGAAGTCGTTTCCATGGCTGCCTCCCTGTCGTCCCCTTATCAATGAGCTGTGGGTCAGGCTAATTTTCGGGGTGCTTCACCGAAACTGTTATGGAACTTGGTCATTATGTCCGCACCATGCGTGTTAGCGACTAAATATAACGTCAACCTTTTGTTCCCATATGGAAATCTTTCAGCGCTCTTGCTCTCCTTTCCCCCTTTAGTCCTCTCTGCCACCCATGTTTGAAGCCTGAGTCCATTTGGGTATGTTGTCATGCCACTCTCTAGCCTGCCGCTGCTGCGCCGCTGCCTCTGCATGCACGTCTTCTATAGGTGTCAAGGGTCAATTAATTAGATGTTTTAGATGTATCTAGCCTCATTGGGTCACTAAGTAAGTCATCGCCATGTCTGTTGCCCATATTTTGGGTCCTCCATGCATGCTGCCCCTTGCTGTTTTCCTGTCATTCCGTGGTGTTTCCATCATTTTCTGAGGTTTCCAGTGTTGGCCAAGCTTCCCTGTGCAGACCTTGGTCCCCTTGAAAACTGCTCGAGTCTGTTACTTGACTTCATGGTGTGTCTTTATTTCGAGACGAGCACTCCGATCATTTTAGTGCTTGCTCATTCTAATGTGGACCTATAAGGGCTTATTTTTTTTTTATAATCCACATAAGATACAACTTTTCTGGTACAATAATTTTTGGTGCATCTAATCTAATGGTGAGATTTCATTAACTTTTTTGTTGGTGAGGAATGCAACCACAATTTGTTAGAAGATTTGTTTTGGGCCGTTCACCATACTAAAATATATTATTTTATTCTACTGGGTCGCCACAATTACGAAATCCCTAATTTATATACATTTTGGTTTTTTTTTCCAATTTCTACTCACAAAAATAAAATAATTTGGAGAAAATGTTTTAATTTTAGCATCACCATCTTTTCAAAGCGTAACTTTGATGAGAAGTTATGTGAGAGCATTGTTCCCTTTTTAGATGGTGTCTTATTTGTCAGCACGTAACCTTTTTAAAATCACCTTTAGATCATTTTTAAGGGTACTAATTCATACTTCGTACCCCTTTTTTTTTAGTATGCTTTCGCGCAAATACCAGCTCAGTACCAATCTGTTTATTAACAGATTGTTATGAACGGACGACGTGAACAAAATATGTGGAGTTTTTGTATTTTTATATCACTTTATATGACAACAAGTTAAAGGTACCACACATGGGGCACAAAATATCACCCCAATTTCCTATATCATTTCAGCGAAGGCCGTCCAAACCCAAACACGAAAAAGTTTTGAAAGCTAGAGTAAGCTCTCCAGTGTTAATGGGGGTCCATATATCCCTCTGTAAAGCAGAGAGAGTCGACACAATGGAATATGGACGAGATATTCAATTCACCCTACATGTATTTAACTGTGTTGAGTTTTTTATTTTATTACTTATTTTCGTGTCTTTTAGAGATTTTTTGGCCTTGTTTAAATGTCCTCTCCATCGTTCGTTGGGGACATTTTGAATGTCCACCGCACATTTGGGTTCTTTGTCAGTAAGACCATTTACTTCTTTCTAGAGGGGGCTAAATGTCTCAATGACATTTATACAGTTCAAATTGTTCAAATTTGTGACGTTTATTGGCGCAAAAAACTCCAGATGACACTATACTTAAGGAAAACTTAGAAATGGAAGAAGTGACTTGAGACTTTGTGCGACTTTTAACCGACATTTGTACAAAAAGAGATCGAAAAAAACCTATTTAAAACACAAGGAAAAATAGATTGATAAGTAAAAGTAGTCAGGCGGAAAAAAACAGCAAAAACACACAGATATAAGATAAATGACCCCCTAGGACTCCCACTGCTGCTGGTCATAGGACATCATAATCTCTTTTCATCTTTTCAACAATCTCTTTTCACTTTCACGGCTTTCAAAAAATCCAACGTTCGTCTTAGGAGACCAGTATGTACGGCTTTCTGTACTTAGTGCATTACTCTCTTAAGTTGTTTCAAAAAGGCCTTCCTACCAAAATGTTTCCTTCTGCCATCATGCTTGCATCTGTAATTTTAATGCTCCCCCATATAAGCCCTATTGAGTAAGAATCAAGATTATTTTCCAAAACTTTACATCTCCATTTAGCCTGTTCATAACCCTTAGCAATTAGTGTAACCTTGTGGGATTGAAATTAGGAGATCCTCAGCCCGTAATGTTCCCTCTCGAAGCTCAAATGGTCAACGAATGATCCCATGAATTTGCTGTTTCATCTTTCTAAGCCTTGACAAAAGACAAAGTACTAAACTACAACAACTCATGTGATGTAATTAATGCACACTGACGATCTATCCTCCCACCATAAAGATCCTATCCACAAAAATGTTACAGTACAATGAAATTCGATACGCGAAAGTATTACGACCACAGTGTACACACCCAACCCCTGGACTCAAAACAAGGAAGGCATACTTTGGGAAATGGGGCACCTATAAAACTCGCATTTCTATGTGTTTAGTTTAAAGCAAATTTATGTGAAGACCCTGTATTGTCTAATACCGGTGAGAATGGTGGGGTCTCCGGACTAGATGTCCGTTTCCTTCTGGTCATGTCTCCTCAAAACAAAAAAACAAAAACAGCTTTTCCTTTTTCTTTCATCAGAACAATGACGGAAAACATGATTCCCTCCCATCACCTGTTTGATCTCCACTCTACACCTGGTTTTTATTACAACTACATGTGGTATGATTAGAGATGAGCGAGCCCTAAATATGTCGAGGTGCTCGTTTTCGAGCGAACTTTTCCCGTGCTCGAGTGCTCGTCTCGAATAACGAGCCCCCTTGAAGCAATGGAGACTGAGCCATTTTTCCGGGGGACCAAGGCTTGCACAGGGAAGCTTGGCCAAACACCTGTGGAACCTCAGAAAGGATGTGAACACACCACGGACAATGGACAGGAAACACAGCAGGGCAGCATGCATGGATGCCTCTGAGGCTGCTTAAATGCACATTATGCCAAAATTATGGCAACAGCTGGCCATGACAGAGTGACAAGAATGAGAGCTATATAGCATCTAAAAACATCCAATAATTGACCTGACACTATAGGGACGGCATGCAGAGGCAGCGGCACAACGGCAGGCTAGAGATGTCATGGCGACATACCTAAATGGACTCAGGCTTCAAACCAATGGGTGGCAGAAGGGACCAAAGGAGGATGGCAAGAAGCCGCTGAACATGATATTCCTATGTCACAAAAGGTTGACGGTATATTTAGGGGCAAAAAAAAAATCGATCACAGCATGTGCGAATAGTGACCAAGTCCTAACGTCTCTGTGACACACCCGAAAAATGAGTCCTGACCAGCTTGTTTGATAGGGGACGACATGGAGGCGCCTGGAGATGACTTCCATTATTAATAAGCGACAGATGGGTCATCCATATTGCGCTGCTATCATTGTAACTTCAGGTCTCCAGCATGGTGGCGACAGATGGGCCTGTTCCACATGTATCTGGTAGAAACACCTGAAATGCTGCCTGACACAGCTTGTTGCAAAGGGGACCGATGTATGGAGGCAATTGAAGTAGTGTAGATAAGGTGCGGCCGTTAAAACTATGTTAGTTGGATCTGGGATGGGAGCTGCTGGCGGTCCGCTGCCAGACACGAGCTTTTCGCCTGTCCATGGCTCATCTCTAGTCATGAGAAAACAATCTCAAAATCCCCTGGATATGTTAACATGTTCCAAAACTATAACTACTTATAGTGATACAGAGCAGATTTGAAAAATGGGGCTACGCCCTTGAGGCCAAAATAGGTCCTGAAGGGGTTAATGAGAGTTGGAAATCTCTTATAAAGATTGGTGCAATATTGGGTGCATTAGCCTGTACTCCTATATGGCATAATATGAACTTAAGAAATTTTGGAACATGATAGATACCGAGATATGGGAATCATTGGGAATTACTAAGGTTGTGCATTTATTTAATAATGGATTTTTGGTTCCTCTCCAAGAGTCACTTATTTCTGTTGGCAGAAAGATGGATTTTTATTACATGCAGATAAGGGATGCATATGAGAAGTCTGAAAATAAAGCTTGCTTTTTGGTTAATTTGAACATGATAATTGTCTCTTAAATATATAAGATTTAGAATCTTGAAAATCCACAGGATATTGTATTTAATGTGGTGAAACAATGGGAAATGGTACTTCCTCGCTATTCACTGATTCAGAAACATTTCTGATTTATAGAAACATTCTTTGTTCTTCAATTCAATTTCATTTTGTTCATAGATTACTGTATAAACTCGTGTATAAGCCGAGTTTTTCAGCACATTTTTTTTTCAACTCGGCTTATACACGAGTCAATAAAAAAAACGTACTCACCCTCCGGCACCCGGATCCTCGGCACAGCTCACGATCCTCAGCGTGGTTCCCTTGTGGCTCCTCTTCTTTCTTCTATTTGTTCTCTATCCGGCAGAGTCGCGTCCATGCGATCTCCTGGCGGGCACACACTATGATGCAGCGGTGTCAAATCATACTGTGGGCCCGCCGGCAGATCACATGGACTCTGCCGGCTAAAGAAAATAGAAGGAAGAAAAGAGAAGAGGAGTCGCCGGGAACCGCACCGAGTATCGGGGGTGAGTATTAAGTTTATTTTTTTTTATGCGCTTGGCATAAAAGGGGCTGGCTGTATACTACATGAGGCTGGCTGTATACTACATGGGGCTTGCCAGCTGTATACTACACACTCAGCTTATTCTCGAGTCAATAGGTTTTCCCAGTTTTTGGTGGTAAAATTAGTGGTCTCGGCTTATACTCGGGTCGGCTTATACTCAGGTATATACGGTATACTATACACCTGCACAAAAATGGGAAAATGGGATTTGGGGACATGTCTGTGTGTCCAAGATGTAGTGAAAATAAATCGGATTTAGACACATGTGTTGGAGATGCCTTGTTTTGGAGAACTTCTGGCAGGAGGTGCACTCTAAGATTCAATATAATTTGTAAATCCCCCTACCTTGTTTTATGGAGGTATTGATAATAAATGATCTTCTAAATGATGATCTGCCAAAAGTGATAATTTGTAAGCTCTCTTTGTTCATAGTGATTGCCCAGAATTAGATGAATCCAAATCCACCTATCCTTGCCACTAAATGGCTTTAGCTGATAAAATTAAAGAATTCGAAAGGATATACTGTGCTAAAAGAGATTCACTGGATACATGAGGAATGAATTCGGAGGGTCTAATTACCTTTTTCCCTCCCTGGGCAGAGAAGGGGTAAATTCAGATATAGAACAGTTCATGATAAAGAGAGTAGGCTATAATTACTATCTAAGTATTCATTTGGCATTTAACATTTTTTCAACAGGTTATGACTGTAACATCACTGCATTCATCTCAGTACTGTGACAGTGCTGTGCATATTATCTCTGTACTACACAAAGACTGGCTTTCTTTTGAGTAGCACAGAGTTATTATCTGTGCTTTGAGAAAACAGATGTGTTTTTTGATTCCTTCTACAAAAATATTTTTTTGTATGACTTGATGTGTCTCACTCGCAGTTTGTGCTGGCTTAGACGTCCAGCCTGAACGCTGACAACTGAAATTGAAATGACCACCATATCCACAAAATACATCCCCATAGAAGTACACAAAAGCAATTACAGGCCCTAAATTGATGATTGCAACCAGGAATAGTGGATTGACTACAGTTCTATATGATCCTATAACCTATCATATAATTATAAGGAATAGGTTGTTATTTGATATTAGTTTATTTTTGCATTTTTAGATTTTAAAGGGAACCTGTCAGCACCCGGAATATACATAAACTAGAAAACATTGGGGGTATTTATCATTATTGATGATTTTACGTTTTTGTGTGTGCTTGTTTAAAGGCACACGATAATAAGCCATTCTAATCCATGGTGAAGAACAGGTTCCAAATCCAGCACTGCACTAATGAACCAGCTATACCTCCAAATTAAAGCAAGAATGCTAAAGGAGAAGGCCAGGATGACTGAAGCAGCATGGAGAGGGAGGCAGAGCAAATTCCAAGCAGATTTTTCATTAGAAGTAAAAGGCCTTAGTTGTGGATAAGCAAAGAAGCCGTGATGTTGAAAATATATTTCGCATATATGAACGTTCTGTTTTAGTTTTGATGAATACTTCTCTATTTCTTTAGACCAGGTTTTAGCTGGTCCTATTTTTGCGTTAAAAAATGTGTAGCTAAACATAAATAAGGCGGAGAAAATAAGCCAAGCCCCTTTCCCTGTGATGCTATGCCTTATTCTGAAGACCACGCCCCCTTAGTTGGACAAGTCGGCCCTGCCTGATGTAAAATTGAGCTTTAGCCTGTGCACATTCAGGCCTGAATAGACGCAGGCTATTGCTAGTGTGCTGGTCCATTCCGCCACCGCACAAGCCACCTTTCACATGCCATAATATAAGGATGGAAATAATCACAAATCCACAACTGCTCTGTTATACATGACATGTAAATGTAACCTTAGAATTTTACGTGTAAGCATAGTCAATTCTTGTGTATGCAATATATATGGCCACCCATTATAGATTCTGCATTAAAAATGGCATAACTTGCTAGTTTTAAATTGCTGTTGAATCTTTGCAGCATATCCATCTATTGTGGACCTAATAGCTGCTCTCCTAGAAAGCCATTTACTGCAAAGTTACACATTAGGTAAAATAGAGGCTGTTAGTAGCGTAAGAGTTAAGTACCAGGTTTCCTGGTGTAAAAGTTCACAACAAACGGGAATAAGTCTTAATGGTAGAGGAAATCTGGAGAGGAAGATCTCTGGAAACTTCCTGTTCCACATTGAGTGTTTGGCTCTGATTGAATCTGATCTCCTCACTAGAGATCTCCCCGAAGTAGAAGTTCCAGCACTAAATGTGAGCTGCAGTGACATCACTATTCAACGGCATAGGAAATTAGAGATTTTACATTACAACATTTGGAACGGACATTGTTAAATTACAGAGCTGTCAGAGGACCAGATGCACAAGATCTTCAGTGTTCGGGAACATTCACAACAGGCCTGCAATTCTCCTTACGTGACTTCAAAAAAGACACTGTCCAATAAAGAGTAGCTCTTCAAATATTTGATTTCTCCTTCATTTCTGAGAGTCTGGTACACTACCACTGTCTGTATGTTGGGGTTACAACAATATTTTGGGAGTGGATGAAGGAGAAAAGTGTAGGTTGAAATAAAATAAAACTTTATTATTTTCTATTAAAAATGGGTAGTGTTTTATCGATATTGTATATGATTGGTAAGTGCTGTTTACACTATTACTATACACTCAGACCACCTCTCATCCAGAGGCTATCAGCATAAAACAGGAGTGTGTCCCCTACTGTTATAGCTCATTCAAGTTGGGACTTCACTCATTACTCAACACTTGGTGAATGCAGTGTTTTGCTGTGATTATTCACCCATTACATGGAGGGACCTGTATTAGGGAGTGCGAAAACAGCTAGATGTGCTGATGTGCAGAAGTCATACTCTTCTCACACCTCACTGTGCCAAGCAATGAACCCGACAATCAGGACAGGTGTTGAACGTTTATTATGAATTTCCATCCTTCTTTTATGGCTAAATTTGGAAATTTGGAACTAAAAACATAGACATAATGAGACTCTATGGGGCATATTTATCAGGGCCTCTGCGCCATGTCAGTTGCTAGCACTTACCATCTTATTTCTAGTACTTGTGATTATTTTACCACCTTCATGCCAGTGGAGTGTGAAGGGGCGCAAGGGGGGGGGGTGCGGCTGGCCGGTAGTGGGTCAGCACGAGGTGTTACCATCCCAACGCCGGCACACTCGCTGCTGCCGGCGACTTTTAATAAGTCACAGTCGCCGGCTGCGTTATCTTCTATGCCAAGCCCTGCCTGGTGTAGAATAGACGCTGCATGGCCACCTGCCCCATTACATGAAGAGGCGAAAGCGAAAATACATCAGGCGGGGCAATCATACACTGGCGCACAAGCACCGGCTTTTGATAAATATGCCCCTCTTTCTCTTTTGTAATTGGTTAGATATATCTATTTCTATCATCTATTAATACTAATCCATATCCTGCTGCCATGTTTTCTTAGCTGCTGTTTGTCTATGTGATATTACTGTCAGCTGCCAACCTCTTGTACACAGAAAAATATATGCTTAACGGTGAGGTTGTAGCATTGTGTCTTCATTACAATGAAGTTCAAATAGCTGAGTAGTGCTTAACGGGTGAAAACTGATGTATACACTTGAATAACGCTCTTGCGAGTAGCCCAAAGCCACTATCTGGCACAGTTGGTCCACAAGCCACTCATTATATATCTTCCAATTATAATGTGTCTTTTTCCTCTTGTCGTCTCATCATCATACATGTCTAAGTTTTTGTTTTCCGCTGTTGAGGGAAATGACTTCATATCCACTTGCAATCAGTAAAAGTGCTCAGCACTAAATTTTTATTGCTCACTCATCTCCTAATCCATGACTTCCTAGTAATCAAATACATTCAGTCTGTTCATGCAGTGACTTTTTGCTGCTGAGATTTCCGATGCCTCACAGATGTTCACTAAAAGTATTAGAAAACACACAGATTTTCAGTTCTAAATGTAATCAGAATTTCATGCTGACTCTGCATATGTAACAACATATACTAAGCCCAGTTGTGATTCACAAGTGTTTTGTGTAGCTTGCGTGCGGCTGTAATGCAAGCGCTGATGCCACTTCCTGTTTATATCCTGTCAGAAGGCAGCACATCAGAAGGAATTCCTGCCCAGAGCAGGACACTGATAGGATTTGCTACAGGAAGCAAATTTTGTAACTATTTAGAGAAAGAGGACTTCTGGCTCAGGTCCCTTGACCTTAGGGGTTTTGTGGTTTCCTTTAAAAATAATTAATGGTATTGATTAATAAAGTGATTTATGTATAACCTGGTGTGAAATAATATGCTCCCGGTTCATCCATCACTAACCGATCACATGGGAGAAGCAGGATGTGGATGGCAACCAGCTGACAGTGGTTGGGACACATCCTGCAGGCTTCAGTACTTCAGAATTACACTTCCCATCATGCTTATCAGACACCTGTGAGTTCAGTGGTTGACAAGTGTAACAAACTCAATCAGTCAGGGCCTATTTACAATGCTATGCAGCATTTATTTCCAGGCTGTATCTGTACTTACTATGTAAAACCTGCACTCACTATTCTTCTAAATAGCAAGAACAAATGCACCACAGCCACCAAAAACTGTCTAAAAAGCTTGATATATGTGACATTTTAGAATAGATTACCTAAGGCACCAATTTCAACATACTTATGTTGCAAACAGATTGTTAAATATGCTGTAAAGCAAACATACATAACATTAGAACCAGCTAAGGTGAATAACATTAAGGATTTCATGACAATGGCTATTATTTGGCAACAAGTGAACATTTAGTTCTTGTTGAGTTTCAAAAGTATTCTACAAATATCCATCTCTTTATCAAATTATATCTCACTCTAACATCTGCTCTTTTTATATAATTAAATATAATAATGGAGACCCTAGAAAGACAATAATAAAATTAAGTTTAGACAAAACTAACATCTTTTGCTTTTATAGAAAAAAAACAATAGGGTTTCAATTACCTTTACCTCAGATTTGCCCAGTGAGTGCTGGGGAGTCTAAAGGGAGTATGCCCACCTGTTTCCACTGGAAGAAGTTGTCAGAGCCGAGTGTTCCCGTGCCCTTGTCCCCCCCAGCCAACCTCAAAATTTTTCAAGGCTGGATCTAATGGACTGGCTGAACTGGCTGTGAAACTATAGTACAGTATTGTACATGCAATAAAGTTAGTGCATATGTACTCTAAATACTCGTGTAAAAGCCAAGTTTTTCACCACAAATATATGTGCTGAAAAAACCTAGCTCGGCTTATACTTGAGTCTATAAAACAAACAAACTCTGTACGTACCTTTCCCACATACCCCGCAGGTCCCCTTCTTTCTTCCGATGCTCAGATGCTCGGTGCAATATGCTATGCACATATCTAGTGGTCATGTGTTGTCATGGATGCCTTTTATTGATAATATCTATTAATAACTAATAATATTAATTAATATAATAATTATTAATAATTTTATTTTTTGCACCTTTTGAATTTTAATAAATATCAAGTTAACACATGTGGTGAGCCAGTCTAAGATGAACTTTTTGGACATAGAGATTGAGGTTGGTGATGGTGGACTTTTTAGTACCGTGGTACTGTAAATGCTCTTTTACACTCATCGTCTTCTCATCCATCTCATATCATCTGTTCCAGTCCAACAGGACAATGTTTACGTGCCTGTAGAAATTGTGATACGGAGCAGAATTTTGACCATGGAGTACGTATTCTGAAAAAACGTTTTATACAGAGGGGTTATTTTGCTGGTGATATTGAGAAAGCAAATGCACGGGTTAAAGCAGAAGATTGTGATCGTCTTCTCATTGCTAATTACTCCCTATAACTCCCAATGGAGAAAGATTGAGAGGGTAATGAAACGACTTCAGCCAATTCTACTGTCCGACCCTGATCTCTGTAAATATTTGTCATCAAGGCCATAATCAGTTACCAAAATTACCAAGTCCATTGGGGATATGTTAGTGAGGAGCCACTATACAGCACAATATCCAAAGGACCAAAATAGATGATTAAGACCAATAACTTTTGTGATTCATCTGCTATGAAAATATCCCAAATTGTCCATTTCATAAATTGTAGCAGGTCTGGAGTGATATATTAATTGAGGTGCCTGTGTGTATTTAGATATATCGGAATGACAACCACAGAGACACAGAACCACAGTCAGGATTCAGGAGGATCTTAAGGACATACAAGTTGTGACAAAAATATGGTCCGTGGATTGTGAGGCCTTCTTGAAATGAAAAAGTGTTCCATTTCCTTTTCATGAATGCCATGACAACAGTTGGCAAGATGTATGTGTCCTTGGTATTGATAAGATTCTGTCTGGACCGTGTGGAGGAAACACATTTCGGAAGCTTGAGAGGATGGAGACAAAATGGATTGTGAAGTTGGAGACTTTTGCTCCTTTGGGTTTAAATGAAAATGTGTCTTTTGCATCCTTTGTGTAATATAGGTGGTCTCTGCATTAGTAACTTCTTAGTGTATATGTGGTGTTATATTGTGCTATATTAGTGGGGTATAGGTCTTAGACTGGACTAGTTTGTAGGGACCATATTTTGCACCATTGGATGGGCTCTTCGGTGTTATTCATTTAGGGCATTTTTGATGGTATTTTTTTAATGCATGAATTGAGGTGTTTTAATATATATTTTATGTATTTCTTTATATATGATGGGGTATTATGTTTATATATATATGTTTCTTTATATATGATGGGGTGTTATATTTATATTTCTTTATGTATGATGGGGTATTATATACATTTATATTGATGTCTTAAAGTTTTTTTCATCATATCAGCATCTTACTTTTGGTTTGTAGTACAGATATTGAGGTAATATAATTATTTATTTATGAAATGTTTGTTATTTATAGAATACTGCCCTATACTATATAATAGGTGTTAAGAACCAATTTGTCTTGTCTCGTGTATAAATAACATCTCCTATTGCCGAGAATCCGGATATGACACAGATGGTGAGCCTTCCAGTGAGCGCCACCATGCTTCGCTTTGGATGTTGGGTGGACATGATATGCGTGGCGTGCATTCCAGGGGGCGCCACCAGGCCTCATTTGGAATGGCACAGCTAGGGCTATTGGGCGCCTGTAGGGCAGGCGTGAATCATGATAGAACATTTTACAATAACCTGTAAGTGATACACATGGAGTCTGGGTCTATTTCCTGATTTGGTTAAAATCAGGCGTGGTCTATTTTTTGGTTAAAATAATTTATACTTCACCTTTTGAACATTTATAGTCCAGCCTATGCCAATGCCCCACAGTGCCCCAACAGTGAAACGTGCTTTGGGGTTCTGTGGTCATTTCTGGTCCTTATTCCAATATGGAGTCTGGTTGCTATTGTTTCTAAGTGTGTGTATACACTTGCATTGACACTTTACATAGTTTTGTAGTATTAACTATTCCAGTTGCTTGGTAATTAACTTATTTGATGTAATATCAGTATATTGTATGCAGGACCATGATCTGTACCACTTTGTTCGAGTGACCTTGGTATGATTTTAATGAATTAATGAAATTTATATGATTTGTTTTAATTGGAGTTTTGATCCTTTCATGCTTTTGTGATACTTATGGTATAGTCTATTTATAGGTATTTATCACCTATCACTGCACCCTGCCTATTCTCTGATCTGAGAGAATGAGAATTGCAGCCCACAATAGGACAGGACTGCAGGGAAGCAGTTTCATCCTTCTGGATCCATGTTTCTGTGATGGCTAGTAGGTCAAATGGTTTAGAGAGAAACAGGTCATAAACTGATTTCAGTTTATTGCACACTGAGGTGGGAATTCCAGTGAACACATTTAAACAGTGTTATAGAGGGAGGGAAAAAGAAGAATGAATACACTGAATATGTATAAGATTAGAAGGATGTCAATAGGAAGGGAGGCATGGGAATTAACAGAATGTGGACCAAAATTGAGAGCAAATAGGCCAGATGGTTCAGTGATTTATAAGAGATTATTTATAGTAGAAATTATTCTCTAATTAAGGTGCTTTGATAAAGTAAATAAAGAGCTTATGAGAAGTTTCCATAGGGAAGGGAAAGAGGGAGGGACTGATCTAAATAGAGGGCATTTGTTGGATAGGTGATCAATAGGTGAGTAGAAAAGCACTAAAACTTGGATTATATCACAAAACTGTTGAAAACAGAAGTGCAAATTATCTGTAAGCAGATTGTTTGTTTTTCTCTCATGGCTTTACCTGTCCTCTGCCCTGTCTAACTGCATGAATGTAAGCCATATATTAAAAACTTTCTTTTAGTCACATGATCCATCCTTAGAATTACATTTAAATAATGTGAAGATGCAGGTCCCCTAAGTTAAATTCCAGCAGTATTGATCCAGAGAAGGGTAAAAATAAAAATCTCTTTCCAACTTCTCATCAACAAATTTAGTTCCCATGATGTATGATATTTTTTCTTTTGAGAAAGATATCCAGGGCATTCGCAAAGTATCAGCCATCATAACATCCTGCAGCAGAGAGTTCTATAGTCTCTCTACTCTTACATTAAAGAGGTGTTTTCTAGAACATAAAGATGCCAGGTGAAAGTGTATCACAGTTTGTTGCTTACTTGGTTGTGTAGCCTCCAATAGGTCAGAGCACCTGGATGCAATGAGCATTAGAATGCCAAAGATTGCCTTGTATGATAAATCCTTTTTTTTTTACACAATGTGGATGATGTGGTATGGTTGACCATTTTTGCAGCCAGATCTGTGGTCAGTGAGCTCTGCAGATTTTTGTGGCAGATAACTTTTAAAAAAGCATTAGCAAGCGAGTGTATAGCTTGGCGGGAGTGTGCATTGATGTGAATGTGCAGTGTCTTAACTGTGACTTACGTTTAAGGGACTTAAGTTTGAGGGGCTTTAGAGGTAACTTCTGTGTCTGTGTTTTACTTTACTGTAATTCTTCTTTCTGTGTCATTCTATTGTATCCCCATTAGAATAAGGGACTCCATAAGTGGCATTGCTACAGCGTGTACATCCTGTGCCATGTATGCTTTCACTTGAACAGCCGTTCGAGGGGGAATACTGCTGTGTGGGGTGGTGTGAAAATTGCTCATCTGAAGCCCGATTCTGGATCTAAATGAGCAAGTTTCAAGGCTACGGGCAATTGAATATCTGGAACGAAGTTTTGCTGTCCCTTTCTGGAGCACAAACTCTATGGGAAGATGGTTCTTTGTGGGGAGAGGAAGAAGTATGGAGGTGCAGAGGTGAGGGGGCAAGCTAGTTGGGTAACATGCTAGAAGGGGAGGGGTGGTAGAGGGAAGAGTTGTAGAGAGTCTAATCCTGTCGTGTGCACCCCAATAAGTTTGCCGGCTGGCGGATGACTGTGGCCATATCAGCTTGGGTGGTTAGCAATGTGCAGAAAGAGGTTGGCGCTAGCAACCAGGGGAATGTGTGCTCCAGTAAGAAGGGTCATGGGAGCACAGGCAAGGTCAGACAGGGGCTGGTAGTGGGTGATTCCATTATTAGGGGATACACACAGGGCAATCTGTCAAAAGACGTGCATACCGTAACAGTGTGTTGTTTGCCGGGGTGATGTGCTTTCTTTTTGTTCGTGCATGTGCGGATGGGTGTTAGATATACTGGACGGGCTGGTTGGGAGGATACCATGCGCGTCCATGGATTCCACCATTGGCCTTAATGAAACCTCTAGTAACAGTGTACGTGAAGGGTCATTAAAACACTGATTTCAGAGATTCGCCATGAAGCTCAAGGGCCCCCCCCAATCGACCTCAAAATCAGGTAATTTTTCCTAACCCCGAAATACTGATCCGTAGCACGCTCCCACACTAGAACTTGGCAGTCAGGAGATCCAAGAGGTAAATAAGTGGCTCACAAGTTGGTGTAGAAGGAGGGGTTTGGTTCATGGAGACTGGGCTGACTTTTCTGTGGGCTACAGGCTTCTACAGTAGTATGGGCTGCAACCTCAAATGGGGAGGGGGCGCTGTTTTAGGGGAAAAATGGCCAGAAGGTTTGAAGAGTTGTTTTAACTAGAGACCTTGTTGGGAGGGCCAAACTACCTTGTGCAGGGCAAATAGACGGTTGGGTACATATAGAAGCTGGGGAATAGCCATAGTCCATGGGGGAGGAAGGGGGCTGGAAAGAGATGGGGAATAAGGACAAGGATACGACAGGGAAAACCATATAAGTTATGTACACAAATGCCAGTAAGCCTCACAAACACAATGGAGGAACTGGAACTCCTGATTTGCGAACGGAAATTGATATAGTGGGTATCAGCGCACCATGGGCTGGACAGTAACTATGAACTGGACTGTTACTATAGATGGTTTAGTCCTTTTAAGAAAGGATCGTATAAATAAAAAAGGGGGAGGTGGTTTGTTTTTATGTTGATTCCTGGCCTCAAGCCCGTCTTGCGAGATGACTCAGTGTACACAAATGTTGAGTCCCTATGGGGGAGATAGAAGGAGGAAATAAAATAAAATCTTCAGGGGTTCGGTTATAAAGCCTCCCATATATGGAGCACAAGAGAAACTGCTGATAAGTGAATGATGCGGCTTCAAAAGCCTGGTGAAGTACTTATCATGGGGGACTTCAATACCCAGATTTGACTGGAGGGGCAAGAAAACCTGCAGGTCCTTCAAAGGTAAGCAGGTTTCTTGTCACACAAAAGACATTAAATTACCTGTCGCAACTAGTCCTGGAGCCAACAAGATGGGGGACTGCTGGACCTTATCCTTACCAATTAGGGGGCCGGTGGCTGATGAGTAGCGCTTCCTGGCTTGCACACTGGGGTCCTGGGTTCGAATCCCACCCAGTCAACATCTGCAAAAAGTTTTGTATGTTCTCCCTCCGTGTTTGCGTGGGTTTCCTCCGGGTATCCGGTTTTCCCTCCCACACTTCAAACCTACTGGTAGGATATTGTGTTAGATTTGTCGAGCCCCATGGGACAGGGACCAATTTGATATGCTTGTGCAGTCGCTGCGGAAGCTGTGTGCTCTACATAAATAAAGAATTATTTTATATTATTATTATTACCACAGACCTGATAGGGTATCAAAACTACAGGTTGGGGGAACCTGGGAATGGTGATCATATCTCATTGATTTATAGTTATTACGCTTGACTAAGCCACGTTAGTGAAGGGGCACAACCAACACTCTAAACTTCAGGAGGGCAAATTTTCATCAACTAAGGTAAGCCTTTAAAGGCATAGACTGGTATAATGGCTCTCAAATGACAAAGATCCCCCCCCCAAAATGGGACTAACTTCTTGTAAGGAAAAGCAATAGGCGAGAACCATATAACGCGTTTAGGTGCTAAGACGTGAAGGTACGATTAGATTTACAGGATTTATAGAGAGAAAAAGACTCCTGTAAAAAAGCATATCTAAATGCCCAGCAAAAAGCGACTGAAAGAAAATTGCCAGGGATAGCAAAAAAATCCCAAATTATTTTTCAAGTATATAAATTAATAAGACAACATAACAACAGAGAGTGTGGGTCCCCTTAGAAATAAACATGGGGTCATGGTGGAAGGATATGAGGAAAGGCCAATCTACTGACCTTCGCCTTCTCAACTGTCCTTTACCCATGAAAATCCTGTGGAAGACACAATGAGGAATAAGGAAATTTCTTTTTATAATGTCAACATTTCCCCTGAAGAGGTACGGTGCCCTGCCGCCTCGCAACCACTAAGATAGATAAATCACCTGGGCCATATGCATACAACCCCTGGTTCTGCCTGAAGTTGTACGGTGATAGACAGACCGTTATTTTTTAATATTTGAACGATTCACTGATGACTGGTATGTTCCACATGAATGGCGCATAGAATGTGGTACCAAGAAATACAAAAAAGGTCAAATAGCGATCCGCGAAACTACAGACCCCGTAAGTCTAACTGCTGTGGTGGGGAAAATATTTGAGGGTTTATTAGAGAAATTGGGCTTCTGGAGTATCTCACGGTGCACAACCTTTAACCCATCGTCCATGGGTTTATGAGAGATCGGTTCCTGTCAGCGATCTAATTCGTTGGCTATTCTACGAGGAAGTAAGTTCAAGACTGAATCTGGGGGACGCTGTGGATGTTTCTATCTGGACTTTTCAAGGCATTTGACACATGCCACATAAAGGTTGGTACATAAATGAGACTGCTGGGAAGTAGGAGAAAATCTGTGTATGGTAAGTAATTGGCTTAGTGGATAGAACAAGGGTTCGTCATTAATGGCACATTCCTAGATTGGGTTGATGTTACCGGAAGTGGTGCCACAGGGTCGTATTGGGGTCATTCTTTTTAATATTTTTTTAATGAACATGCGTGGGTTTACACAGTCAGTCTCAATATTAGCAAATGTATACTAAGTGTGTAAAGTAATAAATACTGAGGTCTATAGTTTAGCATTACAGGGATTTGTGGAAGCTTGAGGATGGGCAGAGAAATGGTTGGATGAGGTTTAATGTAGATAAATGTAAGTTATGCACTTGGCCATGGAAACAAGAAAGTATACTTATGTCTAAACACGTCAATTACTTATAAAACTGGAGCTGAAAAGATTGGGGGTATTGGTGGATGGTAAACTTAATTTTAGTGACCAGAAGCCGAGCGGCTGCTTGCTAAAGCCAATAAACATATGGGATGTAATCAAGAGAGAGAGATTATTCTCATGATAAAGACATGTTGTCTGCCCTTATACAATCCCTGTCAGACCACACATGGAATATTGGTGTACAGTTTGGGCACCATTGTATAAAAAGGACATAGAAGACTGGAACGGTGAGAGGATGCCAACGGGTTATTAGGGAATGGGGGGATAGAATCAATGAAAACAAATTGGATATCATAAAAAAGACGACTGAGGGAAGACCTCATTACATGTACAAATACCTGAACGGACAGTACAGGATCTCTCCAAAGATCTTTTCATACCTAGCCTGTGACCAGGACAGAGGGGCATCCTCTACTGCCTAGAGGAGAATTCTACACCTCAACATAGACAAAGGTTTCTTTATCTGTAAGAGCATTGAACTATGGAACTCTCTGCCGCAGGAGGTTTGTTATGGCGCCTCTATTACATGTTTCAAGAGAGGCCTGGATGACTTTCTGAGAGAAAAATATCACGGGTTATGGGGATAAAACATTTATTAATTCTTGAAGGTTGGACTTGATGGACTTGCGTCTCCTTCCATCCACCTTATATACTATATACTTTGATTTAAAAAAGTGTACTGTGGCAAACCTTGCATCTCTCACTCATCTAGACCTAACCCTGCGACTCTTCAGACAGCAATATTCCTTAAATCTTTGGGAAATACAAAGAGTACAGAGTACAGAGCTGTGTGAGGACTTATTTTCTGCATAAGAAATTTTACTTCTCAGTGACGTTATTTAACATTCCATGCCGTGTACTGGGAAGCTGGAAAAATTCCAAATGTCATGAAATTGGAAAAAAAAACGCATTTGCATCACTTTCTTGTTTTTCAACTTTCACTTTGCGCTCCAAATAACACCTCTGCTGTATTCTTTAGATGGTTATGATCATGTTGATGGCTACATTTATGTAGGTTTTTATTGTGTTTTAATACATTTTCAAAAATTAAACAATTTTACAGTATATGCCAGGATGGATCAGACAAAATAGGGTTGAAGTACCCTAGGGGGTTTGAAAAATAGTGAAAGTAATAATAAAAAAAGTTTAAAAAATGATAATAAAAAAACACAAACATTCAAGCTGTAACATTCAAGCCATCTGCTGTATGGCGAGGATAACGTGTATCACTGTATGTATCAGTATTTTGCCTGGTTAAGGCGGCAGAGAGGAACCAAAGGAGCTGAGCAAGAAATGCACAAATAAAGTTTAGCCCAACCACAAGGAGCACAGGCCCCTTTAACCCTGAACCAACACCCACTGATAATAAAACCTGTTTTAAAGTTGAACTTGTGGGTTGACATGAGGATCGGCCACAGCTTTAATATAAATTAACCAATTATATAGAATATATATTTTTGTATATTTTGTAAATATTAATTGAAGAATTAAACATATTTATGTAAACCAGAACATTTAGTGAAAAAACCACCACCTGTATGCCGGCCAGCCAGTGGGCATGTAGGCCGATAACCCCAACCTATCCTCCAATTAGGAGGTTGTGTACCACCTACACGACCCTCTGACCTCCAGTCAACCAAAACAAGGCCCTTTCTCTGCCATCTTGTAATCCCGACAAAAATATGTTCAGGCCAATGTCCATAAGATGGACCCCGTCAGCCATCAACAAACAATTGTTATAAATCACAATGCTACCTCTGGCCCATACAAACCTAGACACCCGGGTGTTCAAGAGCCTTCGCCCTCTCTCAATAGGCACCGCATCCCGGGCACCTTGCCACACAACCCTCAGAATTGTAGGAAGCAAAGTGCTCTCAATCGGACTGAATCAACACAATGAGCTTGCTGCGGCGAACATGAAATGTAGGAACTAGAGTACAACGACTGATCTTCACGACTGCTATGAAGGGCCTGCAACCAGCGCAGACCGCAGAGACCAAAAGACGTCCACATCATAGAACCCCAGCGATCTTCCACCAGGTCGAATTTGGACCAGAGATCAAAAGACGTCCTCATCATAGAACCCCAGCGATCTTCCACCCGGTTGAATTTGAGCCCGATGTTCCACCCAATAGAGGTAAGAGTGGCCAATTATCCACACAGCTGGACGAGGACCTGAAAAAGAAATAACATTAATACAGAAGCAAATAAGGGTGAACATAGCCCGCAAAACAGTTGGAACACCAGCTCCCTATTTGCTGTACACCACCATCAGACAATCACAATTCACTAGCTGTGGTCGCCTCCCCAATCCGAAAGGAATGGGTACCATTCAGTGGGAGCCCAAAAGCCTCCAGAGCCTTCCTAAACACTGAAGCAAACTGGTATCAAGAGTAGAAGTATCCTTATGAGCCAGAATTTGCACCCCCCCCCCCTACCCGGCTAGCTAAATAAGAGGATACTGCAGATCCAGGGTAAGCCTCACCCTCAAGGGGACGCAAGGACGCCAAACAACCCCTCCCCAACACATCAGTTTTAGAACAATGACTCCTAAAGTGCAAACCACTACTCGAGATAGACGCTTGGAGGTGCCTGATCTGCTGCTGTGCCGGGAATTCCCCCTGGAGAGGAACCAACAACTGCCTGGAGGACAGCGGTGCTAGCTCCGCCCCCAGAGGGGCCTCTTTGGGTCACTAAAATCGTCAGAGGGGGTGGACAGTGGTGGGGGAGAATCAGTGCCACATACACCACCACTAACCATCCAGGCAGGGGTCTGAAGGCCAAAACTTGCAACAGCCCAGTGGCAACGTGTTGGGGGGAGGGGCCATAGACGCCAAAGCTATTTGAAGGGAGGAGTTGGCAAACAGAGGGCTGGCGGGTGGCGGGAAGCCGATCTGCAGGGAGCGGAGGAGCGGGAGGGTGACGCCTTGCAGCGGCGCTATCCACACAAGCAGGCACTGTCACTGAAGACTGGGTCACAGATGACATGGCGATCTAGAGGCCCGGTGCCACCCTCCACTAGCAACTGGCCGTGCTGGAGGGGACAAGGGGGATAGCCACCTGAACTACCTTCACCATGGATGGAGCTGCAGTGGCGACCATAGTGGAGTGGGGAGCAGCAGAGGCAGAATGGTGGTGCGTGGCCGCCTATGCAGATGGGGAAAGGCAACTTGGCGGCCACAATACTAAACCGGATCTGCGCTGCTGCAGTGGGGCGGGCGGAAGCATTGATGGAGACGCAGGAGAAGCCTCCTCCAGGAGGGCTTGAAGCCAGGCAGAATCCTCAGCCCGAAGTTTCTGGCGGACAGCATCATCAGACATGGTGACCAGCAGAAAACATGATCCAAAGGAGGGTGAGTGAAGGCTGCAGCTAGTATCTAAGCTATGCACTCTTCCTGTATCACCCACGACACTAGCCCAGCCCCCAGTCACATAGCCCACATCACAGACCTTACACAGGAAATAGGGAGGGAGAAACCACCTCAAATTAAAGGGGACCATGTTCTATACCTAACTCCCACTATATAATACCCTTTGCGAAGTCTTTAGCCCAATGGCTATGCGTCTCAGGGCTTACAAAACTCAGACCAGCATTCAGATCCTCAGGTGGTGCCCTACTGATTCTGGCCTGGAGTCACCAGTGGGTTATACAAAAATTAAGGACCAAAGCCCGGATGGAGTAGGGATTCCACTACCAGCCTACCCCTACTCCATAATAAGCAAGTCCAGAACAGGCTTCAGCAAGGGTCTATGCTATCTAGGTCAACATAGACAAAACAGACTACGCAAGCTTACTACATGTCTGTGTTAACATTTAGGTTACTTCTGGCACATCCAGGGCTTTTCAGCAAACACCCTTCATTTGCTTCTTTGTTAGATACCTGTCCTCCCAACAACACCTCTCACTTTCTCACAAAAGAGAAACATTTCAAATAACTAAAAGGAAATCTACCATCAAAATCAAAGGAAGTCCCTCAGTCTCATCAGCATAATTTTAACCCCTTACCGACATGTGACGTAATACTACGTCACATGCTGGGTGCGGGTGCATATTGCAGCAAAGGCTTACCGGTAATCATATGGCAGTATATAATAGGTTCGTAAAGTAGGGAGTCTGAAAAATAGTAAATGTAAAAAATTAGAATAAAAAAACCTAAAAACTCAAATCACCCCCCTTTGCCTAGAACTAATATCAATAAACAGTAAAAATCATAAACACATTAGGTATAGACACGTCCTAAAATGCCCAATCTATCAAAATATAATAACAGTTTTTAACTGCGTTTAACCCTGTAACGGAAAATTATGCACAAAGTCGAAAATGGCACTTTTTAGCCATTTTTAAAAAAAATTTAAAATTCTATAAAAAGTGATCAAAAGGTCGTACAGTCCTAAAAATGATAACATTGTAAACATCATCAAAATCAGCAAAAAACTACACTTCCAGAAGCTCCGTACACCAAAGTATAAAAAAGTTATTAGCATCAGAAGACGTCAAAATCCCCCCCCAAAAAATTTGTACAGGAGGTTTTAATTTTTTTAAATGTGTGAAAACATTATAAAAACTATACAAATTTGGTATCCAAGTAATCGTACCGACCCAAAGAATACGTGTCATTTGGGGTGCACAGTGAAATCCGTAAAATCCAAGCCCACAAGAATACGGCACAAATGCCTTTTTTTTACCAATTTCACTGCATTTGGAATTTTTTCCTCGCTTCCCAGTACATGGCATGGAATATTAAATACCACCTGTGTTGACATGGCGGTGGCCTCTGTCCACTCGAGCGACCAATTACAATTTCTGTAGTTGAAACAGATAACGGCATCTGCCTCTTTAAGTGGCATTTTCAGCGAACTCCTCCAGCAGCCATTGCACTCTGACCCTGGACTCACAGCCGACGTGATGACGTCATAGTATGATAGTAGTATCATAGTACATAAGGCCGAAAAAAGACGCAAGCCCATCAAGTCCAACTTTTAAGAATTAAATAAATGTTTTCTCTCCAGAAAGGCATCCAGGCCTCTCTTGAGTCTGCCATAACAACCTCCTGCGGCAGAGAGTTCCATAGTCTCACTGCTCTTACAGTAAAGAACCTTTGTCTATGTTGAGGGTAGAATCACATCTCCTCTAGGCGTAGAGGATGCCCCCTTGTCCTGGTCACAGGCCTAGGTATGAAAAGATCTTTGGAGAGATCCTTGTACTGCCTGTTCAGGTATTTGTACATTGTAATGAGGTCTCTCCTCAGTCGTCTTTTTTTTCATTGTATTCTAATCCCCCCCATTCCCCTAATAACCTTGGTTGCTCTCCTCTTCACCCGTTCCAGTTCTTCTATGTCCTTTTTATGCACTGGTGCCCAAAACTGTACACAATATTCCATGTGTGGTCTGACCAGGGATTTGTATAAGGGCAAAACTATGTCTTTATCATGAGAATAAATTACTCTCTTGATACATCCCATGATTTTATCTGCTTTAGCAGCAGCCGCCTGGCTCTGGTCACTAAAATTAAGTTTACCATCCACCAATACCCCCAATCCTTTTCAGCTCCAGTTTTACTAAGTAATTGACTGTTTGTACATAATTATACTTTTTGTTTCCATGGCCCAAGTGCATAACTTTACATTTATCTACATTAAACCTCAACTCCAGGTTTTATATAAGTAGTTGATGTTTGTTACGCATGAATATGACTTGTGATTCATGGACCAAGAGGACAGAGACCTTACATTTTATCTACATTAACCTCAATCAACCATTTCTCTGCCCACTCCTCAAGCTTCCACAAATCCCTGTAATGCTAAACTATGACCTCAGTATTTATTACTTTACACAGCTTAGTATAATTGCAAATATTGAAACTTGACTGTGTAAACCCACCGCATGTTCATTAATAAAAATATTAAAAAGAAGTGACCCCAACATGCACCCTGTGGCACTTCACTCGTAACATCAACCCAATCTGAGAATGTGCCATTAATGACGACCCTCTGTTTCTCATGCACTAAGACAATTACTTAACCAAATACACAGATTTTCCCTAGTCCCAGCAGTCCATTTATGTCCAACCTTATTATGTAATGCATCAGATAACATCCACAGCGTCCCCCAGATTCAGTCTGGAACTTACTTCTCTAGATGCCAATGAGATTAGCCTGACAGAGACTATATTATGTAAGAAAGTGAGAGGTGTCATTGGGGAAAAGCTATCTTTCCTACAGGCAGATGAAGGGTGGTGTGGTTAAAGCCCTGGGTTTGTCTGCGTAACCCAAGGAAGCGACATGATAAGCAGGAATAGTTGTTTTGTCTGTGTTGGGTAGCTAACGTGGACACATTTGTAATGTCCGTTACTGGGCCGCTTATTATGGAGTAGGGGTAGGCTGGGGTAGTGGGAATCCTACTCCACCCGGGCTTCGGTCCTGGGTTGTGTGAATTGCCACAGGTGCGGGTCACAGGCCTCGTTAGGGCCGATTTAGTCTGCAGGCCAGAAGCAGTAGGAGAGGCCCTACCTGGAGAGCTGAAAGCGAGATTGCATTCTCACAGCAAGGTATACTGAGGGTCTCCTGTCTGCTGCTGGCCAAGAGCAGGGTGCCAGGCACCTGTGGTACCCGGATAGCTAGGGTCCGTCAATGTATTGACACGCGCCTAGCCGGGCAGGAATACTTTGTAATGTTTTTTGCATGTGCCTAAGCAAGCTGAAGTTTTGTTTGTTTTTGCAAGTGTGATAAAAACACTTTAATGGACTTTAAACCTGCGTGTCACTGGTCCTGCCTGCACTGCTACCAGTCAACTACCAGAGCAATTCCCCAACACCTGGTGGATTGGAGCGGGCATAGTGCAGTGAAGTATACACTCGTGCATGTCCTGGACAGCATGAAGCTGCAGCCACAGATATGGAGGAGTTAATCAAGCAGCTGTCCAGTCCAACGTGCAGCAGCAAGAGACAACAGCCGACCGCTGACTCAGCAAAGGACTGTCCCAGCATGCGGTGAAGGACGCCAGGGAAAGAGGTCCCAGCAAAGCATGACCAAGATGACGACCGCGAGATTATGTGGAGGCCTATTGACAGGCTTTGAGAGGGTGGTACTACCCGAGAGAGCATGCCACAGCAGCATGGGCAGAGGTGTTGGCCCCCTTCCTCGTCGCTGATCCCAACAGCCTACTACGACCTGAGAGAGGGAGTACCCCGGGACTACTCCAACGTAAAGGCAGAGATCTGACCTAGGAGTGGGACAGCATCTACGCGCTCAAAGAGTGAATAGCTGGAGGATACCAGGAGGCGCTACCACGAGGGGGCAGATGCACCAACATCGTCAGCTTGGTCCCAAGTGGCTTCAACGGAGACATCAACCCCAGCCCAGATGGTCGAGAAGGTTGTTTTGGACCGTTTCCAGAGGGCTGCGGGTGAGATCCAACAATGGGTGGGACACGGGGACCGTCTGATGCCGATGCGCTGGTGGGGTTGGTTGGAGAGGTTTGTGCCACTCAGGCCCTAACAAAGAAAGCCCCTTATACCAAGACGGCCTTAAGGCACGGAAGGTCTTTCACCCACAAAATCCCGGGCCAGGACAACGCCCAATGTCCGGGAAGTACCCCAGGGGAGAGGAGGGGGGTAGGGGTAGGCTCCACCTGTTGGACCTGCCATGAGCCAGGTCATATGCAGCCCATTGCCCCAATTCATCGAGCACGATGGACTGCAGTTCCGCCAGAAGGGTTTCTCTCTATGCTGCCCCTGTCTACACAGCTACTAGCCCCGACCTTGATGATGAGCGCACCTGTGCCGGGTGACTGTGCAGGGCATCCAGCGTTGGCCCTGCTGGACTCAGGCAGTCGGGTGACCTTGATTAAGGGTCCCTCACAGACCCCAAGGCGGGTCACAGGGCGCACAGTTTGGAGTCTGTGCATATGGGGACGTAGGGACTACCCCAAACAGTTATTAATTCCAGCACCTTTTTTGACAAAAAAGCGGTCTGTAAAAAGATAAAGCTGGGACAAATGAAAAATAGGCCCATGAAACAACGTGATGTGGCGTGTAGACAACCAACCCTTGATCTCAATGCAAGATGAGAAGTGAATATGATGTACATATCAGGCCATGAAACCTGTGTTGGCACAAGACTAACAACAGTCAAAAATAACCTAAATAAATGTGCAAAGATATGAATACAAGTAGCTTGGCCCATGAAGAGAATATAAGAAATATTACCTAAAGTGCACAGTGCAGGCAGGGAGGGTGTGTGGGAAAGATCCCCACGCGTATCGCCTGTGCAGGCAGGCTTCCTCAGGGGTAAATGTGGACAGTGCATAGGAAGATATATATAGGGGAAGGACCCACCTCCAAATAAAGCCCTCATACGCGCGCCTCCCAATTCTGCTGTCCAAGTAGCCGATCAGTGACATAGCCGGTGACCGGAATTTGCAGGGCGCTCATGCGCATAGAGTAAAAATTGAGAGCGTGCGCCAAAAATTAGACGCGTGCGCCAAAATAGACGCAGATTTGTATCTGTGGCTCGGGTGTAAGTGTCCAATAGAGCAAATAAGGGGCAAGATTGAAAGAGCACCAAGTATAGTTGTGTACCCAGATATTTAGATGTAAATAGATAATCACTATGTCCCTGTTTATAATATCAACAAAAAGGTATCGATATTAAAAGAAAAGGTGAAGAGATATATTAATGTAACGGCGCAATAATGGTTACGAAGAATAAGTTACAATAATGAAATATCTGACTACTCATAGGTTGCTGAAGTGACATATGAAAATATATGATCACTGATGTATGTGATCAGATCAGGCAAGAAAACATATATATGAAGAAGGTTGAAAAAATCTCGTCGATCGCGGCACAGAAAACTGCCGACTTACAAGAGTGATAAACCTGTGCGTAAAAATTTGAGTTTACCAAGTCATACAGAAGATGGCAAGTATAAAAAAAAAAAAAGTTGATACACAAATCAAACAATCGGCACAAAGACCTGCCGACTTACAAGGATGAGTTCTTTTTCGGGCAAAAGTTAAACAAGATAAATCAATCAAGTAGTAATATTTGAGATATAGGTGAAAGGGTGGGTATGGTTAAAGGGACGTCATCCCCTGTGTGTAAAGCCTTATCGACGCAATATCTGTGCATGAAATAACGGGTATCTTCGCTGAAGTGAACCGGATGCTCAGTAGTAAATGCAGACGACTTATTATCGGGAGCTGTCCTGTCTCAGGAGGTGAATGGAGAAGAACATCCCATTACCTACCTGAGTAGGAAGCTCACGCCAGCAGAGAAAAATTACAGTATCGTAGAGAAGGAATGTCTGGCGATAAAATGGGCATTAGAGTCCCTACGGTACTACTTGTTGGGACGACAGTTCCGTCTCATAACTGACCACTCCATGGCCCAAGTGCATAACTTTACATTTATCTACATTAAACCTCATCAACCATTTCTCTGCCCACTCCTCAAGCTTCCACAAATCCCTCTGTAATGCTAAACTATCGACCTCAGTATTTATTACTTTACACAGCTTAGTATAATTAGCAAATATTGAAACTTGACTGTGTAAACCCACCGCATGTTCATTAATAAAAATATTAAAAAGAAGTGACCCCAATACTGACCCCTGTGGCACTCCACTCGTAACATCAACCCAATCTGAGAATGTGCCATTAATGACGACCCTCTGTTTTCTATCACTAAGACAATTACTTAACCAAATACACAGATTTTCCCCTAGTCCCAGCAGTCTCATTTTATGTACCAACCTTTTATGTGGCACTGTGTCAAATGCCTTTGAAAAGTCCAGATAACATCCACAGCGTCCCCCAGATTCAGTCTGGAACTTACTTCCTCATAGATGCCAATGAGATTAGCCTGACAGGACTATATTTATTGTAAGAAAGTGAGAGGTGTCATTTGGGAAAACTGCTATCTTTCCTACAGGCAGATGAAGGGTGTGTGGTAAAAGCCCTGGGTTTGTCTGCAGTAACCCAAGGGTTAATGCAGACATGATAAGCAGGAATAGTCTGTTTTGTCTGTGTTGGCCTAGCTAACGTGGACACATTTGTAATGTCCGTACTGGGCCTGCTTATTATGGAGTAGGGGTAGGCTGGTAGTGGGACTCCTACTCCACCCGGGCTTCGGTCCTGGGTTTGTGAATTGCCCACAGGTGCGGGTCACAGGCCTCGTTAGGGCCTGATTTAGTCTGCAGGCCAGAAGCAGTAGGAGAGGCCCTACCTGGAGAGCTGAAAGTGAGATTGCATTCTCACAGCAAAGGTAACTGAGGGTCTCCTGTCTTGCTGCTGGCCAAGAGCAGGTGCCAGGCAGCCTGGTACCCCGATAGCTAGGGTCCGTCAAATGTATTAGACAGCGCCTAGCCGGGCAGGAATTACTTTTGTAATGTTTTTTGCATGTGCCTAAGCCAAGGCTGAAGTTGTGTTCTGTTTTGCAAGTGTGAATAAACACTTAAATTGGACTTTAAACCTGCGTGTGTCACTGCTTCCTGCACTGCTACCAGTCAACTACCAGAGCAATTCCCCACATTATGTATAGTGAGATACTCCAGGACAGCATCTCTAACAAACCCCTCAAATATTTTTCTTACCACAGAACTAAGACTCACAAGTCTGTCGTTTCCAGGATCGCTTTTTGATTATTTTTCGTATATTGGTATTACATTTGCTATGCGCAAGTCCTGTGGAACATAATCAGTCCTCAGTGAATCTTTAAAAAATAAAAATAACTGTCTGTCTATAAAGGTATATAGTTCATGTGGAACCTGGGGGTGTATGCCATCTGGCCCCGGTGATTTAGTGATCTTAGTGGTTGTGAGGCGGTGCCTTACCTCCTCCTGGGTTAAACTGTTGACATTGCAAAGAGAATTTACATAATTTTTTTTTTTTTTTTTTTTACATTGTGTATCATTCTTTATTGCAGGAAGATTCAGAGAAAATAGATATACATACATTTTATAACAATTAAAGTTATGTAGCATTACATAAGGAATTCGTAACAGTAGTAACATTAATTTAGTTATCGAACATTAGTATGTAGGCAATGACAAGCTCGGGAAGAGCGCATAAGGTAATTCGTATCAGTGAAATGTGTCAAAGCTTCAATGTTTAAGGTATAAAATCTATAAAATTTTTAATAATAACAAAAACGGATAGGGGACTAGAGTCAGGGAAAGAGAGGGTAAGGATGCGGGTGGGGGGAGGTTATCCAGATGATCTGTATTACCTATCAGTACAATTTTTATTGGTGTATTTTAATTAGTCTGGGAGAGATAGAAATGCTGTTGTCTTTTGGAAAGCTATCCACGGGGACCAGGTTTCTAAGTATTTTTCGTGAGTTGTTTTACTTTCCGCCAAAAGCTCTTCCATTTTTTGTATGTGGAGTATTTCTTGGAACCACTCCGTGATTGATGGAGCTCTGATGAGTTTCCAAAGTCTTGGAATCACCGATCGTCCTGCTGTAAGCAGGAAGGAAAGCAATTTATGTTTATTGTGGTCTAGATGATCTGGGAAGATGGAGAGAAGTAGTATGGAGGGATCATTGGGAATCGTGTGGTTCAAGATTTTTGAGATTGTGTCGCAGACTTGAGTCCAGAAAGGCTGTATAATTTTGCATTGCCACCAAATATGGGACATGGTACCTTCAGTGAGCTTACATCTCCAGCACTCGTTGGGACTGGAGGGGTAGATTTTATGGAGCTTGGATGGGACCCAGTACCACCTAGAGAGGATTTTGAAATTGGTTTCCTGAGCTTTAACTGAGGGTGACTTGTGAGTGCGAAATAGTGCTTTGGACCAATCTTCTTGGGAGAGTGAGATGTTAAGCTCCTTTTCCCAAGAGTTGATGTAGTGGGCAGGGGAAGTTGACCATTTGTCCAGTAGTAGATTATAGATTGTTGAGATGGTGTGAGTGATTGGCGAGGATGAAATGCAGAGTTCTTCAAATGCAGTTAGGTTTCTTTGCAGATTGAGTTTGTTCTTGTGTTTTATGTAGAAATTTGTGAGCTGCATGTATTCCCATTTTTTATTATGTCTTCCACCAGGGGATTTTCCTGGGTAAAGACAGTCGAGAAGGTGACATTAAGTAGATTGGCCTTTTCCTCATCTCCTTCCACCATGACCCCCATGTTATTCCTAAGAGGTCCCACACTCTCCGTTTTTAGTTTCTTATCATTTATATACTTGAAAAATTATTTGGGATTATTTTTGCTCTCCCTGGCAATATTTCACTCAGTCTCATCACATGACCACACATCCTGTTCCCATCCGTTCAACTGCGGCAGTAAGAAGATGGGGAGGGAACACGGTAGGCGAGTAAATGGTTTTATTTTTCAAACATCCACAGTTTGGGGGACAGTGAAAGTCTATTGGGCCCTGCATACATCAGTAGACATTATGGGGAGTCTCTATGTATATTTTTGATAAGGGCTTATATATTGATGTGCAAATATGAATTGTGGCCAATATGTACAGCATATTATTGATTAGGGGGCACTATATGTGCACTGTATTATTGATTAGGTGGCATAAATGTATATTATTAAATGGGAACCTATATTTACAGTATACTATTGATTGGGGGTCCCTATATGTACAGTATATTATTGATGTAGGGCCTATATGTACAGAATATTTTTGATGGGGGGACCTACATGTACAGTAAATTAATTGGGGGGGCATATATGTATATTATTGATTGGGGGCTATATGTATAGTATATTATTGATGCAGGGGCCCATATGTATATTATTAATTGATTGGGGGGCCTATATGTACAGTATATATATTGATTGGGGGCTATATATGCAGTATATTATTGATGCAGGGGCCTATATGTACATTATTTTATTGATTGGGGGCATGTATGTATACTGTTGATTGGGGGGCCATATATACATTATATTATTGATTGGGGGCCTATATATGCTGTATATTATTGATGGAGCAGCCTATATGTACAGTATATTATTGATTGGGGGCATGTATATATATATTGTTGATTGGTGGGCCCAGATGAACAGTATATTTTTTTATGCAGGGGCCTATATGTACAGCATATTATTGATTAGGGTGCACTATATGTGCACTATATTATAGAATAGGTGGCATAAATGTATATTATTAAATGGGAGCCTATATTTACAGTATACTATTGATTGTGGGTCCCTATATGTACGGTATATTATTGATGTGGGGGCCTATATGTACAGTGTATTATTCATGTAGGGTCTATATGTACAGTATAGTGATTGAGTATATTTTTGATGGGGGGACCTATGTGTACAGTAAATTATTTGGGGGACTCATATGTGTATTATTGATTGCGGGGGGCTATATGTACAGTATATTGATGCAGGGGCCTATATATACAGTATATTATTGATGCAGGGGCCCATATGTATATTAATTGATTGGGGGCCTATATTTACTGTACAGTATATTGATTGGAGAGGGGCTATATATACATTATATTATTGATGCAGGGGCCTATATGTACATTATTTTGTTGATTTGGGTGGCCCATATATATAGTACATTATTCATTGGTAACCTATATATACAGTTTATTATTGATGGAGCAGCCTTTATGTCCATTATATTATTGATTGGGGGCATGTATATTGTTGATTGGTGGGCCCAGATATACAGTATATTTTTGATACAGGGGCCTATATGTACAGTATATCATTGATTTGGAAAGCCTATATGTGTAGTGTTGATTTGCATTGGGGGAGTATATGTATTGTAGTATTTTGGAAGCCTTGAGAAGTACATCAAAACAATTAATCAAATAAAGTGAGGGCACTATATGTAACACTATGGCGCACATTTACTTACCAGGTCACTCGAGTTCACTAAAAGTGCTTTGTCCGTCTATAATGCAGCGCGCGGCAATTCACTAAGATTGTGCGCCAGAAATCATGAATGTGTTGCTTCCGAGCAAGGGTCCGTCAGAGTTCACCATCTTTTTTGTGGTGCAACACAATTTGAAAGTTAAATACGGCGCTTGGTCTGCATCAGTTGGACCGAACGTCAGCACGCCCCCTAATTTGTGTCACATGGAAGCCAGCAAAATGATCATGTGCGAAACAATCGCAGCGCACATACTTCTTAAATACATGTGCAAGCCATTTTAGCCATTAAGAACGTGAACAGTCTGACTAAAGTGCATTGCAAAGCGGCGCAAAACCCTTTTTTTTTAACAGTGGTATGACAACAAGAAAGAATCTATACGCACCTTTCTCCTGCTCTCTGGTCCTGTGCTTTGGGTCCCGTCACCGCCAGTTTTTGTCTCTTTGTATGTATATAGAAGCTCAGCGGTCACGTCACAACCATACGATGTTCCCATTGCTGCCTTTGTAAATCTTACACAGGCCGCGACCAGGACCTGGAATGGGTGCATGTAATGCTCATGACATCACCTCTTAGCTTCTGTAAACGTACAAAAACTGAAGATGACAGGAGTACAGGAGAGAGGTGAGTATAGATAATTTTGTGCTGTCATGCAACCAGGACTTCTGTAAAAAAATTAACGCCAGGACAACCCCTTTAATAAATAAGAGACACAGGATGGTTTGATAAAGTACACATTGTGGTTTAGTTATGGGGTATAATTGAGATATATAGAATCACAGTGTGGTTGTGTTGTGGAGGGTAAATATTATTTAGGAGAGAAGTGTTGGACATTGATATTCAGGTGACAAACTGTAGGTGACTGTAAGTTTTTAGGTGCACAGAGTGGAGACGTGCTTGCGGGAGCAGAAGACATCTGGTGGAAAATTCTGTAGCAATAAATAGCTGCACTTCTGAACCTAGGTTTATCACACAGTTCTAGACCCAAAGGAGAAGACATCTCACCCATGAGGTACTAGATGCCACTTCTGTTTGTGTCTGATAACTACTGTAGATATTAAATAACCTTCTAGTGTAAGACAACGAACATTCTGTGTACTGCAATTTCCATGGTGTCAAGACACTGGGTTCTGGTTACTGAGCGCTTGCGTTTCCATAGAAACACATATGTAATAAGGCCAATGCCTGCCCCCGAACGCTAGTACTGCGTTTGTAAATGCACTGCTAGTGATACGTGAAACTATACCCTGCAGCTGTGTGCTGACACATCCGCAACCAAAGCCCAGGCATCCAACATTAATACCCTTACATAATGGCACCACTACTTACAGTCCAAGAGTTGTGCACTGGAAAATAGGGAAAGAAAAGGGGATTACCATATATACTCGAGTATAAGCCGACCCGAGTATAAGCCGAGGTCCCTAATTTTACCACAAAAAACTGGGAAGACCTATTGACTCGAGTATAAGCCGAGGATGGTAAATGCATTGGTCACAGCCCCCCAGATCTAGCCACCAAGCCCCCTGTAGTATATAGCCAGCAGCCCCGTAGTATAAACCGCCACCACCCCCATAGTTCATCGCCCAGCCCCGACCTTATACATAGCCTGCCAGCCGCTGGCTGCCCCAGTAAATAGTGTGTCAGCCCCCTGCCCCAATATTAACCTGTCGCCCCTGCCCCTAGTACCTGTCATCCTCCCCAATTTAGCCTGTCCATCCCCTGCCCCATAAGTGAGCCTGTCAGTCCCTGCCCCAATATGTAGCCGGTCAGCCCCTGCCCCAATTTGTAGCCTGTCAGCCCCTGCCCAAGCTTTTAGCCACAAGCCCCTGTGCCTTCTTAAAGAGCCGTCCCGGCTGACCGGATCCCCAGCCCGTATAGGAGCCGGATCCCCGGCCCGTTATGCCGGACCCCCGCCCTCCCGTTTAGAAACCGATCCCCAGTTATTAAACAAATAAAATCTAAACTCACCTTTCCGCGACCCACCAAGTCTTCTATGCATCCCTCCGGCTGCGGCGCCAGGTCCCTGCAGCGCGCAGCTTGACGTCAGCACCCACAATGCGATTGCGGCGCTGAGTCAGTGACTGTGACATCGCACGACCTGGCGCCGCAGTCAGAGGATTGCATAGAAGACTTGCGTGTGGCCGCGGAAAGTGAGTTTAGTATTTTTTTCTAGAGTCGCTTTTTGACTTGAGTATAAGCCGAGTTTGTGTTTTTCAGCACATTTTTTGTGCTGAAAAACTCGGCTTATACTCGAGTATATACGGTACTTAATTTTTATTTCACTGCCTCCACCACCAGTGCCTACAAATTCTCGGATCCAGTGTCAGACTGGAGAACCCTGGGCCCACCAGAGAAAATATTTTTGGGGCCCACCTTTCATATAAATAGATAGAATACTACAGAACCCGAGACACGTTGATGCAAATTTATGATGTACGAATCTGGATGATAAATATGCTGTAGTATAAGGCCTTTTTGTACAAATTTGGTTTAGATTACATTAAAAAATACGCCTGATCATGGGTCACTTTTGAAACTGGTACTGATTGGAACTCCATGCTGTGTACTGTGCTGTAGCCCCTTTATGGCTTTGTAACTGTGCTGTAGCTTAAGCTCATGTGTGGCTGTGTAACTGTGGTTGTTGCTCCATGTATGGCTGTGTACTGCTGCTGTACTCCATGTATGGCTGTGTACCTGTGCTTAGCACCTTTATTCTGTGTACTGTGCTGTAGCTCCATGTGTGGTCTGTGTACTGTGGTTGTAGCTCCATGTATGGCTGTGTACTACTGCTGCTGTACTCCATGTATGGCTGTGTACTGCAGCTGTAGTCCCCATGTAGGCTGTTACTGTGCTGTAGCCTTGTTGGCTGTGTACTGTGGTTGTAGCTCCATGTATGGCTGTGTACGCTGCTGTATCTCCATGTATGGCTGTGTACTGTGGCTGTAGCCCATGTATGGCTGTGTACTTGCGGCTGTAGCTCAAGTATGGCTGTGTACTTGCGTCTGTTGCTGCCCATGTATGACTGTATCTGCGGCTGTAGCTCCATGTATGGCTGTGTACTGTGGCGGTAGCTCATGTATGGCTGTGTACTCTGCGCCGTAGCTCCATGTATGGCTGTGTACGGTGGCTGTGCTCCATGTATGGCTGTGTACCCCTGTTTACCTCCGTTATGCTGTGTACTTGGCTGTAGCTCCATGTATGGCTGTTGTACCGCTGCTTGTTATCTCCATGTATGGCTGTGTACTGTGGCTGTAGCTCCAGATGTATGGCTGTGTACCCCGCTGGCTTTATCTCCATGTATGGCTGTGTACTGTGGCTGTAGCCCATGATGGCTGTGTACCTGCCTGATCTCATGTATGGCTGTGTACTCGCTGTTCTCCATGTATACTGTTATGCGGCTGTCACGCATCCATTATGGCTGTGACTGTGCCTGTAGCTCTCCATGTATGGCTGTGTACGCTGGCTGTACTCCATGTATGGCTGTGTACTGTGTGTAGTAGCTCCATGTATTGCTGTGTACTTGTCTGTGCTCCATGTTTGGGCATGTAACTCTGCGCCTGATCTCCATGTAGGCTGTGTCTTTGGGCTGTAGCTCATTATTTGGCTTTGTTCGTGCCTGTAGCCCTGGTGCTGGTGTACTGTGGCGTAGCTCCATGTCGGCTGTGTCATGGGCTGTAGCTCCATGTATGGCTGTGTACTGTGGCTGTAGCTCCATGTATTGGTCATGTACTGCTGTGGCTGTAGCTCCATGTATGGCTGTGTACTGCGGCTGTAGTCCATGTATGGCTGTGCACTGCGGCTGTGTTCCATGTAGGCTGTGCACTGCGGCTGTAGTTCCATGTATGGCTGTGTACTTTGCTGTAGTTCCATGTAGGCTGTGTACTGTGGCTGTTGCTCCATGTATGGCTGTGTACTTCGGCTGTAGCTCCATGTATGCTGTTATGCTTCTGTAGCTCCATGTGGCTGTGTACTGTGGCTGTAGCTGCGGTGTGGCTGTGATGCCTGTAGCTCCATGTATGGCTGTGTACTGTGCTATCTCCATGTATGGCTGTGTACTCAGCTGTAGCTCCATGTATGGCTGTGTACTGCGGCTATAGCTCAATGTATGGCTGGTACTGCGGCTAAAGCTCCATGTATGCTGTATACTGTGGTGTAGCTCCATATACGGCTGTGTACTGTGGCTGTACGCCATGTATGGCTGTGTACTCTCCTGTAGCTCCAAGTGTGTGTGGCTAATGAATGACTTGTGTAGTGACAGTAGCTCCATTTGTGGTTGTGTAATGTGGCTGTAGCTCCATATATGAAGGTCACAGGACAATTCTGCAGAATTGTCAGCTCCTGGGTAATCAAGCATCAGGTTATACGGTGACATCCATTGGGAGTTCTCTTTCATCATCTACTACTTTGAACTACCACCACATGTCAGCTCTACCAGACACAAATTCATAGCATCCATTACAGGGCCCCCATCCCCCCACAGCACCATTCTAGGGCTCCTTGCCACAAGCTCATACAGGGTCCCCCTCCCCACAGAACCTTACAGGTCCCCCTACTTCCCCCACCCCCAACAACATCCATTACAGGGTCCCCCCCACCGACAGTCCATTACAGGTCCCCCTACTTCCCCCACCCAAAAGAATCCATTCTAGGGCCCCCCTCTCCTCACAGAATCCTACAGCGTCCCCTCTTCTTCCCCAACCCTCACTCCCCACAGAGCCATTCCAAAGCCCCCCTCCCCCACAGTAGCTTTTCAGGGCCTCCCTACCCCTACAGTACCATTCCAGGGCCCCCCTCCACCCACAGTAGCCATTCCGGGCCCCTCCCCCCCCACAGTAGCCATTGCAGGCCCTCCTCCCCCAACATTAGCCATTCCAGGCCCTCCTCCCCCCACGTAGCCATTCCAGGGCCCTTCTCCCAAACGTTACCCATTCCAAAGCCCCCTCTCCCCACAGTGGCCCCTCTTGAGCCCTCCCTTCCCACAGTAGCCATTCAGGCCCTCCTCCCCCACAGTAGCAACAGACAAAGCAAGGCAACGCCCAAAAGTCAAAACCTACCGGCGGGCAGGACGAAAACACCACAAGGATTATCCACTACGCAATCGAGGCTCACCAGAATCGAAGAAAGCCAACAAGTAAATCTGGTTAATCTTTCTGCCTGCATTTTAACACCATCTGAAATCAGTGTCCTCACCAAGGTTTTGAGTTTTTGCCCCTACACATCACTTGATTTTATTGCACAATCCTTGATGTGACCGGTTTATTAGACTGCTTACCATCAAAGACACTTTTTTGCTGGGGGAGAAGGTGACCCAGATGATTCTAAGAATTTGCAGAAGAAAATGTGACTGTGAAAATAAGTTTTGGGATGTAAATCGGGATTTGTGTTCTAATTTGACGAGGGGGAGTATCCAGCCATTTCATTCACACTTACTAAGAAAGATTTTTTTAACCAATACGTATGACTGATAAGGCAGGCAATGTAGTGGTTTGTGATACTTCTCTCTATACAAATTAAATGAAAATTTACTCACTTTCTGATTGCACATATGAATCTGTGAAATGTAACCCTACTGATAGTTTCAAACGTGAATTGGAACACTTGTTACAGGATGGAGTATCTTTAAACATTCTGAGACACCAGGCAATATGAGTACCTTAATGTCAACATCCAGTCATCCCATTTTTCATTTGTTGCCCAATACACCAAAAATATATTTCCTTCACCAACGCGCCCAATACTGGCTGGCACCGGCTCTCTTAATGAGAGACTTGGGGAAGGTGGATGCCTGGCTATAACCATTGTGTCTTAAATACAAAGCATTTGTTGTGCTGCATGGAAAATTAAAAATCAAACACGGCTCGTCTTGGGTTACTAGTGATATTGAATCATACATACCTGCATCCCCCACAGATTGGCTTTGATAGCATTATCATACCATCAAGATAGATACCACTTCCTTTTCTGAAGAACAAAAAATTATTTACTGATGGTACTTCAATACTGATGCGCTCCAATTTTTTACATTTATCACAGGTTCTACATGCAACGTGGAGCAGCTATGGGGGCTAAATTTTCCTCCCGCCTAGCTTACCTCTATTTTGCATGGTGGGAGAAATTTATGTATTCTGTTCAGCAACATCCGTTTTCTAAAGACATAGCATGATATGGTCACTATATGGATGACATACTGATTTATGGTCATCTGATGACCGGATTGTTGATGTCATAGCATACTCAATAATAATCCTTAAGGTTTTATTTTTCATACAATGGGATCCTGTTATGGTTGATTTTTTAACTGAACAACCAATGATTTTGTGTCACACAGAACATATAGAAAACCCACTGCAGGAAATGCCATTCTTCAGGCACCTCCTGCACCCAAATCATACCAAAGGGGAGTACCTGTGGGAGAGATGCTCCGAGCCAAGAGGAATTCCTCAGTATAGACAGTTATCAACAAGAAAAAAAACATATTTCTGCTCAATTGACTGCCCGGAAATTTCCTAAGTGGACTTTAAATAGAGCAAAAAATAAAGTGGCGCCAGGACCTTCTGATTTATTACACACTAAACAAAGAGAAAAAAAAAAAATGGAGTTAGTGTCCTACTATGGTCACTCTTTTAGTGATAGAAATATAATAAAATTAGAAGTATCATCCAAAAATATCTGCCAATTCCAAACGAAGATGAAAAATTGAGAAATATTCTTCGCGACAGGCTGCACTTTTCCACAAAAAAAAGCACCCACATTAGGCTCATTACTATTACCTAGTATACTAAACAATATCCAAGAAGGAATACGTGGCTACTTGTGGTTTTTTCAAGATGTGGCCAACCTGGTGCACGTATGCTATATGCCACTGAAATTAAGTGTTTACATCTACAATTGTGGTAATGTATTCCTGTGAAGACTTTCATATTGTGACACATGCAATGTAGTTTATAAAATTTACTGTACAGTTTGCAATTTATTTTTATATTGGTTGTACAGCAAGCAAATTAAAAAAAACGCATTGCTGAACACATAAATGATATTACAAATGCAAATAAAAAAAAAAACATGTACAGTGCCACACATCATTTCTGTACCATTCACCATGGGGAAACTGTAGGATTAAAATTTTCTGGCATGAAAGGTGTCTTTCCCACCAAGAGGTGGAGACAAAGAAGATGTCTTTTGAATAGGGAAGGTTTCTGGATTTTAGTATTGAACAGTTGTACCACATGGCATGAATGTCAGAACAATTTGTTAGTATACTAATGTTTTTAGTTGTTTTTATATTGAATAGGGTTATAATAGTAAAAGAGGAAATTATGGGGTTTTTTTTTCCCCCTTCTCCCACTTTTGGGCGTTTTTTTTAATACCCTATAACATGCTTTGTATCATGTGTCTATGATTAAGTCGCAAGGACTGAAACGCGTAAGATGTGTGGATCTACTACTCTCTGATGTTGCTAACCTGTCTGTTACTTGGTTTTATGAGGAAGAAATAAGAAGAAAAAGTTTTAATGAGAATTCATCCCTGTGGACTTGCTGGTTCATTTCAACAAGCTTCTCCTATGTTTGTGTGCTGCCAGCACTTCAGCCTTTTGGAACCGTGCACGCCAGGTGAGCTGGATTGATTGAACAAGTTTCCTTTAGCCATTTCAGGGCCCCCCTCCCCCACGTAGCCATTCCAGGGCCCCCCACAGCATCCATTCCAGGGTCCCCCTCCCCCACAGTATCCATTCCAGGGTCACCGCACCCCCCCCCCTTCGTGAACACAGCAACCCACCTGCCCGTGCACACCTCGAACCCCCCCCGCGCACCCAGACACCCCCCTGCACGCACACCACTTCCATTACAGGGTTCCTTCCCTGACTGTCCCGTCCGAGTACAGCATGCTTCTTACACTCTTCCCACAGCAGGTGCTGCACGCACACTGATGGCACACACCATCATCGGCAGTACGCTGTCATCTGGTGCTGGAAACAACGTCCGCCAGCGTTTGACCACAGGCACTACTTTTGTACATGTCGGAACTCGGGGCCCACCGGAGGTTTCTCCGGTACTCTCCGGTGGGCCAGTCCCGCTGCTCTGATCCATGACTCCCCCTTTATAGGTTATATTTCTATGTGAAATATAGTGAGTTAGGTCCCCAGTCCGACCCTGTGGCATACAACCAGCCTCAGTACACGAGCAGAAGCTGCAGTGTGAGCAGGGTGAAATGGAGGGTCTTTGTCTCATGGGGGTCTCCAGTGTTATTAGGGGAGCTGGTCTCCAGTATTATTATGGGGGCTCTAGTATTATTAGGGAGGGTTTATAGGGTTTCCAGTATTATAGGGGGGCTCTAGTATTATTAAGGGAACTTGGGGGGTTCTATTATTAAGTGGGGCTGAGGGGTCTCCAGTATTATTTGGGGGAGCTCGTTTTTTATTATTGCTACATATGTCTGCTCTCTAGTCTGCTTTGGGTCTCTATTATTCATTTTCTGGTTGGTTTGTAGTTTTATTGGCTAGTCTGGGGTTGTGTATTATTATTTATTGTCTGTTCAGGGGGTCGCTAGTATTTATTGTCTGAAGATCCATTTAGTATTTGCATTTATGTCTGTACTGTAGTATTATCATTTCTGCAGTGGTTTTTTTTAAGTTGTATTGTGGTTGTTGATGCATCTAGGATACTGGATAGTGGTGTGGCCCGTTGAAGTTAAAAGGTACAATAAACAGTACAACACATGGACCAAAAATGCTGTGTACCCCTGCTCTACATGAAGATAGAAGCAGATGGAGTCATGTACAATGCTCCTATGTTCTTTTCAGACTGGTGAGTCTTATGTAACATTACTCTCTGCTCATATGCCAACAAAATAAAACAATAAAGTGACAACTAATGAGCGTTTATTCAATAACAAAGGAGAACAGATGTCTGGAAACTGACCTTCCATTATAGAAATGAAGAAGATGATCCTGAGGAAACTAAATGGATATGTCTCGGGCATGTGAAGACAAAAAGACAGCTTTATTTTCTCCTTTTAAAAATTACATGTAAAAAGTTCAGGTGCTATATATATCCCTCACTCATTTTGAAAAGTGATCATATCTCCTATGAACCTGAACTCCGTAAAGAAGTACTGATAAACCAGGGACACAACTTAAGATTCACTATGACTGTGTTAATCTTCTTCCATTACCTCCTTCTTCCTAAAACTCAACTTTTAAAATTAAGCTAATAACCCAGAGCCCTTCCGTGCTGCAGCTTCACAGAACTCCCCTCCCCCCTCCCCTGTGTGCTGTGTGCTGAAACTTCATCTGATATTGTAATTACATCAGGAAAATGGAGAGCAAGCGGTGACGATGCATGGAAGGGTTTAAACAGTGTAATAGCCTGTCTGGCCTTCTGGCTCATAAGCATTATTTTTAAAGTTGATTTTAGAAGAAAGGAGGCCATGGATAGTAAACAAAGAAGATTACCACCACGGTGCCTGGATCTATGAGTAAGTGATCTGGTTATCATGCTTATTTGGATGGGATTTTCTATCATTGCGACTCCGTACCCACATTCACACTTGCATGTCACACAGGATGTCTTGGGTCATTCCCTGTACTAGGACAGGCCTTAACTGTACATACACTAGATCCAATTTATGTGGTAAGCACAATTTTCAGCTGTAATGTCCTAATTCAAGAGAGAAAAAAAAATCGAACATACTCGTACCGAGCTTGATGCCGATCGAGCATTAGGTACTCGTACTTGCGTACGTTGCTCTGACTAGTATTTCGCCCGCTCGAGAAAATGGCAGCTCCCGCCTTTTTGCTTTTTGGCGCAGAAACAGAGCCAATCCAGCCAGGAAACTCTCCCCTCCACCCAGCATGACGTGGTACCCTTACACGTCGAGCACCGCATCTGGTTGTCTGCCAGATCAGTGGACCCTAGGGATAGACTACCGCTGCCCAAGCCGCTGCCCGCCGCTGCTCGTGATCATTCTCTTTCTGGATCCCGCTATGGAGAGAGCTGCGCTTGAGTCAGGGAAAGCGTTAGGTTGTCTATTAGCTAACTGTTGGGCAGGATGATTCATTACAAACAGCCCTTCTTAGGAGCTACAATAACGTTTTATCCTTTTTTTTTTATTTTTGCTTGTGGTGGGCTTGCTGGCACTAGTAGTGCAAGCTAGTACCTATTGTGGAGGATTACATGGGACTGCTAACCCGTTGTGTTTGCTCTTATTTACACACTATCCACCTTCCAAACAACCAAAGTGGGAAAATTATTGGGTTTTGATTTCAATTAGGCACATTCTTCATTTTCTTTTTATTTTTTACGTTTATTTTTTTCATAACTCAGTGTCATCTCATCTTGCTAGTAGTGTGCTTTAATTACTTGGCTCGAAAATAGCCAATATGAGAATCCAAAGGCTTACTCTTACGCCTACAGTAGCGTTATATAAATCTTTGATTTCCTGGTTGATTCTGCTGCCTGTGGCTGTAGTTGTTCCCAACAAGCAGTGCATCTCTAGCAAATATTGTGAGCATTTGGAGTGAATACCTTGCGACCACGTGTTTTGCTCTTTTGGGGACCCATTCCATCGCAAAGACCGAAGTGGGAAAATTTTATTATGGCCCGGGATTTGGATTTCAATTAAGGCACAGTCTGCCTTTCCTTTTTTATTTTAACAAACGTTTATTTTTTCATAACTCATCTCATCTCATCTTGGCATAGTAAGTGTGCTTTATACTTGGCTATAAAAGAGCTAAGGAGATCCAACGGCTTCCTTACGCTACAGTAGCGTAATATATTTGATTTCTGGTTGATCTGCTGGTGGGTAGTTTTTTTTGCACAGGTGCAATCTACTAGCAATTGTTAGCAATTTGGAGTGAGACTTCGACCACTTTGTTTTGGGCGCTTATTGAGGCACTATCCATCGCACAGACCCGAAGTGGGAAACTTTATTAGGGCCCCCGAGGTTTGGATTCAATTAGGCACAGTCTGTCGGCCATTTCCTTTTTTTATTTAACGTTATTTTTTTCTAACTCAGCGTCTCTCATCTGCATAGTAGTGTGCTATTAAACTTGGCTAGAAAATAGCCATAGAGAATCCAAACGGCTTACTTAGCCTACATTAGTGCGTATATTATTTGATTTCTTGGTGTGATCGCTGGTGGTCTTGTAGTTGTTGCAGTGCAAATCTACTAGCAAATTGCGTGAGCAATTTGCGTGAGACTTCGACCACTGTTGTTTTGGCCGCTTAGTGTACCACATATCCATCGCAAAGACCGAAGGGGAAAATTTATTAGGGCCCGGGGTGGATTTTCAATTAGGCATCAGTATGCCATTTCCTTTTATTTACGTTTTTTTTTTCATAACTCAGCGTCATCTCATCTGCATAGTATTGCTTAATACTTGGCCTAGAAATAAGCCTGGAGCATCCAAACGGGCTTACTTACGCCTACAGTATCGTTATATATATGTTGATTTCTTGGTTGAATCTGCTGGTGGCTGTAGTTGTGTCATAGCAGTTGCATCTACTAGCAAAGTGTGAGCAATTTGTAGTGAGACTTTTGCGACCAATGTGTTGGCGCTTATGACGCCATATCCATCGCAAGACGCGAAGTGAGAAAATTTATTAGTGGCCCGGGGTTGTATTTCAATATAGGCACAGTCTGTCTGTGCCATTTCCTTTTTTATTTTACGTTTATGTTTTTCATACTCAGCGTCATCTCCGATCTGGCATAGTAGTGTGCTTTAATATTGGCTGAAAATAGCCTAGGAGAATCCAAACGGCTTACTTACGCCTACAAGTAGCGTTATATATATTTGATTTCTGGTTGATCGGCTGGTGGTCTGTAGTTTGTTTTCTGCATCTACTAGCAAAGTGTGACATTTGGAGTGAGACTATGCGACACTGTGTTTTGCGCTTATTTACGCAGCATATCTATCCATCGCAAAGACCCGAAGTGAGAAAATTTATTAGCTAGCGCCCTTGGTTGGATTTCAATTAGCACATTCTGCCATTCCTTTTTTATTTACGTTTATTTTTTTCATAACTCGCGTCAATCTCATCTTGCCATAGTATGTGCTTTCATACTTGGCTAGAAAAGAGCCATAGGAGATCCAAACGGCTTCTACGCCTACAGTAGCGTTTATAGATTTGATTTCTGGTTGCTGCTGGTGCTGTAGTTGTTGCAGTGGCATCTACTAGCAAATTGTGAACAATTTGGAGTGAGACTTGCGACCACTGTGTTTTCGCTTAGTGAGCCCATATCCCATCGCAAATACGCGAGTGGGGAAATTTATTAGGCCCGTGGTGGATTTTCAATTAGGCACCGTTCTGCCATTTCCTTTTTTATTTTACCGTTTATTTTTTCATAACTCAGCTCATCTCATCCTGGCATACAGGTGCTTTCATACTTGGCCTAGAAAATAGCCATAGCAATGGATACATCGTTTGGTTTTAATTAAAACTAAAAAACAACAAAAAAAAAAAAACACACAAAAACGGTCAAATAAAAAATTAAAGTTATAACTCTCATTTTCAAAATGTTTAACCCGAGGGCTAGGGAGTAGAGGACGAGGGCGGGGACGTGGGCGTCTCACCTCTGCAGGGTCAGAGGCCGTTGTCCTGGGCGGGTGAGACAACCACCTGCCTGATGAGGGGCAGGGGAACCCGCAGAGTACACTTCCCTAGGGTTCATGTCTTGAAGTTCTGGGGAACTCGTGGTAGAGCACTGTTGAGGCCAGAACAGTGCGAACAGGTGATGTCGTGGATATGCTGACAATGCTTCGAAGCAATTTGTCCACCCGTCATCCTTCCACGGCGCATTCCACCCATGTCCCGAAAATCGGCACTCCTCCAGCTCCTGCACACTCAGCCTCTCCCCCACGTCTGCCCCCTCCCCGCCAAAATTTGCCATTTGAACGCAACTCTGAGGACCTGTTTTCTGGACCCTTCCCACAGTCAACAAACCACTGTCCGGTTGCTTTGATGAGGCAATTTTCTCGTGCCCAGGTTTTCCCACCCGTCGCAGTCTTGGTGATGATGACCTTCTTTGACGTAGTGGAGAAGTGTGTAAAGAGTGGGTGTCCCGACGAGATGAGAATCCACGGTTCAACATTGTGGAAGTTTTTGTCAGGGCAAGGAAGTCCGAGGGGGAGGCAGACTGATGGATCGGAGGATGATGGAGGTGACGACCCAAGCTGGGTTTAGAGGGGGGGCCGTGTGAACACGTAGCGTCTGAACGAGGAGAGTCCTCTGACCGAACAGGTTTGATAGGAGTGTGGGGCCAGACGGATAGGCAGTGGCCAGAGCTGGGCATCATGCTGCCAAATGTGTCCAACTAGTGAAGCTCCCGTGGCGAGGGCTCCTGCGGCGGGGCTATATTTTTCAGAGTCTGGAGGTTCTTTAAGAAACACACCGGATTACCGACGGACTGTGGTGTGCCACATTTTGTCCAAACCAGATCAAGCCGGGGTTCCACCCTACTAGCTTAACTTTACTACCCACCAAATGCGCAGGCATATGAATGCTAAAACGAACCCCACTCAGTGGCAACAAGCGCGTTCACCTCCTTCCGTGCCACCACTGCTCCTTCCCCTGTGGCAGCTGTATCGCCCCCTGGCCCAGTACCGCCTGCCACCAAACCCATCGTCGCCATCCAACGATCCTCCACAGCAGTCACACCAGCGTGCAGGCTCTCCATACCCCATACGCTGGAGCGGAAACTCAACATATGTGCAACCCCCCCACGCCCAAGCCCTTACTGTGCACATCTCCAGATTGCTACGCCGTAGATCGACCACTATGGCTAGTAGAGACCAAGGGCCTTTCGCAGCCTCATTGCGGACAGGCCGCCCTCCGTATTCCGGTTCCCAGCCGCCACTACTTTTCCGATGTGCCGTCCCAGCCCTTCACCAGCACTTGTCAGACAACAATAAGCCGTGCCCTGCCAACAGCCGTTTCTGCAAGGTCCACCTGACCACTGGACACTTGGACGAGTTGCTGCCGTGCAGGGCCACTATAATATCTCGTGACGGCACATTGGGTTAACTTTGTGGAGGCTGGGACTCGAGTCTGAAACCCCGCGGCTGGTCATATATGCCGAAGCCGAGGATTGCGGGCTACCTCGGTCCAGTGTTTGCAGCTACTATGCCTCACCTTTCCTGTGGGACTACACACCATTCATGGTGCTACAGGCACAGTACACAGCCATACATGGAGATAAAGCAGCGTACAAAGCTACATGGAGCTACAGCCACTACAGTACACAGCCAACATGGATATAGCACGGTACACAGCCATACATGGAGATAAAGCAGCGGTACACAGCCATACATAGCTACAGCCACAGTACACAGCCATACATGGAGATAAAGCAGCGGTACACAGCCATACATGGAGCTACAGCCATACATGGAGATAAAGCAGCGGAACACAGCCATACATGGAGCTACAGCCACAGTACACAGCCATACATGGAGCTACGGCCGCAGTACACAGCCATACATGGAGCTACGGCCGCAGTACACAGCCTAGACTTGAGCTACAGTACCACAGTACACGCCATACATGGAGTAACCGCAGTAACGTCATACATGGAGCAAACAGCCGCAGTACACACAAGCCATACTTGAGCTACCAGCCGCAGTACACAGCGCCATACAATGGTGCTCAGCCACAGTACAACAGCCATACATTGAGATACAGGCAGCAGTACACAGCCATACATGGAGCTACAACCACAGTACAACAGCCACACATAGAGCTACAGCACAGTACACAGCCATACATGGGTACAGCTGCAGTACACAGCATACATGGAGATACATCAGCAACACAGCCATACATGGAGCTACAACCACGTACACAGCCACACATGGAGCTACAGCACAGTACACACACCATACATGGTGCTACAGCCACAGTAACACAGCCATACATGGAGCTACAGCAGCAGTACAACAGCCATACATGGAGCTACAACCACAGTACAGAACAGCCACACATGGAGCTACAGCACAGTACATAGCCATACATTGGGCTACAGCACGTACAACAGCATGGAGTTCCATCATACCAGTTTCAAAAGTGACCCATGATCAGGCTTATTTTTTTATGTAATCTAAACCAAATTTGTACAAAAAGGCCTTATACTACAGCATATTTATCATCCAGATTCGTACATCTAAATTTGCATCAACGTGTCTCGGGTTCTGTAGTATTCTATCTATTTATATGAAAGGGGGCCCCAAAAATATTTTTCTCTGGTGGGCCCAGGGTTCTCCAGTCTGACATGGAATCCGAGAATTTGTAGGCACTGGTGGTGAAGGCAGTGAAATAAAAATTAAGTACCGTATAACTCGATATAAGCCGAGTTTTTTCAGCACAAAAAATGTGCTGAAAAACACAAACTCGGCTTATACTCAAGTCAAAAAGCTGACTAGAAAAAAAAATCTAACTCGCCTTTCCGGCGGCCCACGCAAGTCTTCTATGCAATCCCTCTGACTGCGGCGCCAGGTCAGTGCGATGTCACAGTCACTGACTTCAGCCGCCGCAATCGCATTGTGGGTGCTGACGTCAGAGCTGCGCGCTGCAGGGACCTGGCGCCGCAGCCGGAGGGATTGCATAGAAGACTTGCGTGGGTCGCCGGAAAGGTGAGTTTAGATTTTTTATTTTGTTTAATCAACTGTCTGGGGATCCGGTTCTATAACGGGCCGGGGATCCGGCTCCATAACGGCCGGGATCCGGCTCCATAACGGGCTGGGATGCCGGCTCCATAAGGCCCGGGGATCCGGCTCTTTAGAAGGCACAGGGGCTTGTGGCTAAAAGCTGGGCAGGGGCTGACAGGCTACAAATTGGGGCAGGGCTGACAGGCTACATATTGGGGCAGGGACTGACAGGCTACATTTTGGGGCAGGGCTGACGGCTACAATTGGGGCAGTGGCTCAGGCTACATATTGGGGCAGGGCTGACAGGCTACATATTGGGCAGGGGCTGACACACTATTTACTGGGGCAGCGGCTGGCAGGCTATTACTACTGGGGCTGGCGGCTATGTTACACTGGGGGCTGGCTGGCGGCTTTATACTACTGGGGGCTGCTGGCTATATACTACAGGGGCTTGGTGGCTATACTGGGGGGGGGCTGTGACCAATGCATGTACCATCCTCGGCTTATACTCGACGTCAATAGGTCTTCCCATTTTTTGTGGTAAAATTAGGGACCCCTCGGCTTATACTCGGTCGTCTTATACTCGAGTATATATGGTAATCCCCTTTTCTTTCCCTATTTCCAGTGCACAACTCTGGACGTAAGTAGTGGTGCCATTATGTAGGGTATTAATGTTGGGATCCTGGGCTTTGGTTGCGGATGTGTCAGCACACAGCTGCAGGGTATAGTTCACGTATCATAGCAGTGTTTACAAACGCAGTACTAGCGTTCGGGGGCAGGCATTGGCCTTATTACATATGTGTTTCTATGGAACGCAAGCACTCAGTAACCAGAACAAGTGTCTTGACACCATGGAAATTGCAGTACCCAGAATGTTCGTTGTCTTACACTAAGGTGTATTATATCTACAGTAGTTATCAGACACAAACAAGCGTGGCATAGTACCTCATGGGTGAGATGTCTTCTCCTTTGGGTCTAGAACTGTGTGATAAACCTAGGTTCGAAGTGCAGCTATTTATTGCTACAGAATTTCCACAGATGTCTTCTGCTCCCGCAAGCACGTCTCCCGCTGTGCACCTAAAAACTTACAGTCACCTACAGTTTGTCACCTGAATATCAATGTCCACACTTCCTCCTAATAATATTACCCTCCCCAACACAACCACTGTGATTCTATATATCTCAATTATACCCCATAACTAAACCACAATGTGTACTTTACAAACCATCTGTGTCTCTTATTTATTAAAGGGGTTGTCCTGGCGTTTAATTTTTTTACAGAAGTCCTGGTTTGCATGACAGCACAAAATTACTATACTCACCTCTCTCCTGTACTCCTGTCATCTTCAGTTTTTGTACGTTTACAGAAGCTAAGAGGTGATGTCATGAGCAATTACATGCACCCATTCCAGGTCCTGGTCGCGGCCTGTGTAAGATTTACAAAGGCACAATGGGAACATCGTATGGTTGTGACGTGACCGCTGAGCTTCTATATACATACAAAGAGACAAAAACTGGCGGTGACGGGACCCAAACACAGGACCAGAGAGCAGAGAAAGGTGCGTATAGATTCTTTCTTGTTTTCATACCACTGTAAAAAAAAAGGGTTTTGCGCCGCTTTGCAATGCACTTTAGTCAGACTGTTCACGTTCTTAATGGCTAAAATGGCTTGCACATGTATTTAAAAGTATGTGCGTCTGCGATTGTTTCGCACATGATCATTTGCTGGCTTCCATGTGACCACAAATTAGGGGCGTGCTGACGTTCGGCCAATGCAACTGATGCAACCAAGCGCCGTATTTAACTTTCAAATTGTGTTGCACCACAAAAAGATGGTGAACTCTGACGGACCCTTGCTCGAAGCAACACATTCATGATTTCTTGGCGCACAATTTAGTGAATGCGCGCGCTGCATTATAAGACGGACAAGGCACTTTTAGTGAACTCGAGTGACCTGGTAGTAAATGTGCGCCATAGTGTTACATATAGTGCCCTCACTTTATTTGATTAATTGTTTTGATGTACTTCTCAAGGCTTCCAAATACTACAATACATATACTCCCCCAATGCAAATCAACACTACACATATAGGCTTTCAACTCAATGATATACTGTACATATAGGCCCCTGTATCAAAAATATACTGTATACTGGGCCCACCATCAACAATATCATGCCCCCCAAATACTAATATAATGGACATAAAGGCTGCTCCATCAATAATAAACTGATTATAGGTTACCAATGATAATGTACTATAATATGGGCCACCCAATCAACAAAATAATGTACATATAGGCCCCTGCATCATAAATATAATGTATATATAGCCCCTCTCCATCAATATACTGTACAGTATATAGGCCCCCAATCAATTAATATACATATGGCCCCTGCATCAATATATACTGTATATAGGCCCCTGCCTCAATATCTGTCATATAGCCCCCCGCAATCAATAATACACATATAGTCCCCCAAATAATTACTGTACACCATAGGTCCCCCCATCAAAAATATACTCAATCACTAACTGTATATACCCTACATGTAAACACTGTACATATGGCCCCCACATCATATATACCGTACATATAGGGACCCACATCAATAGTATACTGTAAATATGGCTCCCTTTAATAATATACATTTATGCCACCTATTCTATAATTAGTGCCAATATAGTGCACCCTATCAATATATGCTGTACATATAGGCCCCTGCATAAAAAAATATACTGTTCATCTGGGCCCACCAATCAACAATATATATATACATGCCCCCAATCATAATATACTGTACATAGGCTGCTCCATCAATAATATACAGCAATATAGGCCCCCAATCAATATATAATGTATAATGGCCCCCCAATCAACAGTATACATACATGCCCCCAATCAATAAAATAATGTACATATAGGCCCCTGCATCAATAATATACGCAATATAGAGCCCCACTACAATATATATACTGTACATATAGGCCCCCCAATCAATTAATAATATACATATGGGCCCTGACCATAATAATATACTATACATATAGCCCCCCAATCAATATATAGATATATGCCCCCCCCCCCAATTAATTACTGTACATGTAGGTCCCCCCATCAAAAATATTCTGTACATATAGGCCCTACATCAATAATATACTGTACAAATAGGGACCCCCAATCAATAGTATACTGTAAATATAGGTTCCCTTTATATAATACATTTATGACCACCTAATCATAATACAGTGCACATATAGTGCCCCCTAATCATATATCTGTACATATTGGCCACAATTCATATTTGCACATCAATATATAAGCCCTTATCAAAATATACATAGAGACTCCCATAATGTCTACTGATGTATGCAGGGCCCAATACTTTCACTGTCCCCCCCCAAACTGTGGATGTTTGAAAAAATAAACCATTTACTCGCCTACGTGTTCCCTCCCCATCTTCTTACTGCCCGCTTTGAACGGATGGGACCAGGATGTGTGTTCATGTTGATGAACTGAGTGAAATTTGCCAGGGAGAGCAAAATAATCCCAAATAATTTTTCAAGTATATAATGATAAGAAACAAAAACGGAGAGTGTGGGACCTCTTAGGAATAACATGGGGGTCATGGTGGAAGGAGATGAGGAAAAGGCCAATCTACTTAATGTCACCTTCTCGACTGTCTTTACCCAGGAAAATCCCCTGGTGGAAGACATAATAAAAATGGAATACATGCGCTCACAAATTTCTACATCAAAACACGAACAAACTCAATCTGCAAAAGAACCTAACTGCATTTGAAGAACTCTGCATTTCATCCTCGCCAATCCCTCACACACATCTCAACAATCTATAACTCTACTACTGGACAAATGGTCAACTCTCCCCTGCCCACTACATCAACTCTTGGGAAAGAAGCTTAACATCTCACTCTCCCAAGAAATTGGTCCAAAGCACATATTTCGCACCACAGTCACCCTCAGTTAAAGCTCAGGAAACCAATTTCAAAATCCTCTCTAGGTGGTACTGGGTCCCATCCAAGCTCCATAAATCTACCCCTCCAGTCCCAACGAGTGCTGGAGATGTTAACTCACTGAAGTTACCATGTCCCATTTTGGTGCAATGCCAAAATTATACAGCCTTTCTGGACTCAGTCTGCGACACAATCTAAAAAATCTTGAACCACACGATTCCCAATGATCCCTCCATACTACTTCTCTCCATCTTCCACAATCATCTAGACCACAATAAAATAAATTGCTTTCTCCTGCTTACAGCAGGACGATCGGTGATTCCAAGACTTTGGAAACTCATCAGAGCTCCATCAATCCACGGAGTGGTTCCAAGAAAATCTCCACCAATACAAAAAATGGAAGAGCTTTTGGCGGAAGTAAACAACTCACGAAAATACTTAGAAACCTGGTCCCCGTGGATAGCTTTCCAAAAGCACAAGCATTTCTATCTCTCCCAGACTAATTAAAATCCCAACAATAAAAATTGTACTGATAGGTAATACAGATCATCTGGATACCTCCCCCCACCCGCATCCTTACCCTCTCTTTCCCTGACTCTATCCCCTATCCGTTTTTGTTATATTAAAAATTTATAGATTTTTATACTTAAACATTGAAGCTTTGAACACATTTCATCACTGATACAATTACCTTATGCGCTCTTCCCGAGCTTGTCATTGCCTACATACTAATGTTCGATAACTAAATTATGTTACTACTGTTACGAATTCCTTATGTAATGCTACATAACTTTAATTGTTATAAAATGTATGTATATCTATTTTCTCTGAATCTTTCCTGCAATAAAGAATGATCACACAATGTAAAAAAAAAAAAAAAAAAAATTATGTAAATTCTCTTGCAATGTCAACAGTTTAACACCAGGAGGAGGTAAGGCACCGCCTCACAACCACTAGATCACTAATCACCGGGCCATATGGCATACACCCCAGGTCCACATGAACTTAATACCTTTATAGACAGACAGTTTATTTTTATTGTTTTAAGATTCACCGAGACTGATTATGTTCCACAGGACTTGCGCATAGCAATGTAGTACCAATATACGAAAAATAATCAAAAAGCGATACCTGGAAACTACAGACTTGTGAGTCTTAGGTTCTGTGGTAAGAAAAATATTTGAGGGGTTTGTTAGAGATGCTGTCCTGGAGTAATCTACACTATACTAATGTGGGGGAAATTGCTTCTGGTTTGACAGGTAGCACAGTGCAGGAAGCATGACACACGCAGGTTTTAAAGTCCAATTAGTGTTTATTCACCTTGCAAACAGAACCAACTTCAGCTTGGCTAGGCACATGCAACAAAACATTTACAAAGTAATCCTCTTCCTGCCCGGCTAGGCTCTGTCTAGATACATTTGACGGCCCTACGCTATCGGGGTACCAGCCAGGTGCCTGCAGCCTGCTCTTGGCCAGCGCAAGACAGGAGACCCTCAGTTACCTTGCTGTGAGAATCATCTCACTTTCAAGCTCTCCAGGTAGGGCCTCTCCTACTGCTTCTGCCTGCAGACAAATCAGGCCCTAACGGCCTGTGACCCGCACCTTTGGGCATTCACAAACCCAGGACCCGAAGCCCGGTGGAGTAGGAGCCCCACTACCAGCCTACCCCTACTCCATAATAAGCGGCCCAGTACGGACATTCAAATGTGTCCACGTTAGCTAGGCCAACACAGACAAAACAACTATTCCTGCTTATCATGTCTGCAATAACCCTTGGGTTACTGCAGACAAACCCAGGGCTTTTTACCACACACCCTTCATCGGCCTGTAGGACAGATAGCGGTTTTCCTCCCAAATGGACATCCTCCACTTTCTTACATACCTCCCCCTCAGTTCAGACCCACGGGGCGAACTCACATTAAGCAATGCGTCCGGGACAGGCACCCGCATTGCCCTGTATTTCCCCCGGCTCTGTGCTCCACGTAGCTGAAATTTTGGAGGGACAAGAACCACCTAGTGACCCTGGCATTCTTCTCCTTAGTTCTACCTCTCCACGTGAGAGGAGAGTGGTCAGTTTATGAGACGAACTGTCGTCCCACAAGTAGTACCAGTAGGGACTCTAAGGCCCATTTTAAAATCGCCAGACATTCCTTCTCTACGATCTGTAATTTTTCTCTCTGCTGCGTGGAGCTCCTACTCAGGTAGTAATGGGATGTTCTTCTCCATTCACCCCTGACAGGACAGCTCCCAGCCCTACATCTGACGCATCGGTCTGTACAATAAACTCTCTCTTGAAGTTGTGCGTAATGAGGACGGGAGATCCACACAACGCAGACTTCAAGGCCTGAAACAGCACCTTTCGCTTGTTCATTTCCATCGCACCATGAACCGCCTTTTACCCTTCACAGGTCTGTCAGGGGAGCGGACACGGTGGCAAGTTTGGTATAACCGTCTGTAAGTACGTCTGTAGGAATGCCCTGACTTGTTTGTGGCTCACTGTTGAGGCCACCCCTGTATAGCGTCATCTTGTTGACCTGAGGTTTAATTATACCTCGACCAATCACATACCCCAAATAGTGTGTCTCCTCCATCCTCCATAGCGCACACTTCTTGGGGTTTGCAGTCGGCCCGCTGCCCTTAGAGTTTACTACGGCCTCTACTTGGCCAAGTGACTACGCCCAGTCTTGATGTAGATGATGATAATGTCATCTAGATAGGTGGAGCGTATCCCTATGGGCTTTTAACTATGTCCATAACCGTTGAAAGGTAGCGGGGGTCCCCATGAAGCCCAAACGGTAACACAACATAGTGAAAAGGCCCTCAGGGGTAACAAAGGCTGTCTTTTTTCCTTAGTGCCTATCTGTCAGGGGGTACCTGCCAAATCCTTAGTTAGATCCAGGTTGGTGAAGTACGAGCACCCCTAGTCTCTCAATAAGCTACGTCCACCCGGGCATGGTGTAGGCTCAAACTTAGACACTCATTCAATTTTCTAAAATCGTTTGCAAAATCGAAACGTCCCATCCAGTTTGGAATTAGAACAATTGGCCTGGCCCACTCACTTTTGGACTCCTCAATACCCCTAGCTTCAGCATCTTCTGAACTTCTTCTGATATGGCTAGTCACGAGCTTCAGGGACTCGGTACGGCCTTAATCTTACCCTTACCCCTGTCAAGTGACAATATCATGTTCAATTACAGATGTGTAGCCTGGCAACTCTGAGAACACTCTTATTTCTAGCTACAAACTCTCTAGCCTCCTCGCTGTTGCTCTCTTGGTCAAGGTATCGGCTATTCACACTTCTCCTCCGCACAGCCTTACCTGCAGTGCCTGTATCGCAGGAGGTGACTAGCCAGAACATCTCTGTATGCAGACTCTCTCTGTCTTTCCAGCTTTAACAGATTTACACTGATAAGTCTGCTCGGGTTTCTCTCCTCGTTCGGGAGCATGACGTATCCTGTGGTTCACCTCTCCTATTTCCTCTATAACCTCATACGGATTCCTTGCATTTAGCGAGAAACTTACTTCTACAGTGGGGACTATACAACACACGATCACCGGTGATTAAAGGTCTTACTTTTGCTACCTGTTATAACCCGGCTTTGAGTCTTTTGCCATCATTGCTCCTTGACAATGGCATGACGGCTCCACCCTGTCCTGCATATCTGAGATATGGTCTATTACACTTTTTGGGGGGTGGGCTCTTGTTCCCATGTCTCTTTGTCTATGTCCAGGAGACCCCTGGATGTCTGCCATACACTAACTCAAACGGTGAGAACCCAGTAGAGGCTTGTGGAACCCTCTCGGATGGCGAACATTAAATATTGGCAACAGTAACTCCCGTCCTTCCATCCTGTTGTTTACCACCTTTTTAGCATACTCTTTAAAGTTTGTTAAACCGTTCTATACCAATCCATCACGTCTGAGGATGGTACACAGAGTCGTAACTGTTTTAATATTAAAGAGCTGACATAGCTCCTTGGTGACTTTTGACATAAAAGGAGTCCCCTGACTGTGAGGATCTCCTTGGGAAGTCACACCCAGGCAGAACAATGGCAACAACTCTTTAGCATTAGTTTCGCCAGTAAGGGGATGGCCTCAGGATTGGGTAGCATAGTCCCTGACTACCAGGATATGTGGCTGTGTGCTGTGCCTGTAGCTCCATGTGTGGCTGTGTACTGTGGCTGTAGCTCCATGTCTGCCTGTGTCATGTGGCTGTAGCTCCATGTATGGCTGTGTACTGTGGCTGTAGCTCCATGTATTGGTCATGTACTGTGGCTGTAGCTCCATGTATGGCTGTGTACTGCGGCTGTAGCTCCATGTATGGCTGTGCACTGCGGCTGTAGTTCCATGTATGGCTGTGCACTGCGGCTGTAGTTCCATGTATGGCTGTGTACTTTGGCTGTAGTTCCATGTATGGCTGTGTACTGTGGCTGTTGCTCCATGTATGGCTGTGTACTTCGGCTGTAGCTCCATGTATGGCTGTGTGCTGTGCCTGTAGCTCCATGTGTGGCTGTGTACTGTGGCTGTAGCTGCGTGTGTGGCTGTGTACTGCGGCTGTAGCTCCATGTATGGCTGTGTACTGCTGCTATATCTCCATGTATGGCTGTGTACTGCAGCTGTAGCTCCATGTATGGCTGTGTACTGCGGCTATAGCTCAATGTATGGCTGTGTACTGCGGCTAAAGCTCCATGTATAGCTGTATACTGTGGCTGTAGCTCCATATACGGCTGTGTACTGTGGCTGTAGCTCCATGTATGGCTGTGTACTGCTCCTGTAGCTCCAAGTGTGGTTGTGGCTACATGAATGACTTGTGTAGTGACAGTAGCTCCATTTGTGGTTGTGTAATGTGGCTGTAGCTCCATATATGAAGGTCACAGGACAGATTCTGCAGAATTGTCAGCTCCTGGGTAATACAAGCATCAGGTGACTTACGGGTGACATCCAATTGGAGGAGTTCTCTTTCATCTACTACTTTGAACTAGACCACCATGTCAGCTCCTACCAGACACAAATTCATAGCATCCATTACAGGGCCCCCATCCCCCCACAGCATCCATTCTAGGGCTCCTTGCCACAGCATCCATTACAGGGTCCCCCTCCCCCACAGAACCCATTACAGGGTCCCCCTACTTCCCCCACCCCCAACAACATCCATTACAGGGTCCCCCGACAGAATCCATTACATGGTCCCCCTACTTCCCCCACCCCAAAAGAATCCATTCTAGGGCCCCCCTCTCCTCACAGAATCCATTACAGCGTCCCCTCTTCTTCCCCAACCCTCACTCCCCACAGTAGCCATTCCAGAGCCCCCCTCCCCCACAGTAGCTATTTCAGGGCCTCCCTACCCCTACAGTAGCCATTCCAGGGCCCCCCTCCACCCACAGTAGCCATTGCAGGGCCCTCCTCCCCCCACAGTAGCCATTGCAGGGCCCTCCTCCCCCCACAGTAGCCATTCCAGGGCCCTCCTCCCCCCACAGTAGCCATTCCAGGGCCCCTTTCTCCCAACAGTACCCATTCCAAAGCCCCTCTCTCCCCACAGTGGCCCCTCTTGAGGCCCCTTCCCCCACAGTAGCCATTTCAGGGCCCTCCTCCCCCCACAGTAGCCACAGACACAAAAGCAAGGCAACGCCCAAAAGTCAAAAAACGCTACCGGCGGGCAGGACGAAAACACCACAAGGGATTATCCACTACGCAATCGAGGCTCACAGAATCGGAAGAAAGCCAACAAGTAAATCTGGTTAATCTTTCTGCCTGCATTTTAACACCATCTGAAATCAGTGTCCTCACCAGAGGTTTGAGTTTTGCCCCTACACATCACTTAGATTTATATTGCACAATCCTTGATGTGAACCGGTTTATTAGACTGCTTACCATCAAAAGACACTTTTTTGCTGGGGAAGAAGGTGACCCAGATGATTCTAAGAATTTTGCAGAAGAAAATGTGACTGTGAACAATAACGTTTTGGGATGTAAATCGGGATTTGTGTTCTAATTTGACGAGGGGGGAGTATCGAGCCATTTCATCACTTACTAAGAAAGATTTTTTTAACCATACGTATGACTGATAAGGGAGGCAATGTAGTGGTTCTTGATACTTCTCTCTATATCAAATTAAATGAAAATTTACTCACTTCTGATTGCACATATGAATCTGTGAAATGTAACCCTACTGATATGTTCAAACGTGAATTGGAACACTTGTTACAGGATGGAGTATCTTTAAACATTCTAGACACCAGGCAATATGAGTACCTTAATGTCAGACATCCAGTCATCCCCATTTTTCATTTGTTGCCCAATACACACAAAAATATATTTCCTTCACCAACGCGCCCAATACTGGCTGGCACCGGCTCTCTTAATGAGAGACTTGGGGAATGGCTGGATGCCTGGCTATAACCATTGGTCTTAAATATACAAAGCATGTGTTGTGCTGCATGGATAAATTAAAAATCAAACAAGGCTCGTCTTGGGTTACTAGTGAATCATTACATACATGCATCCCCCACAGATTGGCTTTGATAGCAGTATCATACCATCTAGATAGATACACTTCCTTTTCTGAAGAACTAAAAAATTATTTACTGATGGTACTTCAATACTGATGCGCTCCAATTTTTTTACATTTAATCACAGGTTCTACATGCAACGTGGAGCAGCTATGGGGGCTAAATTTTCCCTGTCGCTAGCTAACCTCTATGTTGCATGGTGGGAGGAAAGTTATGTATTCTGTTCAGACAATCCGTTTTCTAAAGACATAGCATGATATGGTCACTATATGGATGACATACTGATTGTATGGTCATCTGATGAACGGATTGTTGATGTCATAGCAAACTTCAATAATAATCCTTAGGGTTTATTTTTTACATACAAATGGGATCCTGTTATGGTTGATTTTTTAGACCGAACAACCAATGATTTTGTGTCCACCAGAACATATAGAAAACCCACTGCAGGAAATGCCATTCTTCATGGCACCTCCTGCCACCCAAATCATACCATAAGGGGAGTACCTGTGGGAGAGATGCTCCGAGCCAAGAGGAATTCCTCAGGTATAGACAGTTATCAACAAGAAAAAAACAATATTTCTGCTCAATTGACTGCCCGGAAATTTCCTAAGTGGACTTTAAATAGAGCAGAAAAAATAAGTGGCGCCAGAGACCGTTCTGATTTATTACACACTAAACAAAGAAGAAAAAATAAAAAATGGAGTTAGTGTCCTACTATGGTCACTACTTTTAGTGTAGAATATAATAAAATTAGAAGTATCATCCAAAAATATCTGCCAATTCCAAACGAAGATGAAAAATTGAGAAATATTCTTGCGACAGGCTGCAGCTTTTCCACAAAAAAAGCACCCACATTAGGCTCATTACTATTACCTAGTAGTACTAAACAATATCCAAGAGGGAATACGTGGCTAGCTTGTGGGTTTTTTCAGATGTGGCCAACCACGGTGCACGGTATGCTATTATGCCACTGAAATTAAGTGTTACATCTACAATTGATGGTAATGTATTTCCTGTGAAGACTTTCATCAATTGTGACACATGCAATGTAGTTTATAAAATTTACTGTACAGTTTGCAATTTATTTTATATTGGTTGTACAGCAAGCAAATTAAAAAAACGCATTGCTGAACACATAAATGATATTACAAATGCAAATAAAAAAAAACATGTACAGTGCCACACATCATTTCTGTACCATTCACCATGGGGAAACTGTAGGATTAAAATTTTCTGGCATGGAAAGGGTGTCTTTCCCACCAAGAGGTGGAGACAAAAGAAGATGTCTTTTGAATAGGGAAGGTTTCTGGATTTTAGTATTGAACAGTTTGTACCACATGGCATGAATGTCAGAAACAATTTGATTTTAGTATACTAATGTTTTTTATATGTTTAGTATCTGAATAGGGTTATAATAGTAAAAGAGGAAATTATGGGGGTTTTTTTCCCCCTTCTCCCACTTTTGGGCGTTTTTTTAATACCCTATATACATGCTTTTGTATCAGTGTCTATGATTAAGAGTCGCAAGGACTCGAAACGCGTAAGATGTGTGGATCTACTACTCTCTGATGTTGCTAACCTGTCTGTTACTGGTTTTATGAGGAAGAAATAAAGAAAAAGTTTTAATGAGAATTCATCCCTGTGGACTTGCTGGTTCATTTCAACAAGCTTCTCCTATTGTTTGTGTGCTGCCAGCACTTCAGCCTTTTGGAACCGTGCAACGCCAGGTGAGCTGGATTGATTGAACAAGTTTCCTTTAGCCATTTCAGGGCCCCCCCTCCCCCCCAGACCCCATCCCGGGCCCCCCCCAGCACCCCTTCCAGGGCCCCCCCCCCCCCACAGTATCCATTCCAGGGTCACCGCACCCCCCCCCCCTTCGTGAACAACAGCAACCCACCTGCCCGTGCACACCTCGAACCCCCCCCGCGCACCCAGACACCCCCCTGCACGCACCACTTCCATTACAGGGTTCCTTCCGCTGACTGTCCCGTTCCGATAGTACAGCATGCTTCTTTACACTCTTCCCAGCAGAGTGCTGCACGCACACTGATGCGCACAACATCATCGGCAGTACGCTGTCATCTGGTGCTGGCGGAAACAACGTCCGCCAGCGTTTGACCACAGGCACTACTTTTGTACATGTCGGGACTCGGGGCCCACCGGAGGTTTCTCCGGTACTCCGGTGGGCCAGTCCAACGCTGCTCTGATCCATGACTCCCTCTTTATAGGTTATATTTCTATGTGAAATATAGTGAGTTAGGTCCCCAGTCCGACCCTGTGTGCATACAACCAGCCTCAGTACACAGAGCAGAAGCTGCAGTGTGAGCAGGGTGAGAAATGGAGGGTCTTTGTCTCATGGGGGTCTCCAGTGTTATTAGGGGAGCTGGTCTCCAGTATTATTATGGGGGCTCTAGTATTATTAGGGAGGGTTTATGGGGTTTCCAGTATTATTAGGGGGGCTCTAGTATTATTAAGGGGAACTTGGGGGGTTTCTATTATTAAGTGGGGCCTGAGGGGTCTCCAGTATTATTTGGGGGAGCTCTGTTTTTTATTATTGTCTACAGTATTGTCTGCTCTGCTAGTCTGCTTTGGGTTCTCTATTATTCATTTTCTGGTTTGGTTGTAGTTATTGGCTAGTCTGGGGTTTGTATTATTATTTATTGTCTGGTCAGGGGTCGCTAGTATTTATTGTCTGAAGATAGCATTTAGTATTTGCATTTATGTCTGTACTGTAGTATTATCATTTCTGCAGTGGTTTTTTTAAGTTGTATTGTGGTTGTTGATGCATCTAGGATACTGGATAGTGGTGTGGCCCGTTGAAGTTAAAAGGTACAATATAACAGTACAACACATGGACCAAAAAATGCTGTGTACCCCTGCTCTACATGAAGATAGAAGGCAGATGGAGTCATGTACAATGCTCCTATGTTCTTTTCAGACTGGTGAGTCTTATGTAACAGTACTCTCTGCTACATATGCCAACAAAATAAAACAATAAAGTGACAACTAATGAGCGTTTATCAATAACAAAAGGAGAACAGATGTCTGGAAACTGAACCTTCCATTATAGAAATGAAGAAGATAGATCCTGAGGAAACTAAATGGATATGTCTCGGGCATGTGAAGACAAAAAGACAGCTTTATTTTCTCCTTTTAAGAAATTACATGTAAAAAGTTTCAGGTGCTATATATATCCCTCACTCATTTTGAAAAGTGATCATATCTCCTATGAGAACCTGAACTCCGTAAAGGAAAGTAACATGATAGACCAGGGACACTAACTTATAGATTCACTATGACTGTGTTAATCTTCTTCCATTACCTCCTTCTTCCTAAAACTCAACTTTTAAAATTAAGCTAATAACCCAGAGCCCTTCCGTGCTGCAGCTTCACAGGAACTCCCCCTCCCCCCCTCCCACTGTGTGCTGTGTGCTGAAACTTCATCTGATATTGTGAATTACATCAGGAAAATGGAGAGCAGAAGCGGTGACGATGCATGGAAGGGTTAAAACAGTGTAATAGCGCTGTCTGGCCCTTCTGGCTCATAAGCATTATTTTAAGAGTTGATTTTAGAAGAAAGGAGGCCATGGATAGTAAACATAAGAAGATTACCACAGTCACGGTGCCTGGATCTATGAGTAAGTGATCCTGGTTTATCATGCTTGATTTGGATGGTAGATTTTCTTAATCATTGCGACTCCGTACCCACATTCACACTTGCATGTCACACAGGATGTCTTGGGTCATTCCCTGTACTAGGACAGGCGCTTTAACTGTACATGACACTAGATCCAATTTAAATGTGGTAAGCACAATTTTCAGCTGTAATGTCCTAATCAAACAAAAAAACCAAAATAAAATTCACATTCACATGTACAATCACTGCACAAAGACGATTGTACAGAATGATGTTTTCAGTATTTGTCTTCTACACTTTACACAGAATATTCAGGCTTGCAAGCTGCTATGTGTCAAACTATGAATAGCACATTGTTTATAGGTCCAATGTGTTTTTATCAATCATTGTATAATTGTTTCAGGTTCTTCTGGCTTTCTTAGCAACAGGGGTCAATAGATGAATATACACCCGGTACTGGACCCTTAGGGCTCATTCACATGAACGTATTCAGCCCCCATTGACGTCTATGGCGCCTGTTGTCTCACCGCTCAGTAACATAGGGCCTGCACTGTATTCCGCCGAAAAAATAGGGCATGTCCTATCTTCCTACGGGCTATGGAATGGTACCCGTACAGCGCCGTGAGGCCATTGCACCGTATATATATGTACGTCGCCCGTATATATGTCCCCCATATGTGTGTGTGTATGTAGCCTTAATAAGGGTTTTGTTATTAACTCTGAATGTGGGAAATAATTGTAATGTAAGCAGCTCCTAGCGCTACCCTATTTTTAAACTGCTAGCTTTATCGGAACCCTCTGGCGTTCTGACGGTATGGCGTTGCAGTGTCTGCCAGCTTTATCAGAGGGTTTAAAACTGCCGAAAATGGGGTAGCGCTAGAATCTGCTTCCTTTAGTAAGCAGCTCCTAGTGCGTTTTTTTAGGTTGGCAGATCCTCTTTAATTATGATTTGATTTATATTACTTATATATTTTTTACAAAGGCATATTAAATTTCCCCATTAACTCCAATTATAACCTATCTGGCTTGTGATTTGTATAATGGCTAGTGATGAGTGGACCTGAACTTTTCAGACGTTTGGGTCTATAATTAATTTCACAAGTTGTTCCAGGAAAAGTATCAAAAAGTCTATCAAGCATCTTGCAGCCTCTTAACAACCACAGGCATGTCCGCTGTAGGCATGCCTTTGATTGGCTTGGCTGGACTTGTTTCTCAGCAGTATAAGAGCAGGGACACATGTCCAGAAACAGTTTTCAGTCAGCTCAAAAAACAGCAATTGCCCTTTTCAGGACACTTAAGTGTATTGAGGAGGCACCTGGGACAGGTGGAAATCTAAAGATCTGAAGATCTGTGTTAGGCTACTATTGTGCAGGAATATTCCTATTGGTTATAGAGTATTATACAGCAATACAAACAGTAATATTAGCATTTATTGCATCATTCAGCAAGATCTTGAAGGTCATGTCTGCATAGTTTACAGCTTCAGAAAAATCATAAATCATCATCAATCATACCTCAGTTGTAAAGTTTCTCCCGTCAATGAATATTGTGCCTAAAAGTGCTGTTGTCCTTTAAAAGCCTGCACTGATTTGCTGATCCTAAAATTTATGTCTGTCAATAGCGTGCACTGATATGTGGATTATAACAGTATTTCTGTACCTCAATAGCATGCAATGATATGCAGATCATAAAAGTGCTGTTGTCCTTTAATGGCCAGCACTGATATGTAGATCATAGAAGTACTGCTGTGGTTTAATAACTTGCACTGATATGTAGATCATAAAAGTGCTGTTGTCCTTTAATAGCGCACACTGTATGCAGTGATTGGTACAAACCGAATGCATCTGAATGGTCTGAAAGAAGAGCCTGATAGCGGCATTATAAATAGATTGCAGAAGAGAGAGTTTAGTGAGTGAAAGACCGATTAGTAGGGAGCTACAGTAGTCTATTCGAGAGTGAATAAGCTCAACAATTAGCATTTTAGAAGTTTCAATTGTGAGAAATGGGAGGATTCTGGAAATGTTTCTGAGATGCAAGTGTGAGCAAGAGATTGAATTTATGGTGAAAAGGAGAGTTCAGAGTCCAGCACAACCCCAAGACAGCGGGCCTGCTGCCTCGGTGCTATAGTGATCCCACAGACCGAGATGGAGAGGACAGGGTAAGGCAAGTTAGTAGATGGTAGAAAAATAAGAAGTTCAGTCTTGGAAAGATTAAATTTCAAGAAGAGACAGGACATGATGCTAGAGACAGCAGTGAAACAATCGCTAGTGTTCTGGATTAAGGTAGGGGTGATGTTACGTGCAGAAGTATACAGCTGGGTGTCATCAGCATAGACATGACACTGGAAACCAAACCTGCTTATAGTTTGTCCAATGGGGGCAGTATAGAGGGAGAAGAGAACCTAGGACTGAGCCCTGAGGAACCCCGACACTGAGAGGAAGATGAGAGGAGAAAGATCCAGAAAAGGAGACACTGAAAGTGTGGTCAGGGAGATAGGAAGAAAACCAAGAGAGTCCAGTGTCCTTTAGGCCAATGGAGTGAAGCATCCTGAGGAGGAGCTGGTGGTCCACAGTATCGAACGCTGCCAATAGATCTAGAAGGATGAGAAGGGAATAGACACCTTTGGATTTTGCAGTGAGGAGATCATTGGAGACTTAAGTAAGAGCAGTTTTAGTGGAGTGCATTTAGTGGAAACCAGATTGTAGCGGGTCAAGGAGGGAGTTAGCTGAGAGATAGCGGGTTAGTCGAGAATAGACCAGGCATTCCAGGAGTTTGGAGATGAAAGGGAGGTTAGAAACGGGTCTGAAGTTAGCAGCTTTGGATGGGTCCAGTGAAGTTTTCTTTAGTAAAGGGGTAACAACAGCATGCTTGAAAAAAGAGGGGACGACACTCGAAAAGAGAGGTAGGTTGAAGATTTTAGTGAGGTGAGAAGTGACAGCTGGGGAGAGAGACTGTACGAGATGTGAGGGGATGGGGTCACTGATGCAGGTAGTGGGGCGAGCAGAGGAAAGGAGCCTGGAAACTTCTTCCTCTGTGACCGGCTCAAAGGAAGAGAGTGAACAAGGTAAGATAACAGGGGGAAGGGGATTGGTGGAGGGAGTGGATTGAGCAATTATTTCCTGACGAATGCAGTAAATTTTGTCCTTAAAATAGGTGGCCAGTTCTTCAGCCCCATGGTCTGTGACAGGTGTCTGCACCTTTGGTGTTAGTAAGGAGTGAAGAGTATCAAAGAGCTTATTGGGGTTTTTAGAGAGAGAGAGGATATGAGATTAGTAAAATAGACCTGTTTAGCAGGGTGAAGGGCAGAGTTATAAGTTTTTAGCATAAATTTGAGGTGTTGAAAGTCTGCAGATATCCTTTAATAGCGCACACTGATACTTGAATCATAAAAGTGCTGTTGTTCATTAATACTAATACATTGATTGTTGCGTCTTTTATGGCAGTGAGAGAAAGGGTTCAGTGTGTCACTGAAAGGAAGAACGAGGTGTTTCCCATTGGTCTTTTATCCTGGGTTGCATGCATAGCACCTCTGTTGTCTAAGTGCGGATTATTATACTTTATACCTGCTACCTGTTGCTGGACTTTGCTGATTTCAGCTTTTGTCTGTGTTTGTTGGAATCTGGAACTCCTGTTGCTGGACCAGGCTTTGCTGATGTCAGCTTTAACAGTGTTTGCCGGAACCCTGAACTCTTGTGTGTCCTGCCAGTGGATCTGGAATCTCTCCTTGTACCTTGCCAGTCTTGCTGGAACCCCAATGGGTATCCAGATGCATTTTTGGTCCACTCATCACTAAACGAAAAATAGGTTGTGTTTATGTTTTTGTAACTCTTTTTTTTTTCAAAACATGTTTTTTCCCCAATTTTATTTTTTCACATTTTATTTTTCAAACAGTTTCAGTTGATCCAGGAGTTGGGAGGGAATTTTGCATACATTGGGTTGTGTGCGGTCTTTTGCCCAGAGAGTTTCAGCATGGCCTGCTGCATCTTCCATGGCTGTGCTGAAACTGGTGGTGCTGGTCAACACTGACTGGATGAGGAGACAGGAGAAGAGGAATTGGAGTCGGCAGAGGGGGTAAACAGAGGCAACGAGTGATGTCCTGCAATCCTCCATAGCATATACGCGCCACAGCGATTTTTGACTTAGACTTGCAAATGGTGTCCTTGTCAATCCCTATGCTATGATATTTGTTCTGCAAGACCTTTTTGGCATAGTTTATTGTTATCACTGTCATCCTATTATCCCCCTTCTTTCATTCTGTTCCCCTTCTTTTTTTAAATTAAATAAAGAATACAATTAAGCCGACCCGAGTATAAGCCGAGACCCCTAATTTTACCACCAAAAACTGGGAAAAACTACTGACTAGAGGATAAGCTGAGGGTGGGAATACAGCAAGCCCCAAGTAGTATACAGCAAGCCCCTAGTAGTATACAGCAAGCCCCTAGTAGTATACAGCAAGCCCCTAGTAGTATACAGCAGCTCCTAGTAGTACACAGTCAGCCTGCCCCCACGTACCTTAAAAAAATAAACTCAAATACTTACCCTCTGATGTCAGCGCGGCTCCCCGATGTCCCCGATGTCAGCGCGTCCCATCTTACTTCTTCACCGCGGCTCCTCTTCTCTCTTCTTTCTTCCGGCATGGATGCGGCCATGTTTTCTTCTAGCATGCGCATACTATGACACGGCCGCTGCTGACGTCATAGTATGCGCAGCCACGAAGAAAACGTGGCCGCGTCCATGCCGGAAGAAAGAAGAAGAGCCGCGGAGAAGAAAGAAGACGGAACACGCTGACATCGGGGACATCGGTAAGCCGCGCCGACATCGGAGGGTGAGTATATAAGTTTATTTTTTTAAGTGGGTAATTTTTTTTTTTGTAATAGACTCGTGTATAAGCCGAGGGGCGTTTTTCAGCACATTTTTTGTGCTGAAAAACTCGGCTTATACACGAGTATATATGGTAATATAATTGTGCTAGAGTTATAAGTTTAGGTTATCTGTATAAAACATGTTTAATGAGCCAGACAACTGCATTAAATATAAAACAAAACTAAAAGGGTTTTATTCCACTAGCTTAAAAATTCAATGAAGGAAAACAGATGATCAACAACTCTCTTGAAGTCTTCTTAAAATGCACATTACAGGGATAAAAATGCATCTTGGTGAATCTGTGAGATTTTGGACTTTCAAAGGAGGCCCCGTGGCTCATTTGCATTATTTTAAAAGAGGATTTTCCTGTTTCAGCTCTTGGTAAAAAATACTGCATGTAGTAAAAATTTACTTAAAATATGTAAATGATAATGGGTAAACAATGGATAGTCAGTCGTACTCCTAGTTGAGAATAACTAATTTATAGGTGTATCCAAAGCTAGCTGCTCACAAATGATACTTTACAATGCCTGCATGCAGCAGCGGAGGATGTAGGTCCCATCTTGAACATTAGCCTAAGAATACAAAAATCAAGGAGAGAACACACAGCCTTCACATCTCATTTCTACATCTAATTGCATGAAATTCAAGCCCTGCCGGTCAAAGCCTTTTGCTGGAGAAGAAATGTTTTCAGTCCCTGACCCCCTGCATGGCTCTTTTACATCTCCCCTGCATTTTACTGGAAGCCCTAGTATTAAAGTGCGCTGTGAGAGTTGAATTGCCTGCTCGTTCTCTATTCACAGAGCCCCAGGACATTTTTTTGTGAAGTTTCACTTGCATAATGCATAAGATACAGTATTTGATCAAGAGTTCTCCAAGGATTCTATGATAAGCTTGAAAATTATTAAAACCAATATTTGGTTACCGTAAGCAAAGAAGGAAATATTAAAATGATTAATATAGTGGAAATAATTGTTTCCATGTTTACACATTAACAAATTTTAGAAATGATTTGACATGCTGTAGATTCAGAACTGCAGTGCTTATTATTTTGTAATGCAGGATTTTTACTTCGCAATTATATGGGATTTTAAAAAATAGCCAGTTACAGGCGATCCCCTACTTAAGGACACCCGACTTACAGACAACCCATTCCATGTATATATGTATCTATCTATCTATCCATCTATCTATCTATCTCTTCTATCTATCTATCTATCTATCTATCTATCTATCTATCTATCTATCTATCTATCTATCTATCTATCTATCTATCTATCTATCTCATCTATCTCATCTATCTATCTATCTATCTAAAAACGGAAAATTCAGTGCAGCACAGCAAATTTGTTGGGTGCAGTGCCCCAAATGTATATTTCCAAAAACAGGCAGCAACAGATGGTGTACAAAAAGATAGGGTGTCTTTATTCCATGTGTGACGTTTCGGCTCACGGAGAGCCTTTCTCAAGCTCATGCTGTATCTCGGAGTGCTGCCTGTTTTTTTTAAATATCTATCTATCTATTATCTATCAATCCGTCTATCTATCTGTCTATCTGTCTATTTGTTGCAAGTGATACTATCTATTATCTATCTATCCTGTCACATATGATACTATCTATCATATAATTATCATGTATCTTTGGTGGCATTTGATACTGAGATAATAAACAACCCCTCTTCTACACCTCTTCTGAGTTTTATTCAGCAGTTTTTCCTCAGTGCAGAAAACTGAGGCCAGCCTCACTCACTTGGGTCATGCTGCAATTTCCTACATCAATGGAGGTCACAGACTTAAACTAGCACTGTGGCAACAATGATTAGCTAGATTAGCTTGGGTCTTGGTGGATTTGACCATCCATGTTCATAAAATTATAGCATATCCTAACCATTCCCCATCATTTTACAAGATGGGAATAACCTTGGAAGGGTATCTTCTTACAGTGCCAGGTAGAAGGAGCCCTGGGGAGCTCTTTGTTCATACCCTTGCGTATGCAGTTGTAACTGAAAATAAACCAAGGCCTGCAGCTCTGTAAATGCTGCTTGTGGAGATGATCTATCCTGAAGAGCTGTCTGCTCTGAGAGATGGTTGTAAAATAAAACCGGGAACTTGCTGGAGCTGTCACTCATAGCAGAGGGAGTGGCTGTGGAGAAGCTCAGTGTAGGTTGCAGTTAGCTCTTCTGGATGAAGCACCTCCCCAGGTAGCACTTGCAGAGCTGCAGACTTGGGTTATAAGTACATTTTATCACAGGTCTGCTACTACTAACACCAAACACAAAGTCTCTATAGGTTTTCTCTACTAAATTTACAAAAAGCTTACACCAAATGAAATTCACCACAGATTAGAACCTCTTTGTGACATTCAATGTACAGCACGTGATCAGATCGTGCTACCTTTTGTAGTAAAAAAAATGTAATATTCTTTAATGAAACCTATTTCTAGCTCATTAGTCATTCCAAGTTACCTTCAGAGACACAAAGACCTTAGAAACCTGACAGAGCTAATTAGCAGTTGGTTTAGAGGCCTCACTGGGGAGAATTATAGATCACCATCGTGCACTTAAGCAACAATTATCAAGGTTGGATATCATCACTAGTCCATAAAGTACAACAGAAGTGAAGGGGAAGGAGCCAACTGGTATCAGAGTGATGTTCTTAATGAGAAAAGAGGGAGTTCAAGGCTTGTTTTACAACTAACCAAAATGACACGGATAAAAATCAATGTTCTATTACTTTTTGGTATTGACATCTTTTCCTTGATGCCAGTTGACCAGTTAAAAGCCAAGTCACCAGATTTATCCAATGTCTCTTTTTATAAAATGCTAACAGAAACCCATTCTAGAAAGAAAAAACATTTTTTATTGTAGTTTGCACAAGTTTTAAGGTTGGTATGGAACAAATACTGCAAAGTTAGTTGCTCTATAACTGTTACGAATGTATTCTGCAGCAGGAGAATGATTCCAAACATCCAGCCAATGGCATTAAAGGGAACCTATCATCAAGGAGGCCATTTTACAAGATGACAGGTTCCAATAGCCTCTGGCATGTTGATTTCAAATATATCTTTTGTTATACATCTGAATAATTCCAACTGTTTTAATTGATTCTTTAGCATTACTATGCTCCTTTCCAGCAGTGTGTGGTGAGTCCCGGGGGGGATGGGGGATTGGGGCAGTTAAAATAAGAATTTCTAGTGGTAGTGAGCTTATGCAAGTGTAGAGGAAGCAGAGAAGAGGGAAGATGAGATTGATGAGTGAGGAGGAAAGAGGAGGTAATGAGGAGAAGAGGACTTGTATCACTTGAACTCCCCATCCCTAGGACTCACCACACGCTGATGGCAGGGAGCCAGGTAATGTCAAAGAAAGGATTAAAAAGCAGTAGAATTATTCAGATGCACCACAAAGGCATTTTTTAAATCAACATGCCAGAGGCCATTGGAACCTGTCATCAGGTTAGAAATCACCTTCCATATTCAAGAACGTTCTTCAGAAGATGCAGAAGTCCTGGAGATTATAATGTGGCCTCCACAGAGCAATGATCACAACCATAATCCAATCTGTCCAGGATTACATAAAAAGACAGACGGATTTTAACAACTTTGAATTCATAGAAGATGTTTGGAACAACCTCCCTACCGATTTTTTATTTAAAAACTGTGTGTTACTGTACTAAAAGTGATGCTGTTTTTCAGGCAAAGTTGGTCCCACAAAACATTGATCTGGTTTACAGTACAAGTCTCTTTCATTCAATCTTAATTCATTTTGTTGATTTGTAAACTTTGTAAACACTCATGTTTTTTTTAAGTATTCTGGCTTTACAGATTTTTTGTTCATACCTGCCTAAAACTGTTACTCAGTACCAAAGGGTAATAGTAGATTACGCAATACTAGGGCCTCCATTAATTACAAGAACGAAGGGTATATGGCTCTCCCTTTTCCTGTATTGGTGTTGGACTGTATAGGCTCTGTACTGTATCTTATTTTTATTTTTATCATGGGGTATCAAATATCAGGACTAGAGATGAGCGAGCACTAAAATGCTCGGGTGCTCGTTATTCGAGACGAACTTTTCCTGATGCTCGAGTGCTCGTCTCGAATAACGAGCCCCATTGAAGTCAATGGGAGACTCGAGCATTTTTCAAAGGGACCATGGTTCGGGAATAAAATGTGTTAATTAATTGAAAAAGAATGTCTTCTGATAAGTTAGCAGATGTATGCAAACATCTGCAATCTATTCTTCACTGTTCCGCGCGTATATTATCTCCCGACAAGTTAGCAGATGTGAAGAACAGTGAAGAATAGAATAAAAACAGTGAACACAAGATCATTTAAGTGAAAAACACAGTGAAGAATAGATTGCAGATGTTCAGCACATCTGCTTACTTGTCGGGAGATACGCTGTCCCGGGATCCGCTGCTCTTCTTCCACTGAAGTCTCCCCGATGTCTCCGTGCCCCTATGTCTCTGTGCCCCTATGTCTCTGTGCCCCGATGTCTCCGTGCCCCGATGTCTCCGTGCCCCTATGTCTCCGTGCCCCGATGTCTCCGTGCCCCGATGTCTCCGTGCCCCGATGTCTCCGTGCCCCGATGTCTCCGTGCCCCTATGTCTCCGTGCCCCTATGTCTCCGTGCCCCTATGTCTCCGTGCCCCTATGTCTCCGTGACCCGATGTCTCCGTGCCCCGATGTCTCCGTGCCCCGATGTCTCCGTGCCCGATGTCTCCGTGCCCCTATGTCTCCGTGCCCCGATGTCTCCGTGCCCCTATGTCTCCGTGCCCCTATGTCTCCGTGCCGCTCCGTGTCGCTGCCCGATGTCTCCGTGCCACTGCCCGATGTCTCTGTGCCGCTCCCCGGTGTCTCTGTGCTGCTCCCCGGTGTCTCTGTCCTGCTCACCGTGTTCTTCAATGTGTTCTTCACACATATATATTGTTCTTCACATGCTATTTTGTTCGCACCGTTCCGCGCGTATCTCCCGACAAGTAAGCAGATGTGCCGAACATCTGTAATCTATTCTTCACTGTGTTCTTCACTGTGTTTTTCACTTAAATGATCCTGTGTTCACTGTGTTCACTGTTTTTATTCTATTCTTCATTGTTCTTCACTGTGTTTTTTTAATTAAATGCTCGATCTCGAGCAGAGGAAATACTCGTCCGAGCAACGAGCCGTTTCGAGTACCTTAATACTCGAACGAGCATCAAGCTCGGACCAGTATACTCGCTCATCTCTAATCAGGACCTCTACCCTCCTTGAAATAGCACTGCTCAATAAGAAACTAACTAAAATAAAAAATATATATTAAAAATAAAATGTGGTATTCGATATAATTTATTAAACAACCAACAAAAATATACCCTTTTCTCATGTTATGAAAATAAACAATTTTTTAGAGATAAAGCAAGCATCCTGGAAGGTGAGTAGTGAACAATATAAGTATGCTTCGCTGCTCTCCAGGAAGTCAGACATGACAGGGATTTGTGTTTGTACCATCCAGGCTTTAAAAGCATTGTCCAGAGTTAGAAAAAACATGTCTGACTTATGAAATTTACAGCATCAGGCATAGTTTGTGAGTGGTATTGCACATCAGTTCTGAATTGCGAGCTAAATTGCAGTACCATGGACAGAGGGGGTGCCGTTCCTGGTAGAAAGCAGCCAAGTTTTTCGTATCCTGGACAACCCCTTTAATAAATGGGATACGACACTGCTTATTGGCTATTCAATATGACCCAGCATGCTACAGATCTCTAGGTAAGCTTATTGTTGGCCTTGGTACTTACAGCCGATCAACATTACACAGATAGAGAAGATTTTTTCCGAGTTGGTGTTGGGTGACACATTTCCAAAGCCCACGCTCGTCAGACTGCTGAATGTAAAGTAAAGGGCCGTCACATACTTGTCTTTGATGGACGGACCAGAACTGGGATCGCTGTAGTTGTACGGTTTCTTTATTTGATCTCCGAGAGCATCCAGCCAGCTGATCTTGTGAATTAAGTAAGGACGTTCCACGTTGCCAATTGCATACCAGATGCAGGCGAGCCAGTGAGCGATCAATGCGAAAATGCACATGAGCAGCATTAAGACGGCAGCACCGTATTCTGAATACCTATCCAATTTTCTGGCAACTCTGACCAAACGGAGTAACCTTGCAGTCTTTAAAAGTCCAATGAGAGTGGTAGTCTGCAAAGAGAATCATACGTAATTATATACTATATATAGACATGCATAACTACTATCTACAATAGGCTGAAAAGTTATGATTTTTGTTATTATTATTATTTTTCACAATTTTTAGTCTGTTTTTTTTATTGGCATGATGGCTTCCAATTCTGTAAGATCTTGAAAGATTTATTACAATCCATCATGATCTCATCATCATCATCTTATCATTTTCTACAAAGCAGTGAGATACAGGGACAGATAGTATCTAGGCAAACAGTAACGGATAACATCCAGAACACATGCAGTGAATGCCATCACTTGTGACCAGGGGCAGTAGAGAGGTCAATATAGTTATTCCTAGTAGAGGCGTTTGTATTATCAACCCTGATAATGAAAGGCGAGAAACAAAAGTCTCTGAGAGCAGAACTGTTCTAGTTGCCCATGGCAACCAATCAGAGCTCAGCTTTCATTTTCCTACAGTTTTTAATATTAAACCTGAGCTCTGATTGGTTTCCAGGGGCAACTAGAACAGTTTTAACTCAGAAATTTCAAATAAATCCCCCCCCCCCCCATAATGTCCATGTTCTTGGCAGTCTAGGTGAAAGGATAAATCTTTGGTGGTCAAGATAGGTTACTGAAGAGCTATATGGTAGTATTTATGGTTGTCTAGAACAGTGAGGGAGTTAAACTAAGGATCTTGGGTTGTTTTAGGCTGTAACAATGTTAAATTGGCAGGAGTGGCCAAAGAAAGAAACTGTCTTGATAAAGGAGCCAATGTCACCTACCTGCAACACGTGGCTCCATCCCATCATAGTGGACAATTGGTTTGTCATAACAATACTGATGGCTTGGAAAGGAGTGTTGGGGGTCATGGGACTGACTATACACAATCACATTAGGCGACAGGATGTTTCTTTTGAAGTAGAGTAAGGAACGTCTTGCAATCCTGTGACCTCCCGGTCAACTGACGCGAAGTCCATGCCCTGACTACTAGTAATTGCCAACCATTTCTTAGTAGATAATCCCCATGACGCAAGAATGGTGGACTACTATGCTCCAGCACTGATCATCATATGAAGGTCTTGAAAAGTAACCAAAACTATAAGATCTATAAATATAGGGAATAATGTCTCTGCAGGAATTTATTCTCCAGCCTTCTAAATTTACAGTAAATGGAATGGGGAGTTAGATGAGACTGATACAACCATACCAATTAGGAAGCACCCTGCCTCCGACACCTTTCTTCTCTGTACTATGTAAGGAATAAGTAGTATTTTAATCATGACTTTTCAAGAAGCCAGAAAAGCGTTCCTATATTTTAATGATAGGTTAAACGCTGTAGTCTGCATATGTAGTCTGCATTTAGCCGATCCCACAGAATGCCTGCTGTTCCACATGTCCTAGTCAGATCGGGCTGAGGGAGAGGCAGAATGCTACAGATCGGTAATATATTATATATTACCGATATATAAAGGGAGGCTTCCACATTCTCAGGACATGGATAATACGATTATGTTAAAGGAAACCTACCAACAGGTAGATCCAATGGTAGGTTCCTTCCCACATCCTAAGCCTTAAACTATCTTTCCCTATTCCATTATTACTTCCTAACTTGATTTAAACTTTACCTAATATGCAAATTTTCGGCAAAGACTACTGTGGCGTGGAGTCCTGTGGGCTGTGGTCTACTCCATGCTCCAGTAGCCTGCACTGTTCCACCCCCTTCTTGCGCACAAGCTATAATCATGGCGCCGACTTCTTTGAGTCCTGTGCATGCGCAGCAGCCACTTCAGTCCCTGTGACTGTCATAATAAGCATGTGCACTCTGCCGCTGGCAATCAATGGCTTGGGTAGGCATCTACTACAACTAGATATTAGGGCTCATTTACTAAGGATCCCCGGAGTGCATTTTTGTCGGGTTTCCCGACGATTTCCGTTTTGTGCCGAATTGCCCCAGGATTTTGGCTCATGCGATCGGATTTTGGCGCATTGGCGCCGGCTTGCATGTGACAGAAATCAGGAGGTGGTCCGTCGGACAACCCTACAGATTTGGACTACGCATGGGATTTAACATTTAGAATTGTGTTGCAAGACACGCGCTTAGAAGCACCGGGAAGAAGAAGGTGAACTCCAGCGGACCTCACAGAAGCAACGGATACAGGAACTAAGGCACACGATCTACGTGAATCGCATCAGACCCGAATCCTCATTGGACAACGCACCGCGGGATCGCGATAGGACCGGGTAAGTAAATCTGCCCCATCGCCTTAGAAGGTTTCAATTAATGTTTCATATGGTTTCAGGAGGCAGACAGAGCGTAGAGTGCAGCAGGATCGGAGGCGGCAGGAATCGAGAAGCAGTGAAGGGATCAGCCGCAATTTCTTATTTTACCGGCCCCCTGAAGAAGAATTTGGTGTAACATAAAAACCTATAAAAAGACTGCCGAGCATCAATATAAGTGTAACACATTTCTGGACGTGAGATGTAAAAGTTTTCTGGGTGTAAACATTTCCGCTCGCTAACATGTAATACATCAGAGCGCTGCAAAACTTTTCTCTGATGATATTTGGATGAGTTATGATGTACAGTGTAGCTTTGGTTTGGGCTAAAAATAAAGTATTAAATTAAATATTGTCCCTTAATTATACACGGAGTTAAAACGAGAAAGGAAATATATCTCTCGAGACTCGATCATCCATATTTAAACATGAAAATCTCATGCTAAATCATAATTTTACATAATAACTCTGGAGGAGAGCGCATCAACGAGATCGCCTTGGGTTTCTTCAGGAAATAGCTCTGTACACATCAACTTTTCATTTCCACTATTAACAGATATTAATTTCCTTGCAAGAAGAATTGTAGTCGCTCAGGGACAGAGGCTCATAAGATCATTTCTTTGAGGTGAAGAGTCATCAAATGTAATGCACTTAAGTAACACCGTAACACCGTCCTGATGGAAGCAGTTGGGGGGAAAGCACACTCGACCCGATATTTAACAAACTGACCAGAAATGTACATTTTTTTTGTAATGTGGACTAACATTGCCGTTTCTGGGAAATTTGGGCACTTCTTGGCTCCCTGCCAAGAAAGCCTGCACCACACAGGTAAATTCTTAAAGAGGTTGGCTACTTATATATTTACCCTACTTAACAGTCTAAATATAAGAACCCAACAGGGTTAATTATATTATACTTACCACGTTAAAGGACATCTACCATCAGTTTAGAGATGGTAGATGTGTCCTAGTAAGAAGTTCCCGAGCTACATGGTTCCTCAGGACTTTTTTTGTTATAACTCTATATCCCGTGATCGTGGAAATATAGAGTTAAAAAAGTTATGCGCCTAAGGGAGCCTAATATTTTAATGTATGCATTCTGCCAGTAGTGCTTGCGCCCCTAGAGTGTATAGATAGGTAAAGGTGGTGGTGGGGGTGGGGGGGCTGTAGCACCATGGGGGGTGTGAGTTATAATAAAAAAAAGTTCTTACTAGGACACACCCACCATCACTCTACTGATGGTGAATGTCCTTTAAAGTTTGTATGGAGCCAACAAGATCTGGTTCTCCAACCACAGATGGGAAAGAGATGGGAAAGAGATGGGAAAAGTTTCGACAGAGGTTGCACATTCCTCTCCTTTCAACGAAGGATTCAGGACATGGGACGTCACAGAAAGCCCTGAGTTCTGCTGACCACTGGTCACAAATAATATGGGTGACCCTCTTAGGGTATTATACTGTACTTACCCTATTTACATTTGATATAAGTGGCCAATCCCTTTAAGTAAATTATACAGCATGTGTGTGCCATATTTTCTCGACTGCATATTACCTGATACAACATTAGGAGTCCTTTCCTTTAGGGTTCCGTTTATGTACTGAAGATCTGATCTCTCATTGTAGTTATATCTTGGGAAGTACAGCCAACATACAGCCCGTATTTCATGGACTGAATATACTGAATATGTCCAGCTAAGGCGTGTTTGGCAAGAACATGATGCAGGATTCTGATCCTGGATGATCTACTAAGAAGGTTGGTTCATATAAACTGGTCATACAAGATAGATCTAAAATGGTTCCACTTGTGCTGGTGACACAATCCAATCCTTTTTTGATCAAAAAATACTCTAAAGAATGTACTTCAGAAATATGATGCTCTTGGGTTATAGGTATCTTAAAGGATATCTGCCATCAAAATCAAGCATGTTAAACTAGGGACACTTACTCTTAAATTCATGCATCATGACTTTGTGACTCATGGCCCTTCTAAAATCAACTTTCAAAATTCTGCTAATTAGCCAGAAAGGCTACCCATAGCCCCTCTGTGATTTGGATTTACAGACTGTTACACTGTCTTACCCTCAGGACTCCAATGAATAGATGAGTGGAGGCTATTCCCAAAAGGACCCTATACTTTAGAGGACTTAGCACTATCTTAGAGTCAACACATGGTCACCAGTTATGTTCAATGATCACCACATACATCTGAATCTTAGTTTATGGTAAATGTTGAGACATCAATTTTTTCTCTTGTATTGTATTATGGCTCCGAAACCACTCAAAGGGAACCTGTGACCACATTTATTACAAATACAACTAGTGCATTTAGAGCCTTACAAACTTAATGCCATCCAAATTATTTCCACCATATCCCCATAAAATAAACTTTGTTATCTAATCTGGCAAACAGCCAAATCCAGTAGCAAGTTGCGTGGCCTGTCCTGCTCAGCTGGGTCCAGCGACTCTTCTCCACCATTCAGCACTTCATGTCATGTGACCAGGGTGATGTCATCTAAGGTCCTTACCCACTAATATCTCCTATGTATAAATCTGATCACATGAAATCATAGCAGCCCCCATTGAGGGACGGGTAGAAGTAGAAGTCCATGGAGGCATGCTGTGATTTTATGTGATCAGATACATACATGGGGTAGATTTTGAATATGTTAGTGGGTAGAGGACCTTACATGTCATCACCATGGTCACATAACTTGAAGTGTTAAAGTGTTGAAGAGAAGAAGGCATGTGGAGCAGTAGAAGTTAGTGAGGACAATAGTATACACCTCCTCTGACTAACACCTCAATCTTGCTGTATTACAGGTAAGATAAAAAAAGTTTATTTTCTGTGGATGTGAGGGAAACAGTTTTTACCTAAAATTAGGGTGGTATTTAGTTAAAAGTGCTCTATGGGAGCCTGTCACTGGCTGTATTTGTGAAAAATGTGCTTGCAGGTTCCCTTTAGTGAAGGTAGAATGTCCTTGTTTGACACAGTTTCAACATATCACAATAGAATACAAAATATGTCTATGTACTTACCTCATCTGAGCCAGATCCAAAAATCAGAAGATCGAACGGTATTGCAGCGACCATATCTATTAGGAACCAGCCTTTGAAGTAATGAATCGCTATTTTCGCAGGATCGCTGACAACTTCTTCATTCTGATTGACGTAGGTGGTCCGGAAGTTTATAAGAATGTCGTACAAAAACTGAAGATGACAGGAGTACAGGAGAGGGTGAGTATAGATATTTTGTGCTGTCATGCAACCAGACTTCTGTAAAAAAAAATAACGCCAGGACACCCCCTTTAATAAATAAGAGACACAGATGGTTTGATAAAGTACACATTGTGTTTTTTATGGGGTATAATTGAGATATAGAATCACAGTGTTGTTGTGTTGTGGAGGGTAAATTTTTTAGGAGAAGTGTTGGACATTGATATTCAGGTGACAAACTGTAGGTGACTGTAAGTTTTTAGGTGCACAGGCGGGAGACGTGCTTGCGGGAGCAGAGACATCTGTGGAAAATTCTGTAGCAATAAATAGCTGCACTTCTGAACCTAGGTTTATCACACAGTTTCTAGACCCAAAGGAAGACATCTCCACCATGAGGTACTAGATGCCACTCTGTTTGTGTCTGATAACTACTGTAGATATTAAATAACCTTCTAGTTAAGACAACGAAACATCTGTGTACGCAATTTCCATGGTGTCAAGACACTTGGTTCTGGTTACTGAGTGCTTGCGTTTCCATAGAAACACATATGTAATAAGGCCAATGCCTGCCCCCGCACGCTAGTACTGCGTTTTGTAAATCACTGCTAGTGATACGTAAACTATACCCTGCAGCTGTGTGCTGACACATCCGCAACCAAAGCCCAGGCTCCAACATTAATACCCTTACATAATGGCACCACTATTACAGTCCAGAGTTGTCACTGGAAAATAGGGAAAGAAAAGGGGATTACCATATATACTCGAGATAAAGCCGACCCGAGTATAAGCCGAGGTCCCTAATTTTACCACAAAAAACTGGGAAGACCTATTGACTCGAGTAAGCCGAGGATGGTAAATGCATTGTCACAGCCCCCCCCCGTATATAGCCACCAAGCCCCCTGTAGTATATAGCCAGCAGCCCCCAGTATATAAAGCCGCCAGCCAGCCCCCAGTAGTCATAGCCAGCCAGCCCCCGTATTACATAGCCTGCAGCCGCTGCCCCAGTAATAGTGTGTCAGCCCCTGCCCCAATATGTACCTGTCAGCCCTGCCCCCAATATGTAGCCTGTCAGCCCCTGCCCCAATATGTAGCCTGTCAGCCCCTGCCCCAATATGTAGCCTTCACCCTGCCCCAATATGTAGCCTGTCAGCCCCCTGCCCCAATTTGTAGCCTGTCAGCCCCTGCCCAGCTTTTAGCCACAAGCCCCTGTGCCTTCTTAAGAGCCGGACCCCGGGCCGTTATGGAGCCGATCCCCAGCCCCGTTATGGAGCCGGATCCCCGGCCCGTTATGGACCGGATCCCCGCCCGTTATAGAACGGATCCCCAGACAGTTGATTAAACAAAATAAAAATCTAAACTCACCTTTCCGGCGACCCACCAAGTCTTCTATGCAATCCCTCCGGTGCGGCGCCAGGTCCCTGCAGCGCGCAGCTTTGACGTCAGCACCCACAATGCGATTGCGGCGGCTGAATCAGTGACTGTGACATCGCACTGCCTGGCCCGCAGTCAGGGGATTGCATAGAAGACTTGCTGTGGCCGCCGGAAAGGTGAGTTTAGATTTTTTTTTCTTAGTCGCTTTTTGACTTGAGTATAAGCCGAGTTTGTGTTTTTCACACATTTTTTGTGCTGAAAAACTCGGCTTATACTCGTATATACGGTACTTAATTTTATTTCACTCTGCCTTCACCACCAGTGCCTACAAATTCTCGGATCCATGTCAGACTGGAGAACCCTGGGCCCACCAGAAAAAATATTTTTGGGGCCCCCTTTCATATAATAGATAGAATACTACAGAACCCGAGACACGTTGTGCAAATTTATGATGTACGATCTGATGATAAATATGCTGTAGTATAAGGCCTTTTTGTACAAATTTGGTTTAGATTACATAAAAAAAAATACGCCTGATCATGGGTCACTTTTGAAACTGGTACTGATTGGAACTCCATGCTGTGTACTGTGCTGTAGCCCAATGTATGGCTATGTACTGTGCTGTAGCTCCATGTGTGGCTGTGTACTGTGGTTGTAGCTCCATGTATGGCTGTGTACTGCTGCTGTACTCCATGTATGGCTGTGTACTGGGGCTGTAGCACATGTAGGGCTGTGTACTGTGCTGTAGCTCCATGTGTGGCTGTGTACTGTGGTTGTAGCTCCATGTATGGCTGTGTACTGCTGCTGTATCTCCATGTATGGCTGTGTACTGCAGCTGTAGCCCCATGTATGGCTGTGTACTGTGCTGTAGCTCTATGTGTGGCTGTGTACTGTGGTTGTAGCTCCATGTATGGCTGTGTACTGCTGCTGTATCTCCATGTATGGCTGTGTACTGTTTGACGCTACAAGCCCAGCCGCAGTACACAGCCATACATGGTGCTACAGCCACAGTACACAGCCATACATTGAGATACAGCAGCAGTACACAGCCATACATGGAGCTACAACCACAGTACACAGCCACACATAGAGCTACAGCCGTACACAGCCATCATGGGCTACAGCTGCAGTACACAGCCATACATGGAGATACAGCAGCAGTACACAGCCATACATGGAGCTACAACCACAGTACCCAGCCACATGGAGCTACAGCACAGTACACAGCCATACATGGTGCTACAAGCCACAGTAACAGCCTACATGGACTACAGCAGCATACACAGCATACATGGAGCTACAACCACAGTACACAGCCACACATGGAGCTACAGCACAGTACATAGCCATACATTGGGTACAGCACAGTACACACTGGAGTTCAATCAGTACCAGTTTCAAAAGTGACCCATGATCAGGCGTATTTTTTTATGTAATCTAAACCAAATTTGTACAAAAGGGCCTTATACTACAGCATATTTATCATCCGATTCGTACATCATAAATTTCATCAACGTGTCTCGGGTTCTGTAGTATTCTATCTATTATATGAAAGGGGGCCCCAAAATATTTTTCTCTGGTGGGCCCAGGGTTCTCCAGTCTGACACGGATCCGAGAATTTGAGCACTGGTGGTGAAGGCAGTGGAAATAAAATTAAGTACCGTAATACTCGAGTATAAGCCGGGTTTTTCAGCACAAAAATGTGCTGAAAAACACAAACTCGGCTTATACTCAAGTCAAAAGACTGACTAGAAAAAAAAATCAAACTCACTTTCCGGCGGCCCACGCAGTCTTCTATGCAATCCCTCTGACTGCGGCGCCAGGTGCTGCGATGTCACAGTCACTGACTTCAGCCGCCGCAATCGCATTGTGGGTGCTGACGTCAGAGCTGCCGCGCTGCAGGGACCTGGCGCCGCAGCGGAGGGATTGCATAGAAGACTTGCGTGGGTCGCGGAAAGGTGATTTAGATTTTTTTTTGTTTAATCAACTGTCTGGGGATCCGGTTCTATAACGGGCCGGGGATCCGGCTCCATAACGGGCCGGGGATCCGGCTCCATAAAGGGCTGGGGATCCGGCTCCATAACGGCCCGGGGATCCGGCTCTTTAAGAAGGCACAGGGGCTTGTGGCTAAAAGCTTGGGCAGGGGCTGACAGGCTACAAATTGGGGCAGGGGCTGACAGGCTACATATTGGGGCAGGGACTGACAGCTACTATTGGGGCAGGGGCTGACAGGCTACCATATTGGGGCAGGGGCTGACAGGCTACATATTGGGGCAGGGGCTGACAGGCTACATATTGGGGCAGGGGCTGACACACTATTTACTGGGGCAGCGGCTGGCAGGCTATGTACTACTGGGGGCTGGCTGGCTATGTACTACTGGGGGCTGGCTGGCGGCTTTATACTACTGGGGGCTGCTGGCTATATACTACAGGGGGCTTGGTGGCTATATACTGGGGGGGGGCTGTGACCAATGCATTTACCATCCTCGGCTTATACTCGAGTCAATAGGTCTTCCCAGTTTTTTGTGGTAAAATTAGGGACCTCGGCTTATACTCGGGTCGGCTTATACTCGAGTATAATGGTAATCCCCTTTTCTTTCCCTATTTTCCAGTGCACACTCTTGGACTGTAGTAGTGGTGCCATTATGTAAGGGTATTAATGTTGGATGCCTGGGCTTTGGTTGCGGATGTGTCAGCACACAGCTGCAGGGATAGTTTCACGTATCACTAGCAGGCATTTACAAACGCAGTACTAGCTGTCGGGGGCGCATTGGCCTTATTACATATGTGTTTCTATGGAAACGCAAGCACTCAGTAACCAGAACCAAGTGTCTTGACACCATGGAAATTGCAGTACACAGAATGTTCGTTGTCTTACACTAGAAGGTTATTTAATATCTACAGTAGTTATCAGACACAAACAGAGTGGCATCTAGTACCTCATGGGTGAGATGTCTTTCCTTTGGGTCTAGAACTGTGTGATAAACCTAGGTTCAGAATGCAGCTATTTATTGCTACAGAATTTCACCAGATGCTTCTGCTCCCGCACACGTCTCCGCACTGTGCACCTAAAAACTTACAGTCACCTACAGTTTGTCACCTGAATATCAATGTCAACACTCTCTCCTAATATATTTACCCTCCCACACAACCACTGTGATTCTATATATCTCAATTATACCCCATAACTAAACCACAATGTGTACTTTATCAAACCATCTGTGTCTCTTATTTATTAAAGGGGTTGTCCTGGCGTTTAATTTTTTTACAGAAGTCCTGGTTCATGACAGCACAAAATATCTATACTCACCTCTCTCCTGTACTCCTGTCATCTTCAGTTTTTGTACGTTTACAGAAGATAGAGGTGATGTCATGAGCATTACATGCACCCATTCCAGGTCCTGGTCGCGGCCTGTGTAAGATTTACAAAGGCAGCAATGGGAAAATCGTATGGTTGTGACGTGACCGCTGAGCTTCTATACATACAAAGAGACAAAAACTGGCGGTGACGGGACCAAAGCCAGGACCAGAGAGCAGGAGAAAGGTGCGTATAGATTCTTTCTTGTTGTCATACCACTGTTAAAAAAAAAGGGTTTGCGCCGCTTTGCAATGCACTTTAGTCAGACTGTTCACGTTCTTAATGGCTTAAAATGGCTTGCACATGTATTTAAGAAGTATGTGCGCTGCGATTGTTTCGCACATGATCATTTTGCTGGCTTCCATGTGACACAAATGGTGGGGCGTGCTGACGTTCGTCCACACGATGCAGACCAACGCCGTATTTAACTTTCAAATTGTGTTGCACCACAAAAAAGATGGTGAACTCTGACGGACCCTTGCTCGGAAGCAACCATTTCATATTTCTGGCGCACAATCTTAGTGAATGCCGCCGCTGCATTATAGACGGACAAAGCACTTTAGTGAACTCGAGTGACCTGGTAAGTAAATGTCGCCATAGTGTACATATAGTGCCCTCACTTTATTTGATTTGTTTTGATGTACTTCTCAAGGCTTCCAAATACTCAATACATATACTCCCCCAATGCAAATCAACACTACACATATAGGCTTTCCAAATCAAGATATACTGTACATATAGGCCCCGTATCAAAAATATACTGTATATCTGGGCCCACCATCAACAATATACATGCCCCCCATCAATAATATAATGGACATAAAGGCTGCTCCATCAATAAAAACTGTATTATAGGTTACCAATGAATAATGTACTAATATTATGGGCCACCCAAATCAACAAAATAATGTACATATAGGCCCCTGCATCAATAATATAATGTATATATGCCCCTCTCCAACAATATACTGTACAGTAAATATAGGCCCCCAATCAATTAATACATATGGCCCCTGCATCAATAATATACTGTAGATAAAGGCCCCTGCATCAATATATGTACATATAGCCCCCCGCAATCAATAATACACATATAGTCCCCCAAATAATTACTGTACACACATAGGTCCCCCATCAAAAATATACTCAATCACTATACTGTACATGAACCCTACATGAAAATACACTGTACATATAGCCCCCACATCAATAATATACCGTACATATAGGGACCCACAATCAATAGTATACTGTAAATATAGGCTCCCTTTAATAATATACATTTATGCCACCTATTCTATAATATAGTGCACATATAGTGCACCCTAATCAATAATATGCTTACATATAGGCCCCTGCATAAAAAAATCTGTTCATCTGGGCCCACCATCACAATATATATATACATGCCCCAATCATATAATACTGTACATGGCTGCTCTCAATCAATAATAATACAGCTATATAGGCCCCCATCAATAATAATATGTATATAGGCCCCCCAATCAACATATACATACATGCCCCCAATCAATAAATAATGTACTATAGAGCCCCTGCATCATAATATACTCATATATAGCCCCCTAATCATATATATACTGTACATATAGGCCCCCCAATCAATTAATAATATACATATGGGCCCCTCAATAATATACTATACATATAGCCCCCAATCAATAATAAGATATATGCCCCCCCCCAATTAATTACTGTACATGTAGGTCCCCCAATCAAAAATTTCTGTACATATAGGCCCTAACATCAATAATATACTGTACATATAGGGACCCCCAATCAATAGTATACTGTAAATATAGGTTCCCTTTAATAATATCATTTATGCCACCTAATCATATACAGTGTCACATTAGTGCCCCCTAATCAATAATATGCTGTACATATGGCCACAATTCATATTTGCACATCAATATATAAGCCCTTATCAAAATATACAGAAGACTCCCATAATGTCTACTGATGTATGCAGGGCCCAATAGACTTTCACTGTCCCCAAACTGTGGATGTTTAAAAAATAAAACCATTTACTCGCTACCGTGTTCCCTCCCCATCTTCTTACTGCCGCAGTTGAACGGATGGAACAGGATGTGGTTCATGTGATGAGACGAGTGAAATATTGCCAGGGAGAGCAAAATAATCCCATAATTTTTCAAGTATATAATGATAAGAACTAAAAACGGAGAGTGTGGGACCTCTTAGAATAACATGGGGGTTCATGGTGGAAGGATAGGGAAAAGGCCAATCTACTTAATGTCACCTTCTCGACTGTCTTTACCAGGAAAATCCCCTGTTGGAAGACATAATAAAAAATGGGAATACATGCAGCTCACAAATTTCTACATAAAACACAAGAACAAACTCCAATCTGCAAGAAACTAACTGCATTTGAAGAACTCTGCATTTCATCTCCGCCAATCACTCACACCATCTCAAAAATCTATATCTCTACTACGGGACAAAGGTCAACTTCCCTGCCCACTACATCAATCTTGGGAAAAGGAGCTTAAACATCTCACTCTCCCAAGAAGATTGGTCCAAAGCAACTATTTCGCACTCACAAGTCACCCTCAGTTAAAGCTCAGGAAACCAATTTCAAAATCCTCTCTAGGGTACTGGGTCCCATCCAACTCCATAAAATCTACCCCTCCAGTCCCAACGAGTGCTGGAGATGTAAGCTCACTGAAGTACCATGTCCCAATTTGGTGGCAATGCAAAATTAAACAGCCTTTCTGGACCAGTCTGCGACACATTCTCAAAATCTTGAACCACACGACCCAATGATCCTCCATACTACTTCTCTCCATCTTCCCAGATCATCTAGCCACAATAAACATAAATTGCTTTCCTTCCTGCTTACAGCAGGACGATCGGTGATTCCAAGACTTTGGAAACTCATCAGAGCTCCACAATCCGGAGTGGTTCCAAGAAATACTCCACATACAAAAAGGGAAGAGCTTTTGCGGAAGTAAAACAACTCACGAAAATACTTAAAACCTGGTCCCCTGGGATAGCTTTCCAAAAGACAACAGCATTTCTATCTCTCCCAGACTAATTAAAAACACCAATAAAAATTGTACTGTAGGTAATACAGATCTCTGGATACCTCCCCCCACCCGCATCCTTACCCTCTCTTTCCCTGACTCTATCCCCTATCCGTTTTTGTTATATTAAAAATTTTTAGATTTTATACTAAACATTGAAGCTTGACACATTTCACTGATACAATTACCTTATGCGCTCTTCCCGAGCTTGTCTTGCCTACATACTAATGTCGATAACTAAATTAATGTTACTACTGTTACGAATTCCTTATGTAATGCTACATAACCTTTAATTGTTATAAAATGATGTATATCTATTTTTTTTCTCTGAACTCTATCTCCTGCAATAAGAATGATCACCAATGTAAAAAAAAAAAAAAAAAATTATGTAAATTCTCTTGCAATGTCAACAGTTAAACCCAGGAGGAGGTATAGGCACCGCCTCACAACCACTAAGATCACTAATCACCGGGCCGATGGCATAGTATGGCTGTGTACTGCTGCTGTAGCTCCATGTATGGCTGTGTACTGAGGCTGTAGCACCATGTATGGCTGTGTACTGTGCTGTAGCTCCATGTGTGGCTGTGTACTGTGGTTGTAGCTCCATGTATGGCTGTGTACTGCTGCTGTATCTCCATGTATGGCTGTGTACTGCAGCTGTAGCCCCATGTATGGCTGTGTACTGCCATAACCCAAACTTATAAGAACACTACTACACTTGATCTTATACAAAAGGTTCTTAGAAGTGCTGTTTGGGAAGGAGCCGAGAGACAGGGGCTTGGACAGGCGAAAGCTCGCCTGGCAGCGGACCGCCAGCTTTATCCCAAGATCCAACTAACATAGTTTTAACTGCAGCACCTTTAATCTACTGCTACTTCACTGCCTCCATACATCGTCCCCTTATCAAACGAGCTGTGTCAGGCAGAAGTTTGGATTGTTTTCATGGCTTCCACATCAAACTTGTTAACTTTGTCGCCACCCTGCTGTGTTATTCACAAAATATACTGGCAAACTTTTATCATTTACCGATATTAAACTCGGACCTGCAGGGGTAAATTACCCTGGAGGATCTTAAGTAATGGTATAAAAAAAATGTAAAAAATTAAAAAAAACATACTGTAAAAAATCAGTAAAAAGTAAAAGTTTTAACCCTTTAGCGCTGGCCTTTGTTTTTTCAATTAATTTTTATATCCTCCTGTATCAAAAATCCATAACTTTTTATTTATTTTCAGTACAGAGCTGGTGTGATGGCTTAGTTTCGGCGACAAAATTGCACTTCATAGAGATGGTATTGAAATTCCATGTTTGTGTACTAGGAAAAGCGGAAAGAAGGAAAAATTCCAAATGCAGTGAAATTGGTTAAAAAAAAAAGCATTGTGCACGTCTTCTTGTAAAGGCTTCGGATCTTACGGATTTCACTGTGAGCCCCAATGACATGTCCTACTTTATTCTTTGAGGTCGTGTCGATTACGGGGATACCAAAAATTTGGATAGGTTTTATAATGTTTTTCATACTTTAAAAAATTTAAACCATCCGTACAACAATTTGGGGGGGATTTTGCAACCTTCTGGCGCTAATAACTTTTTTATACTGGTGTACGGAGCTGTGGGTGGTTTCATTTTTTGCGGATTTTAGATGACGCGTTTACAATGTTATCAATTTTAGGACTGTTCGTGTTGTGATCACTGTTTACAGAATTTTAAATTTTTTTAAATGGGCGCATTTTCGTTACGGTATTTAAACGCAGTGAAAAACATTATCATATTTTGATAGTCGGGCTTTCGGAGCCGCGGGAACCTAATGTGTTTAGATTTTACTGTTTATTTATATTTATATCAGTTCAAGGAAGGAAAGGGGTTGGGTGGGTGATTTGAGTTTTCTAGGGTTTTTTATTATAATTTTTGTTTTTTTTTACTTTTTTTATATTTTTATTTTTGTATTTCAGTACGCCTAGGGTACTTTAACCCTAAGGGTGTCTGCACGATCTATCTATACCTGCCTACTACAGTTATGGCAGTATATGGGGATTTTACACTCTATACATTACATTTGTTTCTAGATAGCTCATGTATGCAGGGTTAACCAAGTAGCCTGGGTCTTACTGAGACCGAGAGGTTAGCCATGGCGACGATGCGCCCCGATGAGTGCACGGGGAGGCGAGCGGACTGAAAGAGATGGAGGCGCCCAGCGGCCCGATCCTTTTAAGAGCCCTCGACGAGGCATTGCTAGCACGACCGCGGGTGGTTTACGGGAAGCCTTTGCTGCATAGATGCAAAGCTAGGCTAATGGAGGGGGCCAGCGCGTGAGTCTCTCCATGCACCGCGGGCCGACCCCGTTACGTGGCTATTACGTCACGGGTGTGAACGGGTTAAATCACCCACCCTCTCCCTAGAACTAATATAATAAACAGTAAAAAATCATAAAACATTTGATCTCATCGGGTCCCAAAATGCGTCCGATATATCAAATATATTAGGATTTTTGGCGTTTAACCCTGTAGCGGAATTGGCGCCAAGATCAAAATGCCACTTTTCTGCCATTTTTGAAAAGATAAAAAAATTCTAAAAAAGTGATCAAAAGCCATACAGTCATCAAATGAGCATTTAAAAACGTCAGCAAAAGTCACAAAAAAATGACACCACCCACAGCTCTGTCACTGAAGTATGAAAGTTATTAGTGCCAGAAACATGGCAAAATGAGAATTTGGTATCCTCGTGATCATACGAAACCAAAAATAAAATAGACATGTGTTTGGGGTGCTCAGTGAAAGCTTGTAATCCAAGCCCACAAGAAAATGAGCAAATGTGTTTTTTTCATCAATTTCACTGCATTCTGAATTTTATCTTTCCACTCTCCGCAGTACCACGGCATGGAATTAAAAATACCATCCACCCCACTATGAAGTGCATTTCGTTACGCTGAAAACAAGCCAAACAGAGCTCTTTCATCGAGGAAATAAAAAAATTACAGATTTTGAAGGTTGGGAGGTGAAAAAATTAAATGCAAAAAAAAGTAAAAGGGCCACGTCCCTAAGGGGTTAAGATTCCCTGAAGACTGGTTGTTCCCGTGAGTTTATGAGAGATCGTGATGTCAACTTAATCGTATTGATTTCTACGAGGAGTCAGAAGTAACTTCCGATTGGATCTGGGGACGGCGCTGGATGTTGTATATCGGACTTTTCAAAGGCATTGACACTTGCCGCATAAAAGGTTGTATACAATGAGAGGAGGCGGGACTAGGGAAGAAAATCTGGGTATTTGGGTAAGTAATTAGCTTAGTGATAGAAAACAGAGGGAATGCATTAATGGCACTTCTCAGATTGGTTGACCGTACCGGGAATGTCACAGGGGTCGTTACTGAAAACCAAATCTGCGTGGTTTTGTCCAATGGGGTATAGTAGGGTATTCACAGGGAAAGAGAGGAACTTAGATGAGCGTGAGACGTTGAGAAACCCTGACACCATTGAAAAAACCTTGACAATGAATCACCTACCAAAGCGTTGTGGACGTGTTGTACCAGTACAATAAATAAGTATAAAGCACCACCCTAGAAGATAGGTAAACCAAGGAATGAGAAAGGCAAGTGTGTAAAGGCTAGAAAGTCAAAAACTTTATTTCAATATCACAAAAATCCCAACAAGGAGCATACATGCATGTATCTTAAAAACATTTAAAAAGTGTACAATACACATTAACACTCACCAAGTGGATCAGAGCCCGGTAGCTGAGATCACCGTGCGGACCCAGGTACAGCAAAAACTATTTAAGATGCAGTCTCCTCACACAAGGGTAAATATAAAGTCTATATGACTATGCCCTGCCCCTATCCCACACAACGTGTATTGTCAAATCCAAAACCTCAAAGATGAGATTAGATAGTGGTGGTGGTACTGGTCCATCCCAGTAGAAGTTGATAGGTATACATGAAAGATGAGAAGGACAGGGAGTCCCCATGTATATGAGCAGAACAGAGACGGGAGACCCAAGTTTCTGTATGTAATAGTCCTGTGATGGAGGAGGAAGGCCCGTTGGTCTATAACTTGGGAGCTGTATGGCCCCCCGGGGATTAATGAAGACCTCCTCTTTTTCAGTTATTACAAGGACTGCGAACATACTCGTCGAGCTTGTATTCTCGTGTCGAGCATTAGCGTACCTCGAAACTGCTCGTGCTCGAACGAATACTTTTGCCCGCTGAGAAAATGAGGAAGGCAGCTCGCCCCCGTTTTGCTTTTGTGGGAGTGGCACAGAAACAGAGCCAATCACAACCAGGAAACTCTGGCACTCCACCCAGCATACTGGTACCCTTACCGTACGATAGCAGTTGGTTGGCTGGCCAGATCAGTGACCCTGGTTAGCCCTAGCCGCTGCGACGCGTCTGACTCGGATCATTCGTGTGGTCGTATGCCGCTAGGGAGGAGCTGTGCTGGTCAGGAAAGCACTTAGGTTGTTCTATTGAAAGGTGTTAGGCAAGGAGGAAGTGATTCAACAAGAACCACCAGCCCTTGTAGGGTGACCTAAACGTCATCTAATCAGGGTGCTTTCCTAATTGCTAGAAACTAGCAAAGGGAATCCAAACGGCAGCTCTCCTTCTTTACTTACGCTACAATAGCCGTTATATATATTTTAGTTCTGGTGTCGGTGGTGCTGTCCTGCGCAGTGGCATTATACAGCAATTGTCAGGAATTTGGAGAGGGTATGAGTGAGACTTGCGACGCTGTGTTAGCGCTTAGTGACGCCACAGCTACCATCGAAAGACCGAAGTGGAAATTTAATTAGGGGTTGATTTCAATAGGCACAGTCTGACAGTTTCTCTTTTTTTCACGTTATTTTTTATCATAAACTCAGCGTCCCATTCATCAGTGGGCTTTCCTACTTGGGCTGAAAAATAGCCAAAGGGAATCCAAACGCTTATTACGCCTACAATAGCGTATATATATTTTTATGGGTTGATCTGTGGGGGATGTCCTTGATGCAGTGGCAATACTGAAATTCGTCAGGAATTGGGAGTGGAGATAGTGAGAATTGCGGACCGCTGTGTAGACGCTTCGTGCGCCACATATCCCTCGCAAAGACCGACGTGGGAAAAATTTATTAGGGGTTGGGATTTCAATTAGGCATCAGTTGCCATTTCCTTTTTATTTTACGTTTATTTTTTCTAATCAGAGTATCTCATGTGGATTTCATACTTGGCTTAGAAAATAGCCAAGGAGAATCCAACGCTCTACTTACGGCCTACAATAGGTTATATATAGTTTTATTCTGGTTGATCTTGTTGGTGGTGTCCTTGCTTGCGTGCATATCTAGCCAATGTCAGGAATTTGGAGTGAGACTTGCGGGACCGCTTGTGTTAGGCGCTTAGTGACGCCATATCATGCCAAAGACCGAAGTGGGAAAATTTATTAGGGGTTGGATTTTTCCAATTAGGCACAGTATGGCAGTTTCTTTTTGTTACGTTTTATTTTTTATACACTCAGCGTCCCTCTCATCAGTGTGCCTTTCCTACTGGCTAGAAATGCCAAAGGAGAATCCAACCGGCTTATTAAGCCTACATAGCGTTATATATATTTTATTTCTGGTTGATCTGAGGTGGGTTGTCCTTGCTGCCAGGTGAGATACTAGCCAATGGTCAGATTTGGTGAGACTTGCGACGATTGGTTTAGCGCTTTAGTGACGCACATATTCCATCGCAAAGGACCGAAGAGTGGGAAAAATTTATTAGGGTTTGATTTCAATTAGGCACAGTTTGGCAGTTTCTTTTATTTACGTTTATTTTTTCATAACTCAGCGTATCGCATCAAGTGTGCTTTCAGACTTGGCTAGGAAAATAGCCAAAGGAGGAATCAAAACGGCTTATTACGCCTACAATAGCGTTATTATATCGATTTTATTTCGGGTTGATTGCTGGGGCTGTCCTTGTGCAGTGCATATACGAGTCAATTGTCAGGAATTTGGAGTGAGACTTGCGACCGCTGTTTTGAGCTTAGTGGCGCCACATTATCCATCGCATAAAGACCGACAGTGGGAAAATTATTCGGGCTGGATGTCCAATTAGGCACAAGTCTGACCTTTCCTTTTTATTTAGCGTTTATGTTTCATAACTCAAAAAGCGTCATTATCATCGCCATAGAACGTGCTTTTCATACTTGGGTGAAAATAGCCTAGCAATGGATAGCATTGTTTGGCTTTAAAAACTAAAAAACACAAAAAAAAACTAAAAAACACCAAAAAAAAAAAACAAAAAAAAAAGTTAAAAAAAAATTAAAGTATAAACTGTCATTTTCAAATGTTACTCGAGGCTTAGGGGTAGAGGACGGAGGGCTGGGGACGTTGTGGGCGTCCAACTACTGCATGGGTCAGCAGGCCGGGTCCTGAGGCGGGGTGAGACACCACCTGCGATGAGGGAGCAGGGGAACGCAGCAGAGACAAGCCCCCGCAGAGCTAAATCCCTAGTTCATGCTGAAGTTACTGGGGACTGATGTAGAGCACTGTCTGAGGCCAGAACAGTGCGAACAGGTGGTGTCGTGGATTGCCGGACAATGTTCGACAATTTGTCCACAGTCATTCCACGCCCGTCAAACATGTCACTGAAAATGCAATCTCAGCTCCGGCACCTAGCCTCTCCCCCCAGTCTGCACCTACCAGGAAAATTCTGCTTTGAACGGAATTTTACTCTGAGGAAACGTTTTTGGACCCTTCCCAAGTCACAACACTTGTCCGGTTGTGCTGCGCATTTTCGATGCCAGGTTTCACCAGTCACAGTCTGGGGTTGATGTGATGATGACTTTTGAGAGTGGAAGCAGTGGTGTTGTAAAGAAAGGTGGTCCGACGATGAGGAGCACGGTTGTAGGGACAGTGGTGAAGTGGTTGTCAGGGAGACGCCTGAGGGGGGAGCAGACTGACGGTTTTTGATGCGGAGGAAGGATGATGAAGCGGTGAAGACGGCAAGGCTGGGTTGAGAGGCCGGGGGTGAACACAGTGCTTTGAGTGGAGGAGGAGTCCTGACCCGACACAGGTGGAAAGCAGAGGGTGGGGGCCAGACGGAAGAGGGCAGGGCGAGGGAGCGCTGGAGGGGAGCGAGGATGCATCAGCGCAAAATGTGTAGTAGTGATTCCGTGGCGAGGGCGCCGCGGCGGGAGGGCTAGTTTTCAGAAGTCTGGAGGTTCTTTAAGGAAACAACCGGATGACCGACACGGACTGGGTGTTGCAAACCTTTGCCCAAACAGGATCAGGCAGGGGTTCCAACTAATACTGCTTAACTACACAATAGGCAGGCAATATGATGCTAAACACCCCACTCAGGGGACCAAGACCGTTCACATCCGGCCGTGCACACCACTGCTCCTTCCCCTGTTTCAGCTGATAGTCAGCCCACCTGCCAGGACGGACCCTGGGCACAAAAACCCTCGCGCCTCAACATCCTCACAGCATCATCCAGCGTTCAGTCTCCTACCCCGAGCTGGCGCGGGGAAACGGAAATATAGTGCACCCACCGCAACGACCACCAAGTCCCCTTAATTTCACACATTCAGATTTTTAGCTGGAGATGAGCCTATCGGCTAGTAGAGACGCGGCCGTTCGACATTCAACCGTCATGGAGGCGGCCAGCACCGCCGGGAGTCGGGCCAGCCCGCACTACGTTGCCGAGTGTGCCGTCAAGCGGAACCAGACATGTAAGAAAAATAATCCGTGCCATTCGGACAACGCTTCGTTTCGGACAAGGTCCACCTGACACAGACACGTGGACGAGTGGCTGGGCGGGCCACTGGGCCAATCTATATGCGACAGCACATTGGTTAACTTGGTGGAGGATGGGACCGAGTCTGACCTCTGCGGAGGTCATATATGCGACGCCGAGGATTGCGGGCATACCTCGTCAGGTCTTCAGGCTCTACTATGCCCTCCTCTCTACCACCCTCCTACTCCTCCTGCAACTTACCTCCGTGGGCATGCCGCCACAGTCGGTAGTTCAGCTATAGGCGCACAGCAGCAGTGCCGTCGCCTAGCGAGCAGGCGGTGCTCAAACACTCCTGAGCCTAGGTGATAAAAGGCCACACGCCCAAGAGCTATTAAGGGGCATCACGGGAGCAGACTGATCACACCTGTGGCTGGCACGCTGAACCTGAAGCCAGCTAGGTGGGTCTTTGGGACAACGGTCGTAACCTTGGCCTTGGCGGTCGATATTCTGCAAATCGGCCAGAAAGACTGACACAGGTGCCATGGCCTGGCAAGGTGTTAAAATTCTGAAGTTCAGCGTTTCCTCAGACCATACCCAATCGTCTGAGTTTGCACTCAAGGAAGGTGCGCAATCGCATCTGGCAGCATTCAGGAAGTAGAAAGAATGCTGCAACTAGCAGGGGGCAGACGAGCGCCGCCTCCAACTGCCCGCACTAACGACCTGTTGTGCGACGTGCCACGATGGTGGAATGGATGGAATTCCAACAGAACCATGATTACCAGAGTTTACCCGCAGCGTCAGAGCGAGTTGTAGCCTGCAGATGTAACTTCCACCAGAACTGGGTAGTCAGGTCAGGTAAGCTTCCTCAAGTCTAAAATGAGGACGAGTGGACTGGATGTTGATATCTGTCAGGTGCTGAAGTAACTTCGAGGAGTCAAACCGATGGCAGTGGCGATGCCGCCTCATCGCCTCACCATCCGCTGCTTGGTTTGAAAAAACTCTCTGAGCAGCATGAGTCGGAAGCTTTCGCCGTCACAGAGACGGGGGAAGAGATTCCCTTGTTGATAGCCAACAGCACCCTTAGGTCTGTTTCAGCGCATATGGAGGAGGGTGGAGGTGGAGGAGGAGAGGAGCAAGAGGAGGAGAATGTTGGCGAGAACAAGAGGGGACATTGTTGAGTCCTCAATGTTCAGCATGTATGGGAAGAAGAAGAGGAGCGGAGGAGGGGAGCGAAATGGCAGTCAGGCAGTGAGGGGGTGAATTTTACGCGTTGGTACTCTGGCAGCCCATATGGCCCAGATTTTCATGCAGGCTTGCCGATCCGTGATCTCGCGTTCGTTCAAAGAATTTATTCCAGCACCGATTACTGGGTATTCCCTCTCCTGACCACGGTACAAGCAAAATCTTCCCACTCTCATCCCCTGGAGAGGAAGGAGTGTGAGAAATGATGAATACCAGCAGGCCTGGGCAACAAGCTGAAACAGTATTTCCTGATGGACAGCGCTAGCGGCCAGGCACCCCCAAGTTCAGAGTGCGTGTTATGGGGACAAGTAGCGAGGGAGAGTAGGGATCACGGCAGGTGTCCAGCAGGGCAATGGGGACGCTTACAAGGATTTTGCCAGTTTATGTCAACACAGCAAGGACACTGTCAATGTCCCCAATCTCGGCAGAGTAGGGCTGATTTTACGAAAAGATGGTGTTGAGGGAGTAAGTAGCTGATTACCATCGTCCTACCTAAATGATAACACAGTCCTACAACTAATGGGTTTCAAAGCTGACTGTGGCCGAAACTGGCGCTGTACCATGGAGGTTTGCCTGCCCTGCGCGAGCGTCTTGATAGGGCGAGGTTTTTTGTTTCAGTGCAGCTGTGGAATCATCACCGAGAGCCGTACACGCCTGTGACATGACAACGTGACAGCTGGACGCTTATTAAGATGATAAAGTCTATTGATTTCTCATAATTCCATCTCCATCTTCCACCAGGTGAAGGAAGCTCAAACCTGTAATTATCCATCCTCCTCCTCCTCATTTTCCTCCCTTCTTCCTCACTTTGTCCCTAAAGCAGAGGAGAAAACTGGCTATTTTTGACAGGGCACACTGGCTCTAGCTATAGTATTATGCATTTAATTTTTGGGAGGCCACACCCGGTCTCTGTTTTACACAATTTTTTGGAATGCACATACAGGCCACTCAATCTATTTCATTTTTTGGAGGGCCACCTACCTGCTCTCTGGTTTTGAAAACTTTTTGGACTGCACATACAGGCATTCAATCTATTTCATTTTCTGGAGGGCCACCTACTGCTCCTCTGTTTGAAAACTTTTTTTTAGGAAGCCACATACAGGCACTCAATCTATTTCATTTTTCTGGGAGGGCCACCTACATGCTCCTCTGGTTTGAAAAACTTTTTGGACTGCCACATACGGACACCAATTATTTCATTTTTTTTGGGGGCCACTACATCTCCTCTCGGGTTTGAAAAAATTTTTGGATGCCACAATTACAGGCACTCAATCTATGTTCATTTTCTGAGGGGCACACCTACCTTGATCTCCTCTGGTTTGAAAAATTTTTTTGGACGCCCACATACAGGCACTAATCTATTTCATTTGTCTGGAGGCACACTACCTGACTCCTTCTGGTTTGAAAACTTTTTTGGACTGCCACATACAGGCATCGCAATCATCTATGTCATTTTTCTGGAGGGCCAACCTACATGCTCCTCTGGTTGAATTTTTTGGAATGCCACATACAGGCACTCAATCTTTTAATTTTCTGGAGGGCAACCCTACATGTCCTCTGGTTTCAAAAACTTTTTTTGGGACTGTCATACAGGACTCAATCTATTTCACCCCTTTTCTGGAGGCCACCTACTGCTCCTATGGTTTGAAAACTTTTTTGGACTGCCAAATACAGGAATATCAAATTAAAAGGTTTCTCCAAGAGCATCCACCACGTTGTCTCCATGCTACCTCCCAAAAGTCGGCCCTATAGTGCCGCAACATACAGGTAACTATCAAACGGAGGTGTGGCTTGTGTGTCAGGCAGAAATTTGGGTTGTTTTCTAGATCCAAATCAAAAGTTGTTAACTTTGTCGCCACCCTGCTTGGCTGTTATCAACCAAATATACTGGGCAAACGTTTACTCCATTTACCAATATTATTTCAGCGCCTTGCGCTCTGTTACAATTCCCTCCCAGCCAATCCTAAACTATTAAAGAACGGGCAACTAACTTGATCTTAACAAAAGGTCTCTTAGAAGTGCTGTTTGGGGGTCGCCATAGAGGACACGGGCGGGGGGCTGGTTGGATTGGCAAAGCTAGACCTGGCAGCGGAGCGCCAGCTCATGCGATCACATGCGTTTTGCCGCATCTGTGAATGCTCTACCAGAAAACAGCAAACTGAGACCAAAAATGAAAAGAAAGCGATACACTTAACTGGGGGCAGGCTGTCGAGGACCGAGGCTGAAAACGGGGGCTGGGGTCAGATCACGCCGGAGCCAGAGGATTGCCTGGTGGAATAAAGAGGTGCACAGGGTCTCAAAGGCGGCCTAGGCACCTAGTATTAACACCTCCTCCTCTCCAACCCATCCTCCACCTCAACTCTCCAAATTACCATGTGGCCATGCGCCATCATCAGGTAGTCTCGGCACAGCAGACAGTGCCGTAGTAAGCGACAGAGGCGTGCTCAAATGCTGACCTAGGCGAAAAAGGCACAACGCCCAAAGAGCTATTACAGGGCCATTCCACATCAAATGTTAACTTTGTCGCCACCTGCTGTGTAACCACAAAATTAATGGCAAATGTTATCATGTACTCGATAGTATTTCAGAGCTTCTTGCGCAGTCTGTTTACTTCCCCTCAACCCGCCATTACCCACAACTAAAGACCGCTTTTTCAGGTGTTTCACCAGATACATAGTGGAACTCGGCCCACCTGTCACCGCCATGCTGGAGACCTGAAGTTGCAATCATAGCAGCGCAATATGGATGCTCTTAATCATGGAAGATGTCTCCATGGCTGCCTCCACATGTCGTCCCCTTATCAAAAGAGCTGTGTCAGGCTCATTTTTCGGGTGTTTCACCAGATACGTTAGGGAACTTGGTCACTATGTCGCCAACATGCTGTGTTATCGACTAAATATATCATCAACCTTTTGTTAACATAGGAAATCATTTCACCTCCTTTGGTTCCTCTCTGCCACCCATTGGTTTGAGGCCTGAGTCCATTTAGGTTATGTCGCCATGACACTCTCTAGCCTGCCGCTGCTGTCGCTGCCTCTGCATGCCGTCCCCTATAGTGTCAGGGTCAATTATTGCATGTTTTAGATGCTATCTAGCCTCTTTCGTTCACTCTGTCATGGCCATGCTGTTGCCCATAATTTTGGCATAATGGTATGATTAAGCAGCCTCAGAGGCATCCATGCATGCTGCCCCTGCTGTTTCCTCTCCATTTCCGTGGTGTTTCCATCCTTTTCTGAGGTTCCCAGGTGTTTGGCCAAGCTTCCCTGTGCAGAGCCTTGGTCCCCGGGAAAAGTTTGTCTTGAATAACGAGTACCCGAGCATTTTAGTGCTCGCTCATCTCTAGTTTTAAGAGAACGTCTGAAGCTTTGGAGGGTGGGTATTAGTTCGAGAGTCTGGGGAAGGGTATTCCAGAGAATTGGAGTAACTCGGGATAAGTCCTGGAGACATGCATTAATTGTTCGAATTAAGGAAGAGATTAATCTAATGTCACTGGCAGAGCGAAGAGCACGGGAAGGGCAATAGACTGAATTTCCTTTTCACCATATATTCAATCTCTTGCTCGCTCTTGCCGCATGCATCTCAGAAACATCTCCAGAATTCGACCATTTCTGACATTTGAAACTTCTAAAATGCTAATTGTTGGAAAAGACTACTGTAACTCCCTACTAATCGGCCTTCAACTCACTCTCCTCTACAATCTATTCTTAATGTAGCAGCCAGGCATGTCTTTCAGACCAAACACTACACTGATGCCTGCAGTTTGTGCCAATCACTGCATTGGCTCTTTTTGTATTCACTTTAAAATAATAACCCTCATCCACAAAGCTCTGAATAATGCTGCACCTCCCTATCTCTCGTCTCTCATGGTCAGAGTCCAGCACAACCCCAAGACAGCGGGCCTGCTGCCACGGTGCTATAGTGATCCCACAGACCGAGATGGAGAGGTCAGGGTTTGGTAAGTTAATAGATGGTGGAAAGACAAGAAGTTCAGTCTTAGAAAGATTAAAGGGGAATTCCAGGAATATGAACGTCTGATACAAAAACCCTAATGCTATAAATAAATGAATGTAACAAAACTCAGTGTCATTAGTCACAAAATGGAGCTTAAATAGTTTGATTTTATGATTTACAAAATTTTATGGCCTCTCTAAAGTATGCAGAGTAATCACCAAGATGCCCGCCACTGGAAACTACAAGTCCCAAGATCCTTTAGTTCTCAGTAACTCCTCCTCCCTCTTATGCTCTGCTCCTAGTGATGATCTAACAGGTTTTCTTGCTCTGTTACCATAGTAATGATGTGTAACTGCCATCACCACTACACTGGCCATACTGGATGCACTACAACCAACAACCAACTACAGCCAAACATAGTGGTGCCCATGTGATGTGGACATGTGACCAGCGGCCATCTTCTGTCCTGTGTCTGCTCCGCACGGAGGAAATTAACTGACTGATTAAAGGGCCAATAACATTTTAATTCTACATTACAGTCTATGTCAACAGCACTTTTCTGCTAAAGGTAACAAAATTTTAAATAACAACTAATTACATGTAAGCTTATATTTGAAGCACCTATTTGTATATCAATTATGATTATTCCTGGAATACCCCTTTAAGTTTCTAGAAGAGAGATAACATGATGTTAGAGACAGATGGCATACACCCCCTGGTTCTGCATGAACTATGTACCGTGATAGACAGACCGTTATTTTTAATATTTAACACCTTGCCGACCGAGGACGAACTATCGTCCTCGCGCAGCAAGGGGTGTATGGAGAGAGCTCACAAGCTGAGCTCTCTCCATACATAGCGGGTAACGGCTGTATAAAACAGCAAACACCCGCCTGTCACTGCCGCGGTCGGTGCTGGCAATGATCGTGACAGTTAACCTGACAGTTAACCCCACCGCGGCACCTAACTTACCTTTACATGGGCGCCGCCATCTTGGAGGGAGGATCGCCGCCCCCTGGAACGTCATCGGAGGGCGGCGATCGGTTGCTATGGCAGCCTAGAGTCTCATTGAGACTTGTAGGCTTGCCATGTGCAATGATTTAGAATAGCCAGCAGAGGGCAGGCTATTAAAAATCATTGTAACATTGCTATATACTGCAGTACAGTAGTATTGCAGTATATAGTATTAGCAATCGGACCCTGCAGGGTTAAATTACCCTGGAGGATCTTAAATAATGGTAAAAAAAAATGTAAAAAAATTAAAAAAAAACATATGAAAAAATAGTAAAAAAGTAAAAGTTTAACCCTTTCAGGACCTGGCCCTTTTTGTTTTTTCATTTTCATTTTTTACTCCCCATGATCAAAAATCCATAACTTTTTTATTTTATTTTCCATGTCAGCAGAGCTGGTGTGATGGGCTTATTTTCGCGTAACAAATTGCACTTCATAGAGATGGTATTGAATATGCCATCTTGTGTACTAGGAAAAGCGGGAAAAATTCCAAATGCAGTGAAATTGGTTAAAAAAAAGCATTTGTGCCGTCTTCTTGTAGGCTTGGATGCTCGGATTTCACTGTGGCCCCAAATGACATGTCTACTTTATTCTTGGGTCGTCGATTACGGGGATACCAAATTTGTATAGGTTTATAATGTTTTTCATACATTTAAAATTAAAACCTCCGTACAAAAATTTTGGGGGTGATTTTGTCCACTCTTTGGCGCTAATAACTTTTTTATACTTTGGTGTACGGAGCTGTGGGTGGTGTCATTTTTTGCGGATTTTGATGACGTTACAATGTTATCAATTTTAGGACTGTTCGTCGTTGTGATCACTTTTTACAGAATTTTAAATTTTTTTAATGGGCGCATTTTCGTTACGATTTAAACGCAGTGAAAAACCATTATCATATTTTGATAGATCGGGCCATTTTCGGACGCGGCGATACCTAATGTGTTTAAGATTTTTACTGTTTATTTATATTTATATCAGTTCAAGGGAAAGGGGGGTGATTTGAGTTTTTAGGGTTTTTTATATAATTTTTTTTTTTTTTTACTTTTTTTATTTTTTATTTTTGTACTTTTCAGACTCCTAGGGTACTTTAACCCTAGGGTGTCTGCACGATCCTATCTATACTGCCATACTACAGTATGGCAGTATATGGGGATTTTACTACTCATACATTACAATTTGCTGATAGCCATTGTAATGCATGGGTTTAACCCAAGTAGCCTCGGGTCTTCGTGAGACCCGAGGTTACCATGGCGACGATCGCCGCTCCCCGATGACGTCACGGGGAGCGGCGATCCTTGAAAGATGGACGGCGCCCCACGGCCGCCATCCTTTTGAAGCGCCGCCGCGCGAGAGCATCTGCTAGCACCGATCGCGGGTGTTTACCGGTAAGCCTTTGCTGCAATATGCAGCAAGACTACCGGCTATGGAGAGGGCTCAGCGCGTGAGCTCTCTCCATGCACCCGCGGCCGACCCGTGACGTGCTATTACGTCACGGGTCGTGAACGGGTTAAATCACCCCCCTTTCCCTAGAACTAATATAAATAAACAGTAAAAATCATAAACACTTTAGGTATCATCGTGTCCCAAAATGTCCGATATATCAAAATATATTAGCGAATTTTTCCGGCGTTTAACCCTGTAGCGGAATTGGCGCCCAAAGTCGAAAATGCCACTTTTCTTTGCCATTTTGAAAATAAAAAAAAATCTCTAAAAGTGATCAAAAGCCCATACAGTCCTAAAATGATAGCATTAAAAAACGTCATCAAAAGTCACAAAAATGACACCACCCACAGCCTACTGAGATACAATTAGTGATACAGAATGAAATTTGGTATCCTCGTGATCATACGAACCAAAGAATAAAATAGACATGTGATTTGGGGTGCTCAGTGAAAGCTGTAAAATCCAAGCCCACAAGAAAATGGAGCAAATGTGTTTTTTCATCATTTTCACTGCATTCTGAATTTTTCTTCCCACTTCCCAGTACACGGCATGGAATAATAAATACCATCACTATGAAGTGCAATTTGTTACGCTGAAAACAAGCCCAAACAGAGCTCTTTACATGGAGAAATAAAAAAATTACAGATTTTTGAAGGTTGGGAGTGAAAAATTAAAATGCAAAAACGTAAAAGGGCCACGTCCCTAAGGGGTTAAAGATTCCCTGAAGACTGGTTATGTTCCACAGGGTTTATGAGAGATCGGTCATGTCAAACTTATCGTATTGATTTCTACGAGGAAGTAACTTCCAGACTGGATCTGGGGGACGCTGTGGATCTTGTATATCTGGACTTTTCAAAGGCATTTGACACCATGCCGCATAAAAGGTTGGTATATACAATGAGACTGCTGGGACTAGGGGAAAATCTGTGTATTTGGGTAAGTAATTAGCTTAGTGATAGAAAACAGAGGGACATCATTAATGGCACATTCTCAGATTGGGTTGACGTTACCAGTGGAATGTCACAGGGGTCAGTACTGGAAACCAAATCTGCTGATGGTTTGTCCAATGGGGTAGTATACAGGGAGAAGAGAAGAGGACCTAGGACTGAGCCGTGAGAAACCTTGACACCTTGAAAAAACCTTGACACTGAATCCACTACCAAGCGTTGTGGAGCGTGTTGTACACATGTACAATAAATAATGTATCAAAGCCAACACACTAGAAGATAAGGTTAAACCAAGGAAGAGAAAAGGCAAGTGTGTAAAGGCTAGAAAGTCAAAAAACTTTATTTCAATTCACAAAAATCCAACAAGGAGCATACATGCATGTATCTTTAAAAACATTTAAAAAGTGTACAAATACACATAAACATCACCAAGTGGATCAGAGCCCGGTAGCTGAGATCCACGTGCGGCCACAGGTCAGCAAAAACTATATTAATGCAGTCTCCTCACACAAGGTAAATATAAAGTCCTAATGACTATGCCCTGCCCCTATCCCACAAAAGACGTGTATTGTCAAATCCAAACACTCAAAGATGGAGCTAGATAGTGGTGGTACTGGGTCCCCAGTAGAAGTATGATAGGTATACATGAAAAGATGAGAAGGACCAGGGAGTCCCCATGTATATAGAGCAGAACAGAGACCGGGAAGCCAAAGTTGCTGTATGTCAAGTCCTGTGATGGAAGGAGGGAGGCCCGTTGGATCTATAACCCGGGGAATTAATGAAGACCTCCTCTTTTCAGGTTATTACAAATGATGTTCCTGCACCCTTTGGCACCTTGCACTGGAGGAGATAGGTAAGAGGTCTATTAATTATCTTTCATTATTATACCTAAAAAAGATGAGTCAGTGGACGCATTTTCATTGTCTCCATTGTCTATTGACATCAGCTGCTGTCAGTCTTTTGATTGGCAGTGGTTCGGCCATAGACTTACAATGTGCCGAACCGCACACCCGCGGACACCATTCCCGGTGTGCGTTTTACCATGCGTGCCATCCCAGTGCGATAGTGTACATGGCTATCACTAGCTCTTCTTTTGATATAAGGTGGTGAGACGATGGGGACTTTGTTTATGGCTTGTTAGCTATGGATTTTTAAAAAAAATTTTTTTTCACTTTTACTATGTCAGTGTTCACACACATCAATGGATGTTCACGTTGTATGCTAAAACTATATTTGTATACATCAAATAATCATAATGCTCATAAAATTTACTAAAATACAAATATCAAATAGATACATCATTAGATTAAAGTGCATGTGCATGTGTCTCACCATGGTATATGTATACAACTATGGTCATCCATTGATGTGTGTGAACACTGACATAGTAAAAGTGAAAAAATTTTTTTTTTTAAATCCATAGCTAACAAGCCATAAACAAAGTCCCCATCGTCTCACCACCTTATATCAAAAGAAGAGCTGGTGATAGCCGTGTACACCATCGCACTGCGCTGGCTGCATGGTAATACGCACACCGGGAATGGCGTCCGCGGGTGTGCGGATCGGCACATTGTAAGTCTATGGGCAGAACCACTGCCAATCAAAAGACTGACAGCAGCTGATGTCCATAGACAAAAAAAAATATATATAGAGGATCGCATCGCTGGAACCATGAGCAAGTAAATAGATGTGTAATGACAATATGTATGTTAGTATTCACACTGCAGTATGGGCCAGTCGGTCCGAACAATAAACTGTGGGGGAAACGCACCATGGCAACCTGTGTATCGGCAAGATGTACATATTAGCCACACAGAAAACGCATAATCACCGCAAGGGAACCGCAATTATTGCGAATAGCGCCTAATAAGGCTGGAGGTGCCAGGACATGTCTAACCCCTTCCCAGGGGAAAAACAGAGAACGGCAAATTACCTCTGTATCAGTGGTAATAACCACAGCGGTGACAAAACATAAGGTGCTGACCCCATAAGAAATAACAATAAATATATGATAAGATATGACTGCAGATACGAAATACAGAAGGAATCGATGTCAACCCTCTATATAAAAAACTATTTTACAGAAAAAATGTCAATATCACAAATAATAATTCAAATCACTACAGAGACGAGGAAGACATATGTTCAAGTATCCAATCATGGATATTCAGCTTGAGAAAGGCCACTGTTTGGAGCCGAAACGTTGCTCTTTCACATGGAATAAATCCACTGAGGTATTTTTTCACTACAATCTGGTGCGCTGCTTTTTTTCCTTTGTCTTTATAATTGAAGGACCTGATGCCCGGCCCTCTTAGGCTGCACCCGCTTTCTATTTTTGTTTACCCATTTTCTGTTTTGATAGTGCTGCTTGGATCTTTTCTTACTGTATTTTTTGGCTGTTTTTGAGCGTGCACTGATCTTTCATTTTTCATCATTTTTTTTTCATTTTTGTATTTTGTGCTTTTTTTACTGACTAACATGGATCATATTTTACCAGTGGACTTGACCCATGTTTTCACCTAGACAGTGAACGCATCCTACAGGACTTGGAGGGTGATGCCGCATTTTTGACTGTACCATCGGAAAATGAACTTAGACGCAAATTTGAACAACATACCAAAAGGTTGGTGACATTGCAATTGCATCTTCTGACTCTAACTCAATACTATAAAGCTCAGAAGATTCCAAGGGGGATGCGTTCAAGAGTGTCCCTCACCCTTTTTTCACGGAATAATGACTTTTGTATCAAATTTGCACAAATATCCAACAAATATTCCCTTGATTTAATGCTGCTAAATATAGAGTTTTTAAAGAACAAAATTGCATCAGTTAAATCAACTGTCCAAGGCATTGAATCTACTTTGAAATCGACTATGCCTAATGATGATTTTTCTAGATTCATGGAGGTCATCAAATCCCGAATGCAGACCTATAAATCTGATCAAGAGGTCATCCAAAGAGGAAAATGGTTAAGGGATATGGAGGATTACAAGACAGGCTTCATATGTGCTTGGCAAAATCCACAGAACAACACTGTTTCTCCATCCAAACGTATTAACCGTCGAAAAGGAAGAAATCCCGGAAAACCTACACCGCAATTGAATGGAGACAATGAAAATGCGTCCACTGACTCTTTTTTAGGTGCACAGACGGACAATCGCACAGATCCCATTTCAAACCCAGACGCGGAGGGAGGAAACACCACCGCCAGCGGAAAAAACAAGGATCCAAAAAACAAGATGGCAGCCACAAAGATGGCGTTGCGACAGAGAACTTAGTGGTAAATATCTCTTCAAAACAATTAACAGACACAGAAATGAGGGTCCTGTCTAAAGGCTTGTCATTTTGTGTCTGTTCAAAACCTGACTGGTTTGATTTGGAAGTGGACCTAGAAAAATTTTTTAGGTCCATTAAACTAAAACATTACTTCCAAGAGCACATTGTAATGCGTAATAGACCTAATACTGCCTTAACACTCAGTGAGTTTGGTTTACATAACACCAGTCATTTTACTCCAGATGTGAATGTACCACACATTGAATCTTTCATAATAGCAGTTAAAAATGATATTGCTCAGCTACGTTTGAAGAGTGTGAACTGTGGTTTGTCTAAACCTAATTTGACTACCAGTGAGATAGAAGCTCTGGATGGGCTGGTCCATGAAGGCGACATCACCATCAAACCTGCGGACAAAGGTGGTGCTGTCGTCGTCATGGACACCAGATCATACTTGGCAGAAATACACCGACAACTTTCTGATACTAATGTATACAAACGTGTTAACACTGATCCAAAATTTACGTTAAATAGACAACTCAAAGGTATTCTGGTTGATGCACATACACAAGATATCATTGACGAAGATTTGTGTAAATTTCTGTTGAGCACCCCATCACTCCAGTGATTTATACATTGCCCAAAATTCATAAGTGTTTACTGTCCCCGCCAGGCCGTCCCATTGTGTCGGGCTCTGGATCATTATTCTCTAATGTAGCTACATTTTTGGATCGTATTTTGAGAGATTTTGCAATAAGAGGTACATCATACATAAGGGACACTGCTGATTTTTTGAGTAAATTGAATGAGGTAAATTTGTCATCTGAACATTGTATAACTTTGGTGTCTTTTGATGTTGTCTCTTTGTACACTTCCATAGACCATCAACGAGGCCTATCTGCTGTACGTAAGAAGTTATTGACAAAGAATTATGATCTGGGTACCTGTGAGTTCATCATGACTCTGTTGGAATTTGTACTCACCAACAATTACTTCTTGTTTGGTGATGATTTTTTTGTGCAACTTATGGGTGTCGCGATGGGGGCAAATATGGCCCCTACATACGCGAACATTGTGATGACTGTTCTGGAGGAAGACTTCATCTATGCCTCCCCATTCTTTGACCATGTCCTTAGATGGTGGAGGTTCATAGATGATGTCTTCCTCCTTTGGACTTTTGACAGTAACATGCTTTCTGACTTTCACGCTTACCTTAATACTATAGACAGTACGATCAAATTCACCATGGTGAGTTCACAGACACAACTACAGTTTTTGGATGTCTTGGTGTGTAGGGATACCGACAACCTCATACATACGGATATATACATTAAAAAAACAGACCGCAACAATTTTGTTGGATATGAGAGCAGTCATCCGTGTGCAATGATTAGATCATTGCCATACAGCCAATTTTTGCGTGTTAAGCGCGTCACCAGTGATCCTTTGAGATTAGAAAATAATATGACAGACATGACAAAAAAATTTTTGGACAGAGGTTATCCGATTAATGTAGTTAACCTGAACAGACATAAAGCCATGGACAAGGAAAGGATTGACTTGTTAAAACCCAAGAGGGAACAGAAGTCTATGACACGCATTCCATTTGTATCGACATACAATGACAGTAGTGACTCCATAGCGAGAGTGATTAGGAAACACTGGTCAAAGTTAAATGGAGGCAACATTACAGTGGATGAATTTAAGAACCCCCCTCTTTTTTCCTACCGCAAGTCACTAGTTAAATCTGACGTTGGACCATCAAAAGTTTTGAGGCAAACTGGCCTTTATGGCACAGTACGGAAAGGTTGCTTTCCATGCTGCAATTGTATCAACTGTACACATATGGATAAGGGCTCACAATTTTTACATAATGATAAAACTTACCATATCAAATATTATCTAACCTGCACTAGCAGCTATGTCATTTATGAGTTAATGTCTTGTCCTTGTGGCTTTCTCGATGTGGGTGAGCCCACACTCAATTAAGGTGCGGTTCAAACAAACATAGATACACCCATTCGGTCTCGGACGTAAGGGGATATTGCCGTTTTCCAAACTTGTTCGTTGAAGGCTGGACACACGGAGAAAGCAGTTGATTTCCCGTAAATAAGATCCTATACACCACTACGTCAGAGGGGGGACCGTGAGACGTATTGCTGAAGCCAGGGAACTGAAATGGATTTTTTGTATATTAAACACACGTTAACCACATGGCTTTAAAAATGTTGATTTAGTTGAGTTGGGTGATCTTTTCCTGACTCCGTTCCAATGTAGCGAGGGGCACTGTGTCCTCGAGTAATGTAGTAGGATGCACTGTGTGCCACCAAGATGTAGCGGTGTGCACATTGTCCACTAAGTAGGCGAGTGCAATGTGTCGCCACTAGTGTAGGACTTGGTGTGTACGGTGTCCAGCCAATGTAGTGATGTGACTGTGGTCCACTATGTAGCGATGTGCACTGTGTGCCAATAATGGTAGCGATGATGTGCACTGTTGTCCACCCAGATGGTAGTGATGTGCACTGTGTCCATAATGTTAGCGATGTGCACTGGTGTCCATAATGTAGCGAGGTTGCACGTGCCCACCAAATATTTGTAGCGATGGCACGGGTCCACCATTGTAGCGATGTGACTGTTCCACTAATGTAGCGATTTTGCAAGTTGTGACCACTAACGTAGCGAGGGTGTATAGCTGTGTCCCAGCCAAGGTGGTTGTGATTGTGCACTGTGTCCACTTAATGTAGCGACGTGTGCACTTGGTGTCCACCTAATGTGTAGGCGAGTGGGCACTGGCTCCACCAATGTAGCGATGTGCGCACTGTGTACACGCATGGGTAAGCGATGTGGCACTGATGCCCTACTAATGTATCGATGTGACGTGTCCACTAAGTTGTAGCGAATGGCACTGTGTGGATGTATATAATATAAAGTAGAACTACTGCTAGTGCAATATAGTCATGGCAAAAAGTTTTCAGAATGATACAAATGTTAATTTTTACAAAGTCTACTGCATCATGTTTTATAATGGCAATTTGCTTATACTCCAGAATGTTATAATGGGTGATCATAGTAACAGCAATTAATTGCAAAGTCAATATTTGCCTAGAAAATGAACTTTTTCACCCAAAACACATTTCAACTTCATTGCAGGCCTGCCTTAAATGGAGCAGCTAACATTGTTTCAGTGATTGCTCCAGTCCAGTAAGTGATACCACCAGTCTCGTGTCAACTGTAAAGCTTCCTGCCACCATTCATGTGTGGGGTTGCTTCTCAGCCAAGGGAATCGGCTCTCTCACAGTCTTGCCCAAAAACACATCCATTAATAAAGAATGGTACCAGAATGTCCTCCAAGAGCAACTTCTCCCAACCTTTCAAGAGCAGTTTGGTGATAAACAATGCCTTTTCCAGCATGATGGAGCACCTTGCCATAAAGCAAAAGTGATAACTAAATGGCTCAGGGAACAAAACATAGAGATTTTGGGTCCATGGCCTGGAAACACCCCAGATGCTAGCATTGATTGTGCAAGAATTAACGGCTATCAGTCAGTTTTTGGTCCCGAAGTTGATTGAGAGCTGCCAGGGAGAATTGCAGAGGTCCTGAAGGTTGTTCACTGAGCCATTTAGGTATCACTTTGGCTTTATGGCAAGGTGCTCCATCATGCTGGAAAGGCATTGTTTACAAAAAACTGCTCTTGAACGGTTGGGAGAAGTGCTCTTGGAGGGACCGTCTGGTACATTCTTTATTAATGGATTGGGTTTTTGGGCAAAGACTGTGAGAGAGCAGATTCCCTTGGCTGAGGAAGAAACCCAAACATGAATGGTGCAGTAAAGCTTTACAGTTGAAACGAGAATGGTGGTATCACTTATGGAATGAGCAATCACTGAAACAATGTTTAGCTGCTCCATTTTGAAGGCAGCAGGGCAAGGAAGTTGGAAATGTGTTTTGGGTGTGAAAAAGTTCATTTTCTAGGGCAAAATGGCAAATATGGACTTTGCAATTAATGCTGGTACTATGATCACATTTAAACATTACTGGAGGTATAGCACAAATATGCCATTATACAAACATTGAATGCAGTAGACTTTGTAAAAAATTAACATTTGATCATTGAAAAAACTTGTTGCCAGACTATATGCACTAGCAGTAGTATACTTTATATAGATAATTCCACTGGCAATGTATTCGGTAAACCATTATAAGTAACGGGTTGGACCCCTTTGCCTTCAGAACTGACTCAATTCTTCGTGGAATAGATTCAACCAAGGGGTGGAAGATTCATCAAGAGATTTTGGGTCAAGATTGGAAGGATGGAATAAAAGTTGACGACAGATTTGTCGGCCTGGCACATACCATTGATGCGAATCTCCGTTACACCAAATACCAAAGATGCTTCTATTGGATTGAGATATGGTGAATGGGGAGGCCATTGAGTACAGTGAAACTCTATGTCATGTTCAAGAAACAGTCTGAGATGATTCCAGCTTTATGACATGGCGATTATCCTGTGAAGTAGCCATAAGATGTTGGGAAAATGTGGTAATAAGAGATGGACATGGTCAGCAACAATTCTAAGGTAGGCTGTGGCGTTGCACTGATGCCTCAATTGGATCAAGGGGCCAAAAAGAGTGCAAGAAAATATTCCCCAAACATGAAACCACACACCACAAGGAAGAACCGTTGGATACAAGCAGGATGGATCATTGCTTTCATGTTGTGATGCCAAAATAGAACCTACAATCAGAATGTCGCAGCAGAAATAGAGACTAATCAGACAGGCAACATTTTTCCAATTTATATGTCATTTCCGATGAGATTGTGAAAATTTGTAGCTCAGTTCCGTTCTTAGCTAAAGGAGTGGCACCCGGTGTGGTCCTTCTTGATTGAGGTAGCCATCTGCTTAAAAGTCGAACAAAACATAGAGATTTTGGGTCCATGGCCTGGAAACACCCCAGATGCTAGCATTGATTGTGCAAGAATTAACGGCTATCAGTCAGTTTTTGGTCCCGAAGTTGATTGAGAGCTGCCAGGGAGAATTGCAGAGGTCCTGAAGAAGAAGTGTCAGCACTGCAAATATTGATTTGCTGCATAACTGTAAATAAAAGCTTTTGTTACTCATAATATGATTGCACTTGTATTTCTGTATGTGATAAAACATCTGACAAACATATATAAAAACCAGAGGGCAACAGAGCATGTGAAAATATAATATTTGTGTCATTCTCAAAACTTTTGGCCATGACTGTAGATACTGGGGCACATGTATCGTAGTTTCAGCTAGGCAAATTGTCAAATTCTAGTGACTTTTGCCGTTTTTGCTGTTTCACTGTTGGGGTGGTGTTCTCAGGCCTGCAAGGAATGTCTTCTTCCTGGTAGAGAGGCTTTTCAGCCCACATCGATACAGTATTTGTTTCACAGTGGCTAATAAAAAAAATAAGTTTTGTACCGTGTTAGCCAGTTGAAGAAATTCCTGTTGCTTTTGATAAGTCAAATAAAGTAACCTTCTTGAGATTGTGATACCTTTTAATGGCATGAAATATAAGATGTTACAAGCAAGCTATCGAGACATCTTAGGTCCCTTCATCAGGCATGGTTTCTAGTTACACATTGTACATCAAGTTATTTTAAAAATTTGGATATCTTTTGTGTTTACTTATGAAAAAAAATGAAATTTGCCAAAAAAAAATTCTTTATTTTATATTCTTTCTGGAAATATTCTTTATTTTCAAAGGTCTAAATTCTCTACTTTTGATGCAGATAGTTATAGCACCCAAATAAATTTTATACTGCCCATACATGCGGCTATCCCACAGTCAATCTTGAGGGCGCCCGAATTTTGTCACACTCGAAGCAATTTTGAGAGCGGACTCTTTGACCTCAAAGCACTCAAACAAAAGGTTATCGTGACACGGATATAGAGAGCGGCTATATACGGCCAAAATCTACGGACCGAATTAACTTGTTTTGTCCCGATTCGCAATCGGCCATCTTTTACAACAGGTAAAGTTATTCACCTACTCCCCTATATGCTCTATGTGAGGAGTGAACATGTTTTATAACGCTTCCGGCCACTTCTATGGTTACACTCAGACCCGGAGGTTAACAAAACACATAGCTGAAGCAACCACAGTACATTCACAGACGAGCAATACTAATTGGCGATTACCCCCCTGGTGAGAAGCCATAATATCCGTCTCCACAGTTGCCAATTAATCTACATCTTCGGATCGAAAGGTCTGACTGGGGTCCCACTCTGTGAACATATACGCTCGTCCATGTCCATCAAATTTGTGAAAACTAAAACCTTCCATGACTCTGATGTACAAGTAATTTTAATATAGTCCATTTTTATTAATTGCAAGGCACTACGGGGGGTTCTATCATCCGCAAAGTGCCCATGTTGGACTTATGTAAGTGGGCATAGACCCGAAAAGTTAGAGTCCGACTTCAATCAGACACTCGGACATTCATACATCAGCGGCACAGCATTCACCTTCCGTACCTGGAAAATATCCAACTCAAACCAGAGTTCCCAAAACATTTTTTTGAGTGCCATGGAGAGATTGGCAGATTTGAGGCATTTGGCATAGACAAACATTATTTTGTGAAGGAACTTCGAGAGTGATGTTTTAAAAACTTGCGAGCGAATCTGAAACTTAAATGGATAGCTAGATTGGCCACACGGCTCCGTGGCTTAAATGAAAACTGTCCGTTTCTCCCATACTACTAATGAGCCAGTGTCCGCTTTTAAGTGTATGTTTGTTGACATCTTTAATATTGGCATATGAGATAGTGTATATGTGCATTCATAGGCCACAACTATATTTGTGTATTTTTGGTGACGCTATTTGTTTTCAATTGTTTTAGAGGGATATGATGGTGGATATATGACCATCCTCGGCACTATGTGAATACCATCATTTGAACAATTGGTGATATCGTTTTCCTTAACGACCTTCCGTGGACTCTTCAACTACCGGATCCGTCGCGGTTTGCTCCTCATTGGGGATACCTCTATTTATGGTTTAGTCTGGCCTGTCTACTTCGACCGTCGTTGGTCTAGCTTCGTTTAGTATTAATTTTCTTTTTTTTTTTTGGTCCAATTTTATGTATTGGGGGTGGGGGGGGGTTGGAGGGGGCTTACACACCCCGCACACAGGATCATAGTCTTCATATCATGGCACCCAGATGTGGCTCCTTACAGTGCTTTCAAGGCACTTTCACACCAAATAGTTGTCATCATATTTTTGCTCACTCTAGCACTTTAAAAATCACAGTGCAACCGTGCCTATATCAATAATTTTTATGACTTTGCCATATATGTATATAATTTTTTAAAATCACATCCTTTTCGATCCTGCTGATGACTTTGGCCATATTTAAAACCCATTACCTTACTCTCCTCATCTACATTCAACATACATGGCCCCATTTCCATGTCCAGGCATTCTCTTCCTGTCATGGAACTCCCTTGTCATGTCATTCAAAAAAGAGTGCAGCAAGTATAAATCACTGTCATATGATTCCATCACTATGTATCTGTCTTATACTACATTTGCATAACTATATGGTGTTAATACAAACACATACATAGCGGTATGGTAATTAAAAAATCATTATCTACTAAATATTATAATGATGTATTATTATGTTCCCTGTAATCACGTCACGGTGTTTAACTTTAGGTTTTCTTTGCCTTTCACTCATTTTCAACGTTACCCATTTTTCACTGTTTCTTCACGAGCACTCCACTGTTTATTACATAGGTGTAGTAAGCGCATTCACGACACCTTACCATAATTATTTATATTAGAGCATTATGGCTGTCAGAACATCATTTGTCTTGCCAGGGCTTCCAAATAGGCATGAGGTAATACTTACCGAGGGTCCGTCTCCTATTTTGCCCGTTCCAATATGGACGCTGGGCGCATTGTTGCTTCAGGCGCGCCTGCGCGTTCCGAACTTCCGGTCCGTACTTCCGTGAACGATGCGCGCTAGTGATGCGCGCCTGTGTTTTTCCGTCGGTCTGGGCCGCCGTTTCTGGGACTCGCGTGGTGACCGGACCATGCAGCGGTCTCAACAACAGGAGTACAGCGCTGCCGGTCCAATCCTATCCACCAAGTAATTTTAACTAATTCTAATTAACTTTTAGCACAAGTGGGTTCTATTGGCCCCGCGTACAATCTGTGGTGCCTCCCTTGCCTTATAATCTTCCTCTTGCGCCTACTGCAGCCACATCCCCTTAGGAAGCGACTGCTAAACGTTACGTCGAGGTGCGCGTGGTGGTCCTTGAGTTGTTCTGGTAGAGTGGTAGGCCTTTGTATATGCAATGCCCTTTTTTTTTTTCCTGTGGGCGAACGGACTAGTGGCCTGGTACGCTAAGATACGTGTACTGCAATCTCTATATTTACTTTTTCTTGTCGTACCTACTTGGGTGAAAGTGTGTCTTTTAACTCCACCAACCGCCTTTGTGTGTTTGTTGTTATGTGTTTCGTTGTTTTTTGAAATTTTTAATTGTCCTTTTTGTCCTTGGGTGAATAATTTGATTAATGGTATTTTTTTTTGCGCTATTGTGACCTTTTGTGGATGATTAGTCCCTGAAGTACTATTGGTGGTATTGTGGTTTCGTGCTTAGTAGAGGTACACGTTACTGTGTAATGGTTATAATCTTCATTTTGTATTGGAGTGTTTGCATTGATTGTAATATACCCCCATCTGATCATGGAATTTTCGAAGCAGGGAATCGAATGGTTGTCTATGGGTTTCCTCAGTTTTTAATTGTGACCCACATGGCTCTAATCAGTTAATGATGAGACTAAGGAGGGCAGCAAACTTTTTCCGTAAAACACCCCTCCTCAGAAACGGATCAAAGTGTGGTGGAAACAAGGCTGCAACTGGAGCTATTTGGGCTAAAGATGTCTTGTACATAGAGTCTTAGGTACAGGTATACCCCTCATTTGCACGGAAGACGAGGTTATCAGAAACGGTGGGAGGAACATGTAAACACCTGTTCCCGAACCTTTATTGAAATCCAATTGGTATTGATAAAAAGAAATTAGAAAACAGTGAACTGAACTTTGAATTAGCCCACCATGCAAGATAAAATAACTCTTTTATTTCAACATAGCATTTGCCAGGTTTTGAACCGGATTTGAATAATGAATGTTTGAAGTGGAGAAAGATACTCATGAGGCAGTGAAAACGAAAGAAATTTCAGGGATATGGAGGATTTTCAGAAACAACTTGCGTATCGATGGCAACTGCGTAAAAACCCATCCTTCCACTAAGGCGGTCAGGGATCAACAACCTCAACGATACTGCAGGCCTCCGAATTCCTCAAGCGCTGGTCAACAGAAGGCTTCTGGATGGAGACACCTATGCACACAGCAAACGTGGAACCCCGTAAACGGAATATCAATACCAACAGGACTCACAGTGGGAAGCTGAAGGTAATTAAACCTTTCAAATATTACATTGACTCCTGATCAACTCTCACTCTTGTCACGGGGGCTTAATTTTAGTCCACTGTGGCCACATTGATGATTTCATCAACGGTAATTAAAGATTGTATTTGTTTGCGCCCGGAAACTGCTACATGGAACAAACATTTAAGTGGCAAGTCGTGGATAACTCTGGTTCTACATTCAGGCCCCCGAAGACTTGAACACCACCGATACTCAGGGTATTAGAATCACTTTTACAAGAACAAGACGACTCTGGGGTGGTAACCCTGTGAATTCCTCACTTGAAATCGACTAAATCACCACGTGTCCCTCCCTTTTCAACAAGTCGAGATATAGATTTTGTGAAATGGTCACAAACGAGTTTACGAAACTATCTCATACCGCCATTTACAAACTTAACACGCGGCACACCAGGCCTTACGCGAGTTGAAAATATGATCGGTGGTTCAAACCCGCTGATAAGTTGTGAACTTGTGGTGTGGCGATTGCTATGTATAGCGAAGCTTTCAGACAATGAATCAACAGGAGTGTTAAGACACTGTCTGGAAATCCTACACGGACATGTTCAAAAATGAATTGGTCCAAATTTTGGACACAGCCTTTGATAGACGTATGATCCCACCTAAATCCTTAAGGGCTTAGAAGTGACCTTCCCTATAAAAAACCCCCCCCCACCCTATAAAAATAATATACCCTTTTACCAAAGTACATAGGAGATGCCAAACACAACACAACCCCAGATCGTCCTATTGTGTCGGGATGTGGAGTTTGTGTGGAGCCCAGTTGTGATGATGCGTGGATTTTTCTCGTACCGTCCTGTGTGGAGGAACTTCCCGCATCACATTCCGCGAGTCGCGAGTCGCGTGTCGCGATGTTCTGAAACGGTGCGACGACGTCAATTGGAACCAGACAGGTTTTCTGGTTTCATCATGCGAATGGAGGGACATATACTTGTATGCCCATGATTTGGGATCACAACACAACGCGGCGAATACTTTAAGTATTCGCGAGACTTTGATGATGACCTGGTGACATTCCTTATGGTGCTAATAAGATTCTATTATATAGTCACATTATTTCCTCTTTTAAAGATCGGTTTTTTATATCCAACCCGAGGGAACAGCTATGGGGCCAACACGTGCGCCCCCTCATCGCAACTCTTTTTCTTAGGCTTTTGTGAAGAAATCATAGTCCAAGAGGCATGGTTAGGGACTGTGGCCAAGGTCATCTCATGATGCTTTACATGGATGATATTCTTTTCATTTGGCAGGGCACAAGATAGATCTGGATCAATTTTTTGGAAATCTTATATACTAACATCTTAACTCGGAACTACGTTACAAGTAACAGTCAGCAAGAACATATGGAATTCTTGGAATCCAGATCCTTGTCAATCTATGGCCACCTCAACACCAGATCTAATGCTATCGAGGAAACGTCTTTTAATGCCCTCTACAACGCGAGGTCTTTTCATAAATCCTGCCCCATACAGTCGCTATATCTCCAACAGTCAATTCTGGAGGGCGCCCGCGCCGAATTTGTACACATCGAGCAATTTTGAGAGCGCAATCCTTTGAAAAAGCTCCAAAGCACGTTGCAAACAAAGAGTTATCGTGACCACGGATATAGAGAGCGGCTATATACGCGCCAAATCTAACGGACCGAATTAACTTTTTTGTCCCATAATCCGCAATCGTACATTTTACAACAAGTTAAGATGAATTACCCCCTATAATGCTCAATGGAGGGAGATGAACTTGATTTTTAAACGTTTTCTGGCCAATTTTGTTATCAGACCCGGAGGGTAAAAAACACATAGCTTAAGCACCCATAGGTAATTTTCAAGAAGAAGCAAATACTATTGGCGATACCCTGGTGAGAAGCCATTATCCGTCTCCCACAGTCCGAAATTACATCTTCGGATCGAAAGGTCCTGACTGGGGGTCCCACTCATGTGGACATTGCTCGGTATGTCCACAAATTGTGAAAACTAAAACCTTCCATGACTCTGATGGACAAAGAAATTTTAATATAGTCCATTTTATTAATTGCAGCACTACGGGGGTGGTCTATATCATCCAATGCCCATGTGGACTTATGTATGTGGGCATGACCACGAGAGAATTGAGAGTCCGACTTCAAGAACACATCAGGGACATTCGATCAGCGGGTAAGCTTCAACTTACTGACCTGGAAAAAATATCCAAACTCAAACCAGTTCCAAAACATTTTTTTGAGTGCCATGAGAGCAGATGGCAAGATTTGAGGGCATTTGGCATAGACAAGATTATTTTGGGAACTCGAGGAGGTGATGTTTTTAAAAAACTGGAGCGAATTGAACTTAAATGGATAGTAAAATTGGCCACCACGTCTCCGTTGGGCTTAAATGAAAAACTGTCCTTTTCCCCATACTACTAATTAGAGCCAGTGGTCCGACTTTTAATTGTATGTTTGTTGACATCTTTAATATTGGCATATGAGAGTAGTGTATATGTGCATTATAGGGCCACAATATAGTTTGTGGTATTTTTGAGTGACTCTATGTTGTTTTATTGTTTAGGGATATGATGGTGGATATATGACCATCTCGAGCACTATGGAGATACCATCATTTGAACAATTGGTGATAAGTTCCATATACGACCTCGTGGGACTCTTTCAATACCGGATCACGTCGCGTTTGCTTCCTCATGGGGATACCTCTATTTATGGTTAATCTGGCCTGGTTTAAGTTGACCGCGTTGTCTAGCTATTTATTTATTTTCTTTTTTTTTTTTGGTCCAATTTTATGTATTTTATACACCCAGCACACAACATTCTTCATATAATGGGCACACATTGTGCTCCTTACATGCTTCAGGCACTTTCACACATAGTTGTCATCATATTTTGCACTCTAGCACTTTACATCACAGTGGCACTTTATATGCAATAATTTTTATGAATTTAGCCATATATATATATATTTTTATCACTCATGTTTGAGCCTGCTGATATTTGGCCATATTTAACCCATTACTTACTCTCCATATCAATCATCAATGCCCAGTTCCATTGTCAGGCATTTCTTCCTGTCGATGGAACTCCTTGTCATGTATCATGATTCACATACACTATATTTATACATGTATTGGTATATTTTCATACTGATTGGGTTAATACACCAACATAGGGTATGGTAATTAAAAATCAATTATCTACTAAATATTATAATGATGTAATTATTATGTATCTCTTAATCACGTCACGGTGTTTACTTTGTTTCTTTTTGCCTTTCACCCATTTTTTCACTGTTTGTCTTCACGAGCACTCCACTGTTTTACATATGGTGTAGTAAGCGCATCACGAACACTTATCCATTATTATTTAATATTATAGCATTATGGCATGTCAGAACATCATTTGTCTTGCCAGGGCTTCCCAAATATTCATGAGGTATACTTACCGAGGGTCCGTCTCCTGTTTTGCCCGATTCCAATATGGACGGCTGGAGCGCATTGCTCCGGCGCGCATGCGCGTTCCGAACTTCCGGTCCGTACTTCCGGTGAACGATGACGCGCTAGTGATGCGCGCCATGTGTTTTCCGGCGGTCTGGGCCTGACGTTTCTGGGACGCGCGTGGTGACCGGACCAATGCGCTCACACACGCTGCCGATCCAATCCCTATCCACCAAGGTAATTTTTACTAATTCTCATTAAATTTTACACAAAGTGTTTCTATTGGCCCTCGTACAATCTGTGGGTGCCTCCCTGGCCATATATAATCTCCTCTTGCCCTACTGCAGCACATCCCCTTGAGGAAGCGACGGCGAAACGTACGTCGGGGTGCTGCGGTGGTGGTCCTGTGAGTTGTTCTGGTAGAGTGGTAGGCCTTTGTATATGCAATGCCCTTTTTTCCTTTGGGCGAACTGACTATTGGGCCTGGGTACTCTAATAGATACGTGTACTGCAATCTCTATATTTACTTTCTTACCTACTTGGGTGAAATTGTGTATTTATCTACCACCACCGCCTTTGTGTGTTTGTTGTTATGTATTTTAGTGTTGTTTTTAAATTGTATTGTCCCTTTTTGGTACCTTGTGGTGAATAAAATTTGATTAATGTATTTTTTGCTCTATTGTGACTTTTGTGATGAATTTAGTCCTGATTACTATTGTTGGTATTGTGTTTCGTGCTTAGTAGAGGGACACGTTACTTGTGTAATGGTTATATCTTCATTTTGGTATTGATTGTTTGCATTTGATTGTAGATATACCCCATCTGATCATGGATTTTCGAAGCAGGGAATCGAATTGGTTGTCTATGGTTACTCAAGTTTTTAATTGTGACCCACATGGCTCTAGATCAGGTAATGATGAGACTAAGGAGGCCCAAACTTCCGTAAAAAACCTCCTAAGAAAACGGATCAAAGTGTGGTGGAACAAGGCTGCACTGGAGCAGTATTTGGCTAAAGATCTTGTACCTAGAGGTCTTAGGGTACAGGTATACCCCTCATTTGCACTGGAAGACGAGGTTATCAGAAAACGGTGGGAGGAAACATGTAACACCTGTTCCCGCACCTTTATTGAAATCCTAATTGGTATTGAGAAAAAGAAATTAGAAAACATTGAACTTGAATTAGCCACCATGCAAGATAAAATTAAACTCTTATTGTCACCAGACAATTTGAGCAGGTTTGAACAGGATTTGAATAATGAATGTTTGAAGTGGGAGAAAGATACGCAGGCAGTGAAAACGAAGAAATTTCACAGGGATATGGAGGATTTTCAGAAACAACGTGCGTATCGATGGCAACGCGTAAACCCATCACGTCCAATAAGGAGGTCAGGATCAACAACCTCAATCGATACTGCAGCCTCCGATTCCTCAAGCTCTGCAACAGAAGGGCATTCTGGATGGAGACCCCTATCACAGCAAAACCGTGGAACCCCGATGAAACGGAAATATAATAACCAACAGGAACTCACGAGTGGGAAGCTGAAGGTAATTAACCTTTCAAATATTACATTGACATCTGATCAACTCTCACTCTTGTCACTGGGGCTTAATTTTAGTCCTGTGGCCACATTTGATGATTTCACGGTAATTAAAGATGTGTATTTGTTTGCCCGGAAACTGCTATGGAAAAAACATTTTAGTGGCAATGTCGTTGATAACTCTTGTTCTATTACAGCCCCGGAAGACCTGGAAATACTCAGGGTATTAGAATCACTTTTACAAGAACAAGACGACTCTGGGGTGAGTAACCCTGTGAAATTTCCTACTGAAATCAGACCTAAATCCACCACGTGTCCTCCCTTTTCAACAAGTCCCGAGATAGAGATGTTTGTGAAGATGGTCACAAACGAGTTACGAAAACTATCTCAGACACGCCAGTTTGACAACTTAACACGCGGCCAGCACCAGGCCTTACGCGAGTTGAAAAATATGAAAGAGGTGGTATTCAAACCCGCTGATAAGGGGGGAAACGTGGTGGTGTGGCCGATTGCTATGTATGAAGCAGAAGCTTTCAGACAATTGAATCAACAGGAGTGTTACAGACAACTGTCTGGAAATCCTACGGACATGTTCAAAAATGAATTGGTCCAAATTTTGGACACAGCCTTGGATAGACGTATTATCCCACCTAGAATCCGTAAGGGCTTAGAAGTGGACTTCCCTATAATACCCACCCTATACCTTTTACCAAAGGTACATAAGGACGCCAAAACACCACCAGGTCGTCCTATTGTGTCGGGATGTGGAGGTTTGTGTGAGCCCATTTGTAGATTCGTGGATTTTTATCTACGTCCGTGTGTGGAGGAACTTCCCTCATACATTCGCGACTCTACCGATGTTCTGAAACGGTTGGACGACGTCATATTGGAACCAGACATGTTTCTGGTTTCATGCGACGTGGAGGGACTATATACTTGTATAGCCCATGATTTGGGGATCACAGCGGCGAAATACTTTTTAAGTATTCGCGAACTTGATGATGACCTGGTGACATTCCTGATGGTGCTAATAAGATTCATATTAGATCACAATTATTTCCTCTTTAAAGATCGGTTTTTTATACAAACCCGAGGGACAGCTATGGGGGCCACGTGCGCCCCCTCATACGCAAATCTTTTTTTAGGCTTTTGGGAAAGAAATCAGGTCCAAGAGGCTATGGATAGGGCATGTGGACAAGTCATCTCATGGATGCGTTTCATAGATGATATTCTTTTCATTTGGCAGGGCACAAGGATAGATCTGGATCAATTTTTGGAAGATCTTAATACTAACAATCTTAACATCCGACTTACAAGTAACATCAGTCAAGAACATATGGAATTCTTGGACATCCAGATCCTTGTCCAATCTGATGGCCACCTCAACACAAGAGTCTATCGTAAGGAAACGTCTGTTAATGCCCTCCTACACGCGAGGTCTTTTCATCCTGCCCATACAGTGCGATCTATCCCAACAGGTCAATTCTTGAGGGCGCGCCGAATTTGTGACACATCGAGCAATTTTGAGAGCGAATCTTTGACACTCAAAGCACGTTTCAAACAAAGAGGTTATCGTGACACGGATATAGAGAGCGGCTATATACGAGCCAAATCTACGGACCGAAGTAACTTGTTTGTCCAGAATCGCAATCGGACATTTGACAACAAGGTAAGAATTATTACCCCCTATAATGCTCAATGGAGGGAGATGAACATGATTTTTAAACGGTTCTGGCCAATTTTGTTATCAGACCCGGAGGTTAAAAAACACATAGCTGAAGCACCATAGGTAATTTCAAGACGAGCAAATACTATTGGCGATACCCTGGTGAGAAGCCATTATCCGTCTCCCACAGTCCGAAATTACATCTTCGGATCGAAAGGTCCTGACTGGGGGTCCCACTCATGTGGACATTGCTCGGTATGTCCACAAATTGTGAAAACTAAAACCTTCCATGACTCTGATGGACAAAGAAATTTTAATATAGTCCATTTTATTAATTGCAGCACTACGGGGGTGGTCTATATCATCCAATGCCCATGTGGACTTATGTATGTGGGCATGACCACGAGAGAATTGAGAGTCCGACTTCAAGAACACATCAGGGACATTCGATCAGCGGGGAAGCTTCAACTTACTGACCTGGAAAAAATATCCAAACTCAAACCAGTTCCAAAACATTTTTTTGAGTGCCATGAGAGCAGATGGCAAGATTTGAGGGCATTTGGCATAGACAAGATTATTTTGGGAACTCGAGGAGGTGATGTTTTTAAAAAACTGGAGCGAATTGAACTTAAATGGATAGTAAAATTGGCCACCACGTGGGTGGGCCTAATTTTTTATACTGGGGGGGATGCATAATATGTATCCGATGTGCGGGAAATGGGCCAATATATTATATTTATGAACACTAATACGGGGGGGTAGCTATATATATTATTTGGGCCATCAATTATTTTATGACTAGGGGATGCTATAATATTATTGGGGCCAAATTATCTTATACTAGGGGGGGGGGTGATTCTATATATATCGATTTGGGGCCCATAACTACTTTATAATACTTGGGGGGGGATGCCTCTATATATCTTTGGTACCATCATTATTTTACATTTATACTAGGGGGGGTGCTATATATATAAGATAAGTCTTAAGGGGGCTCCAATTATTTTATACTATCGGGGGTATCTAATATATCATATGGGGGGCCATAATATTTTTCTACTGGGGGGGGGGGCTTCTAAGTATTCCATAGATGCGCCATAATTATTTTTAAAACTGGGGGGATTGCTATATATAATCCTATGGGCCATAATTATTTATACTAGGGGGGATTCTATATATTTAAAAAAGTCATAGTATATATTATATATATAGATAATCTATGGGCCATAATTATTTTATACTATGAGGGGGGATGCCTATAATTCTATATATATATATATTATAAGTAACGTATATATATATATCTATATATATACATATATATTATATATTTTGATGAGAGACCCTTTATGCTGGTGACCCGCAATAATGCCATCTAAAGCACAAAAACGAATAATCATATTACAAAGTGGAGTTGCGACCTAGATAGGGAGTTCACAGTCAACAAAAGGATAATATCATCATACAATGGTGTAATCTAATTCTCATTTGGCCGGGCAAGCAATGCTGCACTGAGTACTAGTACAACAGTCCCAGCTAGTCTCTGTTTCATTGACATTGGTTTTGCTACTTTTACCCAATACTTTTTTCTATTTTTCGTACGTTTTCTAAGTTTTAAACAAATGTCATTGCTGTACCCCCGTAAAAAAAGCGTTTTGGTGTGAATAATCTTTTGCCATTTCCTAAATCAACATGTATGTTTTTGTATCATATATTACAAGAATAAGGTATATATAGATATATTATATATATATCTATTATATATATATCTATGTTTTATTTGGGGCTATACTTATTTTATACTGGGGGGGTGGGCTATAAAGTCTATAATAATATATAATATATATATATATATCTATATATATATACAACATTTAGGGCCAGAAATATTTGGACAGGGACACAAGTTTGGTTATTTAGCTGTTACAAACAATTATAAGTCAGAATACAATTATATGATAATATGTCTGAAAGTGCACACTCCCAGCTGCAATATGAGAGCTTTCCCACATCCAAATCGGAGAAAGGGTTAGGAAATCATAGCTCAAGGAATGCTCATGCCTCTCCATCCTCTTTTATTTTCAATGTGACAAAAGTCACTTGGACAAAAGACCTAAGGGCTGCATCATTAATTGTGACGAACGTCTCCCTCGTTAACCTGTAATCAATGAACTAGTAGTTACAAAGATCGGGGTTGATTCCAGGCTGTTATAGTTTGGCATTTTGGAGCTGTTGCTGTTACCGACACACAGTGCGGTCAAAGGACTCTCAATTGAAGTGACAGAACTCCTGGAGGCGAAAAAAAAAAAATCCATCAGAGAGATTAGCAGACTGCTTGGGTGTAGCAAAATCACCGTCGGAACATTCTGAGAAAAAAGGAATACGACTGGAAGTGAGACTTTGGAACTCAAAAAGAGCCTGGCGTCCACAGGGATGACAAACAGTGTGGATGATCGCTGCTAGCTTTCTTTGTGACATGAAGAACCCTTCACAACTGCAGCACTGAAGTCCAAAAACTCTCATTTAAGTAGAGTGATCAGTGTTCTCAAGAAGGTACCTGCCCTCTAAGAAGATGTCAACAGTAGAAGATAATACTTCCAATGACAGTAAATACATAAGAGGTTCACATTAAATGCAAACCCATCATTCAATGGTCCAAAAAACAAACATCCAGGCCAGAGTGTAAAAAGATTTGCCGAGAAAAACACCTCAAAAAGAAGCCAGCTCATTCGGAACAAATGTATTCTATGGATTGGACAGATGAGACGTGATCCAAATCCGCTAAGCCAGAATGAGTTGGAATAAGCAAAGTTTGGTGTACTGAACTAAAGGGAACGGCACTGATCCAAAGGCACCACCAAACGTCCTCTGTAAAACATGGTGGAGGCACGTGATTGGCAGTAGGCAATAGGCATAGGCTATCACAATGGCACTGGTCCCTTTGTGTTTTAATGGATGACCAACAGCAAACCAAGAGTAGACAGATGAAATTCTGTTTGGGTTATAGTTATATTTGTTCCAATCTGGTACTTTAATTGTGACCTTATAAAAGTGGAGTTGTTTGTGTAAAAAATAGTGTATCAATTCCAATGACCATTTAGTCTATGACAGAATAGTTCTTAGTTGTTGGTCAACGCAGCCCTATCAAAATTGAACAACGTTAGAATTGCACTTGAAGTTGGTTGTACGAGAGGTTTCATTTCAACATCCATGTTGGTGGGGCATTGCAAGGCAACGCAACCCGGCTGAAAATTGTGCTCACGGTCCAAATGAATGGCTGGCCCTAACTGTATAAAGTCGTGTAGTGAGCCGTATAAGTTTGGGGCTATAAATATTTTATACGGGGAGTAATGCTATTATTATTATTTGGGGGCTATAATTATTTTATACTGGGCGGGGATTCTATATATATATCTATAAATATAAGTTATTTGGGGCTAACTTAGATTATTCGTAGACCATCTTGGGGAATGCTATATATTATTTGGGCGTATGACATGATTTAAGAAGTACTGGGGGAGGGTAGGTCATGCTATAGATTTATTTGGGCTCTAATTATTTATTCACAGGGGGTGCTTGTATATATTATTGGGTGGGTGACCATAATTATTTCTTATAACTGTGGTGAGGCAGGGGGGCGGGGGGTTCTGGTATATTTTATTTGGGGAATTGGGGCTATATTATTTTTATACTGGGACTGATGCATAGTAATATTTATTTGGGGCTATAATTATTTTATACTGGGAGTATGTCTATTTATTAATGATTTGGGCTCTAATTATTTATACTGGGTGGGTGATGCTATATTAGTATTTTGGGGCTGTAGTTATTTTAATTACTGGTGGGATGCTATAATAGAATTTATGGGGCCATAATATTTTATACGGGGGGGGACTGTATCTGGGGAGATAAGTATACTTACTAAGCTGAGGGAGTGTATATGGATGCAGTTATTACTAAGCTGGGTGGATGTATATCAGGATACAGTAATTACTAAGCTGGGGGGATGTATATAGGATACAGTATTTACTAAGCTGAGAGGTGGACTTGATATCGGGTACACGTATATTCTAAAATCTGAGGGCTGTATACGTAAGCAGTAAATATACTACGCTCGCGGGAGGAGAATGTAATAATGTTGGGCAGATTTATTTATCGGTAGGGGATCCTTCTATAGCGGCACCTGTATATAATTCCATTGGGGGGTGAATAACAGGTGCCTTTAAATACAAGGTGAAGAAAATAATGTCACGATGGATCTTAAAATAAATTGTATTATATATAAAATAAGTATATATATTACATTAGAGGTGGGTGCTATATATTTATTAGTTATCGGATAACGGATTACACTTTGCCTCATGTAAACCAATGGTTGGGGGGGTCCTGTATTAAATTGAAGTGGGGGTGTTTGTATATTGATTGGTGGCGCGTGGTCATGCTAGTTGGGGGGGTTCCTTCCAGTAGACATATATATATAAGGGCGTGTCGGGATGTGTTATATTGGGGAGAGTGCGGTCAGTTGGTGTTGTGAGTGGTAATCGTATTAGTGAGCGGCAACAGTCTTTTATCCAGGAGACTATACTGTAAGTGACTGTTGGTATTTTTAGGGAACGCCGTGGAGATGCTGCACGGAGCTGAAGATATCCGTCCGGGAATTCAGCCGTAAATGATACGTCACTAGAGTGGAGAACCTGGAATAAAGTCCTCCTATGGAAAGATGGTCATCTAGAAGTCTATATGCCACTAATACCGTCAGATCCTGTAGTCCATCCACAGTGTCAGGGAGCTGTCCGTTAGGTTGTTAATTGTTTAGTACTTTTTAGCATTGACTACAGGGCGGGGGGGGGGGGCAGCACGGGCCACCACATCTCCGTTGGGCTTAAAGAAAAACTGTCCTTTGCCCCATACTACTGATAGAGCCATGGTCCGCTTTTAATGTATGTTTGTTGACAGCTTTAATATTGGCAATGAGATTAGTGTATATGGCATTAAGGGCCACATCATGTTTGTGGTATTTTTGAGGTGACTCTATGTTGTTTTATTGTTTAGGTATTGATGGTGGATAGTAGACCATCTCGGCACTATGGAAGTACATCATTTGAACAATTGGGGATAGTTTCCAATTACGGACCTCCGTGGACTCTTTCAATACCGATCACCGGTCGCGGTTCGTCCTCATGTGGGATACCCTGTTATGGTTAAGTCTGGCCTGGTTAACGTTGACCGCGTTGTCTAGCTATTTTATATTCAATTTTCTTTTTTTTTTTTGTCACCAATTTTATGTATTTGGGGTGCAAAACGAGGGGGGGGTGCGTGAGGAATAATGGGGGGCATTATAAAGCCGCCACAACATTCTCATTATGGGCACCAGGTGCCCTTACATGCTTTCAGGCACTTCACAATAGTGGTATCATAATTTGACACTCTAGCACTTGTAAAAACAGTGCATTTATATGCAATAATTTTTATGAATTTGCCATTTAGTATAGTATTTTATCCACTCATGTTTGAGCCTGCTGTATTGGCCACTATTTAAAACATTTATTACTTCCATATCAATCATCAATGCCCATTGTCCATTGTCAGCATTCCTGTCGAGGAATGGAACTCCTTGTCATGTATCAGATTCACCATACACTTATTTAGACATGTATGGTTATATTTCATACTGATTGGTTTAATACAAACCAACATAGGGTATGGTAATTAAAAATACAATTTATATAAAATTTATAATGATGTAATTATTATGTATCCTCTAATCACGTTCACGGTGTTACTTTGTTTCTTTCTTACTCATTTCACACCCATTTTCACTGTTGTCTTCACGAGAACTCACTGTTTTTACAATGGTGTAGTAAGGCCATTCACGAACACTTACCATATATTATTATATAAGCATTATGGCTGTCAGAAACATCATTTGTCTTGCACAAGGGGGGGCTTCCAAATAGCAGTGAGGTATACTTACCGAGAGGTCCGTCTCCTGATTTGCCCGGTTCCAATAGGACGCTGGGCGCATTGTTGCTCAGGCGCGCATGCGCGTTCCGAAATTCCGGTCCGTACTTCGGTGAACGATGCGCGCTAGTGATGCGAGCCATGGTTTTTCCGCGGTCTGGGCCCCGCCGTTTCTGGGACGTCGCGGTTTTGGTGATCCGGACCAATGGGCACACAGTACACGCTGCCGGTCCAATCCCTATCCAACCAAGTAATTTTAACTAATTCTATTAACTTTTAGCACAAAGTGTTCTATTGGCCCCGCTAAATCTGTGGTGCCTTTTGCCTTATAATCTCCTCTTGCCCTACTGCAGCACATCCCCTAGGAAAGCGACGTGCGTAAACGTTACGTCGAGGTGCGCGGTGTGGTCCTTGGTTGTTTGGTAGAGTGGTAGGCCTTTTGTATATGCAATGCACTTTTTTTTTCCTGTGGCGAAGGACTAGAGGCCTGGTACGCTATAGATACGTGTACTGCAATCTCTATATTTACTTTCTTCCTACTACTTGGGTGAAATGTTGAATTATCACCACCACAGCTTTTTGTGGTTGTTTGTTATGTATTTTATGTTGTTTTTTAAATTGTAATTGTCCCTTTTTGGACCTTGTGGTGACAAAATTTGATTAATGTATTTTTGCTGCTATTGTGCATTTGTGAGAATTTAGTCCTGATTACTATTGTTGGTATTGTGGTTTCGTGCTTAGTAGAGGGACACTTGGTTTTGTGCTAAGGGTTATATCTATTTGGTATTGATTGTTTGATTTATTTAGAATTACACATTGATATGGATTTTCGAAGCAGGGAATCGAATTGTTGTCTATGGTTACTCAAGTTTTTAATTGTGACCCACATGGCTCTAGATTAGTGGAATGATGAGACTAAGGAGGCCCAAACTCCTTTAAAAAACCTCTAAAAAAACGGATTAAAGTGTGGTGAACAAGGCTGCATTGGAGCAGTATTTGGCAAAGATTTTGTACCTAGAGGTTTAGGGTACAGGTTACCCCTCATTTGCACTGGAGAGAGGTTATCAGAAAACGGTGGGAGGAAAACTGTAACACCTGTTCCCGCACCTTTATTGAAATCTATTGGTATTGAAAAAGAAATTAGAAAACATTGAATTGAATTAGCCACTATGCAAGATAAAATTAAACTATTATTTCAACAGACAATTTGAGCAGTTTGAACAGATTTGAATAATGAATGTTAGTGGAGAAAGATACGCAGGCAGTGAAAACGAAAGAAATATTCACAGGGATATGGAGGATTTTCAGAAACAACGTGCGTACGATGGCAACGTAACCATCCGTCCAATAAGGAGAGGTCAGGATCAACAACCTCAATCGATACGCAGCCCTCGATCCTCAAGCTCGCAACAGAGGGCATTCTGGATGAGGACCTCTATCACAGCCAAACCGTGGAACCCCGATGAAACGGAAATATAATAACAACAGGAACTCACGAGTGGGAGCTGAAGGTAATTAACCTTTCAAATAATACATTGACATTGATCAACTCTCACTCTTGTCACTGGGGCTTAACTTTAGTCCTGTGGCCACATTGATGATTTACCGGTAATTAAGATGTGATTGTTTGCCCGGAAACTGCTATGGAAAAACATTTTAGTGGAATGTCTCGTTGATCATCTTGTTCTATTACAGCCCCGGAAGACCTGGAAAACTCAGGGTATTAGAATCACTTTTAAAGAACAAGGACGATCTGGGGTGAGTAACCTGTGAAATTCCCGCTGAAATAGACCTAAATCCACCACGTGTCCTCCCTTTTAACAAGTCCCGAGATAGAGATGTTTGTGGATGGTCACAAACGAGTACGAAACTGTCTCAGACCGCCAGTTTGACAACTTAACACGGGCAGCACCAGGCCTTACGGAGTTGAAAAAGTATGAAAGAGGTGGGATTCAAACCCGCTGATAAGGGGGAAACGTGGTGGTGTGGGCGTTGTATGTATGAGCAGAAGCTTTTCAGACAATGAACAACAGGAGTGTTAGAACAACTGTCTGGAAACCACGGAACCTGTCAAAATGAATTGGTCCAATTTTGGACCAGCCTTGGATAGACGATTAACCCACTAGAATCCGTAAGGGCTTAGAAGTGGATTTCCCAGTTAAACCACCTCTATACCTTTTACCAAAGGTACATAAGGACGCCAAAAACCACCAGGTCGTCCTATTGTGTCGGGTGTGGAGGTTTGTGTGAGCCCATTGTAGATGTGGATTTTTATCTACGTCCGTGTGTGGAGGACTTCCCTCATACATTCGCGAGTCGCGAGTCGCGTTTATAACGGTTTGGACGACGTCATATGGAACCAGACATGTTTTCGGTTTCATGCGAAGTGGAGGGACATATAATGATAGCCCAGATTTGGGATACAGCGGCAAAACTTTAAGTATTCGCGAATTGATGATGGACCTGGTGACTTCCTATGGTCTAATAAGATTCATATTTGATCACAATTATTTCTCTTTAAAGATCGGTTTTTTTATACAAACCCGAGGGACAGCTATGGGGGCCACGTGCGCCCCTCATACGCAATCTTTTTTAGGTTTTGGGAAAGAAATCAGGTCCAAGAGGCTATGGATAGGGCGTGTGGACAAGTCATCTCATGGATGCGTTTCATAGATGATATTCTTTTATTTGGCAGGCACAAGGAAATCTGGACAATTTTGGAAGATCTTAATACAACAATCTAACATCCGACCTACAATACATCAGTCAAGAACATATGGAATTCTTGGACATCCAGATTTGTCCAATCTATGCCACCTCAACACAAGTCTATCGTAAGGAAACGTTGTAATGCCCTCCTACAAGCGAGGTCCTTCCACTGCCCATAAGTGATCTATCCCAACAGGCAATTTTGAGGGCGCGCGGAATTTGTGACACATGAGCAATTGAGAGGAATCTTTGAACTCAAAGCCGTTTCAAGCAAAAGAGTTATCGTGACACGGATATAGAGAGGGCTATACGAGCCAACACACGACGATAGAAGAATTGTTTGTTCCGAGAATCGAATCGGACATTGACAACAAGGTAAGAAATTTACCCCCTAATGCTCAATGGAGGGAGATGCATGATTTTAAACGGTTTGCCAATTTTGTTATAGACCGGGGTATAAAAAAACAATAGCTTGAAGCACCATAGGTAATTTCAGAAAAAGCTAATACTATTGGGATACCTGGTGAGAAGCCATATCCGTCTCCCACATGTCCGCAATTACATCTTGGATCGAAGGTCCTGACGGGGGTCCCACTCAGTGGACATTGCTCGGTATGTCCACAAATTGTGAAAACTAAAATTCCATGACTTGATGGACAAAAGAATTTTAATAAGTCCATTTAATAATTGCAGCACTACGGGGGTGGTTATATCATCCAATGCCCATGGGACTCATGTTGTGGTATGACCACGAGAGAATGAGAGTCCGACTTCAGAAACACATCAGGGATATTCGATCAGCGGGTAAGCTTCAACTTACTGACCTGGAAAATATCCAAACTAAACCGTTCCAAAACATTTTTTGAGCCATGGAGCAGATGGCAAGATTGAGGGCATTTGGCATAGACAAGATTATTTTGGGACTCGAGGAGGTGATGTTTTCAAAAAATGGAGCGATTGAAATAAATGGATAGTTAAATGGCTACCACGTCTCCATTGGGCTTAAATGAAAAATGTCCTTTTCCCCATACTACTAATTAGAGCCAGTGGTCCGTTTTAATTGTATGTTTGTTACATCTTCTAATATTGGCATATTGAGAGTAGGTGATATGTGTTATAGGGCCACAATATAGTTTGTGGGTATTTTTGGTGATCTATTGTTTTATTGTTAGGGATATGATGGTGAGATATGACCATCTCGAGCACTAGGGAGATACATTATTTGAAATTGGTGATTAAGTTCCATTACGACCTGTGGGACTCTTTCAATACCGGTGCACGTCGCGTTTGCTTCTCAGGGGATACTATTTATGGTTAATCTGGCTGGTTTAAGTTGACCCGCGTTGTCTAGCATTTAATTATTTTCTTTTTTTTTTTTTTTGGTCCAATTTTATGTATTTATGCACACAACATTCTTCATATAATATTTTCATATAATGGGCACACATTGGCTCCTTAATGCTTCAGGCACTTTCACAAATAGTTGTCATCATATTTTGCACTCTAGCACTTTACATCACAGTGCATTTTATATGCAATAATTTTTATGAATTTAGCCCTAATATATATATATTTTATCACTCATGTTTGAGCCTGCTGATATTTGGCCATATTTAACCCATTACTTATTCCATATCAATCATCATGCCCAGTTCCAATTTGCAGGCATTTCTTCCTGTCGATGGAACTCCTTGTATGTATCATGATTCACATACATCTTTATACGTATTGGTATATTTTCATACCGATTGGGTTAAAACCACCATAGGGATATGGTAATTAAAAATCAATTTATCTACTAAATATTATAATGATGTGAATTATTATGTATCTCTTAATCACGTCACGGGTTTACTTTGTTCTTTTGCCTTTTCACCCATTTTTTCACTGTTGTCTTCACGAGCACTCCACTTTTACATATGGTTGGTAGTAAGGCATCACGAACACTTATCACAGTATATTAAATTATAGCATGTATGGCATGTCAGAAAATCATTTGTCTTGCCAGGCTTCCCAAATATTCATGAGGTTACTTACCGAGGGTCCGTCTCCTGTTTTGCCCGATTCCAATATGGACGGCTGGAGCGCATGCTCCGGCCGCCATGCGCGTGTCCGAACTTCGCGTCCAGTACTTCGTGAACGATGACGCGAGTGATGCGCGCCATGTGTTTTCCGGCGTCTGGGCTGACGTTTCTGGGACGCGGTGGTGACCGGACCACCAAGCCACACCACGCTGCCGATCCAATCCCTATCCACCAAGGATATTTTACCTTCTTCATAAATTTTACACAAAGTGTTTCTATGGCCCTCGTCCAATCTGTGGGGCCTCCCTGGCCTATATAATCTCCTCTTGCCCTACTGCAGCACATCCCCTTGAGGAAAGCGAAGGCGAAACGTACGTCGGGGCTGTGCGGTGGTGGTCCTGTGAGTTGTTCTCTTTATGGTAGAGTGGTAGGCCTTGTATATGCAAGCCCTTTTTTTCCTTTGGGCGAACTGACATTGGGCCGGGTACTCTAAGCATACGTGTTACGCAATGTCTATAGTTACTTTCTACCTACTTAGGTGAAATGTGTGATTTATACCACACAACGCCTTTGTGTGTTTGTTGTTATGTATTTAGTGATGTTTTTAATTGTCAGTGTCCCTTTTGTGTACCTTGTGGTGAATAAAACATTGATTAATGTATTTTTGCTCTATTGGTGACTTTTGTGATGAATTTAGTCTGATTACTATGTTGGTATTGTGTTTCGTGCTTAGTAGAGGGACAGTTACTTGGTAGGTTATATATTCATTTGGTATTGATTTTTCTAGAGTGAATAACATTTTTATCAGCTTTAAAGGGTTTATTTAAAAAATATATTTTTTTTCAGAGGTGTTTTTTTTGTTGAAGGTAGTTCTTTTGGACCCCACTATCTCAGGATAAAATTGGTAGATTCTTTTTGGCAGGGGTCAGGACCCTTTTGACTTGAGTCAAGGGTGGAGGGTATAAACTTTATCTTCAAATTCTCTTCAATTTGTGCTGGAATGCCCATATAACCTAGAACCTTATATCCTGGTTTAGGCCAGGACGCAGAAGTGTTGTGGCCACAGTTGTTTTGCTCATATTTTATTGTGTGGCGATGAGACCTATCCGGGCTCTAAGTTTTTGTCTTGTTCTCACACATGAAGGCCGTCACCACAGGACATAAGTGAACAATCAGGAAGACAATGAAGTGGAACATGAGAATGTGGCTGGGATGTCATATCTCCGCTGTATCGTTGGGGATTTGATCCTGTTAGGTCAAAACTCAGAGAACAGGTTTTGCAGTTCTGACATTACAGGGTAAAAGTCTTTTTTGCATGTTTGATGGTAGGGAGTCCTGATACACATAATCCTAGATGGGGGGTGTGCCTGTCGCAAGCAATAGGAGCGCTCTGGGGGAACATTGTCTTTTAAGCAGTCATCTCGGATGGAGTATGTGGTGGACTTTTTTGAGGTTGTTCTTAGTATTTCCAATGTGGAATGTAAGTCACAGTGGTATACGATTTTGTTCACCTTGTCTTTGTACAGGCGGTTCCCCTACCTTAAGAACACCGGGTAATTTCATGTGTAATTAGTCTAGGCTACAATAAAAAGCTAAACAGTCTATCACCAGGGTCTGTATGAAGAGTTTAGTGTTAATATTTGATTCTTATGCAAACCCAACAGTTTTTAAAATCCCAATTGTTCACAGAGACCAACGAAGTTCTGTACTAGGATTACAATGATAAAATATTACAGTCCGGTTACTACAAATAAATAAGAACAAACCCAGACCCTATCTTGAGTGGAACCAGGGGACTCCTATATTGAAAGGAAGAGAAAGATGGCTCTGGGTGATCGGTGGTCCACATGATTGATGTGTAGGATGGTGCTTAGGAATCTATTCCTAAAAATCGTTAATTATGTTTGGTCTCTGTTCGTTGGACGCGGTAGAAGATACGTTATAAAGGATTGGCTTGGCTGTAAAATAGGGATTTTTTGTATTGTTTGGTGTGAAAGCTGTCCCTACTTCGGTATGAAGACCGACAATCGGTTTTAGATATAGAGATGTATGGCATATTATTTGGATTTTTATGGTTGTGTCCCAGAAGGTTTAATTTAACTGTATGAGAAATTAAGTCCGGTTCGATGGATTGTTGAAATTTACATATAAATGTACATGGCTGTGTTCTGAACCTGGCAGAGTGATCAAAATATCATTAATAAACCGTAGAGTAGGCCAAGGGTTTGAATGTGGCAGGATTCCAGGAGTCATTTTCTAGTTAACGACCCTTGCCCTTTTGTTTGTTCATTTCCATTTTTATCACACCTTCAAAAATTTATAATTTTGTATTTTTACACGTAAAGATCTATGTGCTGCTTTGTTTCTGGAAACAAATTACACTTCAGGAATGGATTAGAAATATCCATTGCTATTGTGTACTAGGAAGCAGGAAAAAAAAAATTCCAAATGGTGTGAAAATGATGAAAAAACGCATTTGGTTTGTGTATTGTGGGATTGGATTCTACGGATTCAACTGTGGCGCCCAAAAATTACATGTCACTTCTATTCTTTGGGTCGGTACGATCATTGGGATACCATTTTTTTTTTTATTTGCCCACCTTCTTGCACATAATAAACTAATTCATAATTCAGTGGAGGAGATGTGGGTGGTGTCATTTGGTGCGACTTCGATTACATTTCACTGATACCAATTTTTATATGACACCTTTTGATCACTTTTATTGAATTTTTTTATTTTTCAAAATGGCAAAAAAGTACCATTTACAACTTTGGGCGCTACTATTCCGGGTGTAAGGCAGTGTGAAAAAACTTCTTATATTTTGATAGTCAGGCTTTTCAGATGGCGGCGAGACCTAATGTGGGTTTTTATGATTTTTATATTTTTACATTTATATGACTTCTAGGGAAAGGGGGTGATTTGGATTCTTTTTTTAGTTGTGTTATTGATTGTTTGTTAATGTAAACTTTTTTTTATTTTTACTATTTCAGACCCGTTGGCACTTAAACCCTAGGTTGTCTGATCCAATCACAATATACATGCCATACTACAGTATATGGAAGTTGCATTACAGCGATTTATCCTGCATTCATACAATGTGCTTGATGACATGTAAATAAAAGGGTTTTATAAAACGAGACAGCCTCGGGTCTTCGGAAGAGACCCAAGGCAGATTTTATGGCGAGGATCGTTTGCCTCCCGGGATGACTAATGGGGTGCGACGATCCTCGGCACTGCTGCCATTTTTTCGAAGCATGGGCAGCTGTGCCGGCGCGCGATCACGGGAAACACTGTGATCGCGTCGATAAGCAGGCGATCGCAGCGGGTCCGCTTATGACTAAGTCTTGTCTGCAATGATATGCTCTCTGAGGCTCTTATTAACAAATAAGTAAGTTTAACTGCCACCATGATAGAGTACGAGATGGTCAAACATGCATATGATCACTTGTGTTTCTTTTGCCGAAACACTAAAAGCAGCTTTTAATATTCGCCTCAGGCAGCAAATATGCTAGAATCAGCCCTGCGCGCACCCACTACAGTCTTGTATAGTGTTTGCTCCTTAACACCCAAATTTGGCGGCTAAGGCCTGTCTTTTGCCCTGCTCCTTACCCCATCACCTTGTATTCCTACATAGTAGAGGTAAAATAGAAATGTCCAGCTCACCTGGCACGCCAACACAGGTGCATGTAGATCATTCAGAGATTGGAGGAGTGGGCTAGAGTAGAAATAGAAGAGGAGTCGGGATCTTCCATTTCTACATAGCATAATACCCCATTAGTACCACCCACCTCCCCCTCACATTGTGCTACCAGCTCAGTGTCTACACTCGCTATAGCATGTGAATTACATGTGCTATACTGTGCAAGCAGCAGAGCCATGTCATGCTTTCTGAGGTGGCTTTTGATCCACTAATAGTAGCATACAATATAAAGTTCACATCTGCAGCTAAGTTTGAAGCTGCCCTGCAGACAGCATGCAACATCTACACACGCATATAATATGTGCTCAGAAACATACATTACATACAGCAGGTACCAACTACACCCGCATTGTCATGGGTGCTCCTGCAGCCCATGTCCGGAGTCGCAACCGAAAAAGAAAAAACATCCAGTGAGCGGCAGTTCTGTGGGCGGAAATGCCTTGTTGATGCCAGAGGTCAGAGGAGAATGGGCAGACTGGTTCGAGCTGATAGAAAGGCAACAGTGACTCACAATCGGCCACCCGTTACTTACAACCAAGTGGCTAAGAGCATCTCTGACGCACAGTAAACTTCGAACTTTGAGGCAGATGGGCACAGCAGCAGAATACCACACGCTGCTGCCACTCCTTTCAGCTAAACAGTAAACTGGGCTACATTTCACAAGCTCATCGACTTGGACAGTAGAAGATGGTAGAAACGTTTGCCGGGTCTGATGAGTCTCGATTTCTCTTGCGACATTCGGATGGTAGTCAGAATGTGGCTTCAACAACATGAAAGCAATGGACTCCCATCACAACATGCCCCGTGTAATCCACGTTCACAGGCGGTGGTGGTGTTCATCGGTGTGGGGAAATTTTCTGGGCACTCTTTGGGCCCCTTGGTATCAATTGAGCACGTGACAATGCCACAGCCTACCTCTGTTATTGTTGCTGACCAATGTCCATCCCTTTAGGACCCACATTTACGCCCACATCGATGGCTACTCACAGGATAATGTGCCATTCATAAAGCTGGAATCATTTTCAGACGGTTTCTGACATGACATGATTTCACACTGTACTCAAATGGCTCCACAGTCACCAATCTCAATCCAATAGCGCAGCTTATTTGGGATGTAATTTAGGAACGGAGATCGCTCAGGATGTTCAGCCGACAATCTGCGCAACTGTGTTATGGCCATCAGTCAATATGGACCAAAATTTGGTTGAATCAATCTATGTACAAGATTGAGGCAGTTCTGAATGCAAAAAGGGGGTGCCCCCCTTCTAGCATGTGTTACCTAAGTAAAGTGCCGATGAGTGTATAATGTCACGGCACATACCCATTATATTTGCTCTCATCACCACATGTACCATACACTCACCCGGCCACTTTATTAGGTACACCATGCTAGTTGGGGACCCCATGTTGGCCCTTCAGAACTGCTCATTCTTCGTGCAAGATGCAACAAGGTGCTTGAAGCTCCTCAGAGGATTTGGTCCATTTGACTGATGGCATCAACACAGTGCCGCAAGATTTGTCGGCTGCACATCCATTATAGAAGCTCCCTTCCACCACTCCCAAAGGTGCTCTATTGATTGAGATCGCTGGTGGGTCTGTGGGGCCATTTGGTCCAGTGCCTCATTGTCACTTCAAGAAACCAGGCCTGAGAGTATCCATCCAGCTTTATGACATGGCGCGTTATCCTGCTGAAAGTAGCCATCAGATGTTACAGGGTACATTGTGGTCATAAAGGGATGGACATGGTCAGCAACAATACTCAGGTAGGCTGTGGCGTTGCAATGATGCTCAATTGGTACCAAGGGGTCCAAAGAGTGCCAAGAAAATATTCCCCACACCATGACACCACCACCACCAGCCTGAACCGTTGATACAAGGCAGGATGGATCCATGCTTTCATGTTGTTGACGCCAAATTCTGACCCTACCATCCCTAGAGATGGTTGTGCGTGAAAATCCCAGTAGATCAGCAGTTTCATAAATACTCAGACCAGCCCTCCTGGCACCAACAACCATGCTACAGTCAAAGGCACTCAAATCACCTTTCTTCCCCATACTGAAGCAAGGTTTGAACTGCAGGAGATTGTCTTGACCATGTCTACATGCCTAAATGCACTGAGTTGCCACCATGTGATTGGCTGATTAGAAATTAAGTGTTAACAAGCAGTTGGACAGGTGTACCTAATAAAGTGGCCGGTGAGTGTACAAACTACATGTAGAACAGAAACTTTAAGTTATGTGTGTTCATCTTGCTGTCATACTGAATTAGAGAAATGGTCATATACACAACGAAAAGCACAAAGAGTAATTCAAGAAACGGGTAACGGGCGGAAAATTCTTTTGATATTATTGTTTTTATGTTTGTGCTGTATACAGGACGTCCCCGTTGTTACATACATAGTAGGGACTGTGGTTTGTTCTTAGTTTGAATCTTTGTATGTAACGTCCGAAACTGTCATATTTTATTCATTGTGTTCCCGACAATTTTTTTTTTTTGGCCCCATGACAATTGGAGTTTCACAAATTTTTTGCTGTAATAAACCCAAAATTATCAATAAAGCTTCATTGGCAGACAATTTTAGCTGGATTATTGCAATCTGGGACTATTTTAAAGCACCAAAGCTTCACCCAGAGGTCACAGTGGGCAGAAGGGGTCCGTCTGTAACTATGTTTGTCTGTAAGTCGGGTGGTCCTTAAGTAGGGGCCCGCCTGTATAATATTATTTTGACCCAATATTATTTTTATCATGGGGGGTGCTATATAATCATATATATATATATCATAGAAGTATATATTATATCATATGTGGCCATAATATTTATACGGGGAGCTATTTCAATTGGTGCTTATTTACAGGGGGATGCTATATAATCATCATTTAAATTCTTTACTTCATTGGGGCCATAATTATTATACTGGGGGGGGACTATATATTCATAATCAGATTGGGCCATAATATATATTTATACTAGGGTGCTATATAGATTATCATGGGCAAGCATATTATACGGGTACGGTGACTATATGATATTCATTGGGGCCATAATATATTTTATACGGGGGGTGTCTATATATTATTATGTTTGGGGCCATATATTTTATCTGAGTGGGGGTGCTATCATCATATTATTTGGGCCATAATTAATTTTAATACTAGGGGGGGGGGGGGATTCTATATATATTATTTGGTGCCATATTATTTTATACTAGGGGGGGGATGCTATATATTCATTTGGGGCCATACAGTCATTTTAATTCTAGGGGGGGGGGGACTTAGGGGGGGGGAAGCTATTATATTTTTGTGGGCCATACTTATTTTAATACATAGGGGGGTGCTATATATATCATAGGGGCCACTAATTTTTCACTACTACGGGTGTTGGCTGGTGAGCTGCTATATATTATTTGGGGTGGGGCCACATAGTATTTTATACCTAGGGGGGAGTAGGGGGTGCTATATATATTATTGAAATTCTGGGGGGCCATAATTATTTTTACTAATACTGGGGGTGGGGGGGGATGCTTAATATAATATTTTTGGTCTGGATTGGGGGTTGTTTTATGGGACTAATAACAGGATACTTGTGATGGTGGTCCATCTTTATCTATTTCGGCCATATTTTCGGGTAGGGGGGGGGATGGATTCTAAATTACTCTCCATCTCTGGCCGCCCTCCTATTTCCTCCCATCTCCCCTCCAAGCACATACCATGGTGTACTATGGCTAATGAATAATATTCGCTAGTTTATCAGGGGGGGATGTCTATAAACTATATCATTATTGGTGGCACCATATTATTTTATACTAGGGGGGTGCTATAATATATCATATGGGGCCTAAATTTTTATACTGGGGGGGTGATGCAATCTATCATGGGGCCTAATATTTTATCTGGGGGGGCTAATAATATAATATGGGCTTACTTATCGGGACTGATAACCTGGGGATGTATTCTAATGGGATGGGGATATTTAATGGGTATCCTATATTATCATATGGCTAGTATAACTGGTGGGTATGATGCTATTATTATTGGCATAATATTAACTTTGGGGGATGATACATTTATATTATATTTTATTGGGGCTATACTTATTTTATACTGGGGGTGGATGCTATCATATAGTAATATATATATATTATTATATATACATTTAGGGCCAGAATATATTTGGACAGTGACAACAAGTTTGTTATTTTAAGCTGGTTACAAAACATTTCACGAAATCAATTATATTATATACTAATGGGCGAAAGTGCACACATCCCAGCTGCAATATAATGAGAGTTTCCCACATCCAAACGGAGAAAGGGTTTAGGAGCTCGATAGCTCTGTATGCATAGCCTCCTCCTTTTTCAAAGGGACAAAAAGTAATTGGACAACGGACTACTCAAGGGCTTGCAATTATTGTGAAGGCGTTTCCCTCGGTAACCTGTAACACTGAATTTAGTTTAAAAGATCTGGGGGTTGATTCCAGTGTGTGGTTTTGCATTTGGAAGCGTGTTGCTGCTTGTGACCATACAGACACATGCGGTCAAGGAACTCTCAATGAAGTGAAGCAAACACCCTGAGGCTGAAAAAAAAAGAAAAAAATCCATCAGAGGAGTAGCAGACATGCTTGGAGTAGCAAAATCAACATCCGAACATTCTGAGAAAACAGGAATGTGACTGGTTTAGCTTGGGAACTCAACCAGAGCCTGGGCGTCCACGGATGACAACATTGTGGATGATCGCTGCATACTTTCTTTTCTTAGTGAAGAAGAACCCGTCTCACAACATCAACAACTGAAGCCAAAGACTCTCATTGAAGTATGTATCGTCTCTAAGGTCAAATCCGTAAGAGAAGACATCCATGAAAGTACAATAACAAAGGTGTTCACATCTAGATGCAAACCTTCACACATTCCAAAAATAGACCAGGCCATAGTTACCATTTGCAATACAACCCTCAAGAAGCCAGCTCCAGTTCGGGACAAAGTATTCTATCTATGGCCATGAAGACAAAGATCAACCTTACCAGAATGATGGGAAGAAAAAGTTTTGGAGAAGAAGGGGAACGGCACATGATCCAAGGCACAATCACATCCTCTGTAAAACATGGTGGAGGCACACTGTGATGGCATGGCATGCATGGCTTTCATGGCACTGGGTCAACTTGTGTTTTATTGATGACATACACGCAAACAGAGTAAACGGAATTCGACAGTGTAACCGGGATAGTACTTTTAGCCAGATCAGCCCCAAAATGCGCAAAGTTGATTGGACGGCTCTGCATTGTATAGATGACAATACCCCAAGCACAGCAAAGTACCCAGGAGTTCATGAGTGCAACCAGAAGTGAACTTCTGCATGGCCAAGTCAATCCACGATCTTAACCCATGCATTTCCACTTGCGTCAAATCCAGACTTAAGACGGAAAAGACCCACAAACAAGCAAGACCTGAAGGCTGTGGCTGTAAAGGCCTGGCAAAGCATTAAGAAGGAAGAAACCCAGCGTTTGGTGATGTCCATGGGTTTCATGTTGTTGACGCCAAATTCTGATCCTACCATCCGAATGTCGCAGCAGATATCGAGACTCATCAGACAGGCAACGTTTTTTCCAATCTTCACTGTCCAATTTCGATGACTTGTGCAAATTGTAGCCTCAGTTTCCTGTTCTTAGCTGAAAGGAGTGGCACCCGGTGTGGTCTTCTGCTGCTGTAGCCCATCTGCCTCAAAGTTTACGTACTGGTGCGTTCAGAGATGTCTCTTCTGCCTACCTGGTTGTAACGGGGGGTGATTTGAGTCACTGTTGCCTTTCTATCAGCTCGAACCAGTCTGGCCCATTCTCCTCTGACCTCTGGACTCAACAAGGCCATTTCCGCCAACAGAACTGCCGCTCATTGACTGTTTTTTCTTTTTTTTTGGACCATTCTCTGAACCCTAGAGATGGTTGTGCGTGAAAATCCCATTAGATCAGCAGTTTCGAAATACTCAGACCAGCCCTCTGGCACCAACAACCATGCCACGTTCAAAGGCACTAAAATCACCTTCTTCCCCTAATCTAAATGCTCAGTTTAACTGCAGGAGATGGTCTTGACCATGCTACAGCCTAAATGCAACCTGTATTGGCTGATTAGAAATTAAGTGTTAACAAGCAGTTGGACAGGTGTACCTAATAAAGTGGCCGGTGAGTGTACATGTAAACAAGTACAAGTAGAGTTACATTTACCTCTCCTTTTGTTAAGCTGTAGGTGCAGAGCAGATACACAGCTACTAGTGCAGATATCACAGGGGGCACAAAACTGCTGCTGCTTCTTCACCTCCTGACAGCTGGCTACTAGTGTCACATTGCAGGCCTGCAACACGTCCTCCAGGCTTTTGGGGGTCCTTTGGTGCCAAGAAGGGCATAGGACAGGCCACTTTCTGGCAGCAGCACAGATGGCCCAGGCGGGCCCTCCATTATGAAAGGAGGAAACAGCTAAAGGGAGGTTAAAGCACCAGGTGGACCTGTCCAATGCTGCAGCACAGGCACTGCTCTCTGCAGAATGATTACATTCAACATCCCCTCCCAGCAGCCGTGGGCCCCGGCACTTGCCCAGGTATGCCAGTTGCTGGCACCGGCCCCGTGTTTGATGACACCAAAAGGTTGGGGACTGAAGCCCCAGCAAAAGATAAATGTCCCCCAAGAGTATACTGTCTTTTTTCTTATGTCTTGCCAAGCACATGTGGGCATTAGTATGTGTTGAGTGGGGTTAAGGGAGTGTTTTACTTCTTTTTCTTGCTAATATACTTTTTTGGTTAACCTTTTTTTTAAAAATGGTTTTCAGATCCATGAATGCTGTATATTTTGCCTGATTTGGTGGACTACACCAATGACCAGGCTAACACTAACCATCCCGCATTGCGGCGGGCTCTGGTGAGACCAGGTGTCCACTTAGACTCTACTCCCAGGTTGCGGCTGGCATCGTTATCTCCCGCGGTGGTCCAGGGAGTCCATTGACTTTAGTCCCAAGGGACTATTCCCATGGACTCCGCCAAGGTCTTGTATCCTACAAAAGCCAAGAACAGTGCCAAGGATCCGTACCTGCTACTGGGTGACCTCCCCAGCACTATCGCCAAGCAGTACCAAGAGATTGCTGCCCAAAAGGAACTCTTGGACAAACTTGCTGCCACTCTTCAGATGATTGCCTCCCAGCAGCACTCTCCCTCGACTCCTCCCGTTGCTTCAGTCACCTCGCTATGTTTTTGGGCAGTAGAGACTGGACCCGAAAATTTTTTGCCCAACAAATTTGATGGCGACCCCAAATCGTGCAGGAGATTCATTTCCCAGTGCTCGCAACACCTTGAACTGTTGTCCTCCCTGTACCCCACCGAACGCTCTAAGGTGGCGTTCATCTACTGCCCTGGCCTGGGCTACCCCTCTATGGGATAGTGGTGACCCGGACATGGTTTCCCATACCAAGTTCCTGCCAAAAATCCGGTCCAGGTTTGAACCAACTCAAGTTCGGCTACCTTGCCTGTCCTGCTTGGTCCCGGTGTCCCCAGTGTCTCCACAGCTTCCCAGAGCTGCTCCAGCGGCGCCCAAGCCTCCGCAGCTTCCCAGAGCTGCTCCAGCTGCGCCTCAACCTCTGGAGCTTCCAAGAGATGCTCTGGTGTCTCTGCAGTTTCCCAGAGCTGCTCCAGTGTCTCTGTAGCTTCACAGAGCTGCTCCAGTGTCTCTGCAGCTTTCCAGAGCTGCTCCAGTGACTCTGCAGCTTCCCAGAGCTGCTCCAGAGTCTTCACCGGTCTCCCCTGTGGCCGCTCCATAGTCTCCACCGGCCTCCCAAGAGGCCGCTCCAGAGTCTCCACCGGCCTCCCAAGAGCTCCGGCGTGCCCAGAGCGACCCAGCCTGCGGCTTTCCAAGTCTTCTCGGTGCCTGCTCTCCTCTTAATTTGTCTCATTTCTACACACCAAGAAGAATTGGAGGTAGGCGAAGAAGGAAAACTGCGGGCTGAAAGAAGAGAAGAGGGGCCCTAAGGGGGGGGTACTCACGGGGTGACCACGCGATCCATTCTGGATTGCGAGTGGCGCTGCCCGCCCGGTCCGGAGTGGGTGGCTGCGGGTGCAATCCGTGCTCCACTGCCTGCTGCTGGCCCCGTTCCCCCCCCAGGTCTTACTTACGCTGTCCCGGCTCTCTATTCTCCATCGTGTCCCCCGTCCGCAGGTCTGTCTCCCTGTCTAGGCTGCTCCTTATTGGCGCTGTCTTCCAGCTCTGCTATAGACCTGCGCACTCCCACATCCCCTGCCGGATCTCAGGTCATTTTACTGAAGAGAAAGCCTCCCTGAGCGTTTCCATGTGCCTCCTTGATTCCTGAGCGTTTCCCAGAAGCCTCCGTGATTCCTGAGCATTTCCAGATGCCTCCAAGTTTCCTGAGCGTTTCCAGACGCCTCCGTGTTCCTGTGGTATTCCCGTGTTCCTGTGGTGTTCCTGTGGTGGTCCTGTAATCCTGCGGTGGTCCTGTAATCCTGTGGTGCGGTGCCTTAATCCTGTGGTGGTCCGGTATCCTAGTGGTCTTCCGAGGTCCTGCCAGCTGTCCTTCTGAGGTCCTGCCAGCTGTCCTTCTGAGGTCCTGCCAGCCATCATTCCGAGGTCCTGCTAGCCATCCTTCCGAGGTCCTGCCATCCTGAGGTCCTGCCATCCCAAGGTCCTGCCATCCCAAGGTCCTGCCATCCCATGGTCCTGCCTTCCCGTGGTCCTGCCTTCCCGTGGTCCTGCCTTCCCTGTGTCCCTACCTTGGCTGTCAACATGGGCCTAGTCGCACCCGTGGAGCGACCTGGTGGCTCCCCGCCGCAGCAAGACCATCCCGCTTTGTGGCAGGCTCTGGCGAAGACCAGGAGTCCACTTAGACTCCACTCCCGGGTTGCGGCTGGCATCGTTATCTCCCGCGGTGGTCCAGGGAGTCCACTGACTTTAGTCCCAAGGGACTATTCCCATAGACTGTGACATCCCAGTACCCACAGCCACCAGAGGTGCCAGGAAGAGCCAGGTACAATCTAGTGCCTATAGATAATCAGGTACGGGGACGGCCACAAGCTGGTATTTTTGGGCTGTGATACCTCAAAAGCAGTGGTTACTCAAATTCTTTTAATGTCAGGGTACTACTGCTGTATTTTTTTTTGCCTGGTCATAAAAAATGGGAGTCCTGCAATCTAATTTTCATAACCAGTCAGATACAATACAGCAGCAGCACTCTATAGTACTAGGGTCTGAGCGCCCATTGTTTTTGGGCTATTACAGCCCAAAAATACCAGCTTGCAGCCGCCCTAGTACATAATCATCTGGATTGTACCTAGCTCGGTGCTCGCAGCTGATGGTTCAAGTGCAGGAACCCAATGTTAAGTGCATTCAATGAAGGAAGCCACAGTACTCGTGGAATTAAAATTCAGAAGTCTTTATTTTAATCCAGACATGTAAACAAAATGTTTCCATAAAGATTCATGTTGAATCAAAACGTTTCTAAGGAAACATATTTTATCAAAGTAAAATTCCCCAACACACCCTTGTTGACCAGTTTATTTAAAAAAAATAATCATCGATTTTGTCCACCAAATCAAAGTATACAGAATTCACAGCCACCCTTCTCTAATAACATGTCCAGCAGAGGCCTCCCTTCACTAATAAAATGTCCCAGCAGCGGCCTCCTCTTACTAATAAAATGCCCAGCAGCAGCTTCCCTTCACTAGTAACATGTCCAGCAGCTGCCTCCCTTCACTAATAACATGTCCCAGTAATGGCCTCCCTTCACTAAAACAATACCCAGCAGAGCTCCCTCCTCACTAATAACATGTTCAGAAGAGGCCTACCTTCACTAATAACATGTCCCAGCAGCGACCTCCCTTCACTAATGAAATACCCAGGATCGGCCTCCCCTCAATAATAACGTGTCCAGCAGCGGCCTCCTCTCAATAATAACATGTCCAGCAGCGGCCTCCCCTCACTAATAAAATTCCCAGCAGTGGCCTCTCTTCACTATTAACATGCCCAGCAGTGGTCTCCCTCCACTAACAACAGATGCTGCTGTGTTTTACCCAGTGCACGAGTGGCGGACACCTGTTCCACCATAGTTGGACAGTCAGACATTATGATTTGGCTGTGAGCCCCATCCCCTGCAGCTCATCAGCCCTATAGCAGCCCCTGTGGCTATTACGGCTATAGTTACACCTCTGTATCCCACACTTATCATGGGAGCAGAACTTGGTCTCTGGTTGTCAGAGACAGGCAGAGATCCTAGGTGGAAGGTTTAAGCGGTTAATTACCGCTAAAGTAGCACTATGCAGAGAATAAGGGAGCCAGTGCTCATTTCATTGCCTGGTCTGCAGGGGTTAATCACAGCTACTGGGTCATGCTGCTGATGTACAACATATAGGGGGTCATTTACTAAGGGCCCAATTCGTGTTTTCCCGACGTGTTACGCGAATATTTCTGATTTGCGCCGACTTTCCCTGTATTGCCCCGGGATTTTGCCGCACACGATCGGATTTTGGCGCATCGGCGCTGGCATGCACGCGATGGAAATCGGGGGGCGTAGCCGAGCGAAAACCCGACGGATTCAGAAAAAACGCTGTATTTAAAACAAAAAAAGTGTCGCTTGGGACGCGCTTACCTTCACTTGGTTCGGCCCGGTGAATTCCAGTGCGGAACGATGCTTTTCAGCGCAGCAGCGCCACCTGGTGGACGGCGGAGGAACTACCTTGGTGAATCCCAGCCGGACCCGAATCCACCGCAGAGAACGCGCCGCTGGATCGCGAACGGACCGGGTAAGTAAATCTGCCCCATAAAGTTAAAAAATACATATGTATAAATATGTACTGGAGATCAAAACTAGTGAACAATGTATGATCACTTGATTTTTTTCAAAAATAATGTAAACTCCATTGATCAACATTTGATGGATTTTTTTTTGTAAAGTGTACACCATGCCACTGGAAAAGTGGTTAACTAAGTTACCAATGTATATATACATATTGCATTTATTTAGCAAAAAATGTGATGATCACAATTAGAGAACAGCAATGACTGTAGCACAGAGAAAGATTTTAAGCACATTTTTTGAATGTTACAACAGCCACCAATCAGTGTAGGAAGTATACAGGCCATGCCTCAGAGGGTGCAACCAAGCCCAGGGATGGAAGGGACCTGCAGCCATTGGGTCCATAAAAGGGGAATATAATCAATTGTAAGCTTGTAAGACATGCATACAATTGATTATCATGCTCTGCCCATGCACAGTGTGTGACATCTCCGCCTGCAGTCCTGCACGGGACACCGTGGGCACAAAAGGAAGCCAGTGCATGGGAGGTAAGCATTGAGTTTATATTTTGGTTTACATGACAAGGGTTCTGTGCTACTAGATAATTTATTAGTGAGGAGAGGGTGCTGCCAGACATCTTATTATGGAGCGGAGGCTGCTGCTGAAGATTTTTTTGAGGGGAGGCTACTGCTAGTCATTTTATTGAGTGGAGGCTGCTGCTGGACATTTTATTGATTGGAGACTGTTGATGGAAATTTCATTGAGTGGAGGCTGCGGCTAAACAGTTCAATGAGTGGAGGCTGTTGCTGGACATCATAATAAAGAGGGGAGACTGCTGCTGGACATTTTAAAAATAATAATCTTTATTTATATAGTGCCATCAAATTCCTAAGAGGAGTGGAGGCTGCTTCTGAACATTTTATTAAGTGGAGGCTGACGCTAGACATTTCATTGAGTGGCTGTTGCTGGACTTCATATTAATGAGGGAGGTGAGGACGAGTATGGTGCTGTGTAGCACATATGTGCATTTTAAATTGTAATGTGTGGGACAGGGGTGGCAGTGTGATTTTAGATATATGGGAGCCCCGATCCAAAATTTGAGTCAGGACACTCTGGTGTCTTGTTACGCCACTGGTACAGACCTTTGCTTTGAATGACTTCAGCAGATGTGTGGCCACAGTACATCACTAGTCTCACTGCTCTGGTGTGATTTTGGTCCACTCTTCTTCCAGTATCTTCCACAGTTCTGTGACTTTTGTGGGTTTCTTAGCCATAACTTTGTCACTAATGATTTTCCAGAGGTCACTGGTTCCACCATGGGACCTGAATAAGCAACCATCTGATCTCTTGTTCATGGCCATTTCAGTTTCAAGGAGCTGTGTTACTCATTTTGCTCTGTGATAGGGGCATTGTACTCCATAAAAATTTCTATTGAAAAAAAACGCAAGGAAGGAACCATGTAGCTATATGAGAGATCTAACTCCTGCTGCAGAAAACATTTCCCAAACAATGATACTTCCTCCACCACCTTCCTTAGACACTTTGGGTTCGGTCTTCTCCCAGTTTGGTGATGAACATAATGTTTCCTAACGGATCCAAATAAATTAAACTTGCTTTCATTACTAAAATTAACAGTTGACCACTTATTCTCTGTCCACAAAATATGCTCATCAGCAAAGGTGAGTGTAACCTCTTGATTATTTCTGCTAATGAATAGTTTGGTCCAATGGCAGATCCTCATTAAGGCAATATGGGTGGTTATGTAGGGCCAAACCCTCCTGGGGGGGCCCTGACCACCCACAATGCCCTTATACATACAGGGGGAATTTATGATACACTGGCAGTATGTACACACCATTTACACATACATATATACAGCATATCCAAACATACATATATATAGTACCATATACACTTATAAGCCATATACACATACATTAAGCATATTGTATGGAATTGCTCTGGTAGATGCCTTGTAGCAGTGCAGGAAGCAGGGACACATGCAGAGTTAAAATCCAAAAATCAAGTATTTATTCACACTTCCTTGTCAAAACACAAATTCAGCCTTGGCTTAGGCACATACAAAATACAAAAATAAACCCTGCCTGGCTGGGCACTGCCTAATACAATAACAGCACCTAACTATATATGTACCAGGCTGCCTTGGCTGCTCTTGGCCAGCAGAATATCAGGAGGCACTCAGTTACCTTCGCTGTGTGAACAAGGTCCAGCCTTCAGCTCTCCAGCTAGTGCCTCTCCTACTGCTTATGGCCTGCGGTCTAAATCAGGCTCTAACAAGGTCTGTGACCCGCACCTGTGGGCTATACAGAAACCCAGGACCGAAGCCCGGATGGAGTAGGAGTCCCACTACCACCTACCCCTACTCCATAATAATCAGGCCCAGTACGGACATTAATACCAAAAAAGCCGTATATAGGATCAGTTTAACTCAACATCAACAACAAGTCAATATCATATTATTATAAATTCATCTTTTTATTGTTCACATATGTGAAATCAGAGAAGTTCAGCTCACCTTATGTAGAAAAACCCCTTGCGCACGGACAACAAGGTGAACCCCACGGACTCAGGGTCTATGAAATTTGGTCAAAAGAAGAACGACCAGTCGTCTCAGGGGGAGTTTGATGATACAAACTGAACTTCGCTTTTTATTCCAGTTCCAAAAGACATAAAAAACATTAAGGCAGGTACCAGCCTCTTATTGTTCATGGCATGCAGGGAATGACCTACCGTTCGCTCAGGTATCTTACTCATAGTCTACGTTACATAGTAGTGTTGCAACTTTTTAAAGATCGCGGTTCCCTTCGGCGTGTGACGCGTCACATTCACGTGACACCTGTCAGTGCGTGACTCACGGTCACATGACCCTGCTCACATGACCACGCACTCCGCCTCCAGAAAATCGCGATTGTATACAAAATTAAAAGGACTAAGAAGTATTAAATGAAAAGAGTCCACTAGTAGAACAGGATGGGTAAGGAGAATCAATGGATACATAAGCAACTATTTGTATATTTAGTTCCATGTCAAACATAATAAACATGCAATAACAGACAAGAGGAGATTCATTAATTTAAATAATTTCCTCATCATACCGTCATTTTCATAGATTTTTCAAAAAATGAACTATGTACCAAGAGAAAAGTGACATGTTGTTACATTAGGGAATTTTCGCAGAAAGGTATAGCGGATGGTGCATTATTTTATAACACAATATTAGATCCTGTCTAGGTCATCCCAATAGTTGAACAGTTTTCAGGCTAAACTCCAATAGCAGTCTCCCTATTTAATAGTTTTTTCCTATGTCTCCCCTCCTTATGGTTTGCGTAACTTTTCATTCCCTGCCACCCTAAACGTTCACAATTCCCGTCAGGTAAATCGCTGGAAATGTTTCGTGCAGGCGCGCGAACATGTTGTTAAATTGGTGTTCTTACAATCTGAAAGATGTTTTCTGGATAGCGGGTCTGCTCTGAGGATTGGTGGTGCATCCTATGTATTGTTTCTCACACTGAGATACGGATTTAGGTAATGTTGTAAGTTGTTGTTACCAATTGAAGTAAGTGGTTATTTAACTCTTTTTGGTTTATATGAAAAAAGGAGTTAGTGGGGTCAGAAACCACGATGCCTATACATCTGGATGTCCGCCCTTATGGCTGCCGTGATGTGCAACCACTGTAGTTGCTTGTTTTACCTTTTTCTATGGAACAGGCTTGGAGATACATTGTCCCAATTGTGGGTGCTTTTTTTTTGAAATGTACCTAACCTCCAAGGGGAGAACATGTTCTAGCTCTGTTTGTCTTGTTCCAGAATTGGTATAAATTTATTAAACCAATGTTTCTAAGTTGATTGACTGTTTGCTTATGTTTGTTACAAATGCAATTGGTTTGGTACCAGCCACCTTCCCTCCTGATTGCCCTCGTCCTCAGTGTTTATTTTTTAACAAATCTTTACGGTCCCCCCCCCCCATATTGTTAATTCTATTTTTTAGCTGAAAAACAGCTCGCTGTTTGTGATGTTCTCTGTTACAATCATTTTCGCCCTCCACGGACTTTTCATCCCACAAACATATCCTGTGTAGCTCATCCTCTAACTTCATCCCCCTCGGATCCCTGTGGGATTTGTCCACCACATGTCTGGGGTGCATGAGGTGGACATAGTAATAGTATTGCCTGCAAACTTGCTTTGCGATTATAGGGTGAATCTCCAGCATCCAGTACTGCTGGGTGCTTTCCCGATACGTCCTCGCCCTGCTTAACTTGTACTCTTATCGTTGGCCGCAATGATCGTCTTGTGGACCCCCAAAGGGGAGGTGAATTTCAAATGTCATGTTATTTGCATTGAGTGCCCCACAAATCCAAAAGTCTGATGACTGCCCTTTTCCACATCCACAAACCTTCTGCTCATAAGCTGCACACCCTGCCTTCTCCAGACGACTTGAGGATTGGATCCGATAACACAAAAACTTCTTTCTTCTCCCTCTGGATCATGTACATACTTAGCTTGGGCGGTTTGAAGCCAACCTTCCGCCCCATCGGGGCCCTCCTTGTTCGTAAGCGCAGGTCCCACTATCATCTCGTCGGTTCTTCATCTCCCAGGAAGTATTGAAAAGTTTCTTAAAAAGTCGTACATTAAGATGAATTCCTTCATTCTGCGAGTAAGTGCTAATTTCCTCTAGTATGCCCTAGAAAAACAAATGAGGGCCTGTCCTCACATGCGTGGTATCGTTCATCGTCTCAATCAAATTCGTCCTCTACAGGTTGCCGCATTAAAGTGTTCACCATCACATGTCCCGTTTGTACTATGTTGGCTATTTCGTTATGTACCAACTGCGTTTACCACTTGATTCCTAGGTGCCTTTTTTTTCAAATAGTGGCAATGCTTCTTGGCCCAACTCCCGGCTGTCCTCTGCCCAGGTCCACTCGCACCCTCACATGCCCCAGTCCCTCGCTACAATAGGTCGACAGGGTGGAGGAAAGTCCTCATTATGTGACCTTGGGGAGGAGTGGAAGACGCATGACTGGAAATCTATTCCAAATACTCCCTGGTTTGTTATCTAAAACCCCCAGAGCTACAGGCCCTCGTCCACATGTTTTTTGGGTAGATTTTTTTGACAAGAAGCAGTGGGTCACTGCTTAATTTTCGGTAGGTGGTTGACATAGATCTTGATGTCATAGATTCCTTTAGTTCTCCCTATTTTTTTACTATAAGGATTAGCTCATTGAACAATGGCTCCCCCCTGTCTACGACTGTGTTGGGGCAAAGGTAACGAAGTAAAGGGGCAGGGCAGAAGTGAGTCCTTGGTGTAGCCTCAGTCTATTATTTTTCAAACTCTTGAAGAGACTTAGTCTCTAAGCTTTGTTAAGTTCTTTTTATACCATAACAGTCACATTGTGACTTCAATTTTTGACTCTTTTCAACAAGAATCCTGAAATCTATCCATAATGACACTTCTACTTCTTGACATTATGGATAGAAGTCGGGTTATGTGAAAATAAGGGTTTTGGGGGGATTGATCATCATATCAGCGGATTCAAACCCAAACTTCTTAAACAAAGAACAGTTAAACTTGGTCTTCAAATTGGGTAAAAATAATGGTCATCGATGTGTCACGGGGTTATGCTTTCGCTATCAGGATGAGAAAATCACATAATCATTATTTGTGTTTGTCCAAACATGCATTTTTACGTCTAGATATTCTAACAAACTTGTTTCAAACATCAAGTTAAATTCTGTATAAACTCAACAATCTGTAGAGAGGAAGTTTTAACCCTTACTCAAACCCCTTAACTGACTTTCCAAAATGACATACTGGAAAGATTAATAACTGAGGATTCTAATTCCGTTTTCTTTTTGGGTTGCAGTCCCATGTCTTGTTTTCAATTTTTTTCTTTGGCACCTCTCGGTCTTCCTGCCCGCTGCTCCTACCCGTTTTTTTTGAGGGGTCGTTTCTAGGGTTAGTCTCAGGGTCATGACTTCGTCAATTGACATGATAAGAGCTTTTATGTGAATCCCTGGTTTTCCGAGAAGCTCACTCTAGGAAGATTCTTTGTTCTTTTGTGTTGTTATATCTCGTATGTTTCTTGTTTTTTCAAATTATTTGGGTGTCAATTCCTCCCGACGGAACAATTTCCATGTGTCGACTTTCATTATACTTGTAGTCCACAAATCTCTATCAAATTTTTTTTTTTACTTCCAATATACCTGTTCTCCATTGGTAATTACTTTTACAGATTTAATCTTCCTCCAATGGGTTAATCTTCCATGCGTAAAGTGTGGATTTGACTCTAATGTCTTCCCTTTCTGTTTTGATGTTAGCGATACATTTTGTTCCTCTAATTATTAACTCATAAGTTTTTCAGAGCATTCACTCACATTGCGTTCCAAAGTTCCTGGAAAGATCGTAATAGACAGTAGGTGGGAGCCTTGTTGATTCTAAGGCCGCCGGTGGGATCAGTTTCTTGTTTAAATAAGACATAAAGTCTCTGCACCACCAATTTTAACTTTCTCTTTTCCAGAGTCTCTCCCATCACCCTTCAAGATGTGCACATTCTTGTGAATCAACCGCCAGCCTTCGTTGTTAAATAAGCAAAGCCCTTTTACTTATGTAAACAAGTTTTGTTAGAAAGCTAACGGAAATGCATTTTTTTGGCAAACCAATATGATATTGTGATCTTCTCATTCCTGTAGGCGAAAGCTAACCCCCTTGACAACATCTGATGACCATTATTTTACCCAATTTGAAGACCACAGTTATGTTCTCTTGTTACAAGAAGTTTTGGGTTTATCCGCTGATATTGATGATCAACCCGCAAACCCTTTTTCAGCTAATAACCCGACTGTCTAATCCAATAGGTCAATAAGTGACATATTGATGCGATTTCAGATCTTGTTGAAAAAAGCTCACTAAATGAGTCACCATTTGACTCTGTTCATGGTAAAAAGAATTTACAAGCTTAGATACTAATTCTCTTCTTCAAGATTTTGAAAAATAATCTGATTTGTCATCAGGATGCGGACAGGGGGAGCCATTGTTCTAATGAATGCTACTTAATAAAAAACTTATGAATCCCATGCTCAAATGTCACCACCTACCGCAATTAAGCAGTACCCCACTGCTTCTTGCAAAAAAATCTACAAAAACATGTGGACGAGGGCGTAGCTCTGGGAGTTTTATGATAACAACTCAGGGTAGTATTTAGTGAATAGATTTCATCATGCCGGTCCTTCCCTCTCTCCCCCAGGTAACATAAGGGACTTTTCTCCTCCCCCCTGTCGCCCTATTGTCCGCGGGATTGGGTAGTCCTTGGGGAAGACCTGGGGGACTGGCTTGACCACTATTTACAGCCTTTAGTTATGGTAACCCCAGTTTACCTCAGATACCAAACATGTACTGAGGTATGGAACATATTGGATGGGATAGCACTTTTAATTGGGCAACCTGTGAACTACTTCCCTTTAGTCCTCGATCCCGATGAGCAGGCCCTATTTTTTCTTTCTAGCATCTAGAGGAATTTAGCACTTCCTCTGCCGAATTGAAGGAATTCATCTTATGTCGACTGACTTTCTCCTTAATACAATTTTTTTATGTTCGATGCTCAATACTCTTATGCAATTGGAGGGCCCCCCCATGGGGAGAAGTTTCCCCCTCCCTAGCTAATATTCATGATTCAGTGGGAGAATTTTGTGGTTTTCTTCGGATTCCATCCTCACCAGTCTTCTGTGCCGTGGTTTGGCCGCTCATAGACGACGCTGTTGTGGATTTGGAAAGTGCGTCATTCAGACTTTTTGGATTTTGTGGGCACCCAATGCCAATAACATGATTTGAAATTCACCTCCCATTTTTGTGGGCACAGATCGATTTCTTGGATGTCACATTAACAGGGCAGGGTGACAAGTTTGGTGTCGCCCTAAAATCGCAAAGCAGTTGCGCAATACTATTCTATTGTCCACCTCTGCCCACCCCAGACATGTGGTGACATTCCCCACGGCGAGTTGAATCCTCTTCGTAGGAATAGCTCTCCACAGAGATATTTTTTGAGATGAACACGTCATGGAGTGGGAAATAGATTAGTACTAAGAAATACAAACAGCGAGTAATTGTCCTTTCAGACAAAATAGAATAAGCATATGACCGTACAGATTTGTTAAAAATAAACTGTGAGGGGCAATCAGGAGGGAAGGCTGGTACCAAACCAATTGCATTTGTAACACATACAAACAACAGTTCAATCAAATAGAACATGTGTTAATAATTTATACCAATTCTGGAACAAGACACAGAGCTAGAACATGTCTCTCACCTGGAGTAGGTACTTTCAAAAAAAGACCCACAATTGGACAATTTGTACTCCACCCTGTCCATAGTAAAAGATAAACATGCAACTACAGTTGGTTGCATCATCCAGGCAACCATAAGTCGGACACTCCAGATATGTATGCATTGGTTTTCTTGACCACCACTAACTCCTTTTTTTCATATACAACCAAAGAAGTAATATATACCACTTACTTCAATTGTAACACACCACTTACAACATTTACCACCAATACCTGTATCTCATGTGTAGTCAAACCAGACATACAGCTGATGCACAACAGCACAATTCCCTCAAGACCCTCTAGCAAAACACTTTCAGATGTTAACACCACATTTAACTAACATGTCGGCCGCCTCGAAACATTTCCGCGATTTACATGACGGGAATTGTGACACGTTAGGGTGGCAGGGAATGAAAAAGTTCGAACCCAATAAAGGGGTGGAGACCATAAAAAACTTACTAATAGGAGCCTTATTGGATGTTTTATCCTGAAAAACTGTCCCTTTGGGTATGACCCTAAGACAGGATCTAATATTGTGTTATAATAATATCACCATCTGTATACCCTTCTGAAATTCCCTAATGTAACACATTCACTTTTCCTCTATGGTTTACATAGTTCATTTTTGAAAACTCACTTAAAATGACCTGTATGATGAGGAATTTAAATTAATTGATCTCCTCTTTCCTGTTATCTGCAATGTTCTTATGTTTTGCATGTGAATCTATATACAATAGTTGCTTATGTACCCATTGATCTCCTACCCACCTTTCTCTAGTGGACACTCTTTTCATTTAACCTTCATTAGTCCTTTTAAATTTGTATACAATCGCGATTTTCTGGAGGCGGACCTGTCTGGTCATGTGACGCGGGTCATGTGACCGTGACGTCACATGACCGATCAGTGTCACGTGTGACTGTGACGTCACAACGCCGAAGGGAACCGCATCTTTACAAGCTCCACACTACCTATGTAAGTAGACCATGATAAGCTCACCTGAGCGAAACGTAGGTCATTCCCTGCATGCCATGACAATAGAGGCTGTGTACCTTGCCTCAATTTTTTATGTCTTTTGGAACTGGAATAAAGCGAGTTTTATTCATCAAACTTCCCTGAGACGCTGGATCGTTCTTCTTTTGACATCTTTTTATTGTTGTACGACAACATAGACAATCCAGAAATTATTAAAACATGATAAAACCACATACACAACACCTGAGGTGGTGGTCATAAGTCAACAACAGTCATATTCCACATTGGATATTGCAACCTAGGCTCATGAGGGTATCAAAACATACCACATAACAACACAGTTATTAGCAAGCCCAAACGGGGCATAGTATAACCTACACGTGCCTACCAATAGATTATAAATTACACAGCCACCACCACCCTCGCACCCCCGACGCACGTTTCGCCTTCGCTTCCTCAAGGGGGTGTGACATTACAGTACGGACATTACAAAGGTGTCTATGCTAGGTAGGCCAACATAGACCAAACACTACTCCTGCTTACCACATGTCTGCATTAACCCTTGGGTTACTGCAGACAAATCCAGGGCTTTTACCACATACTTTTTATCTGCCTGTAGGGAAGATAGCGGTTCTCCCACACAAAACCTCTCACTTTCTCACAATATGCACACATATACAACAAATACACATCAAATATACACACATACATACAATACCATATACACCCATACAGCATATACAGACCCAATACCTCAGATACTGGTGCCCCCTGACACTGTGGGCCCCATAGCAGCTGCAATGGCTGCTACCCCTCTATTTTAAGCACATGGCTATTCCCTTGGTGCCAGAGGTGTAAGCTCCCTTTATGCCCACCAAATGGAGCTTCTATGCCAGAAAACTCAGAATCTCTCCCACAGTTTGCCTGCGCTACGATCAGCAGGAGTTCTACCTGTGAACTGCGGAGGAAGGGATGAGGACTTACGTCAGAAGTCTTTCTGTACTTTGAAGCAGCTGCACATGGTACACTGTGCTCTTTCCTCTCCTCATTACACCCAGAGCTTCCTGCTGTCGATCCAAGAGGAGTAGGAGAAGGAGCTCAAACACAGAAATTTTTATTCTGCAGCAACTGCCATGAAATATGACAGATAAGTGTAATCTGCCATGTGCGTTATGTGAAGACAAGCATTAGAAACAGGAAAGACACTAGGACGAGTCTGTACATTAGGCTAGGATTAGCTGATTAATTATAAGTCCTGTGCAAGTAACACACATAAATATATGCCTCACCAAAGACACATAAGATATACTAAACCTATTGTATACCTCACCAAGAGGTGGAGGATAATGAGGCAATAAGATAACATGAATGATGGGGTAAAAATAAGACAAACTTTATTTAAATAACCATATACACAAGAAAACACAGTTTAAAAGTTGTAGATAGCTGAATGATAGGATTAAGCTGGTAGCGTGCAGCAGCAAGAGGCAGTCAAAACCCGGACATACCAAGGGAAGTGTAGATATCATATAATGTTGAGGAAGGGCTGGTGAGATATAGGGCTACCTATGGTATTATTCAATATATATATATATATGCTACAGATGCTGGCACGGTAACCATTCGTGCCATACAGTACCACATGAGTAATTTGAAGAAACATGGCGTCATGTGAATGTAGTAGAAAATATATATATATATATATATATATATATATATATATATATATATATACCGTATATACTCGAGTATAAGCCGAGACCCCTAATTTACACCAAACTGGGAAAACCTTTGACTGAATAAGCCGGTGTGGGAATGCAGGGGTCACAGACCCAGCCAAGTATATCGCCAGCCAGCCCCCTATAATATACAGCTTTCCCCCAGTAGTATACAGCCGCCCCCGTATTATCCACCTGACGCAGCCTGCCCCCAGTAATATACAGCCGCCCCGAGTAGTATACAGCCAGCCCCCAGGAGATACAGACCTTCCCCCGTAGTATAAAGCCTGCCCCAGTAGTATAAAGCCACCCCAGCCGCCCCCCAGTTTGTATACAGCCACCCCAGCCTTGCCCCCAGTTGTATATACCCACCCCGCCTGCCCCAGTTTGTATACAGCCACCCCAGCCTGCCCCCAGTAGTATACCAGCACACCCACCTGGCCCCCAGTACGTATACAGCCCCCCCCGGCCCCCAGTAGTATACAGCCACCCCAGCATGCCCCCCCAGTAATATACAGCATGCCCACAGTAGTACAACACTCCAGCCCAGAATTTAAAAAAAAATAAACTATTTACTCTCCCACCTCTGGTGGTCCCGATGTGCAGCGCTGCTCCCCCCGATGTCATCGCGTTGGGCGTCGCAACTGTCTCTCCCGTGCGGCGCCGTAAACGCGCCGCTGCTGACGTCCTACTAAGCGCCGCACGGAGAAGACAATGGCGGCGCCAACGCGATTTAAGAAAGACCGAAGATGGCGGCGGAAGCAGAAGAGGAGCCGAAGCCAGAAGAGGAGCCGCGATGACAGCGGGGGAGCAGCCTGCACATCGGGGCCACCGGAGGGTGAGTAAATAGTTTTTTTTTTTAGTCCATTGTTAATTATTTTTTTTTGTGCTGAAAAACTCGGCTTATACACGAGTATATACGGTATATATATATATAAGATTTATACAGGCAGTCCCCATATTACATACAAGATAGGGTCTGTAGGTTTGTTTTTAAGTTGAATTTGTATGGAAGTCGGAACCATATACTTTATAATTGTAACTCCAGACAAATTTTTTTGGTCTCTGTGACAATTGCATTTTAAAAATGTTGGATTCTCATCAGAACCAGGATTAACAATAAATCTTCATTGCAGACACCTGTGATAACTGTTATAGCTGTTTATTGTAGTCTAAGGCTAAAGTACAGAAAATGACCAACATCCAGAGGTCCGTAACTAGGGGTCGTCTGTAAGTCGGGTGTTCTTAAGTAGGGGACAAATTATTATTTAGTGCTATTTTGTGGTGAAGCAGGGATTTCTATATCTCTATCTCTATCTCTATGATGCTCAGAGTTCCTTTCCAGCATTAGACTACATGCACAAAGCTATATTTTTGGTGGTGTATCATCCAGAGCATCAGAAATAACTTCTTTCCGTAACGCTTTTGATCAGGAATAAGCACCATAGGGTTTACATGCAAAATGTCTGGTGCATGTTCCCTATTGCAAGCATTTAGTGTAAATGAATATGTGACTGAGCCAAGCTTATCCCTGCTGCCTGCTGATAAGCATTTCATCCAGCATGTGAACGTGGCCCACAGGGTCAAACCTCTTATACTGCCCAGGGCAAATAGTACCCTTAATCTGCCCCTGGTTTTGTCATAACAGAGTGGCTTTTCAGCTCACAGCTCAAATGTTCTTAAACATGGAGACACTGGGGGTCATTTTTTAAAAAAAAGTGTCGCGGGACACGCACTTACCTTCACCCAGTATAGGATCGTGAACTCCGGCGGGCCTCGGCAGACTTCAGCGCAGCAGCGACACCTGGTGGACATCGGAGGAACTGCCTTAGTGAATCGCCGGAAGACCCTATTCCACCGCAGAGAACGCGCCGCTGGATCGCGAATGGACCGGGTAAGTAAATCTGCCTCACTGTATGACGAGACAGATCCTTACCCTGTCCAGTGCTGAACTGGAGGGCAATTCTAGCTGTAGTGTTTAAACGATTACCCATGTACTGCCCAGGGCAAATAGTACCCTTAATCTGCCCCTGGTTTTGTCACAACAGAGTGGCTTTTCAGCTCAAATGTTCTTAAACATGGAGACACTGGGGGTCATTTACTAAGGGCCCGGATCGCGTTTTACTGGCGGGTTTTTTCCGGCATGCACGTGACGGAAATCGGGGGCGTGGCCGAACGATAAACCCGACGGATTCGGAAAAACCGCCGCATTTTTTTAAAAAAAGTGTCGCGGGACACGCACTTATCTTCACCCAGTATAGGATCGTGAACTCCGGCGGGCCTCGGCAGACTTCAGCGCAGCAGCGACACCTGGTGGACATCGGAGGAACTGCCTTAGTGAATCGCCGGAAGACCCTATTCCACCGCAGAGAACGCGCCGCTGGATCGCGAATGGACCGGGTAAGTAAATCTGCCTCACTGTATGACGAGACAGATCCTTACCCTGTCCAGTGCTGAACTGGAGGGCAATTCTAGCTGTAGTGTTTAAACGATTACCCATGTCGGGGGGGACGCTGCATTGTATAGATGGAACAAGATGACCCACAGCAACACAATAACCAGAGTTCATGAGTGCAACCGGAAGGGAAAATTCTGCATGGCCAAGTCAATCCACAGATCTTTAATCCCATGATTTCACTGCGTCAAATCCAGAATTAAGACGGAACAAGACTCCACACAACAAGCAAGACCTGAAGCTGTGGGATGTAAAGGCCTGGCAAAGCATTAAGAAGGAAGAAACCCAGCGTTTGGTGATGAGGGTTTCATGTTTTGACGCCAATTCTTGATCCTACAATCGATGTCGCAGAGATACGAGATCATCAGACAAGGCAACGTTTTTTCAATCTCTGAATGTCCAATTCGATGAGCTTGGCAAATTGTAGCCTCAGTTTCCTGTCTAGCTGAAAGGCGTGGCCCCGGTGTGGTTTCTGCTGCTGTAGCCCATCTGCCTCCAAAGTTTGAGTACTGGGCGTTCAGAGAGATGCTCTTCTGCCTCCCTGAGTTGTCAACGGGTGGTGATTTGCAGTCCACTGTAGGCCTTTTATCAGCTCGAACCAGTTGGCCCATTTCCTCTGACCTCTGCGACTCAACAAGGCCATTTCCGCCAACAGAACTGCCGCTCATTGGACTGTTTTTTCTTTTGGACATCTCTGTAAACTAGAGATGGGTGTGCTGTGAAAAATACCAGTAGAGTCAGCAGTTGAAATACTCAGACCAAGCCCTCTGGCAACAAAACCCACACGCATTGCCACACGTTCAAGGCACTAAAATCACCTTCTTCCCATAATCTAATGCCTCAGTTTGAACTGCAGGGAGATTGTCTTGCACCATTTCACATGGCTCTAAAATGCACAGTGCATTGCTGATTAGAAACTTAAGTGTGTTAACAAGCAGTTGGTGAGCTTAGGTGTACGGTTAATAAAAGTGGCCGGTGCGTGTACTATGTAAACAAGTACAAGTAGAGTTACATTACCTCTGTATTTTGTTAAGCTGTAGTGCAGAGCAGATACACAAGCTACTGTGCAGAGATTTATCAAAGGGTGGCACAAAGATGCTGCTGCTTAGCACCTCAGCCAGCTGGCTATAGTGTCACCTTTTGCTAGGCTGTCAAAACGTCCTCCAAGCTTTTGGGGGTCCTTTGGTGCAAGAAGTGCAAGGAACAGGCCACTTTCTGGCCGCAGCAAGATGCGCCCAGGCGGGCTCCTCCATATTATATGTGAAAGGAATGGGGGGGGGAAAAACTTAAAGGAGGTTTTGTTAAAACAACCAGGTGGACCTGTCCAATGCGCAGCACAGGCAATGGCTCTCGGCATGAATGAGAAGGACTGTAAACATCCCCTACCCAGACAAGCAGTGGGCCAAGGCAATTGCCCAGGTGTCTATGCCCAGTTGCCTGGCAACGGTACCGGGTCTTTGATGACACCAACAGGTGGGGACTGAAGCCCCCAGCAAAAGATAAATGTCCCCAGAGTATACTGTCTTTTCTTATGTCTTGCCAAGAACTGTGGGCATTAGATTGTGTTGAGGTGGGCGTTAAAGGGAGTTGGTGTTTACTTCTTTTCTTGCTAATATACTTTTTTTGGTTAACACATTTTTTTTTTAAATGTTTTTCCTATCCATGGAATGCTGATCTTTGCCTGATTTGGGGACTACACCAATGACCAGGTACACAAATCCATCACCGCCATTGCGGCGGGCTCTGGTGAGACCAGGTGTCTACATTAGACTTACACTCCCAGAGTTGAGGCTGGCATTCTGAGACAAGTCAGCAGTTTTGTTTTATGAGTTCTCTTCTCCCGCTGGTGGCCAGGGAGTCCATTGACTAGTCCCAAAGGGACTATTCACCATAGACTGTGACGCGTTAGATCCGGCCATGGACTCAGCCAAGGTCTTGTATTCCTACAAAGCCAAGAACAGTCCAAAGGATCCGCTTACCGGCCTAATGGGTGACCTCCCCAGCCGATCACCAAGCAGTACCAGAGATTGCTGCCCAAAAGGAATCTTCTTGGACAAACTTGCTGCCACTTTAATGATGCATACCAGAAGCACTCTCCCCTCCGACTTCCCGTTGCTTCAGTCACCTCGATATGTTTTGGGGCAGTAGAGACTGGACCCGAAAATTTTTATTAGCCCAAAATTTGATGGCGACCCCAAATCGCTGCAGGAGATTCATTTCCCAGTGCTCGCAACACTCGGAACTGGTCCTTCATCGGACCCGACACCGAAGATCTAAGGTGGCGTTACCAATCTAATGCCCCGGGAAGGGCAGCAGAAAAAGAAGAGGGAGAGGAGTTGTTCGATCAAACAAATCCAACCCAATGTGATTGCAGTTAAACCGATAGGCTAGACCTAGGGCCACGATCTGCAGCCTCTCCTAAAACTTTCTTTCACCATCGTTTTTCCGCTGGCGGGTTGCTGGCACCCAGTTGCGAGCCCGGGCTGCCAATTGTGATTCGTGGGGTAGTAGGATAAAAGGACAACGGGTTTTACCATAACAAGTTCCTGCACCAAATAGAATACGAAGTCAGGTATTGAACCAAATACAAGTTCGGCTAACATGCCTGTCCTGCTTGGTCCCGGTGTCCAAGGTCTACAACCCGCTTACCCAGAGCTGCTCCAGCGCGCCAAGCCCTCCGACAGGCTTCCCAGAGTGCCAGCGCGCCTCAACCTCTCGGAGACTTACAAGAGATGCTCTTGGGTCTATGCGCGTTTGTTTTTTACCACCGCTGCTCCAGTGTTACTCTGGTCACAGAGCTGCTCCAGTGTCTAAATGCTAGATTTACAGAGCTGTACGCAAGGAATCTGGCTGTTCCCAGAGCATGCTCCAGAGGTCTTCACTCGGTCTACCATGTGGAGCTACCATATCTCCACCGGCCTACCAAGAGGCCGAATCTCCGAGTATCCACCGGCCTCCAGAGCTTCCGGCGTGCCCAGGAGGGACCAGCCTGCGGCCTTTCCATAAGGTCGTCTCGGTGCTGCTCTCCTCTTAATGTCTCATTTTTTTTTTTTCTATCATCACCAAGAAGAATGGAGGGAGGCCTGCGGGAAGAGAAATGCGGGATTGAAGAAGAAGAAGAAGAAGAAAGAGAGGGACATAATGGGGAGGGGGTAAGTCAGCGGTTGGGTGACCACGAGATAAAGGTATTCTGCGATTTTGCGACCGTGCGCTTGCCGGCCACGTCGTTTGTCCCGGAGTTGTGGTGAGGTGGCGGAGGGTGCATCAGTGCTCCACGCCTGGCTGCTTGCCGTTACCCCCAGGTCATTGACTTACCCTGTCACCGGCTTCTGATTGGCGTCCATCGTGGTGCCCGCACAGGCCGCAGGTTGTCTACTGTCTAGGGCTGCTCGTATTTGCGCTGGCAATTCCCAGCTCTGCTATAGCCTGGCGACTCCAAACACCCCTGCAGGACTTCAGGTCATTTTAATGAAGAGAACAGCCTCCCTGAGCAGTTTACATGTGCCTCCTTGATTCCTGAGCGTTTCCAGAAGCCTCCGTGATCCTGCGCATTCCAGATGGCTCATAGTTGTGTTAATGAGCTGTTTCCAGAAGCCTCAGTGTTCTGTGGTATTCCCGTGTTCTGTAGGTGTTACTTGGTGGTCCGTCATCCTGTGGTGTCCTGTAATCTGTGGGGCGGTGCTGTCATTCCTGTGTGGTCGGTATACTAGTGGTCTTCGGTCTGACAGTGTCTCTTGAGTCACTGCCGCCTGTCCTTATGAGGCTGCCAACATCATTCCGAGGTCATGATAGCATCCTTCAGAAGGTCCTGCCCATCCTGAGGTCTGCCATCCCAAGTCCTGACCAATCCAAGTCTGCCATCCCATCGGGAAGGAAGGAAGCGGGGAGCACGGAAAGGGCATCTTTCATCAAGGCCCCCACCCTCCATCACCCCGCTTCTGCCACTCTTCATTTCTCTCTTTTACTCCTTGTACGCTTCCTCACCGGTCCTTCGGTTGCAATTTTCCCTCGCCTCCATTCTTTCCGTCCCTCCCCCGCCTCCTCCTCCTCCTTCTTTGCTTACAAGGACGACCTCCTTTCCAAGCGTGACTCCCGTCGACCACACTTCCATCTAGTGATTCCACCTGCTTCCCATTCTCGTGTAATCCTCACGCCTCTGGCTTCTTGATCACTACCCCTTGACGCTATCTGTATGGCCCACTCTCCACGACGGATAATGTAACGCCCCCCGAGGTTTACTACATATCCCTGTTAGTCGGTCATCTTGCCCGCCCACGTCTTACCGTGGTGCCATGCTACGCGCCTCTCCCTCCTCCGCACGTGGCCTTCCCCACCCCGTTCCCCCCCCACCCCCCCCCCACCTCCCCACTTCCCTGCTTGTTGTACGGCAACCCCCAAACCCTTCCTTTCTACCCCTAGGCTTCTTTCTTTGCTTGTTTCTGCCCGGTCCTGCTTCCTGTGTCCACTAACCTTGGCTGTGCCAACATGGGCTAGACGCACCCGTGGAGCGACATGGTGGCTCCCCGTACGCATGCAAGACCATCCGCTTTGTGCAGCTCTGGCGACGACCAGGGTCCATTAGCACTCCACTCCCGGGTGGGCGGCCATCGTTATCTCCCGCGGTGGTCCAGGGAGTCCATGACTTTAGTCCCAAGGGACGATTCCATAGACTGTGGACATCCAGTACCCACACGCCACCAGAGGTGCCAGGAACGAGCCAGGTACAAATAGTGCCTCTAGATAATTCAGGTACGGGCCGGCCACAAGCTGAGTATTTTGGGCTGGATACATCAAAATGCGTGGTACTCAAATCTTTTAATGTAAGGGTAGCTCCTGCTGTATTTTTTTTGCATCTTGTAACGGTTCTTTTGTTGCCTGGTCATAAAAAATGGGAGTCTGCAAGTCTAATTTTCATAACCAGTCAGGATACAATTACAGCAAGCAGCACTCTTATAGTACTAGGGTGTGAGCGCCCCTTGTTTTTGGGGGCTATTACAGCCAAAATACACCAAGCTTGCAGGCCGACCTTAGTAGCCTTACTCATCTGGATTGTTAACTAGCTCGGTGCTCGCCAGCTGATTTGGTGTGCAAGTGCATGGTGAACCACATGTTCAAGTGCATTCAATGAGGAAGCCACAGTACCGGGGAATAAATTCAGAAGTCTTTATTTAATCCAGACATGTACACAGAAATGTTTCCATAAAGATTCATGTGAATCAGAAACTTTCTATAGAAACATATTTATTAAATGTAAAATTCCCAGCAACACCACCCTTGTTGACTCAAGTTTATTTAAAAAAAATAATCAATCGCTGTTTGTCCACACCAAATCAAAAGTATAAAGAATTCACAGCCACCTTCTCTATAAACATGATCCGCAGAGGCCTCCTTCACTAATAAAATGTCCCAGCACAGCGGCCTCCCTTACAATTAAAGATGCCTCAGCATGCAGCCTCCTTCACTAAGTAAAAAATCAAGTTCCCAGCAGCTGACTCCCTTCAACTATAACTATGTCCCGAGTAATGCTCCCCCTTCATCCCTAAAATCCATCACCCAGAGAGATCGCCTCCTCACTAATAACATGGTTCAGAAATGGCCTACCTTCACTCAATACATGTCCCAGCAGCGACCTCCCTTCTACTAATGAATAATACCCAGGATCGGCCTCCTCAATAATCACGGTGGTAGCGCGGCCTTCCTCTAATAAAACACGTCCTAGCAGCGGCCTCCCCTCATAATAAACATTCCCCAGCAGTGGCCTCTCTTCAAGATTACATGCCCAGCCAGTGGTCTCCCTCCCCTAACAACAGATGAAGGCTGTGTTTTACCCAGTGCACAGAGTGGCGGACACCTTTGTTCCACATAGTGGACCGTCAGATGCATTTGATTTGGCTGTGAGCCCCATTCATGCGCTCATCAAGCCCTATAGCAGCCCTGTGGCTATTACGGACTATAGTTACAACCTCTGGATCCACACGTATCATGGCGCAGAACTTGGTATACTGGTTGTCAGAGGACAGGCAGCGATCCTAGGTGGAAGGTTGATCGCGAGTTAATTACGTCTCAGTAGCTAGAAGAGAATAAGGGAGCATGCTCATTTGCATTGCCTGGTCTTGCAGCGGGTTAATCACAGATACTGGTCATGTGCTGAATGTACAAAATATGGCGGTCATTACTACGTGGCCCAATTCTGTGTTTTCCCGACGTGTTACGCGAATATTGATTGCGCCGACTTTTCCCTGTATTGCCCGAGGATTTTGCCGCACCCGATCGGATTTTGGCGCATCGGCGCTGGCATGCCGCGATGGAATCGGGGGGCGTAGCCAAGCGAAACCCGAGGAATTCCAGAAAAAAACGCTGTATTAAAAACAAAAAAGTGTCACCCCCCCGCTTGGGACCCGCTTACCTTCACTTGAGTTCGCCCGGTGAATTCCAGTGACGGAACGATGCTTTTCAGCGCAGTCAGCGCACCTGGTGATGGAGAGGAAACTACCTTGGGTAATCCAGCCGACCCGATCCACCGCAGAGAACGCGCCGCTGGATCGCGAACGGACACGGTGTACGTAAATACTGCCCCATTAAGTTAAAAATACATATGTAAATATGTTACTGGAGATCAAACTAGTGAACATGTATGACACTTGATTTTTTTCAAAATAATGTAAAACTCATTGATCACATTTGATGGATTTTTTTTTTTAAAGTGTACACATGCCACTGGAAAAGTGGTTACGTAAGTTGACCAGATGTTAATACATTGCATTATTTAGCACAAAAGTTGATGATCACAATTGAGAAACAGTCAATGACTGTAGCACAGAGAAGTTTTAAGCACATTTTTTGACGGTCAACAAGCCACCAAGTCAGTTGGGAGTATAAGGCCATGCTCGAGGTGCAACCACGCCCAGGGATGAAGGGACCGCAGCCATTGGGTCACATAAAGGGGAAATATCATCAATTGTAAGTTGTAAGGACATGCATACAATGATTTATCATGTTGCTGCCCATGCACAGTGTGTTCTGACATCTCCGCCTGCAGTCTCAACGGGCACACGTTGCACAATGGAAGCCAGCATGGGGGAGGTAAGCATGAGTTTATATTTGGTTTCAATGACAGGGTTCTGTGCTACTAGATATTTATAGTGAGGAGAGGGTCTCTGCAGACATCTATTATGGGCGGAGGCTGCCTGCTGAAGATTTTTTTGAGGGGAGCTACTGCTAGTATTTTATGAGTGGAGGGCTGCTGTGGACATTTTATGATTGGAGGATGTTGATGGAAATTTCATTGAGGGAGTGCTGCGGCTAAACAGGTTCAATGAAGTGGAGGCGTTGCTGGACATCATCAAAAGAGGGTGAGACTGCGTGCTGGAACATTTAAAAATAATAATCTTATTTATATAGTGCCATCAAATTCCTAAGAGGAGTGGAGGCTGCTTTGAACATTTTTTAATGTGTGAGCTGACGACTAGACATTTCAGTTGGTGAAGCTGTTGCTGGACTTCATATTACATGAGGGAGGTGAGAGAAGAGTATGGTGCTGTGTAGCACATATGTGCATTTAATGTAATGTGTGGGACGGGTGGCAGTGTGATTTTAGAATTGGGAGCCCCGATCCAAAGATTTGAGTAGTGACCTCTCGTGTCCTGTTTACGCCACTGGTAACAGACTTTGCTTGAATGACTTCAGCAGATGTGTGGCCACAGTACATCCAGTCTCACTGCTCTGGTGTGATTTTGGTCCACTCGTCTTCCAGTTATCTCCACAGGTTGTGACTTTGTGGGTTTCTTAGCCACTAACTTTTACTAAATGATTTTTCCAGCGGTCATGTTCAAACACCATGGACCTGAATAGCAACCATTGATCTCTTGTTCATGGACCATTCAGTTTCAAGGAGCTGTGTTACTCATTTTGCCTCTGGATAGGGCATTGTACTCCTAAACCGAATTCTATTGAACAAAAACGCAAGGAAGCGAACCATGGTAGCTATATGTAGAGATCTAACTCTGACTGCAGAAAAACTTTCCAAACAATGATACTTCCTCCCCACCCTTCCTTAGACACTTGGGTTGGTCATTCTCCCAGTTGGTGCTGAACATAATGATTTTCCTAACGGATCCAAATAATTAAACGTGCTTTCATTACTAAAATTACACAGTTGACCACTTATTCTTGTCCACAAATATGCTCATTCAGTCATCACAGGGACTGTAACGCCTTGATTATTTTCTGCTAACTGAATAGTTTTTGGTCCAATGGAAGATTCCTCATTAAGGCATAGGGTGGTTATGTAGGGCCAAAACCCTCCTGGGGAGCCTGACCACCCACAATGCACTTATAACATACAGGGGGAATTATTGTACACTGGCAAGTATGTACACACCCATTTACCACATACATAACAGTACACAATACCAGCATAGCCAACAACATACATATTATAGTACCATATACACTTATAAGCCATATACACATACATTAAGTCCTATTGTAGGAATGCTCTGGTAGAGCCTTGTAGTCAGTGCAGGAATGCAGGGACACAGGCAGAGTAAATAATCCAACAACAAGTATTTATTCACATCTTTCCTTGTCAAAACACAATCATCAGCCTGGCTTAGGCCACATACCAAATAAAAAAATAACCCTGCCTGGCTGGGCACGCTAAACAATACGCAACCTAACGATATATGTACCAGGCTCCTTGGCTGCTCTTGGCCAGCAGATATCAGAGGATGCACTCAGGTTACACCCTTGGCTGGTGAACAAGGGCCAGCCTTCAGCTCCCGCTAGTGGCCTCGCCTATGCTTATGGCCTCAGCGGTCTAAATCAGGGCTCTAACCAGTTCTGTGACCCACCTGTGAGAGCTTCAGAAACCCAGACCAAGCCGGATGGAGTAGGTTCCCACACCCACCTACCCCTAACTCCCATGAATAATCAGAAGCCCAGTACGACATTAATTACCAAAAAAGCCGGTACTAGGATCAGTGTGTTAACTCACATCAACAACAATTCAATATCATATTATTATAATCCTCTTTTTATGTCACGATATGTGGAAATCAGAGAAGTTCAGTGCTCACCTTATGTAGAAAAACGCCCTTGCGCACGGACAGACAATGTGAACCCCACTGACTCAGGTCTATGAAATCTTTTTTTAGGCTCTAGAAATCCCCCCGCAGAAGAACGTCGTCTACCGTCGTCCCTGCATGGGTGGAGTTGATGATATGAAACTTCCTTGCTGAAACCTGTTCAAAGACACTACTATATCCAGTTCCAAAGCATAACCGTAGCCAGGTACACTCCGCCTCTATTGTCCTGGCACTGCAGAACTCGTACCTACCGCGTTTCGCTCGGTGAGTCTTACTCACTATGGTTTTACTTGACATAGTAGTGTTGCAAGCTGTTTTACAAGATCGCGGTTCTCTTCGGTCGTGTGACCGTCATCGTCAGTGACACCTGATACAGGCATGTGACTTCACGGGTCACATGACCCGTGTCACAATGACCACGCCTCCGCCTCCAGAAAATCGCGATTGTATACAAATTTAAAAGGACATGAAGTATTAAATGAAAGATGCCACTAGAGAAAGGTGGGGGTAAGGAGATCAATGGCATACATAAGCAACTATTGTATATTATTCCATGTCAGAAACAGAGTAACATTGCCAGATACCAGGTACAAGGGAGATCAATTAATTTAATAAATTTCCTCATATACCGTCATTTAGTAGTTAGTTTTAAAAAATGAATATGTAACCATGAGATGAAAAGTGACATGTTGTTCATTAGGGAATTCGCAGAAAGGTAATAGCACGGATGGTAGCATTATATTTATAAACAATATTAGATCCGTTCTAGGTTCATACCCAAGGTGAACAGTTTTCAGGTAAACATCCAATTAAGTCTCCCTATTACGTAAGTGTTTTTCAGTCTCCCCTCTATATGGTTTCGCTAACTTTTTCAATTCCCTGCCACCTAAACGTGTCACAATTCCTGTCATGTAAATCGCATGAAATGTTTCGTCGCAGGCGCCGACATGTTAGATTAAATTGGTGTTCTTACCAATCTGAAGATGTTTTTTGGATAGCGGGCTCTTTGAGGGAATTTGGTGGTGCATCCTTGTATGGTTCTTCACAGATGAGATACGGATATTAGTAATGGTGTATGTTTTAATTGTGTTACCAATTGATAGTAACGTGGTTATACTATACTTCTTTTGTTGTAATGATTAAAACAGGAGTAGTGGTGGTCAAGAAACCACATCGCTATACATCTGGAGGTCCGCCCTTATGGCTGCCGGTGATGCAACCAACTGTAGATTGACCTTGTTTCTCTTTCTTTTTACTATGGAACGGCTTGGAGATACAATTGTCCTCATGTGGGTGCTTTTTTGAAATGTACCTAGCTCCATGGGAGAGACAGTTCTAGCTCTGTTGTCTTGTTCCAGAATGGTAAATTTTTCAACCTGTTTCTAATTGATTTGAACTGTTTGCTTTTGTATGTTTGATTAGCAAATGCAATTGGTTTGTAGTACCAGCCCTTCCTCCTGATTCCCTCTCTCAAGGCCAGGTTTATTTTTTAAACAAAACTTACGTTCATATTTTTAATTCTATTTTAGTGAGACAAAACGCTCGCTGTTTGGTATTGTTCTCTGTACAATCGTATTTTCCCACTACATGAACGTGTTCATCAAAACATTCTGTGGAGCTCATTCCTACGATTCGGATCCCATGGACGCCGTAGGGGCTTTGTCCACCACATGTATGGGGTGGATGAAGGAGGACAATAGAATAGTATTGCCTGCAACTGTCTTGCGATAGGGCGACACAATACTTGTGTCACCACTGCCTGTTAATGTACCAATCCAAGAAATCGACTTCTGTGCCCCCAAAATGGGGGTTGAATTCAAATGCTTTATTTGGACACTTGAGTGCCCCACAAAATCCAACAAAGTCTGAGATGCCCTTCCAAACCACAAACAAGTCGTCTATGAGCGGCAACACATGCACAGACGACTTGTGAGGAGTTGGAACCGAGAAAACAAAACTTTCTCCCAATGATCATGTAAATATTAGCTTAGGGAGGGGAAAACTTAGCCCCCATGGGGGCCCCTCCAATTGCATATGTATGAGCATTCGAACATCAACAAAAACTGTTCTTAAGGAGAAAGTCAGTCACATTAAGATGAATTCTCTTCAATTCTGCGAGTAAGTGGCTGAAATTCCCTAGATGCCTAGAAAAAAAATAGGGCCTGTCTTCAATTGCTGGGATCGAGCAATAAAGGAAATTACGCTCACAGGTTGCCCAATTAAAAGTGCTATCCCATTCAACTATGTTCATTACTGAAAGGTACATGTTTGGGTATCTTTTAGTAACCTGGGAATGGGGGTTCTAATACCTAAAGGCTGTAGATAGTGGTCAAAGCCAGTCCCCAGTCTCTCCCAAGACACCAATCCCGCGACCATAGGCGACAAGGGGGAGGGAAAAGTCCTCTTTGTACCTGGGGGATGAGAGGGGAAGACGGCATGACTGGAAATCTATTCAAACTAAATACTCCCTGGTTGTTATCTCTAAAAACTCCCAGAGCTACGCCTCGCTCCACATGTTTTTGGGTAGATTTTTTTTTGACAGAACGCAGTGGGTCACTGCTATTTGCGGTAGGTGCGTTACATCGACGTTGAGCATAGATTCATTTAAGTTTTTACTATAAGTAGCATTCATTGAACAATGGCTCCCCCCACCTTGTCCGCCATCCTGATGACCAACTCAGTATTATTTTATCAAATCTGAAGAGACTTTAGCTTAAGCTTGGTTTTAATTCTTTTTACCATGAACAGAGTCACATGTGACGTCATTTAGGAGCTCTTTTGCAACACGATCCTGAAATCTATCCATATGATCACTCTTCTTGACATTATTGGATAGAAGTCAGGTTTATTATTGAAAACGGTTTTGGGGGATTTGATCATCAATCATCAGCGGATTCATAACCCAAAAATTCTTAAACAAAAACTTAACTTGGTCTTCCAAATTGGGTAAAAAAAATGGTCATCAGATGTTGAAGTGGGGTTATGCTTTCGCTTAAGGACATGAGAAAATCACATATATCTTATTGGTTTGTCCAAACAATGCATTTTTACCGTTACGATTTCTAACAAACTTGTTAACATACAAGTAACAGTCCTGTATAAACCACATCTGTAGAAGAGAGGAAGTTTAACCCTTACTCAGAAACCCTTAACTGACTTTCAGAAATGACATAAATGGAAAATATAAATAACTGAGGATTCTAATTCCGTTTTCGTGGTTTTGGTGCAGTCCATGTCCTTTGTTTTCATTTTTTCCTTTGGCACTCTCGGTGCTTCCTGCCCGCTTCTACCCGTTTTTTTGAGGGGGTCTTTCTAGGGTTAGTTCAGGGTCCGGACCTTCGTCAGGATTGACATGTATGAGCTTTTATGTGAATCCTCGTTTCCGAAAGCTCATAGTAGAAGATTCTTTGTTCTTTTTGTGTTATATCTCTTATGTTTCTTGTTTCAAATTGATTTGGGGTGTTCAAGTTCCTTTCCCGACGGAACAATTTCCATGTGTAGACTTCATTATACTTGTAGTCCGCAACAATCTCTTATCAAATTTTTTTTTTTACTTCCAAATATGTTCTCCATTGTATTATTTTAAGATTTAAATCTTCCTCCAATGTGGTTAAATCTTCCATGCCGGATAAAGTGTGATTTGGACTCTATAATGTCTTCCTTTCTGTGTGATGTTAGCCGAGTACATGTTGTTCCTCTAAATAGTAAATTCATAATTTGTTTCAGAGCATTCACTCAAGTTGACGTTCCAAAGTCTGGAAAGAATCGAAGAGACAGTAGTGTTGGAGCCTTTTGATTCTAAGGCCGCTGGGATCATTTTCTCTGTTTAAATAAGAAACGAAACCTAAAAGTCTCGACATCCACCCAAATTTTTAAACTTTCTTCTTTCCATAGAAGTCTCTCACCATCACCCATGCAAGATGGGCACATTCTTGTGAATCTAACCGCCATGCCCTTCCCCACCGTGTTTAAATAACAAAGCCGCTTGTTACTTTGATTTATGTTAACAAGTTTGTAGAATCTAAGGAACAATGCATTTTTTGGACACAAACCAATAATGATATTGATGGATCTTTCTCATTCCTGTAGCGAAAAAGCATACACCCCTTACAACATCTGATGACCATTATTTTACCCAATTTGAAGACCACGTTTATGTCTCTTTGTTAAAGAAGTTTGGGTTATGAATCGACTGATTATTGATGATCAAATACCGCCAAACCCTTTTCACTAGATAACTCGACTTACTATCCAATAGTCAAGAAGTGATTCATATGTGATAGACTTTCAGATCTTGTTGAAAAAGCGCTCACATTGAAGTCACATGTGACTCTGTTCATGGTAAAAGAATTATACCAGTTAGAGACTAATCTCTTTCAAGATTTGAAAAATAACGATTTGGTCATCAGAGTTGCGGACCAAGGGGGGAGCCATTGTTCTAATGGAATGCTACCTTATATAAAAACTTATGAATCCCATGCTCAACGATGCTGCACACCTATCCGCAATTAAGCAGGACCCCATGCTCTGTGCAACAAACATCTAAAAAACATGTGGACGAGGGCGTAGCTCTGGGATTTTTGATTAACAAAACTCAGGGAGTATGTTAGTGAAGAGATTTCCGTCATGCCGAGTCTTCCACTCTCTCCCCCAAGGTACATAAGGGGATTTCCCCTCCCCCCCTGTCGGACCCTATTGTCCGCGGGATGGTAGTCCTTGGGGAAGACTGGGGGACTGGCTTGACCACTATTTAACCTTTAGTTATGGTCAACCCCAGTTACCTAAATCAGATACCAAAACATGTACTGCAGGTATGGAACCATATTGGATGGGAAATAGCACTTTTAATTGTTGTTTTTTTGGAAACCTGTGAACTATCTTCCCTTTATGCCTACGATACCCATGAGCAGGCCCTTTTGTTCTTTTCTAGCATCTAGAGGAATTTAGCACTTCCTCTGCGAATTGAAGGAATCATCTACTGTCGACTGACTTTCTCCTTAAAACAATTTTTTTATGTTCGATGCTCACAATACTATATGCAAGTTGGAGGGGGCCCCATGGGGACGAAGTTTTTCCCCTCCCTAGCTAATATTCATGATTCAGTGGGAGAATTTGTGTGGTTTTCTCGGGATTCCATCCGCACCAGTCTTTGTGCGTGGTTTGGCGTCATAGACGACGTGTGTGGATTGGAAGGCAGTCATTCAGACTTTTGGATTTGTGTGGGCCCCAATGCCAATAACATGATTTGAATTCACCTCCCATTTTGTGTGGGCACAGGATCGATTTCTTGGATGTCACAGTACAGGGCAGGGTGACAAAGTCTTGGGTCGCCTATCGCAAGAGCGAGTTGCAGCAATACTTATTCTATTGCTCCACCTACTGACCACCCAGACATGTGGTGACATTCCCTACGGCGAGTTGAATCCCTTCGTGAGGAATAGCTCTCCACAGAGATATGTTTTTGATGAAAACGTCATGGATGGGAAAATAGATTAGTACAGAGAAAATACAAACAGCGAGTTTTGTCTTCAGCGAAAAAATAGAATTACAAATATTGACCGAAAGATTGTTAAAAAATAACTGTGAGAGAGGGGCAATAAGTAGAGGGAAGGCTGGTACCAAACCAAAATTGCTTTGTAAAACATCCAGCAAACAGTTCCAATCAAATTAGAAAATTGTTAATAATTTTACCAATTCTTGGAACAAGAAACAGAGCTAAGAACATGTCCTGCCCCATGGGAGTGAGGTAATTTCAAAAAAAGCACAACCCACAATTGGACATATTGTATCTCCACGCCTTTCATAGTAAATCGTAAACAATGCAAACTACAGTTGGTTGTCATATCCAGGCAACCATAAGTGCGGACACTCCCAGATGTATAGCAGGTGGTTTTCTTACCACCACTAACTCCTTTTTTTATATACAACCAAAAAGAAGTATTATATACCACTTACTCAATGGTAACACACTTACACCATTTACCCTACAAATATCACACTTAAATCCACCGTGGTGTTACGAACACTACAATACATTAGGATGCACACCATTCCCTCAAGACCCGTATCAAAAACATCTTTCAGATTTTTAGAACACACATATTTAACTAACATGTCGGCCCGCCTTCGAAACATTTCCGCGATTACATGACGGGAATTGTGACACGTTAGGGTGGCAGGAATGAAAAGTACGAAACCATAAGAGTGGAGACCATAGGAAAAACTTCTATAGGAGACTTATTGGATGTTTTAGCTGAAAAACTGTTCAACCTTTGGGTTGTATGAACCGTAAGACAGGATCTAATATTGTGTTATTACATATATGCACCATCACTGTCTACTACCTTCTGACAATTCCCTTAATGTAACCACATGTCACTTTCGTTCTATGGTTTACATAGTTCATTTTTGAAAACTCACTTAAAAATGACCGGTATATGAGGGAATTTAAATTAATTGACCTCCTCTTCCGTTATCTGCAATGTTCTTATGTTTTGCATGTGAATTTTTAATATACAATGTTGCTTATGTATCCATTGATCTACCTTACCCACCTTTCTCTAGTGGACACTCTTTTTCATTTAATACTTCAAGTCCTAGTCCTTTTAAATTTTGTATCATCGCGATTTTCCTGGAGGCGGAGCGCTGTCTGGTCATGTGGACGCTGGTCTGTGCCGTGACGACATGACTGATCAGGTGTCAGTCGTGACTGTGCGTCCACTAACACGCCCGAAGGGAACCGCGATCTTAAAAAGCTGCAAACCATCCTATGTAGTGACCATGATAAGCTCACTGAAGCGAAACGCGTAGGTCATTCCCTCCCTGCATGCCATGACATAGAGGCTGTGACCCTTGCCTACTGTTTTTATGTCTTTTGAACTGGAATAAAAGTCGAGGTTTTATCATCAAACTATCCTGAGACGCGGACGTTCTTCCTTTTGACATCTTTTTATATGTTGTAACGCAACAATAGACAATACCAGTAAATATATTCAAAAATGGTATAAAACCACATAACACACAACAGTAGGTGGTGGTCATAAGTTCAACACACGTACATATTCCACAGTGGATTTGCAACGCTAGGCTCATGAGGGGTAAATAACATAACCAATACAGGTATTAGCATGCCCAACACGGGGCATAGTATAACCTACACGTGCCTACCAATAGAATTATAATTACAGGCCACCACCACGCACCCCCGCCGGCACGTTTCGCCTGTTCGCTTCCTCAAGGGGCGGGGTCGTGACATTACAGTAGGACATTACAAAGGTGTCTATCTGGTAGGCCAACTAGACAAACACTACTCCTGCTTACACATGTCGCATTTAACCTTGGGTTACTGCAGACAAATCCGGCGCGACACCACATACAATTTTTATTGCCTGTAGGGAAGTAGCGGTTCTCCCACACAAAACGTCTCTCTTCTCAAATATGCCAGCACATCATACAACAAATAACACAATCAATATCATCCACATACATACATACCATACACCCATACAGCATATACAGACCCAATATACTCAGATATGGGTGCGCCCCCTGACACCTGTGGGGGCCCCACTAGCAGTCTGCATGGCTGCACCCCTTATTTTAAGCACATGCTAGATCCTTTGTGACCAGAGGTGTAAGCTTCCTTTATGACCACCAAATGGAGCTTCTAGCCAGAAAAACTCAAATCTCTCCCACAGTTGCCTGCGCTACGATCGCAGGAGTTCTACCTGGGAACTGCACTGCGGGAAGGAAGGGCATGATGACTTACAGTCAGAAGTCTTCTGACTTTGAAGCAGCTGCACATGGTACACTGTTGCTTGTTCCTCCCTCATTACCCAGAGCTTCCTGCTTCGATGCAAGAGGAGTAGGAGAGGAGCTCAACACCAGAACATTTTTAGTTCGGCAGCAGCTTGCCATGAATATCGACAGATAAGTGTATCTGCCATGTGCGTTATGTGAAGACAAGCATTTAGAAAACAGGAAGACACTAGGACGAGGTCTGTAAATAGGCTAGGATTAGCTGGATAAATTATAAGTCCTGATGCAAGGTAACAGACTTAAATATATGCCTCACCAAGACATCATAAGAATATACTAAACCTCTTGTATGACCTAACCAAGCAGGTGGATAGGATAATGGGCATAAGGAGATAAACATGAAGATTGTGGTAAAATAAGAAAACTTTATTTAAATAACCATATACACCAGAAAACACAGTTTAAAAAGTTTTAGCATAGTAATGATAGGATTTAAGCTGGTCGCGTGCAGCAGCAAGAGGCAGTCAAAACTCAACCCGGAAGATACCAAGGGAAGTGTAGATATTCACTTAATTGTTGAGTGAAGGGCTGTGACTATAGGCTACCTATGAGTATTATTCAATATATATATATATGCTTACAGATGCTGGCACGGGTAACCATCGTGCCATACACGAACCCAACAATGAGTACATTTGAAGCCATGGCGTATGTGAATGTAGTGAGAAAGTAATATATATATATATATATATATATATATAATATGATATACCGTATGTACTCGGAGTATAAGCCGAGACCGCCTATTTTTACCACCATAACTGGGAAAACCTCTTATCGACGGCATAAGCCGAGGGTGGGAAATGCAAGGGTCACAGACCCAGCCACGAGTATACTAGCCAGGCAGCCCCCTATATATATATCATGCTTTTCCCCCAGTAGTATACAGCCTGCCCGGTAAACACATCCTACCAGCGCCAGTATACAACCGCCCCGAGCTACGCCGCCCCAGATATCGATAATACAGCCTGCCCCATAGTATACAAGCCCCCAGGAGGGGTCCGCATTTCCCGTATATATAAGTACCTAAAAGCCCACCCCAGCACTGCCCCCCAGTTCGATATCAGCCCACCCCACCTGCCCCTTTGTATACGCACCCCAGCCTGCCCCCAGTATGATCAAGCCCCCCAGCCTGCCCCCAAGTAGCGTAGGTATAACCGCCACCCAGCCGCCCCCAGTAGTATACAGCCACCCCAGGGCCCCAGTTAGCCCACAGCCCCCGTAATATACAAGCATAGCCCACAGTAGTACAAACACATTTCCCACCCAGAATTTAAAAAAAAATATAACTATTACGTCACCCTCTGGTGGTCCCGATGGTGCAGCGCTGCTCCCCCGATCGTCATCGCGTTGGGCGTCGCAGACTGTTCTCTCCCGTGCGGCGCCTAGTATACCGCCGCTGCTGAGTACCTACTAAGCGCCGGTCACGGGGAGGAAGAAACATGGCGGCGCCCAAAGCGGATGTTAAAGCAGGACAGAGAGATTGGCGCGGAAGCAAGAAGAGGAGCGCGGAAGCCAAAGAAGAGGAGCCGTCGATGACATCGGGGAGCAGCGCTGCACATCGGGGCCACGGAGGGTGAGTAAATAGTTTTTTTTTTTTTTTGAGTCCAGTTGTTATTTATTTTTTTTGTGCTGAAACAACTCGGCTAACACGAGTATATACGGTATATATATATATAAGATTATCCAGGCAGTCCCCATAGTTACATACAAGATAGGGTCTGTAGGTTTGTTTGTTAAGTTGACATTTGTATGAAGTGGATACCATATAGTTTATAATTGTAAGCTCCAGACAATTTTTTTGGTCCTGTGACAATGCATTTTAAAAATGTTGATTCTCATCAGAACCAGGATTACAATAAATCTTTCATTTGCAGACACCTGTGGATAACGGTTTAGCTGTTATTGTAGTCTAAGGCTAAAGTACAGAAATACCCAACATCAGAGGTCCGAACTAGGGGTCGTCTGTAAGGCGAGGTGTTCTACTAGGGACAAATTATTATTAGTGCTATTTTGTGGGATGAAGAGGGATTTTATATCTCTATCTCTATCTTCTATGATGTAGAGTCGTTCCAGCAGTTAGACTACATGCACAAAGCTATATTTTGGTGGTTGGATCATCAGAGCATCAGAAATAACTTCTTTACAGTAACGATTTGATCAGGAATAAGCACCCTAGGGTTTAATGCAATGTCTGGTTGCATGTTCCTATTGCAAGATTAGTGTAATGATATGTGATGCAGACCAAGCTTATCCCTGCTTGCCATGCTGATAAGCATTTCATCCAGCATGTGAAGTGGCCACAGGGTCAAACCTTTATACTGCACAGGGCAAATAGTACCCTTAATCTTGCCCCTGGTTTTGTCAAACAGTTGGCTTTTCAGCTCAAATGTTCTAAAACATGGAGACACTGGGGGGTCATTTTTAAAAAAAGTGTCGCGGGCACGCACTTACCTTCACCAGTATAGGATGTGAACTCCGGCGGGCCTCGGCAGACTTCAGCGCAGCAGCGACACCGGGGGACATCGGAGGACACTGCGTAGTGAATCGCCGGGAACGACCCTATTCCACCGCAGAAGACGAACGCGCCGCTGGATCGCGAAGGGACCGAGTAAGTAAATATGCCTCACTGTATGACGAGGCGATCCTTACCATGTCCAGTGCTGAACTGCGAAGAGGCAATTCTAGCTGTAGTGTTTAAACGATTACCCATGGAGATTCGCCCCATTATTCCTTCCCCTTTTGCAGTTGTCTTTCGAGGGGGAACTTTAATGAGTTTGTGTTGTTTTAAAGATGCAATATTCTAGAGATAACAGACTTGAAACTACCAATTTCTCTAGCTATGGCTGATAGGGTCACTCCTTTAGTCATCATCTGGACAAACTGCTGCTGAAAGATTTCAGTCACTTTAAAATGGCAAAACATTTTTGCAAAGTCAGTGCAAACTGACAACTCAGGGTGCCAGTTAACCCCTAGGCATACCAGGACGTTATAGTACGTCCCCGGGGCTAGATGCTAAGCGCACGGGGACGTGCTATAACGTCCTGCTTCTGGCACCGGCTCACGAACAGAGCCGGCACCAGAAGCATCGGCTGTCATCTGTCTATCACAGCTGACACCGCGCTAACACCCGCGATCGGAGCCATCAAGCATGACCGCGGCATGTAAGGGTGTTTGCGCTATGGATCGGATCCCCCGCGCCGCTTACCGGGGGATCCGATCCTCTTCTGGGAAGCTCTGAGGACTGCCAAGTGCCCCGGAGCTGCCCGATCTCCCTGGAATTCAGATCCCTTCCGGGTCTGACTGTAAAGTGTCTGAGCATGCGCGTGAATGCTCAGACAGTTTACACTGCTCTACAATAAAATAGTATTGTAGAGCAGTGTATTGAACTTGAACCAGCAGTCACTGGTTCAAGTTCAAGAAAGTATAAGTAAAAAAAAAGTGAAAAACACTAAAGTTAACACATTAGATTAAATGAAAAATAAATACATTAAAATATAAGCCCCTAAAATTTCACTTTCCCATAAAAACACTTAATAAAGTATAAAAAACACGAAAACACCAAAAAACCCTGCATATTTGGTATTGCCGTGTCCGTAACAATCTGTATAATAAAACAGAATCATTACTGGACACGCACGGTAAACGCCGAAGCCCCTATAGGTCCACATTAAAAAAAGAAAAAAATTATAGCCTGTACAATGTGACATAGCAAATCTGATCTGGATGTCACCTCCTTCCTTCCCTTCTATGCCCAGCCCTGCGCCCATACAGCAGGTTACCACCACATATAGAGTATCGGTGAACTTGGGAGAAATTGGGTATCAAACTTTTTCGAGCCTTTTTCATTTAACCCATTGTAAATGTTTAATTTTCCACCCAAAATGAGTGTATTGTGAAAAGAAACGGGTAACGGGCGGAAAATTCTTTTGATATTATTGTTTTTATGTTTGTGCTGTATACAGGAGTCCCCGTGTTACTACCATATAGGGACTAGTGTGTTTGTTCTTAGTTTGAATCTTGTATGTAAGTCCGAAACTGTCATATTTTATTCATGTCGTGCCCGACAATTTTTTTTTTTTGCCCCATGACAATTGGAGTTTCAATTTTTTGCTGTAATATAACCACAAATTATCAATAAAGCTTCATTGGCAGACAATTTTAGCGGATTATTTGCAATCTGGGACTATTTTAAAGCATCCAATGAGCTTCACCAGAGGTCAAGTGGGCAGAAGGGGTCCGCCTGTAACTATGTTTTGTCTGTAAGTCGGGTGGTCCTTAAGTATGGGGCCCGCCTGTATAATATTATTTTTGACCCATATTATTTTTATAAGGGGGTTGCTATATAATCATATATATATATATCTAGATATATATTATATCCATATGGGGCCATAATTATTTATACACTGTGGGGGATGCTATATATATCATTGGGGCCATAATTATTTATACAGGGGGGCGCTATATATCTCATAGATAGATGATATATATATATATATATAATAATTATCAATGGGGCGCATACTTATGTTAATCTATGGTGGGAAGCTATATTATATTCATATGGGGCCATAAGTAATTTATACTCGGGGGGTGCTATATATTATTATGTTTGGGGCCATATTATTTATACTGGGGTGGTGGTGCTATCTCTATTATTTGGGGCCATAATTAATTTTAATACTAGGGGGGGGATTCTCTTATATTATTTGAGGGCCATAATTATTTTATTACTAGGGGGGGATTGCTTATATATATCTATTTGGGGCCATGACTTATCACTTATACTAACTAGGGGGGGGGGGTGGACTAGGGGGGGGGGGGAAGCATTTATTTTTTGGGCCATACTTATTTAATACTTGGGGGATCTATATATATCATATGGGGGCCATAATTTTATCACTACTAGGGGGGGGATGCTGCTATATATTCATTTTGGGGGGGGCCATACTTTTTTATACCTAGGGGGGAGGTAGGGTGGTGCTATATATATTATCTGGAAATCTGGGGGGCCATTAATTATTTTTACTAAATGGGGGTGGGGGGGGGGGGTGGGATGCCCTATAATAATAAATTCTTTGGTCTGGGGTTGTTTTGGGTGGTTTGGTGTGGTTCCCCTCGCTTTCTATTTCTCCTCCGGGGAGGGGGGGGGGGGATGTGGTGCTTTACTCTCCTCTTCCTTTTGGCCAGCCCTCCTATCTTTCCTCCCCTCCTCCCCCTCCAAAGCAACACCTACCCACCTGTATACTACTAATGAAAATACTAGGTACTCAGGGGGGGGGAATGATCTATAAAATATATATTATTTGGTCACCATAATTATTTATACTAGGGGGGTGCTATAATAATTATTTGGGGCCATAATTATTTTTATACTAGGGGTGATGCCTAAATATATCCAGGGGCCATAATATTTTATACTGGGGGGGGGCTAAATAATATAATATGCGGCCAAATTACTTTATACATCGGGGGGATACTGATAACCATGGGGGGATGTATATATCTCATATGGGATGGGGCCAATTATTTTATACTAGGGGTGATGCCTATATTATCATATGGGGCCTAAGTATTTTAACTGGGTGGGTGATGGATGCTATTGTATTTTATTTGGGGGCTATAATTATTTTATACTTTGGGGGGGATGCTATATATACCTATTATATTATATTATATATATTTTATTTGGGGCTATAACTATTTTATACTGGGGGTGGATGCTATCTATATAGTAGATATATATATATATTATACTATACATTTAGGCGCCAAATATTTTGGACAGTTACCACAAGTTTGTTATTTTAAGCGGTTCAAAACATGTTCAGAAATCAATTATATTATATACTAATGGGCGAAATGCACACATCCCAGCTGCAATAATAATGAGAGTTTCCCCATCCAAATCGAGAAGGGTTTAGGAGATCATGCTCTGTATGCTAGCCTCCTCTTTTTCAAAGGGACAAAAAGTAATTGGACAAAGGACCTCTCGGGCTTGCAATTATTGTGAAGCGTTTCCCTCGTTAACCTGTAATCACTGAAGTAGTTAAAAGATCTGGGGTGATTCCATTGTGTGGTTTTGCATTTGGAAGCGGTTGCTGCTTGTGAACCATACAACCATGCGGTCAAGGACCTCTCAATGAATGAGCAGAACATCCTGGAGGCTGAAAAAAAAAAGAAAAAAATCCATCAGAGGAGTAGCAGACAATGCTTGAGTAGCAAAATCAACAGTCCGAACATTCTGAGAAAACGGAATTGACTGGTGAGCTTGGGAACTCAACCAGCCTGGGCGTCCACGGATGACAACAGTTGTGGATGATCGCTGCATACTTTCTTTAGTGAAGAAGAACCCGTTCACAACATCAATGAAGTCCAGAAGGACTCTCATTGAAGTAGTGTATCTGTCTCTAAGAAGTCAAAATTACAGAGAAGCTCCATGAAAGTAAATAACAAGGTTTCACATCTAGATGCAAACCTTCATCCAATTCCAAAAAAATAGACAGGCCATAGTTACCTTTGCCGAAAAACCCTCAAGAAGCCACTCAGTTCGGGAAAAGTATTCTATCTATGGCATGAGACAAAGATCAACTTTACCGAATGATGGGAGAATAAAGTTTTGGATAAGACGGGAACGGCACATGATCCGGACAATCACATCCTCTGTAAAACATGGTGGAGGCAACTGTGATGGCATGGGCATGCATGCTTTCAATGGCACTGGTCAATTGTGTTGTTGATGACATACAGCAAACACGAGTAGAACGGAAATTCTGACGTGTACCGGGATATTACTTTCAGCCAGATCAGCCCCCCAAACATGCTGCAAAGGTTGATTGGACGGCTCTGCATTGTATAGATGTACAATACCCCAAGCTACAGCAAAGTACCCTAGGAGTTTTCATGAGTGGGCACAGAAGTTGAACTTCTGCCATGGCCAGTCATCACGATCTTAACCCATGCATTTCCACTTGCTCAAATCCAGACTTAAGACGGAAAGACCCACAAACAAGCAAGAACCTGAAGGCTGTGGCTGTAAAGGCCCTGGTCAAAGCATTAGAAGGAGAAACCCAGCGTTTGGTGATTCCTGGTTTCACAATGTTGTTGACGGCCAAATTCTGATCTAACCATCCGAATGTCGCAGCAGAATCGAGACTCATCAGACCAGGCCAACCAAATAACGTTTTTTTTTCCAATCTTCACTGTCCAATTTCGATGATCTTGTGCAAATTTGTAGCCTCAGTTCCTGTTCTTAGCTGTAAAGGAGTGGCACCCGGTGTGGGGTCTTCTGCTGCTGTAGCCATCCTGCCTCAAAGTTTTACGTACTGGTGCGTTCAGAGATTCTCTTCTACTTCTGCCTACCTGGTTTTGTAACGGGGGGTGATTTGAGTCACTGTTGCCTTTCTTCCATTCAGCTCGAACCAGTCTGGCCCATTCTCCTCTGACCTCTGGACTCACAAGGCTTTCATTTCCGCCAACAGAACTGCCGCTCATTGATGTTTTTCTCTTTCTTTTTTGGATCCATTCTCTGGAACCCTAGAGATGGTTGTGCGTGGGAAAATCCCATTAGATCAGCAGTTTTCTGAATACTCAGACCAGCCCTTCTGGCACCAACAACCATAGCCACGTCAAAGGCATACTAAAATCACCTTCTTCCCCTACTAAATGCTCAGTTTTAACTGCAGGAGATGGTCTTGACCATGTCTACAGCCTAAATGCAACCTGTATTGGCTGATTAGAAATTAAGTGTTAACAAGCAGTTGTACAGGTTAACCTATAAAGTGGCCGGTGAGGTGTACATGTAAACAAGTACACAATTATAGTTACAATTTACCTCTCCTTTTGTTAAGCTGTAGGTTGCAGAGCAGATAACACAGCTACTAAGTGAATTCACAGTGGGGCAACAAATGCTGCTGCTTCTTCCCTCCTGACAGCTGGCTACTAGTTTCACATTGCCAGGCCTGCCACCGTCCTCTTCCAGGCTTGTGGGGTCCTTGTGGCCAAGAAGGGCATGGACAAGGCCACTTTCTGGCAGCAGCACAGCATGGCCTCATGCGGGCCTCCATTATGACAGGACGGAAAACAACTAAAGGGAGGTTAAAGCACCAGGGGACCTGTCAATGCTGCAGCAGCAGGCCACTGCTCTCCTGCAGAAGTTACACAATTCAACATCCCTCCCAGCATCCGTGGCCCCCGGCACTGCCCCGGTATGCCATTGCTGGCACCGCCCCGTGTTTGAGACACCAAAAGGTTGGGGACTGAAGCCCCAGCAAAAGATAAATGTCCCCAAGAGTATACTGTCTTTTTTCTTATTTCTTCCAAGCACATGTGGGCATATGTAATGTGTTGAGTGGGGTTAGGGAGTGTTTTCATCTTCTTTTCCTTGCTAATATACTTTTTTGGTTAACCTTTTTTTTTTTAAATGTTTTTTCAGATCCATGAATGCTGTATATTTTGCCTGATTTGGTGGACTACCATACACCAATGACCAGCTAACACTAACCCTCCCGCATTGCGGCGGGGCTCCTGGTGAGACCAAGGTGTCTACTTAGAGACCCACTCCCAGTTGCGGCTGGCAATCGTTTCCTCTTCCCGCGGTGTTCCCGGGGAGTCCATTGACGTTAGTCCCAAGGGACTATTCCCATAGACGGTGAAGTAAGATCCGGCCATGGCGACTCCGCCAAGGTCTTGTACTCCTACACAGAGCCAAGAACAGTTGCCAAGGATCCGTACCTGGCTACTGGTGACCTCACCCAGCAACTATCACCAAGCAGTACCAATAGATTGGCTGCCCAAAGACTCTTGGACAAACTTGCTGCCACTGCTCAATGATTGCCTCCCCGCAGCACTCTCCCTCGACTCCTCTCCCGTTGCTTCATCAGTCCCGCCCCTCGCTATGTTTTGGCATTAGAGAGACTGGACCCGAAAATTTTTTGGCCCAACAATTGATGCGACCCCAAATCGTGCAGGGAATTCTTTCCCAGTGCTCGCACATCACCCCTTGACTGTTGTCCTCCCCTGTACCCCCCAACCGGCGCTAAAGGTGCGTTCTCTACTGCCCTGGCCTGGCTTAACCCCTCTATGGGATAGTGGTGAACCCGGCATGGTTTCTCCATACCCAAGTTCCTCCTGCCAACAAGCCGGTCCAGGTTTGAACCAAAACCAAAGTTCGTCTACCTTGCCTGTCCTGTTGGTGGTTCCGGTGTCCCCAGTGTCTCCACACTTCCAGAGCTGCTCCAGCGGCGCCCCAGCCTCCGGCGGCTTCCCAGACTGCTCCACTGCGCCCAACCTCTAGGAGCCTTCAAAGATGCTCTGGTTTCTCTTCTGCAAGTTTCCCAGAGCTGCTCCATGTCTCTGTAGCTTCACAGACTGCTCCAGTGTCATCTGGCAGCTTTCCAGAGCTGTCCAGTGGACTCTGCAGCTTCCCAGTCCCAGAGCTTCTCCAGAGTCTTCCCTTCATTCACCGTCTCAGCCCTGTTGGCCGCTCCATAGTCTCCACCGGCCTCCGCAAGATGCCGCTCCAGAGTCTCCACACCGGCCTCCCAAAGCTTCCTGCGTGCGCCGAAGGCGACCCAGCCTGCGGCTTTCCAAGTCTTCTCGGTGCCTGCTCTCCCTTACGTTGTCTCATCACCAGAAGAATTGGAGTAGCGAGAATGAAAACTGCGGCTGAAAAGAGAGAAGAGGGGCCCTAAGGGGGGGGGTACCTGTCACGGGTTACCACGCATCCATTCTTGATTGCGACTGTGGCGCTGCCCGGGCCCCCGGTCCGGAGTTTATGCGCGGGTGCATATTTCCGTGCTCCACTGCCTGCTGCTGCCCGCCCATCAACCCCGTCCGCCCCCCAGGTCATTACTTACCTGTCCCGGCTCCTGATTGGCTCCATCGTGTTCCCGTCCCAGCCCGTCAGGTCTGTCCCTCCTGTCTAGGCTGCTCCTTATTGCGCTGGCATTCCCAGCTCTGCTATTAGCCTGGCGACTCCCAACATCCCCTGCCGTATCTTCAGGGTCATTTTACTGAAGATAAGCCTCCGAGCTTTTCCATGTGCCTCCTTGATTTCTGACGTTTCCAGAAGCTCCGTGCTTCCTGAGCATTTCCAGATGCCTCCAAGTTTCCTGAGCGTTTCCAACACCCCGCCTCCGTGTGTCCTGTGGTCGTCCCGTGTTCCTTTGGGGGGGGGGGGGTGTTTTTCCTGTGGTGGTCCTGTAATCCTGGCGGTGGTCCTGTAAATCCTGTGGTGCGGTGCTGTAATCCTGTGGTGGTCCCGGTATCCTAGTGGTCTTCCGAGGTCCTGCCAGTCTAGTCCTTCTGAGTCCTTCCAGCTGTCCTTCTGAGGTCCTGCCCAGCCATCATTCCGAGGTCCTGCTAAGCCATCCTTCCGAAGGTCCTGCCATCCTGAGGTCCTGCCCATCCCAAGGTCCTGCCATCCCAAGTCCTTGGCGGCTTCCATCCCATTGTCCTGCCTTCCCGTGGCCTGCCTTCCCGTGTCCCCTTGCTCCCTGGCCCTTTTTTCCCTTTGTCCCTACCTTGGGCTGTCCAACATGGCCTAGTCGCACCCGTGGAGCGACCTGGTGGCTCCCCGCCGCAGCAAGACCCTCCGCTTTGTGGCAGTCTCTGCGAAGACCAGGAGTCCACTTAGACTCCACTCCCGGGTTGCGGCTGGCAATCGTTATCTCCGCGGTGTCCAGGGAGTCCCGGGGACTTTGTCCTCAAGGGACAGGCCCATAGACTGTGACATCCCAGATACCCACTCCACCAGAGGTGCCAGGAAGAGCCATGTACAATCTAGTTCCTATAGATTTAATCAGGTACGGGGAACGGCCACAGCTGGTATTTTTGGCTGTGATACCTCAAAAGCAGTGTTACCTCAAATTCTTTTTAAATGTCGGGACTCTGCTGTATTTTTTTTTTTGCCTGGTCATAAAAAATTGGAGTCCTGCATCAATTTTCATAACCATCAGATACATCATGCAGCGCACTCCATATATTAGAGGGGTCTGAGGCCATTGTTGTTGGGCTATTACAGCCCAAAAATAACCAGCTTCAATCCGCCCTAGTACAAATCATCTGGATTGTTACCTAGCTCGGTGCTCGCAGCTGATGGTCATGCAGGAACCCAATTTTAAGTGCATTCATTGAGGAAGCCACATACTCGTGGATTAAATCTAGAAGTCTTTTATTTAATCCAGACATGTAAACAACATGTTTCATAAAGATTTTCATGTTGAATCAAAACGTTTTCTAAGGAAACCTATTTTAGTAAGTAAAATTCCCAACACCCCTTTGTTGACCAGTTTATTTTTCAAAAAAATAATCATCGATTTTGTCCACACAAATCAAAGTATCAGATTCCCAGCCACCCTTCTCTATAACATGTCCAGCAGAGTCCCTCCCTTCACTATAAAATGGTCCCAGCAGCGGCCTCCTCTTACTAATCAAAATGCCGCAGCAGCAAGCTCCCTTCACTAGTAACATGTCCCGCAGCGGTCCCTCCCTTCACTAATAACATTTCCCATTAATGGCTCCTTCACTAAACATAACCCAGCGAGCTCCCTCCTCACTAATACATGTTCAGAAGAGGCCTACCTTCACTAATAACATTCCCCAAGCAAGCGACCTCCTTCACTAATGAATACCAGGATCGGCCTCCCCTCAATAATAACGTGTCCCAGAGCGGCCCCTCCTCTCAATAATAACATGTCCAGCAGCGGCCTCCCCTCACTATACAATTCCCAGCAGTGGCCTCTCTTTCACTATTAACCTGCCAGGCAGTGGTCTCTCTCCCTCACTACAACAGATGCTGCTGTGTTTATAACCCAGGGCACGAGTGGCCGGGGACCCAAAACTTGGGGGGGGGGGGGGTCCACCATAGTTTGGACAGTCAGACATTATGAATTTGGCGGTGAGCCCCCGCATCCCCTTCCCCTTCACAGCTCATCAGCCCTAATACAGGCCCCTGTGGCTCTTACGGTATAGTTACAACCACACACCTCTGTATCCCACACTTAATCTGGGACATACTTGTCCTGGTTGTCGAACGGCAGAGATCCTAGGTGGAAGGTTTTGAAGGCGTTTAATTACCGCTAAAGTAGCACTATGCAAGAGAAATAAGGAGCCAGTGCTCATTTGCTATTGCCTGGGTCTGCGGGGTTAATCACGCTATGGGTCATGCTGGCTGATGTACACATATAGGGGTCATTTACTACGCCCCATTCGTGTTTTCCCCGCGTGTTCACGCGAATTTTCTGATTTGCGCGACTTTCCCTGTATTTGCCCCCCCGGGATTTTGCCGCACACGATCGGATTTTGCGCCTCCGGCGCTGGCATGCCGCGATGGAAATCGGGAGGGGCGTGCCTAGCGAACCCGAGGAATTCCCAGAACAACGCTGTATTTAAAAACACAAAAAGTGTCACCCCCCCCCCCCCCGCTTGGGACCTCGCTTACCTTTCACTTGGTTCGGCCCGGTGAATTCCAGTGCGGACCGATGCTTTTCAGCGCAGTCAGCGCCACCTGGTGGATCGGCGAGGAACTACCTTGGTAATCCAGCCGGACCCGAATCCACCGCAGAGAACGCCGCCGCTGGATCGCGAACGGACCGGGTACGTAAATCTGCCCCATTAAGTTAAAAATACATATTGTATAAATATGTCTGGAGATCAAACTAGTGAACATGTAGATCACTTGATTTTTTTCAAAATAATGTAAACTCCCATTGATCACATTTGATGGATTTTTTTTTTGTAAATGTACACCATGCCACTGGAAAAGTGTTACTAAGTTCCATGTTATATACATTTGCATTTAAATTTAGCAAAAATTGATGATCACACATTGAGAAACAGTCAATGACTGTAGCCAGAGAAAGATTTTAAGCACTTTTTTGAAGGTTCCACAGCCACCAATCAGTGTAGGAAGTATAAAGGCCAGCTCGAGGTGCAACCACGCCCAGGATGGAAGGGACCGCAGCCATTGGGTCCATAAAAGGGGAAATATAATCCAATTGTAAGCTTGTAAGACATGCATACAATTGATTTATCATGCTTGCTGCCCATGCACAGTGTGTGACATCTCCGCCTGCAGTCCTCACGGGACACCGTTGCACAATGGACGCCATGCATGGGAGGTAACATTGAGTTTATATTTTTGGTTCATGACAGGTTCGGTGCTACTAGATATTTATTAGTGAGGAGAGGGTTCTCTGCAGACATCTATTATGGCGCGAGGCTGCTGCTGAAGATTTTTTTTGAGGGGATGCTACTGCTAGTCATTTTAATGAGTGGAGGGCTGCTGCTGGACATTTTATTGATTGGAGACTGTTGATGGAAATTTATTGGTGGAGGCTGGGCTAACAGTTTCAATGAAGTGGAGGCTGTTTGCTGGACATCATAATAAAGAGGGGAGACTGCTGCTGAACATTTAAAAAATATAATCTTTATTTATAGTGCCATCAAATTCCTAAGAGGAGTGGAGGCTGCTTCTGAACATTTTAATTAAGTGGAGCTGACGCTAGACATTTCATTGAGTGGCTGTTGCTGGACTTCATATTAATGAGGGAGGTGAGAGAAGAGTATGGTGCTGTGTAGCACATATTTGCATTTAAATTGGTAAGTGTGGGACGGGTGGCAGTGTGATTTTAGATATATGGGAGCCCCGATCCAAAGATTTGAGTAGACCCTCGGTGTCCTTGTTTACGCCACTGGTACAGACCTTTGCTTTGAATGACTTCAGCAGATGTGTGGCCACATGTACATCCAGTCTCACTGCTCTGGTGTGATTTTGGTCACTCGTCTCCAGTATCTTCCACAGGTCTGTGACTTTTGTGGGTTTCTTAGCCATAACTTTGTACTAAATGATTTTTCCAGAGGTCACTGATTCCAAACACCATGGGACCTGAATCAGCAACCATCTGATCTCTTGTTCATGGCCATTCAGTTTCAAGGAGCTGTTTACTCATTTTGCCTCTGTGATAGGGGCATTGTACTCCTAAAAAATTCTATTGAAAAAAACGCAAGGAGGAACCATGTAAGCTATATGTAGAGATATAACTCCTGCTGACGAAAACTTTCCAAACAATGATACTTCCTCCCCAGCCCCTTCCCTTAGACACCCTTTGGGTTCGGTCTTCTCCCAGTTTGGTGATGAACATAAATTTTCCTAACGGATCCAAATAATTAACGTGCTTTCATTACTAAATAACAGTTACCACTTATTCTCTGTCCCAAATATGCTGCATTCAATCATCACATGTGATCTGTAACCTCTTGATTATTTTCTGCTACTGATAGTTTTTTGGTCCAATGGACAGATTCCTCATTAGGCATATGGTGGTTATGTAGGGCCAAACACTCCTGGGGAGCCCTGACCACCCACAATTGCACTTATACATACAGGGGGATTTATGATACACTGGCAGTATGTACACCATTTTACACATACATATAATACAACAAACAGCATATCCCCAACATACATATTATAGTACCATATACACTTATAAGCCATATACACATACATTAATCCTATTGTTGGAATTGCTCTGGTAGATGCCTTGTAGTCAGTGCAGGAAGCAGGGACACATGCAGATTAACCTCCCAAAATCAAGTATTATTCACACTTTCCTTGTCAAAACACAATTCATCAGCCTGGCTTAAAGGCACATCCAAGATAACAAAAATAACCCTGCCTGCTGGGGCACGCTAAGACAATACCGCACCTAACATATATGTCCGGCTCCTTGCTGCTCTTGGCCAGCAGATATCAGGGATGCACTCAGTTCCCCTTCCTGGTGAACAAGGTCCAGCCTTCAGCTCTCCAGTAGTGGCCTCGCCTACTGCTTTATGGCCTGCGGTCTAAATCAGGCTCTACCAGTTCTGTGACCCCACCTGTGGGCCTTCAGAAACCCAGGACCAGCCCGGATGGAGTAGGATTTCCCACTACCCACCTACCCCTCTACTCCATAATAATCAGAAGCCCAGTACGACATTAATACCAAAAAACCGTATCTAGGATCAGTTTTAAAACTCACATCAACAACAATTCAATATCATATTATTATAATTCATCGTTTTAGTTGTTCACGATATGTGGAATCAGAGAAGTTCTGCTCCCTTACTGTAAAAAACGCCCTTGCGCACGGTCAGACAATGTGAACCCCACGGACTCAGGGTCTATGAAATTTGGTCAAAAGGAAGAACGTCCACCAGTCGTCTCAGGGGGAGTTTGATGATACAAACTGAAACCTTCGCTTTATCCAGTTCCAAAAGACATAAAAAACCATAGGCAGGTACACCGCCTCTATTGTGTCATGGCATGCAGGGAATGACCTACGCGTTTCGCTCAGGATATCTTACTCATATGGTCTACTTACATAGTAGTGTTGCAAGCTTTTTAAAGATCGCGGTTCCCCTTCGGCGTGTGACGCCGTCACAGTCACGTGACACCTGATCAGGCAGTGACTTCACGGTCACATGACCCTGTCACAATGACCACCGCCTCCGCCTCCAGGAAAATGCGATTGTATCAAATTTAAAAGGACTAATGAAGTATTAAATGAAAGATGCCACTAGAGAAAGGTGGGTAAGGAGATCAATGGATACATAAGCAACTATTGTATATTAGTTCCATGTCAAACATGAATAACATTGCAGATAACAGTACAAGCGGAGATTCATTAATTTAAATAAATTTCCTCATCATACCGTCATTTTCATTAGTTTTCAAAAAATGACTATGTAACCAGAGAGAAAAGTGACATGTTGTTACATTAGGGAATTTCAGCAGAAAGGTAATAGCCGGATGGTGCATTATATTTATAACACAATATTAGATCCTGTTCTAGGTCATACCAATGTTGAACAGTTTTCAGGCTAAACCTCCAATAGAGAGTCTCCCTATTCGTAAGTTTTTTCCTATGTCTCCCCTCTTAGTGGTTTCGTAACTTTTTCAATTCCCTGCCACCTAAACGTTCACAATTCCCGTCAGTAATCGCTGAAATGTTTCGTCGCAGGCCGCCGACATGTTAGTTAAATTGGTGTTCTTACAATCTGAAGAAATGTTTTTCTGGATAGCGGGTCTGCTTCTGAGGAATTGTGTGCATCCTTGTATTGTTTCTTCACAGACTGAGATACCGGATCTTAGGTCAATGGTGTAAATTGTGTTACCAATTGAAGTAACGTGGTTATCTTATACTTCTTTTTGGTTGTATATTAAAACAGGAGTTAGTGGTGGTCAAGAAACCACATGCTATACATCTGGAGTGTCCGCCCTTATGGCTGCCTGGTGATGTCAACCACTGTAGTTGCCTTGTTTTCCTTTTTCTATGGAACAGGCTTGGAGATTAAATTGTCCTCATTGTGGGTGCTTTTTTTGAAATGTACCTAACGCCATGGGAGAGACAGTTTCTAGCGCTGTTGTCTTGTTCCAGAATTGGATAAATTTATTAACCTGTTTCTAAGTTGATTGACTGTTTGCTTTATGTTTGTTAGCAAATGCATTGGTTTGGTACCAGTACCAGCCCTTCCCTCCTGATTCCCTCGATCCTCCAGGTTTATTTTTTAAACAAAATCTTTACGTTCATATTTTAATTCTATTTTTAGCTGAAAAACGCTCGCGTTTGTGTATGTTCTCTGTACAATCTATTTTCCCACTCCAGGACGTGTTTCATCCAAAACATTCTGTGGACTCATCCTACAATTCGGATCCCCATCGGATCGCCGTAGGGGATTTGTCCACCACATGTCTGGGGTGGCATGAGGTGGACATAGAATAGTATTGCCTGCAAACTTCTTTGCGATAGGGCGACACAATACTTTGTCACCCTGCCCTGTTAATGTACCAATCCAAGAAATCGATTCTGTGCCCCCCAAAAGGGGAGTTGAATTTCAATGCATGTTATTTGCCTTGATGCCTCCACAAAATCCCAAAAGTCTGATGACTGCCCCTTCCAAATCCACACAAGTCGTCTATGAAGCGGCACACCACTGCACAGACGACTGTGAGGAGTTGGATCCGAGAAACAAAACCTTTCTCCCACTGATCATGTAAATATTAGCTTAGGGAGGGTGAAAACTTCGCCCCATGGGGGCCCCTCCACTTGCATATCGTATGAGCATCGCAACATAACAAAATGTTCTTAAGGAGAAAGTCATCGACATTAAGATGAATTCCTTCAATTCTGCGATAAGTGGCTAAATTCCTCTAGATGCCTAGAAAAAAAAATGAGGGCCTGCTCAATGCGGGATCGAGAATAAAGGTAATTACACTCACAGGTTGCCCATTAAAAGTGCATCCCATTCACTATGTTCCATTACTGAGTACTTTTGGTATCTTTTAGTAACCTAACTGGGTTTACCATACCTAAAGGTGTAAATAGTGGTCAAAGCCATTGCCCAAGTCTCTCCCAAGACTACCAATCCCGCGACAATAGGTCGACATGGGGGAGGGAAAAGTCCTCTTATGTACCTTGGGGAGAGAGTGGAAGACGGCATGACTGGAATCTATTCACTAAATACTCCCTGGTTTGTTATCTAAAACTCCCCAGAGCTACGCCTCGTCCACATGTTTTTTTGGGTAGATTTTTTGACAGAAGCAGTGGGTCACTGCTTAATTTTCGGTAGGTGGTTACATCGATCGTTGAGCATAAGATTCATTAAGTTATTTTTTTACTATAAGGATAGCTTCATTGAACAATGGCTCCCCCCCACCTTGTCCGCACATCCTTGATGACCAATCAGTATTATTTTTCAAATCTTGAAGAGACTTAGTCTCTAAGCTTTTTTAATTCTTTTTACCATGAACAGAGTCACATTGTGACTTCAATTTTAGTGAGCTCTTTTGCAACACGATCCTGAAATCTATCCATAATGATCACTTCTTTCTTGACATTATGGATAGAAGTCAGGTTATTATTGAAAACTGGTTTTGGGGGGGGATTTGATCATCATATCAGCGGATTCTAACCCAAACTTCTTAAACAAAGAACAGTTAAACTTGGTCTTCAAATTGGGGTAAAAAAAATGGTCATCGATGTGGTCACGGGGTTATGCTTTCGCTATTACAGGCATGAGAAAATCACATATATCTTATTTGTTTTGTCCAAACAATGCATTTTTACCGTCGATTTCTAACAAACTTGTTTAAACATCAAGTTACAGTCCCTGTATAAATCAACATCTGTAGAGGAGGAAGTTTTAACCCTTACTCAAAACCCCTTAACTGACTTTCAAAATGACATAACTGGAAAATTAAATAACTGAGGATTCTAATTCCGTTTTCTTGTTTTGGTTGCAGTCCCATGTCCTTTGTTTTCAAATTTTTTTCCTTTGGCACCTCTCGGTGCTTCCTGCCCCGCTCTCCTACCCGTTTTTTGAGGGGTCGTTCTAGGGTTAGCTCAGGGTCCGGACCTTCGTCAGATTGACATGATTATGAGCTTTTATGTGAATCCTCTGTTTCCGAAAGCTCACTCTAGAAGATTCTTTGTTCTTTTTGTTGTTATATCTCGTATGTTTCTTGTTTTCAAATTGATTTGGGTGTCCAGTTCCTTTCCCGACGGAACAATTTCCATGTGTAGACTTTTCATTATACTTGTAGTCGCACAATCTCTTATCAAATTTTTCTTTTTTACTTCTCAAATACTGTTCTCCATTGTATTATTTTACAGATTTAATCTTCTCCAATGGGTTATCTTTCCATGCCGGTAAAGTGTGATTTGGACTCTTAATGTCTTCCCTTTCTGTTTTGATGTTAGCGAGTACATGTTGTTCCTCTAAATATTAACTTCATAATTTTTTCAGAGCATTCACTCACAGTTGCGTTCCAAAGTCTGGAAAGATCGTAATAGACAGTAGGTTGGAGCCTTGTTGATTCGTAAGGCCGCTTGGATCATTTTCTTGTTTAAATAAGACGATAAAGTCTCTGCATCCACCAAATTTAACTTTCTTTTTTCCATGAGTCTCTCCCATCACCCTTCAAGATGGCACATTCTTGTGAATCTAACCGCCAGGCCCTTCGGTTTTAAATAACAAAGCCGCTGTTACTTGAATGTAACAAGTTTTGTTAGAAAGCTAAGGTACAATTGCATTTTTTTGGACCAAACCAATATGATATTGTGATCTTTCTCATTCCTGTAGGCGAAAGCATAACCCCCTTGACACTCTGATGACCATTATTTTACCCAATTTGAAGACCACGTTGTTCTTTGTTAGAATGTTTTGGGTTATTAATCCGACCGATATTGATGATCAATCCCCAAACCCTTTTTCACTAATAACCCGATCTTCTATCCAATAGGTCAAGAAGTGACATATTGATAGCTTTCAGATCTTGTTGAAAAAGAGCTCACTAAATTGAAGTCACATGTTGACTCTGTTCATGGTAAAAAGAATTTACCAAGCTTAGATACTAATTCTCTTCTTCAAGATTTTGAAATAATAACTGATTTGTCATCAGATGCGGCAGTGGGGAGCCATTGTTCTAATGATGCTACCTTATATAAAAACTTATGAATCCCATCTCAACTATGCACCACCTACCGCAATTAAGCGTGACCCCACTGCTTCTTGGACAAAAACATCTACAAAAACATGTGGACGAGGGGCGTAGCTCTGGGAGTTTTATGATTAACAAACTCAGGGAGTATTTAGTGAAAGATTTCAGTCATGCCGGTCTTCCCTCTCTCCCCCAAGGTACATAAGGGACTTTTCTCCGCTCCCCCCTGTCGCCCTATTGTCCGCGGGATTGGGTAGTCCTTGGGGAAGACCTGGGGGACTGGCTTGACCACTATTTACAGCCTTTAGTTATGGTAACCCCAGTTTACCTCAGATACCAAACATGTACTGAGGTATGGAACATATTGGATGGGATAGCACTTTTAATTGGGCAACCTGTGAACTACTTCCCTTTAGTCCTCGATCCCGATGAGCAGGCCCTATTTTTTCTTTCTAGCATCTAGAGGAATTTAGCACTTCCTCTGCCGAATTGAAGGAATTCATCTTATGTCGACTGACTTTCTCCTTAATACAATTTTTTTATGTTCGATGCTCAATACTCTTATGCAATTGGAGGGCCCCCCCATGGGGAGAAGTTTCCCCCTCCCTAGCTAATATTCATGATTCAGTGGGAGAATTTTGTGGTTTTCTTCGGATTCCATCCTCACCAGTCTTCTGTGCCGTGGTTTGGCCGCTCATAGACGACGCTGTTGTGGATTTGGAAAGTGCGTCATTCAGACTTTTTGGATTTTGTGGGCACCCAATGCCAATAACATGATTTGAAATTCACCTCCCATTTTTGTGGGCACAGATCGATTTCTTGGATGTCACATTAACAGGGCAGGGTGACAAGTTTGGTGTCGCCCTAAAATCGCAAAGCAGTTGCGCAATACTATTCTATTGTCCACCTCTGCCCACCCCAGACATGTGGTGACATTCCCCACGGCGAGTTGAATCCTCTTCGTAGGAATAGCTCTCCACAGAGATATTTTTTGAGATGAACACGTCATGGATTGGGAAAATAGAATTAGTACGAGAAAATACAACGCGAGTTTGTCTTCAGCGAAAAAATAGAATTAAAAATATTGACCGGAAGATTTGTTAAAAAATAACTGTGAGAGGGGCAAAATCAGAGGTGAAGGCTGGTCACCAAACCAATTCTTTGTAACAACATCCATCAAACAGTTCCAATCAAATTAGAACATTGTTAATAATTTTACCAATTCTTGGAACAGACACAGAGCTAAGAACATGTCCCTCCCCAGGGAGTGAGGTAAACTTTCAAAAAAAGCACAACCCACAATGGACCAATTGTATCTCCAAGCCTGTTCCATAGTAAACGTATAACAATGCAAACTACAGTTGGTTGTCATCATCCAGGCAACCATAAGTGCGGACACTCCCAGATGTATAGCATGGTGGTTTTCTTACCACCACTAACCTCCTTTTTTTCATATACAACCAAAAGAAGTATAATATCCCACTTATCAATTGTAACACCCTTACAACCATTTAACCTAATATACCTGTAATCTCATGTGAGAAACAATACATAAGGATGCACCACCAATTCCCTCAAGACCCGTATCAAAACATCTTTCAGATGTTAAGAACACACCAATTTAACTAACATGTCGGCCCCTCGAAACATTTCCGCGATTACATGACGGGAATTGTGACACGTTTAGGGTGGCAGGTAATTGAAAAAGTACGAACCATAAGAGTGGAGACCATAGAAAAACTTCTAATAGGAGACTTATTGGATGTTTTATCCTGAAAACTGTCAACCTTTGGGTATGAACCGTAAGACAGGATCTAATATTGTGTTATTACATAATATGCCCATCCTTCTCTACCTTTCTGAAATTCCTAATGTAACCACATTCACTTTTTCTTCTCCTATGGTTTACATAGTTCATTTTTGAAAACTCACTTAAAAATGACCGGTATGATGAGGAATTTAAAATTAATTGACTCCTCTTTCCTGTTATCTGCAATGTTCTTATGTTTTGCATGTGAATCTAATTACAATAGTTGCTTTGTATCCCTTGATCCTCCTTACCCACCTTTCTCTAGTGGCACTCTTTTTCATTTTAATACTTCATTAGTCCTTTTAAATTTTGTATCCAATCGCGATTTCCTGGAGGCGGAGCCTGTCTTGTCATGTGGACGCTGGTCTGTGCCGTGACGTACATGCCTGATCAGGTGTCACGTGACTGTGCGTCACACATAACACGCCCGAAGGGAACCCGCGATCTTTAAAAAGCTGCAACCATCCTATGTAGTACCATGATAAGCTCACCTGAAGCGCAACGCGTAGGTCATTTCCCTCCCTGCCATGCCATGACAATAGAGGCTGTGTACCCCTTGCCTAATGTTTTTTATGTCTTTGAACTGGATAAAAGTCGAGTTTTATCATCAAACTATCCCTGAGACGCTGGATCGTTCTTCTTTTGACATCTTTTTTATGTTGTAACGACAAAATAGACAATACCATCAAATATAATTAAAACATTATACACCACCATAACAACACACATAGGTGGTGGTCATAAGTTCAACACCGTATATTCCACAAGTGGGATTTGCAAACCTAGGCTCATGAAGGGGATCACATAACCACATACCAGGTATTAGCCATGCCCAAAACGGGGCATAGTATAACCTACAAGTGCCTACCAATAGAATTATAAATTACAGGCCACCACCACAGCACTCCCCCGCCGACGCACTTTCGCCTGTTCGCTTCCTCAAGGGGGTGGTGACATTACAGTACGGACATTACAAAGGTGTCTATCTCGGTAGGCCAACATAGACAAACACTACTCGCTTGCTTACCACATGTCTGCATTAACCCTTGAGGTTACTGCAGACAAATCCGGGCTTTTTACCACCACATACTAATTTTTATCTGCCTGTAGGAAGATGCGGTTCTCCCACACAAAACGTCTCACTTTCTCACAATATGCCACACATCATACAACAAATACACATCACATATCCCACATACATACAATACCATAACACCACATACAGCATATACAGACCCAATACATACCTCAGATACGGGTGCCGCGCCCCCTGACCCTGTGGGCCCCATAGCAGCGTGCATGGCTGCACTCCCTCTATTTTAAGCACATGCTATTCCTTTTGTGCCAGAAGGTGTAAGCTTCCCTTTATGCCACCAAATGGAGCTTCTATGCCAGAAAACTCTAATCTCTCCAGCAGTTTGCCTGCGCTAACGATCGCAGAGTTTCTACCTGTGAACTGCGAACTGCGGAGGAAGGGATGATGACTTCAGTCAGAAGTCTTTCTGTACTTTGAAGCAGCTGCACATGGTACACTGTTCTTCGTTCCTCTCCTCATTACACCAGAGCTCCTGCTGTCGATGCAAAGGAAGTAGGAGAAGGAGATCACACCCAGCATTTTTATTCGGGCAGCGGCTGCCATGAATATGACAGATAAGTGTCATCTCTGCCATGTGCCCGTTATGTGAAGACAAGCATTAGAAACAGGAATACACTAGGACGAGTCTGTACAAGGCTAGGATTAGCTGATTAATTATAAGTCCTTGCAAGGTAACACACATAAATATAGCCTCACCAAAGACATCATAAGAATATAACTAACCTCTTGTATACCTCACCAAGAGGTGGAGGATAATGGGCATAAGATACACATGAATGATGGGTAAAATAAGACAAACTTTATTTAATAACATATACACCAGAAAACACCTTTTAAAAAAGTTTTAGATAGTGAATGATAGGATTAAGCTGGTCAGCGTGCAGCAGCAAGAGGCAGTCAAAACCAACCCGGAAATACCAAGGAATGTAGATATTCATTAATGTTGAGTGAAGGGCTGTGATAATAGGCTACCTATGGTATTATTCAATATATATATATATGCTACAGATGCTGGCACGGTAACCATTCGTGTCCAATCCGTAACCAACAATGAGTACATTTGAAGCCATGGCGTATGTGAATGTAGTGAGAACTAATATATATATATATATATATATAATATATATATATATTATACCGTATTACTCGAGTATAAGCCGAGACCGCCTATTTACCACCAAACTGGGAAAACCTCTTTACTCGCGGCATAAGCCTAGGGTGGGAAATGCAATGGGTCAAAGCCAGCCAAGTATCTAGCCAGCACCCCCTATAATATATCATGCTTTCCTTCCCCCAGTAGTATACAGCCTTCCCCCGTAGTATAAACACATCCTTACGGCAGCCTGCCCCCAGTAAATACAACCTCCTCCCCGAGTCATATACAGCCGCCCCCAGGAGTATCAACCTTCCCCCGTATAATACAGCCTGCCCCAGTAGTATAAAGCCACCCGCAGCCGGCCCCCATTTGTATACATACAGCCACCCCAGCCTTGCCCCCCAGTTTGTATATCGCCCCCCACCTGCCCCTTTGTATACCGCCACCCCAGCCTGCCCCCAGTATATCCAAGCCAACCCCAGCCGGCCCCCAGTCGTATACAACCCCACCCAGCCGCCCCCCAGTAGTATACAGCCACCCCAGCGTGCCCCCCCCGTAATAACAAGCATAGCCCACAGTAGACCAAACACATTTCCCCCCCCCAACAACCCAGAATTTAAAAAAAAAATAACTATTTACTCACCCTCTGGTGGCCCCGATGTGCAGCGCTGCTCCCCCACGCTCGCGTTTGGCGTCGCAACTGTTCTCTCCCGTGGCGGCGCCTAAGTATACTCGCCGCTGCTGACGTCCTACGAAGCGCCGGTCACGGGAGAAGAAACACTGGCGGCGCCCAACGCGATTTAAAGCAACAGAAGATGGCGCGGAAGGCAAAGAGGGGCGGAAGCCAGAAGAGGAGCCTCGATGACATCGGGGAGCAGCGCTGCACAATCGGGGCCACCGAGGTGAGTAAATAGTTTTTTTTTTTTTTTAGAGTCCATTGTTATTTATTTTTTTTGTGCTGAAAAACTCGCTTATACACAGTAATACGGTATATATATATATAAAGATTATCCAGGCATTCCCCATATTACATACAAGATAGGGTCTGAGGTTTGTTTTTAAGTTGACATTTGTATGGACGTCGTACCAGATACTTTATAATTGTAACTCCAGACAAATTTTTTTGTCTCTGTGACAATTGCATTTTAAAAATGTGGATTCTCATCAGAACCAGATTACCATAAATCTTCATTGCAGACACCTGTGATAACTGTTATCAGCTGTTTTATTGTATCTCCGGCTAAGTACAGAAAATGAACAACACTCCAGAGGTCCGTACTATGGGTTCGTCTGTAATGTCGGTTGTGTTCTTAAGTCGGGGACAAATTAATTATTTAGTGCTATTTTTGTGGTGAAGAGGATATTCTATATCTCTATCTCTATCTCGATGAATGCTCAGAGTTCCTTTCGCTTAGACTACAATGCACAAAGCTATTTTTGGTGGTGTATCATCCATAGCATCAGAAATAACTTCTTTCGCGTACCGCTTTTGATCAGGTAATAGCACCATAGGGTTTACATGCAAAATGTCTGGTGCATGTTCCCCTATTGCAAGCATTTAGTGTAAATGAATATGTTGACTGAGCCAAGCTTATCCCTGCCTGCCTGCTGATAACATTTCAATCCAGCTGTGACGTGGCCCACAGGGTCAAACTCTTTAACTAACTGCCCAGTGCAATGTACCCTTAATAAATCCTGGCCCCTGGTTTTTGTCATATACTCGAGGGGCTTTTCATCAATCTCAAATGTCTTAACATGGAGACACTGGGTTCATTTTTTAAAAAAAAAAGTGTCTCGGGCACGCATTACCCTTCACCCAGTAATCAGGAATCGTGAACTCCGGCGGGCCTCGGCAGACTTCATGGCGCAGCACGACACCTGGTGGACATCGGCGGATGCCTTAGTGAATCGCCGGCAAGACCCGATTCCACCGCCGAGAACTCGCCGCTGGATCGCGAATGAACCGAGATAAGAAATCTGCCTCACTGTATGACGAGACATATCCTTACCCTGTCCAGTTCTGAACTGGAGGGCATTCTAGCTGTATGTGTTTAAAAAAATAACGATTACCCTGGAGATTCGCCCATTATTCCTCCCCTTTTGTTTGCAGTTTGTCTTTCGAGGGGGAAACTGAATGAGTTTGTGTTGTTTTAAAAAGATGTCATATTCTGAGATAAACAGACTTGAAACTATACCATTTCCTCTAGCATGGCTGCAATAGGGTCACTCTTTCGTCATCAATCTGGCAAACTAGCTGCTGAAGACTTTCATTCAACTTAACATGGCACAAACATTTTTGCAAAGTCCAGTTCAAACTGACACTCAGGGATGCCATTTAACCCCTAGGCATACCAGGACGTTATAAGTACGTCCCCGGGGCTAGATTGCTAAGCGCACGGGGACGTGCTATAACTTCCTGCTTCTGGCCCGGCTCACGAACGAGCCGGCACCAGAACATCGGCTGTCATCTGTCTTCACAGCTTGACACCGCGCTTCCCACCCCCAACAAAACCCACGCGATCGGAGCCTCAAGCTGACCGCGGCATGTAAGGGTGTTTGCGGCCGCTTACGCGGGGATCCGACTCCTCTCAGGGAAGCTCGTGAGGACTCCAGTGCCCCGGAGTGCCCGATCTCCTGAATTCAGATCCTTCCGGGTCTGACTGTAAAGTGTCTGAGCTGCGCGCGAATCGGCAGACATTTACAACTGCTTCTAACAATAAATAGTATTGTAGAGCAGTGTATTGAACTTGAACCAGCAGTCACTGGTTAAGTTCAAGAAGTATAAGTAAAAACAAGTGAAACACTAAAGTTTAACACATAGATAAATAAAATAAATCATTAAAATAATAAGCCCCTAAAATTCACTTTTCCCTAAAAACACTTATAAGTATAAAAAACGAAAACCCAAAACCCTGCATATTTTGGTATTGGCCCACGTGTCCGTAACAATCTTATCATAACACAGAATCATTACTGGCCACTTCACGGTAAACGCCTAGAAAAATAAAAGCAAAACGTCTGAAAAAAGATAATTTTTATTAATACCATATAAAATGCTCTAACAGTGATTTAAAAATGTTATGCACTGTAAAATAAGCCCACTAAAAAGACCAACCTTCACACAACAAATTAAGCCCCTAACCAGATTGTCAGCCTACAAATAAAAAAGTATGCATATGAAAGATGTTGATGCTAAAATGAACAGATTTTCTCCAATTAGTTTTTCATATTCAGTACAATTGAAAAATACACAAACCCCCCACATATTTGGTATCCCTGCATCCGTAACCAATCTGCATATAAAAAAGAATCCATTATTAGATCCGCAAGGAACCCCGTAAAAAAGAAAAATTTTCATCATACCCTCTAAAATGCCTAAAAAGTGAAGTTTTAAAAAAAAGATGGTTAGCACTCTAAAATCTAAGACCACCTAAAAGAAAATCCTCTGTAAAAAATAGCCTACACAGAATTTGTTGAGGCGAAAATAAAAAAGTTCTGCATATATAGCAAGTGATGGCAAAATTTTTGTCCAAATTTACTTTTTATTCAGTAAAAATTGGGAAAAATTAAAAAATCAATATAAATAGGTCTTTTTGTAAGCGTGGCGACGCCATAGAATAACAAATATATACTTTTTTATGGTATGGTTAACGGCCAAAAAAAAAAACTAAAAATTTTCCTAAATTGATGATTTTCATTTCTTCCCCAACAGAGTTAATAAAATCTCACCACTTAGCTATAGAAAATGCCACACATTATGTACAGCAAAGTGCATCTCATGTGGCAAAAGAAATAAGCCCCTATAGGTACCATCATAAAAAAAGAAAAATTTAAAGCCTGTACAATGTGACTAAGCAAATCTGATCATGGATTCACCCTCCTCCCATCCTTCCTTCCCTTCTAATGCCCAGCCTGCGCCCATACAGCATGTTCCCCCACATATAGAGTATCGGTGCACTTGGGAGAAATGGTATCAAACTTTTTCGAGCCTTTTTTTCATTTAACCCATTGTAAATGTTTAATTTTCCACCCAAAATGAGTGTATTGTGAAAAAATATTACAATTTGCAGACTGCACCTCCATTTTGTTTTAACCCCTATAAAACACATAAAGGGTTAACAAACTTCTTAAAAAAGGTTTTTCATACGCGGAGGGGTGTAGTTTCCATAATGGGGTAATTTATGAGTCTCGCTATAAGTTAGGCCACTCAGTGTCAATTAGAAGTTGAGCAGGTCCATCTAAATACAGGTTCTGGTGATTTTACAAAAAATAAGAAACGGGTAACGGGCGGAAAATTCTTTTGATATTATTGTTTTTATGTTTGTGCTGTATACAGGAGTCCCCGTGTTACTACCATATAGGGACTAGTGTGTTTGTTCTTAGTTTGAATCTTGTATGTAAGTCCGAAACTGTCATATTTTATTCATGTCGTGCCCGACAATTTTTTTTTTTTGCCCCATGACAATTGGAGTTTCAATTTTTTGCTGTAATATAACCACAAATTATCAATAAAGCTTCATTGGCAGACAATTTTAGCGGATTATTTGCAATCTGGGACTATTTTAAAGCATCCAATGAGCTTCACCAGAGGTCAAGTGGGCAGAAGGGGTCCGCCTGTAACTATGTTTTGTCTGTAAGTCGGGTGGTCCTTAAGTATGGGGCCCGCCTGTATAATATTATTTTTGACCCATATTATTTTTATAAGGGGGTTGCTATATAATCATATATATATATATCTAGATATATATTATATCCATATGGGGCCATAATTATTTATACACTGTGGGGGATGCTATATATATCATTGGGGCCATAATTATTTATACAGGGGGGCGCTATATATCTCATAGATAGATGATATATATATATATATATAATAATTATCAATGGGGCGCATACTTATGTTAATCTATGGTGGGAAGCTATATTATATTCATATGGGGCCATAAGTAATTTATACTCGGGGGGTGCTATATATTATTATGTTTGGGGCCATATTATTTATACTGGGGTGGTGGTGCTATCTCTATTATTTGGGGCCATAATTAATTTTAATACTAGGGGGGGGATTCTCTTATATTATTTGAGGGCCATAATTATTTTATTACTAGGGGGGGATTGCTTATATATATCTATTTGGGGCCATGACTTATCACTTATACTAACTAGGGGGGGGGGGTGGACTAGGGGGGGGGGGGAAGCATTTATTTTTTGGGCCATACTTATTTAATACTTGGGGGATCTATATATATCATATGGGGGCCATAATTTTATCACTACTAGGGGGGGGATGCTGCTATATATTCATTTTGGGGGGGGCCATACTTTTTTATACCTAGGGGGGAGGTAGGGTGGTGCTATATATATTATCTGGAAATCTGGGGGGCCATTAATTATTTTTACTAAATGGGGGTGGGGGGGGGGGGTGGGATGCCCTATAATAATAAATTCTTTGGTCTGGGGTTGTTTTGGGTGGTTTGGTGTGGTTCCCCTCGCTTTCTATTTCTCCTCCGGGGAGGGGGGGGGGGGATGTGGTGCTTTACTCTCCTCTTCCTTTTGGCCAGCCCTCCTATCTTTCCTCCCCTCCTCCCCCTCCAAAGCAACACCTACCCACCTGTATACTACTAATGAAAATACTAGGTACTCAGGGGGGGGGAATGATCTATAAAATATATATTATTTGGTCACCATAATTATTTATACTAGGGGGGTGCTATAATAATTATTTGGGGCCATAATTATTTTTATACTAGGGGTGATGCCTAAATATATCCAGGGGCCATAATATTTTATACTGGGGGGGGGCTAAATAATATAATATGCGGCCAAATTACTTTATACATCGGGGGGATACTGATAACCATGGGGGGATGTATATATCTCATATGGGATGGGGCCAATTATTTTATACTAGGGGTGATGCCTATATTATCATATGGGGCCTAAGTATTTTAACTGGGTGGGTGATGGATGCTATTGTATTTTATTTGGGGGCTATAATTATTTTATACTTTGGGGGGGATGCTATATATACCTATTATATTATATTATATATATTTTATTTGGGGCTATAACTATTTTATACTGGGGGTGGATGCTATCTATATAGTAGATATATATATATATTATACTATACATTTAGGCGCCAAATATTTTGGACAGTTACCACAAGTTTGTTATTTTAAGCGGTTCAAAACATGTTCAGAAATCAATTATATTATATACTAATGGGCGAAATGCACACATCCCAGCTGCAATAATAATGAGAGTTTCCCCATCCAAATCGAGAAGGGTTTAGGAGATCATGCTCTGTATGCTAGCCTCCTCTTTTTCAAAGGGACAAAAAGTAATTGGACAAAGGACCTCTCGGGCTTGCAATTATTGTGAAGCGTTTCCCTCGTTAACCTGTAATCACTGAAGTAGTTAAAAGATCTGGGGTGATTCCATTGTGTGGTTTTGCATTTGGAAGCGGTTGCTGCTTGTGAACCATACAACCATGCGGTCAAGGACCTCTCAATGAATGAGCAGAACATCCTGGAGGCTGAAAAAAAAAAGAAAAAAATCCATCAGAGGAGTAGCAGACAATGCTTGAGTAGCAAAATCAACAGTCCGAACATTCTGAGAAAACGGAATTGACTGGTGAGCTTGGGAACTCAACCAGCCTGGGCGTCCACGGATGACAACAGTTGTGGATGATCGCTGCATACTTTCTTTAGTGAAGAAGAACCCGTTCACAACATCAATGAAGTCCAGAAGGACTCTCATTGAAGTAGTGTATCTGTCTCTAAGAAGTCAAAATTACAGAGAAGCTCCATGAAAGTAAATAACAAGGTTTCACATCTAGATGCAAACCTTCATCCAATTCCAAAAAAATAGACAGGCCATAGTTACCTTTGCCGAAAAACCCTCAAGAAGCCACTCAGTTCGGGAAAAGTATTCTATCTATGGCATGAGACAAAGATCAACTTTACCGAATGATGGGAGAATAAAGTTTTGGATAAGACGGGAACGGCACATGATCCGGACAATCACATCCTCTGTAAAACATGGTGGAGGCAACTGTGATGGCATGGGCATGCATGCTTTCAATGGCACTGGTCAATTGTGTTGTTGATGACATACAGCAAACACGAGTAGAACGGAAATTCTGACGTGTACCGGGATATTACTTTCAGCCAGATCAGCCCCCCAAACATGCTGCAAAGGTTGATTGGACGGCTCTGCATTGTATAGATGTACAATACCCCAAGCTACAGCAAAGTACCCTAGGAGTTTTCATGAGTGGGCACAGAAGTTGAACTTCTGCCATGGCCAGTCATCACGATCTTAACCCATGCATTTCCACTTGCTCAAATCCAGACTTAAGACGGAAAGACCCACAAACAAGCAAGAACCTGAAGGCTGTGGCTGTAAAGGCCCTGGTCAAAGCATTAGAAGGAGAAACCCAGCGTTTGGTGATTCCTGGTTTCACAATGTTGTTGACGGCCAAATTCTGATCTAACCATCCGAATGTCGCAGCAGAATCGAGACTCATCAGACCAGGCCAACCAAATAACGTTTTTTTTTCCAATCTTCACTGTCCAATTTCGATGATCTTGTGCAAATTTGTAGCCTCAGTTCCTGTTCTTAGCTGTAAAGGAGTGGCACCCGGTGTGGGGTCTTCTGCTGCTGTAGCCATCCTGCCTCAAAGTTTTACGTACTGGTGCGTTCAGAGATTCTCTTCTACTTCTGCCTACCTGGTTTTGTAACGGGGGGTGATTTGAGTCACTGTTGCCTTTCTTCCATTCAGCTCGAACCAGTCTGGCCCATTCTCCTCTGACCTCTGGACTCACAAGGCTTTCATTTCCGCCAACAGAACTGCCGCTCATTGATGTTTTTCTCTTTCTTTTTTGGATCCATTCTCTGGAACCCTAGAGATGGTTGTGCGTGGGAAAATCCCATTAGATCAGCAGTTTTCTGAATACTCAGACCAGCCCTTCTGGCACCAACAACCATAGCCACGTCAAAGGCATACTAAAATCACCTTCTTCCCCTACTAAATGCTCAGTTTTAACTGCAGGAGATGGTCTTGACCATGTCTACAGCCTAAATGCAACCTGTATTGGCTGATTAGAAATTAAGTGTTAACAAGCAGTTGTACAGGTTAACCTATAAAGTGGCCGGTGAGGTGTACATGTAAACAAGTACACAATTATAGTTACAATTTACCTCTCCTTTTGTTAAGCTGTAGGTTGCAGAGCAGATAACACAGCTACTAAGTGAATTCACAGTGGGGCAACAAATGCTGCTGCTTCTTCCCTCCTGACAGCTGGCTACTAGTTTCACATTGCCAGGCCTGCCACCGTCCTCTTCCAGGCTTGTGGGGTCCTTGTGGCCAAGAAGGGCATGGACAAGGCCACTTTCTGGCAGCAGCACAGCATGGCCTCATGCGGGCCTCCATTATGACAGGACGGAAAACAACTAAAGGGAGGTTAAAGCACCAGGGGACCTGTCAATGCTGCAGCAGCAGGCCACTGCTCTCCTGCAGAAGTTACACAATTCAACATCCCTCCCAGCATCCGTGGCCCCCGGCACTGCCCCGGTATGCCATTGCTGGCACCGCCCCGTGTTTGAGACACCAAAAGGTTGGGGACTGAAGCCCCAGCAAAAGATAAATGTCCCCAAGAGTATACTGTCTTTTTTCTTATTTCTTCCAAGCACATGTGGGCATATGTAATGTGTTGAGTGGGGTTAGGGAGTGTTTTCATCTTCTTTTCCTTGCTAATATACTTTTTTGGTTAACCTTTTTTTTTTTAAATGTTTTTTCAGATCCATGAATGCTGTATATTTTGCCTGATTTGGTGGACTACCATACACCAATGACCAGCTAACACTAACCCTCCCGCATTGCGGCGGGGCTCCTGGTGAGACCAAGGTGTCTACTTAGAGACCCACTCCCAGTTGCGGCTGGCAATCGTTTCCTCTTCCCGCGGTGTTCCCGGGGAGTCCATTGACGTTAGTCCCAAGGGACTATTCCCATAGACGGTGAAGTAAGATCCGGCCATGGCGACTCCGCCAAGGTCTTGTACTCCTACACAGAGCCAAGAACAGTTGCCAAGGATCCGTACCTGGCTACTGGTGACCTCACCCAGCAACTATCACCAAGCAGTACCAATAGATTGGCTGCCCAAAGACTCTTGGACAAACTTGCTGCCACTGCTCAATGATTGCCTCCCCGCAGCACTCTCCCTCGACTCCTCTCCCGTTGCTTCATCAGTCCCGCCCCTCGCTATGTTTTGGCATTAGAGAGACTGGACCCGAAAATTTTTTGGCCCAACAATTGATGCGACCCCAAATCGTGCAGGGAATTCTTTCCCAGTGCTCGCACATCACCCCTTGACTGTTGTCCTCCCCTGTACCCCCCAACCGGCGCTAAAGGTGCGTTCTCTACTGCCCTGGCCTGGCTTAACCCCTCTATGGGATAGTGGTGAACCCGGCATGGTTTCTCCATACCCAAGTTCCTCCTGCCAACAAGCCGGTCCAGGTTTGAACCAAAACCAAAGTTCGTCTACCTTGCCTGTCCTGTTGGTGGTTCCGGTGTCCCCAGTGTCTCCACACTTCCAGAGCTGCTCCAGCGGCGCCCCAGCCTCCGGCGGCTTCCCAGACTGCTCCACTGCGCCCAACCTCTAGGAGCCTTCAAAGATGCTCTGGTTTCTCTTCTGCAAGTTTCCCAGAGCTGCTCCATGTCTCTGTAGCTTCACAGACTGCTCCAGTGTCATCTGGCAGCTTTCCAGAGCTGTCCAGTGGACTCTGCAGCTTCCCAGTCCCAGAGCTTCTCCAGAGTCTTCCCTTCATTCACCGTCTCAGCCCTGTTGGCCGCTCCATAGTCTCCACCGGCCTCCGCAAGATGCCGCTCCAGAGTCTCCACACCGGCCTCCCAAAGCTTCCTGCGTGCGCCGAAGGCGACCCAGCCTGCGGCTTTCCAAGTCTTCTCGGTGCCTGCTCTCCCTTACGTTGTCTCATCACCAGAAGAATTGGAGTAGCGAGAATGAAAACTGCGGCTGAAAAGAGAGAAGAGGGGCCCTAAGGGGGGGGGTACCTGTCACGGGTTACCACGCATCCATTCTTGATTGCGACTGTGGCGCTGCCCGGGCCCCCGGTCCGGAGTTTATGCGCGGGTGCATATTTCCGTGCTCCACTGCCTGCTGCTGCCCGCCCATCAACCCCGTCCGCCCCCCAGGTCATTACTTACCTGTCCCGGCTCCTGATTGGCTCCATCGTGTTCCCGTCCCAGCCCGTCAGGTCTGTCCCTCCTGTCTAGGCTGCTCCTTATTGCGCTGGCATTCCCAGCTCTGCTATTAGCCTGGCGACTCCCAACATCCCCTGCCGTATCTTCAGGGTCATTTTACTGAAGATAAGCCTCCGAGCTTTTCCATGTGCCTCCTTGATTTCTGACGTTTCCAGAAGCTCCGTGCTTCCTGAGCATTTCCAGATGCCTCCAAGTTTCCTGAGCGTTTCCAACACCCCGCCTCCGTGTGTCCTGTGGTCGTCCCGTGTTCCTTTGGGGGGGGGGGGGTGTTTTTCCTGTGGTGGTCCTGTAATCCTGGCGGTGGTCCTGTAAATCCTGTGGTGCGGTGCTGTAATCCTGTGGTGGTCCCGGTATCCTAGTGGTCTTCCGAGGTCCTGCCAGTCTAGTCCTTCTGAGTCCTTCCAGCTGTCCTTCTGAGGTCCTGCCCAGCCATCATTCCGAGGTCCTGCTAAGCCATCCTTCCGAAGGTCCTGCCATCCTGAGGTCCTGCCCATCCCAAGGTCCTGCCATCCCAAGTCCTTGGCGGCTTCCATCCCATTGTCCTGCCTTCCCGTGGCCTGCCTTCCCGTGTCCCCTTGCTCCCTGGCCCTTTTTTCCCTTTGTCCCTACCTTGGGCTGTCCAACATGGCCTAGTCGCACCCGTGGAGCGACCTGGTGGCTCCCCGCCGCAGCAAGACCCTCCGCTTTGTGGCAGTCTCTGCGAAGACCAGGAGTCCACTTAGACTCCACTCCCGGGTTGCGGCTGGCAATCGTTATCTCCGCGGTGTCCAGGGAGTCCCGGGGACTTTGTCCTCAAGGGACAGGCCCATAGACTGTGACATCCCAGATACCCACTCCACCAGAGGTGCCAGGAAGAGCCATGTACAATCTAGTTCCTATAGATTTAATCAGGTACGGGGAACGGCCACAGCTGGTATTTTTGGCTGTGATACCTCAAAAGCAGTGTTACCTCAAATTCTTTTTAAATGTCGGGACTCTGCTGTATTTTTTTTTTTGCCTGGTCATAAAAAATTGGAGTCCTGCATCAATTTTCATAACCATCAGATACATCATGCAGCGCACTCCATATATTAGAGGGGTCTGAGGCCATTGTTGTTGGGCTATTACAGCCCAAAAATAACCAGCTTCAATCCGCCCTAGTACAAATCATCTGGATTGTTACCTAGCTCGGTGCTCGCAGCTGATGGTCATGCAGGAACCCAATTTTAAGTGCATTCATTGAGGAAGCCACATACTCGTGGATTAAATCTAGAAGTCTTTTATTTAATCCAGACATGTAAACAACATGTTTCATAAAGATTTTCATGTTGAATCAAAACGTTTTCTAAGGAAACCTATTTTAGTAAGTAAAATTCCCAACACCCCTTTGTTGACCAGTTTATTTTTCAAAAAAATAATCATCGATTTTGTCCACACAAATCAAAGTATCAGATTCCCAGCCACCCTTCTCTATAACATGTCCAGCAGAGTCCCTCCCTTCACTATAAAATGGTCCCAGCAGCGGCCTCCTCTTACTAATCAAAATGCCGCAGCAGCAAGCTCCCTTCACTAGTAACATGTCCCGCAGCGGTCCCTCCCTTCACTAATAACATTTCCCATTAATGGCTCCTTCACTAAACATAACCCAGCGAGCTCCCTCCTCACTAATACATGTTCAGAAGAGGCCTACCTTCACTAATAACATTCCCCAAGCAAGCGACCTCCTTCACTAATGAATACCAGGATCGGCCTCCCCTCAATAATAACGTGTCCCAGAGCGGCCCCTCCTCTCAATAATAACATGTCCAGCAGCGGCCTCCCCTCACTATACAATTCCCAGCAGTGGCCTCTCTTTCACTATTAACCTGCCAGGCAGTGGTCTCTCTCCCTCACTACAACAGATGCTGCTGTGTTTATAACCCAGGGCACGAGTGGCCGGGGACCCAAAACTTGGGGGGGGGGGGGGTCCACCATAGTTTGGACAGTCAGACATTATGAATTTGGCGGTGAGCCCCCGCATCCCCTTCCCCTTCACAGCTCATCAGCCCTAATACAGGCCCCTGTGGCTCTTACGGTATAGTTACAACCACACACCTCTGTATCCCACACTTAATCTGGGACATACTTGTCCTGGTTGTCGAACGGCAGAGATCCTAGGTGGAAGGTTTTGAAGGCGTTTAATTACCGCTAAAGTAGCACTATGCAAGAGAAATAAGGAGCCAGTGCTCATTTGCTATTGCCTGGGTCTGCGGGGTTAATCACGCTATGGGTCATGCTGGCTGATGTACACATATAGGGGTCATTTACTACGCCCCATTCGTGTTTTCCCCGCGTGTTCACGCGAATTTTCTGATTTGCGCGACTTTCCCTGTATTTGCCCCCCCGGGATTTTGCCGCACACGATCGGATTTTGCGCCTCCGGCGCTGGCATGCCGCGATGGAAATCGGGAGGGGCGTGCCTAGCGAACCCGAGGAATTCCCAGAACAACGCTGTATTTAAAAACACAAAAAGTGTCACCCCCCCCCCCCCCGCTTGGGACCTCGCTTACCTTTCACTTGGTTCGGCCCGGTGAATTCCAGTGCGGACCGATGCTTTTCAGCGCAGTCAGCGCCACCTGGTGGATCGGCGAGGAACTACCTTGGTAATCCAGCCGGACCCGAATCCACCGCAGAGAACGCCGCCGCTGGATCGCGAACGGACCGGGTACGTAAATCTGCCCCATTAAGTTAAAAATACATATTGTATAAATATGTCTGGAGATCAAACTAGTGAACATGTAGATCACTTGATTTTTTTCAAAATAATGTAAACTCCCATTGATCACATTTGATGGATTTTTTTTTTGTAAATGTACACCATGCCACTGGAAAAGTGTTACTAAGTTCCATGTTATATACATTTGCATTTAAATTTAGCAAAAATTGATGATCACACATTGAGAAACAGTCAATGACTGTAGCCAGAGAAAGATTTTAAGCACTTTTTTGAAGGTTCCACAGCCACCAATCAGTGTAGGAAGTATAAAGGCCAGCTCGAGGTGCAACCACGCCCAGGATGGAAGGGACCGCAGCCATTGGGTCCATAAAAGGGGAAATATAATCCAATTGTAAGCTTGTAAGACATGCATACAATTGATTTATCATGCTTGCTGCCCATGCACAGTGTGTGACATCTCCGCCTGCAGTCCTCACGGGACACCGTTGCACAATGGACGCCATGCATGGGAGGTAACATTGAGTTTATATTTTTGGTTCATGACAGGTTCGGTGCTACTAGATATTTATTAGTGAGGAGAGGGTTCTCTGCAGACATCTATTATGGCGCGAGGCTGCTGCTGAAGATTTTTTTTGAGGGGATGCTACTGCTAGTCATTTTAATGAGTGGAGGGCTGCTGCTGGACATTTTATTGATTGGAGACTGTTGATGGAAATTTATTGGTGGAGGCTGGGCTAACAGTTTCAATGAAGTGGAGGCTGTTTGCTGGACATCATAATAAAGAGGGGAGACTGCTGCTGAACATTTAAAAAATATAATCTTTATTTATAGTGCCATCAAATTCCTAAGAGGAGTGGAGGCTGCTTCTGAACATTTTAATTAAGTGGAGCTGACGCTAGACATTTCATTGAGTGGCTGTTGCTGGACTTCATATTAATGAGGGAGGTGAGAGAAGAGTATGGTGCTGTGTAGCACATATTTGCATTTAAATTGGTAAGTGTGGGACGGGTGGCAGTGTGATTTTAGATATATGGGAGCCCCGATCCAAAGATTTGAGTAGACCCTCGGTGTCCTTGTTTACGCCACTGGTACAGACCTTTGCTTTGAATGACTTCAGCAGATGTGTGGCCACATGTACATCCAGTCTCACTGCTCTGGTGTGATTTTGGTCACTCGTCTCCAGTATCTTCCACAGGTCTGTGACTTTTGTGGGTTTCTTAGCCATAACTTTGTACTAAATGATTTTTCCAGAGGTCACTGATTCCAAACACCATGGGACCTGAATCAGCAACCATCTGATCTCTTGTTCATGGCCATTCAGTTTCAAGGAGCTGTTTACTCATTTTGCCTCTGTGATAGGGGCATTGTACTCCTAAAAAATTCTATTGAAAAAAACGCAAGGAGGAACCATGTAAGCTATATGTAGAGATATAACTCCTGCTGACGAAAACTTTCCAAACAATGATACTTCCTCCCCAGCCCCTTCCCTTAGACACCCTTTGGGTTCGGTCTTCTCCCAGTTTGGTGATGAACATAAATTTTCCTAACGGATCCAAATAATTAACGTGCTTTCATTACTAAATAACAGTTACCACTTATTCTCTGTCCCAAATATGCTGCATTCAATCATCACATGTGATCTGTAACCTCTTGATTATTTTCTGCTACTGATAGTTTTTTGGTCCAATGGACAGATTCCTCATTAGGCATATGGTGGTTATGTAGGGCCAAACACTCCTGGGGAGCCCTGACCACCCACAATTGCACTTATACATACAGGGGGATTTATGATACACTGGCAGTATGTACACCATTTTACACATACATATAATACAACAAACAGCATATCCCCAACATACATATTATAGTACCATATACACTTATAAGCCATATACACATACATTAATCCTATTGTTGGAATTGCTCTGGTAGATGCCTTGTAGTCAGTGCAGGAAGCAGGGACACATGCAGATTAACCTCCCAAAATCAAGTATTATTCACACTTTCCTTGTCAAAACACAATTCATCAGCCTGGCTTAAAGGCACATCCAAGATAACAAAAATAACCCTGCCTGCTGGGGCACGCTAAGACAATACCGCACCTAACATATATGTCCGGCTCCTTGCTGCTCTTGGCCAGCAGATATCAGGGATGCACTCAGTTCCCCTTCCTGGTGAACAAGGTCCAGCCTTCAGCTCTCCAGTAGTGGCCTCGCCTACTGCTTTATGGCCTGCGGTCTAAATCAGGCTCTACCAGTTCTGTGACCCCACCTGTGGGCCTTCAGAAACCCAGGACCAGCCCGGATGGAGTAGGATTTCCCACTACCCACCTACCCCTCTACTCCATAATAATCAGAAGCCCAGTACGACATTAATACCAAAAAACCGTATCTAGGATCAGTTTTAAAACTCACATCAACAACAATTCAATATCATATTATTATAATTCATCGTTTTAGTTGTTCACGATATGTGGAATCAGAGAAGTTCTGCTCCCTTACTGTAAAAAACGCCCTTGCGCACGGTCAGACAATGTGAACCCCACGGACTCAGGGTCTATGAAATTTGGTCAAAAGGAAGAACGTCCACCAGTCGTCTCAGGGGGAGTTTGATGATACAAACTGAAACCTTCGCTTTATCCAGTTCCAAAAGACATAAAAAACCATAGGCAGGTACACCGCCTCTATTGTGTCATGGCATGCAGGGAATGACCTACGCGTTTCGCTCAGGATATCTTACTCATATGGTCTACTTACATAGTAGTGTTGCAAGCTTTTTAAAGATCGCGGTTCCCCTTCGGCGTGTGACGCCGTCACAGTCACGTGACACCTGATCAGGCAGTGACTTCACGGTCACATGACCCTGTCACAATGACCACCGCCTCCGCCTCCAGGAAAATGCGATTGTATCAAATTTAAAAGGACTAATGAAGTATTAAATGAAAGATGCCACTAGAGAAAGGTGGGTAAGGAGATCAATGGATACATAAGCAACTATTGTATATTAGTTCCATGTCAAACATGAATAACATTGCAGATAACAGTACAAGCGGAGATTCATTAATTTAAATAAATTTCCTCATCATACCGTCATTTTCATTAGTTTTCAAAAAATGACTATGTAACCAGAGAGAAAAGTGACATGTTGTTACATTAGGGAATTTCAGCAGAAAGGTAATAGCCGGATGGTGCATTATATTTATAACACAATATTAGATCCTGTTCTAGGTCATACCAATGTTGAACAGTTTTCAGGCTAAACCTCCAATAGAGAGTCTCCCTATTCGTAAGTTTTTTCCTATGTCTCCCCTCTTAGTGGTTTCGTAACTTTTTCAATTCCCTGCCACCTAAACGTTCACAATTCCCGTCAGTAATCGCTGAAATGTTTCGTCGCAGGCCGCCGACATGTTAGTTAAATTGGTGTTCTTACAATCTGAAGAAATGTTTTTCTGGATAGCGGGTCTGCTTCTGAGGAATTGTGTGCATCCTTGTATTGTTTCTTCACAGACTGAGATACCGGATCTTAGGTCAATGGTGTAAATTGTGTTACCAATTGAAGTAACGTGGTTATCTTATACTTCTTTTTGGTTGTATATTAAAACAGGAGTTAGTGGTGGTCAAGAAACCACATGCTATACATCTGGAGTGTCCGCCCTTATGGCTGCCTGGTGATGTCAACCACTGTAGTTGCCTTGTTTTCCTTTTTCTATGGAACAGGCTTGGAGATTAAATTGTCCTCATTGTGGGTGCTTTTTTTGAAATGTACCTAACGCCATGGGAGAGACAGTTTCTAGCGCTGTTGTCTTGTTCCAGAATTGGATAAATTTATTAACCTGTTTCTAAGTTGATTGACTGTTTGCTTTATGTTTGTTAGCAAATGCATTGGTTTGGTACCAGTACCAGCCCTTCCCTCCTGATTCCCTCGATCCTCCAGGTTTATTTTTTAAACAAAATCTTTACGTTCATATTTTAATTCTATTTTTAGCTGAAAAACGCTCGCGTTTGTGTATGTTCTCTGTACAATCTATTTTCCCACTCCAGGACGTGTTTCATCCAAAACATTCTGTGGACTCATCCTACAATTCGGATCCCCATCGGATCGCCGTAGGGGATTTGTCCACCACATGTCTGGGGTGGCATGAGGTGGACATAGAATAGTATTGCCTGCAAACTTCTTTGCGATAGGGCGACACAATACTTTGTCACCCTGCCCTGTTAATGTACCAATCCAAGAAATCGATTCTGTGCCCCCCAAAAGGGGAGTTGAATTTCAATGCATGTTATTTGCCTTGATGCCTCCACAAAATCCCAAAAGTCTGATGACTGCCCCTTCCAAATCCACACAAGTCGTCTATGAAGCGGCACACCACTGCACAGACGACTGTGAGGAGTTGGATCCGAGAAACAAAACCTTTCTCCCACTGATCATGTAAATATTAGCTTAGGGAGGGTGAAAACTTCGCCCCATGGGGGCCCCTCCACTTGCATATCGTATGAGCATCGCAACATAACAAAATGTTCTTAAGGAGAAAGTCATCGACATTAAGATGAATTCCTTCAATTCTGCGATAAGTGGCTAAATTCCTCTAGATGCCTAGAAAAAAAAATGAGGGCCTGCTCAATGCGGGATCGAGAATAAAGGTAATTACACTCACAGGTTGCCCATTAAAAGTGCATCCCATTCACTATGTTCCATTACTGAGTACTTTTGGTATCTTTTAGTAACCTAACTGGGTTTACCATACCTAAAGGTGTAAATAGTGGTCAAAGCCATTGCCCAAGTCTCTCCCAAGACTACCAATCCCGCGACAATAGGTCGACATGGGGGAGGGAAAAGTCCTCTTATGTACCTTGGGGAGAGAGTGGAAGACGGCATGACTGGAATCTATTCACTAAATACTCCCTGGTTTGTTATCTAAAACTCCCCAGAGCTACGCCTCGTCCACATGTTTTTTTGGGTAGATTTTTTGACAGAAGCAGTGGGTCACTGCTTAATTTTCGGTAGGTGGTTACATCGATCGTTGAGCATAAGATTCATTAAGTTATTTTTTTACTATAAGGATAGCTTCATTGAACAATGGCTCCCCCCCACCTTGTCCGCACATCCTTGATGACCAATCAGTATTATTTTTCAAATCTTGAAGAGACTTAGTCTCTAAGCTTTTTTAATTCTTTTTACCATGAACAGAGTCACATTGTGACTTCAATTTTAGTGAGCTCTTTTGCAACACGATCCTGAAATCTATCCATAATGATCACTTCTTTCTTGACATTATGGATAGAAGTCAGGTTATTATTGAAAACTGGTTTTGGGGGGGGATTTGATCATCATATCAGCGGATTCTAACCCAAACTTCTTAAACAAAGAACAGTTAAACTTGGTCTTCAAATTGGGGTAAAAAAAATGGTCATCGATGTGGTCACGGGGTTATGCTTTCGCTATTACAGGCATGAGAAAATCACATATATCTTATTTGTTTTGTCCAAACAATGCATTTTTACCGTCGATTTCTAACAAACTTGTTTAAACATCAAGTTACAGTCCCTGTATAAATCAACATCTGTAGAGGAGGAAGTTTTAACCCTTACTCAAAACCCCTTAACTGACTTTCAAAATGACATAACTGGAAAATTAAATAACTGAGGATTCTAATTCCGTTTTCTTGTTTTGGTTGCAGTCCCATGTCCTTTGTTTTCAAATTTTTTTCCTTTGGCACCTCTCGGTGCTTCCTGCCCCGCTCTCCTACCCGTTTTTTGAGGGGTCGTTCTAGGGTTAGCTCAGGGTCCGGACCTTCGTCAGATTGACATGATTATGAGCTTTTATGTGAATCCTCTGTTTCCGAAAGCTCACTCTAGAAGATTCTTTGTTCTTTTTGTTGTTATATCTCGTATGTTTCTTGTTTTCAAATTGATTTGGGTGTCCAGTTCCTTTCCCGACGGAACAATTTCCATGTGTAGACTTTTCATTATACTTGTAGTCGCACAATCTCTTATCAAATTTTTCTTTTTTACTTCTCAAATACTGTTCTCCATTGTATTATTTTACAGATTTAATCTTCTCCAATGGGTTATCTTTCCATGCCGGTAAAGTGTGATTTGGACTCTTAATGTCTTCCCTTTCTGTTTTGATGTTAGCGAGTACATGTTGTTCCTCTAAATATTAACTTCATAATTTTTTCAGAGCATTCACTCACAGTTGCGTTCCAAAGTCTGGAAAGATCGTAATAGACAGTAGGTTGGAGCCTTGTTGATTCGTAAGGCCGCTTGGATCATTTTCTTGTTTAAATAAGACGATAAAGTCTCTGCATCCACCAAATTTAACTTTCTTTTTTCCATGAGTCTCTCCCATCACCCTTCAAGATGGCACATTCTTGTGAATCTAACCGCCAGGCCCTTCGGTTTTAAATAACAAAGCCGCTGTTACTTGAATGTAACAAGTTTTGTTAGAAAGCTAAGGTACAATTGCATTTTTTTGGACCAAACCAATATGATATTGTGATCTTTCTCATTCCTGTAGGCGAAAGCATAACCCCCTTGACACTCTGATGACCATTATTTTACCCAATTTGAAGACCACGTTGTTCTTTGTTAGAATGTTTTGGGTTATTAATCCGACCGATATTGATGATCAATCCCCAAACCCTTTTTCACTAATAACCCGATCTTCTATCCAATAGGTCAAGAAGTGACATATTGATAGCTTTCAGATCTTGTTGAAAAAGAGCTCACTAAATTGAAGTCACATGTTGACTCTGTTCATGGTAAAAAGAATTTACCAAGCTTAGATACTAATTCTCTTCTTCAAGATTTTGAAATAATAACTGATTTGTCATCAGATGCGGCAGTGGGGAGCCATTGTTCTAATGATGCTACCTTATATAAAAACTTATGAATCCCATCTCAACTATGCACCACCTACCGCAATTAAGCGTGACCCCACTGCTTCTTGGACAAAAACATCTACAAAAACATGTGGACGAGGGGCGTAGCTCTGGGAGTTTTATGATTAACAAACTCAGGGAGTATTTAGTGAAAGATTTCAGTCATGCCGGTCTTCCCTCTCTCCCCCAAGGTACATAAGGGACTTTTCTCCGCTCCCCCCTGTCGCCCTATTGTCCGCGGGATTGGGTAGTCCTTGGGGAAGACCTGGGGGACTGGCTTGACCACTATTTACAGCCTTTAGTTATGGTAACCCCAGTTTACCTCAGATACCAAACATGTACTGAGGTATGGAACATATTGGATGGGATAGCACTTTTAATTGGGCAACCTGTGAACTACTTCCCTTTAGTCCTCGATCCCGATGAGCAGGCCCTATTTTTTCTTTCTAGCATCTAGAGGAATTTAGCACTTCCTCTGCCGAATTGAAGGAATTCATCTTATGTCGACTGACTTTCTCCTTAATACAATTTTTTTATGTTCGATGCTCAATACTCTTATGCAATTGGAGGGCCCCCCCATGGGGAGAAGTTTCCCCCTCCCTAGCTAATATTCATGATTCAGTGGGAGAATTTTGTGGTTTTCTTCGGATTCCATCCTCACCAGTCTTCTGTGCCGTGGTTTGGCCGCTCATAGACGACGCTGTTGTGGATTTGGAAAGTGCGTCATTCAGACTTTTTGGATTTTGTGGGCACCCAATGCCAATAACATGATTTGAAATTCACCTCCCATTTTTGTGGGCACAGATCGATTTCTTGGATGTCACATTAACAGGGCAGGGTGACAAGTTTGGTGTCGCCCTAAAATCGCAAAGCAGTTGCGCAATACTATTCTATTGTCCACCTCTGCCCACCCCAGACATGTGGTGACATTCCCCACGGCGAGTTGAATCCTCTTCGTAGGAATAGCTCTCCACAGAGATATTTTTTGAGATGAACACGTCATGGATTGGGAAAATAGAATTAGTACGAGAAAATACAACGCGAGTTTGTCTTCAGCGAAAAAATAGAATTAAAAATATTGACCGGAAGATTTGTTAAAAAATAACTGTGAGAGGGGCAAAATCAGAGGTGAAGGCTGGTCACCAAACCAATTCTTTGTAACAACATCCATCAAACAGTTCCAATCAAATTAGAACATTGTTAATAATTTTACCAATTCTTGGAACAGACACAGAGCTAAGAACATGTCCCTCCCCAGGGAGTGAGGTAAACTTTCAAAAAAAGCACAACCCACAATGGACCAATTGTATCTCCAAGCCTGTTCCATAGTAAACGTATAACAATGCAAACTACAGTTGGTTGTCATCATCCAGGCAACCATAAGTGCGGACACTCCCAGATGTATAGCATGGTGGTTTTCTTACCACCACTAACCTCCTTTTTTTCATATACAACCAAAAGAAGTATAATATCCCACTTATCAATTGTAACACCCTTACAACCATTTAACCTAATATACCTGTAATCTCATGTGAGAAACAATACATAAGGATGCACCACCAATTCCCTCAAGACCCGTATCAAAACATCTTTCAGATGTTAAGAACACACCAATTTAACTAACATGTCGGCCCCTCGAAACATTTCCGCGATTACATGACGGGAATTGTGACACGTTTAGGGTGGCAGGTAATTGAAAAAGTACGAACCATAAGAGTGGAGACCATAGAAAAACTTCTAATAGGAGACTTATTGGATGTTTTATCCTGAAAACTGTCAACCTTTGGGTATGAACCGTAAGACAGGATCTAATATTGTGTTATTACATAATATGCCCATCCTTCTCTACCTTTCTGAAATTCCTAATGTAACCACATTCACTTTTTCTTCTCCTATGGTTTACATAGTTCATTTTTGAAAACTCACTTAAAAATGACCGGTATGATGAGGAATTTAAAATTAATTGACTCCTCTTTCCTGTTATCTGCAATGTTCTTATGTTTTGCATGTGAATCTAATTACAATAGTTGCTTTGTATCCCTTGATCCTCCTTACCCACCTTTCTCTAGTGGCACTCTTTTTCATTTTAATACTTCATTAGTCCTTTTAAATTTTGTATCCAATCGCGATTTCCTGGAGGCGGAGCCTGTCTTGTCATGTGGACGCTGGTCTGTGCCGTGACGTACATGCCTGATCAGGTGTCACGTGACTGTGCGTCACACATAACACGCCCGAAGGGAACCCGCGATCTTTAAAAAGCTGCAACCATCCTATGTAGTACCATGATAAGCTCACCTGAAGCGCAACGCGTAGGTCATTTCCCTCCCTGCCATGCCATGACAATAGAGGCTGTGTACCCCTTGCCTAATGTTTTTTATGTCTTTGAACTGGATAAAAGTCGAGTTTTATCATCAAACTATCCCTGAGACGCTGGATCGTTCTTCTTTTGACATCTTTTTTATGTTGTAACGACAAAATAGACAATACCATCAAATATAATTAAAACATTATACACCACCATAACAACACACATAGGTGGTGGTCATAAGTTCAACACCGTATATTCCACAAGTGGGATTTGCAAACCTAGGCTCATGAAGGGGATCACATAACCACATACCAGGTATTAGCCATGCCCAAAACGGGGCATAGTATAACCTACAAGTGCCTACCAATAGAATTATAAATTACAGGCCACCACCACAGCACTCCCCCGCCGACGCACTTTCGCCTGTTCGCTTCCTCAAGGGGGTGGTGACATTACAGTACGGACATTACAAAGGTGTCTATCTCGGTAGGCCAACATAGACAAACACTACTCGCTTGCTTACCACATGTCTGCATTAACCCTTGAGGTTACTGCAGACAAATCCGGGCTTTTTACCACCACATACTAATTTTTATCTGCCTGTAGGAAGATGCGGTTCTCCCACACAAAACGTCTCACTTTCTCACAATATGCCACACATCATACAACAAATACACATCACATATCCCACATACATACAATACCATAACACCACATACAGCATATACAGACCCAATACATACCTCAGATACGGGTGCCGCGCCCCCTGACCCTGTGGGCCCCATAGCAGCGTGCATGGCTGCACTCCCTCTATTTTAAGCACATGCTATTCCTTTTGTGCCAGAAGGTGTAAGCTTCCCTTTATGCCACCAAATGGAGCTTCTATGCCAGAAAACTCTAATCTCTCCAGCAGTTTGCCTGCGCTAACGATCGCAGAGTTTCTACCTGTGAACTGCGAACTGCGGAGGAAGGGATGATGACTTCAGTCAGAAGTCTTTCTGTACTTTGAAGCAGCTGCACATGGTACACTGTTCTTCGTTCCTCTCCTCATTACACCAGAGCTCCTGCTGTCGATGCAAAGGAAGTAGGAGAAGGAGATCACACCCAGCATTTTTATTCGGGCAGCGGCTGCCATGAATATGACAGATAAGTGTCATCTCTGCCATGTGCCCGTTATGTGAAGACAAGCATTAGAAACAGGAATACACTAGGACGAGTCTGTACAAGGCTAGGATTAGCTGATTAATTATAAGTCCTTGCAAGGTAACACACATAAATATAGCCTCACCAAAGACATCATAAGAATATAACTAACCTCTTGTATACCTCACCAAGAGGTGGAGGATAATGGGCATAAGATACACATGAATGATGGGTAAAATAAGACAAACTTTATTTAATAACATATACACCAGAAAACACCTTTTAAAAAAGTTTTAGATAGTGAATGATAGGATTAAGCTGGTCAGCGTGCAGCAGCAAGAGGCAGTCAAAACCAACCCGGAAATACCAAGGAATGTAGATATTCATTAATGTTGAGTGAAGGGCTGTGATAATAGGCTACCTATGGTATTATTCAATATATATATATATGCTACAGATGCTGGCACGGTAACCATTCGTGTCCAATCCGTAACCAACAATGAGTACATTTGAAGCCATGGCGTATGTGAATGTAGTGAGAACTAATATATATATATATATATATATAATATATATATATATTATACCGTATTACTCGAGTATAAGCCGAGACCGCCTATTTACCACCAAACTGGGAAAACCTCTTTACTCGCGGCATAAGCCTAGGGTGGGAAATGCAATGGGTCAAAGCCAGCCAAGTATCTAGCCAGCACCCCCTATAATATATCATGCTTTCCTTCCCCCAGTAGTATACAGCCTTCCCCCGTAGTATAAACACATCCTTACGGCAGCCTGCCCCCAGTAAATACAACCTCCTCCCCGAGTCATATACAGCCGCCCCCAGGAGTATCAACCTTCCCCCGTATAATACAGCCTGCCCCAGTAGTATAAAGCCACCCGCAGCCGGCCCCCATTTGTATACATACAGCCACCCCAGCCTTGCCCCCCAGTTTGTATATCGCCCCCCACCTGCCCCTTTGTATACCGCCACCCCAGCCTGCCCCCAGTATATCCAAGCCAACCCCAGCCGGCCCCCAGTCGTATACAACCCCACCCAGCCGCCCCCCAGTAGTATACAGCCACCCCAGCGTGCCCCCCCCGTAATAACAAGCATAGCCCACAGTAGACCAAACACATTTCCCCCCCCCAACAACCCAGAATTTAAAAAAAAAATAACTATTTACTCACCCTCTGGTGGCCCCGATGTGCAGCGCTGCTCCCCCACGCTCGCGTTTGGCGTCGCAACTGTTCTCTCCCGTGGCGGCGCCTAAGTATACTCGCCGCTGCTGACGTCCTACGAAGCGCCGGTCACGGGAGAAGAAACACTGGCGGCGCCCAACGCGATTTAAAGCAACAGAAGATGGCGCGGAAGGCAAAGAGGGGCGGAAGCCAGAAGAGGAGCCTCGATGACATCGGGGAGCAGCGCTGCACAATCGGGGCCACCGAGGTGAGTAAATAGTTTTTTTTTTTTTTTAGAGTCCATTGTTATTTATTTTTTTTGTGCTGAAAAACTCGCTTATACACAGTAATACGGTATATATATATATAAAGATTATCCAGGCATTCCCCATATTACATACAAGATAGGGTCTGAGGTTTGTTTTTAAGTTGACATTTGTATGGACGTCGTACCAGATACTTTATAATTGTAACTCCAGACAAATTTTTTTGTCTCTGTGACAATTGCATTTTAAAAATGTGGATTCTCATCAGAACCAGATTACCATAAATCTTCATTGCAGACACCTGTGATAACTGTTATCAGCTGTTTTATTGTATCTCCGGCTAAGTACAGAAAATGAACAACACTCCAGAGGTCCGTACTATGGGTTCGTCTGTAATGTCGGTTGTGTTCTTAAGTCGGGGACAAATTAATTATTTAGTGCTATTTTTGTGGTGAAGAGGATATTCTATATCTCTATCTCTATCTCGATGAATGCTCAGAGTTCCTTTCGCTTAGACTACAATGCACAAAGCTATTTTTGGTGGTGTATCATCCATAGCATCAGAAATAACTTCTTTCGCGTACCGCTTTTGATCAGGTAATAGCACCATAGGGTTTACATGCAAAATGTCTGGTGCATGTTCCCCTATTGCAAGCATTTAGTGTAAATGAATATGTTGACTGAGCCAAGCTTATCCCTGCCTGCCTGCTGATAACATTTCAATCCAGCTGTGACGTGGCCCACAGGGTCAAACTCTTTAACTAACTGCCCAGTGCAATGTACCCTTAATAAATCCTGGCCCCTGGTTTTTGTCATATACTCGAGGGGCTTTTCATCAATCTCAAATGTCTTAACATGGAGACACTGGGTTCATTTTTTAAAAAAAAAAGTGTCTCGGGCACGCATTACCCTTCACCCAGTAATCAGGAATCGTGAACTCCGGCGGGCCTCGGCAGACTTCATGGCGCAGCACGACACCTGGTGGACATCGGCGGATGCCTTAGTGAATCGCCGGCAAGACCCGATTCCACCGCCGAGAACTCGCCGCTGGATCGCGAATGAACCGAGATAAGAAATCTGCCTCACTGTATGACGAGACATATCCTTACCCTGTCCAGTTCTGAACTGGAGGGCATTCTAGCTGTATGTGTTTAAAAAAATAACGATTACCCTGGAGATTCGCCCATTATTCCTCCCCTTTTGTTTGCAGTTTGTCTTTCGAGGGGGAAACTGAATGAGTTTGTGTTGTTTTAAAAAGATGTCATATTCTGAGATAAACAGACTTGAAACTATACCATTTCCTCTAGCATGGCTGCAATAGGGTCACTCTTTCGTCATCAATCTGGCAAACTAGCTGCTGAAGACTTTCATTCAACTTAACATGGCACAAACATTTTTGCAAAGTCCAGTTCAAACTGACACTCAGGGATGCCATTTAACCCCTAGGCATACCAGGACGTTATAAGTACGTCCCCGGGGCTAGATTGCTAAGCGCACGGGGACGTGCTATAACTTCCTGCTTCTGGCCCGGCTCACGAACGAGCCGGCACCAGAACATCGGCTGTCATCTGTCTTCACAGCTTGACACCGCGCTTCCCACCCCCAACAAAACCCACGCGATCGGAGCCTCAAGCTGACCGCGGCATGTAAGGGTGTTTGCGGCCGCTTACGCGGGGATCCGACTCCTCTCAGGGAAGCTCGTGAGGACTCCAGTGCCCCGGAGTGCCCGATCTCCTGAATTCAGATCCTTCCGGGTCTGACTGTAAAGTGTCTGAGCTGCGCGCGAATCGGCAGACATTTACAACTGCTTCTAACAATAAATAGTATTGTAGAGCAGTGTATTGAACTTGAACCAGCAGTCACTGGTTAAGTTCAAGAAGTATAAGTAAAAACAAGTGAAACACTAAAGTTTAACACATAGATAAATAAAATAAATCATTAAAATAATAAGCCCCTAAAATTCACTTTTCCCTAAAAACACTTATAAGTATAAAAAACGAAAACCCAAAACCCTGCATATTTTGGTATTGGCCCACGTGTCCGTAACAATCTTATCATAACACAGAATCATTACTGGCCACTTCACGGTAAACGCCTAGAAAAATAAAAGCAAAACGTCTGAAAAAAGATAATTTTTATTAATACCATATAAAATGCTCTAACAGTGATTTAAAAATGTTATGCACTGTAAAATAAGCCCACTAAAAAGACCAACCTTCACACAACAAATTAAGCCCCTAACCAGATTGTCAGCCTACAAATAAAAAAGTATGCATATGAAAGATGTTGATGCTAAAATGAACAGATTTTCTCCAATTAGTTTTTCATATTCAGTACAATTGAAAAATACACAAACCCCCCACATATTTGGTATCCCTGCATCCGTAACCAATCTGCATATAAAAAAGAATCCATTATTAGATCCGCAAGGAACCCCGTAAAAAAGAAAAATTTTCATCATACCCTCTAAAATGCCTAAAAAGTGAAGTTTTAAAAAAAAGATGGTTAGCACTCTAAAATCTAAGACCACCTAAAAGAAAATCCTCTGTAAAAAATAGCCTACACAGAATTTGTTGAGGCGAAAATAAAAAAGTTCTGCATATATAGCAAGTGATGGCAAAATTTTTGTCCAAATTTACTTTTTATTCAGTAAAAATTGGGAAAAATTAAAAAATCAATATAAATAGGTCTTTTTGTAAGCGTGGCGACGCCATAGAATAACAAATATATACTTTTTTATGGTATGGTTAACGGCCAAAAAAAAAAACTAAAAATTTTCCTAAATTGATGATTTTCATTTCTTCCCCAACAGAGTTAATAAAATCTCACCACTTAGCTATAGAAAATGCCACACATTATGTACAGCAAAGTGCATCTCATGTGGCAAAAGAAATAAGCCCCTATAGGTACCATCATAAAAAAAGAAAAATTTAAAGCCTGTACAATGTGACTAAGCAAATCTGATCATGGATTCACCCTCCTCCCATCCTTCCTTCCCTTCTAATGCCCAGCCTGCGCCCATACAGCATGTTCCCCCACATATAGAGTATCGGTGCACTTGGGAGAAATGGTATCAAACTTTTTCGAGCCTTTTTTTCATTTAACCCATTGTAAATGTTTAATTTTCCACCCAAAATGATGTATTTTGAAAAAATATTACAATTCGCAGACTGCACCTCCATTTTGTTTTATTAACCCCTATAAAAACACATAAAGGTTAACAAACTTCTTAAAAATGTTTTTCATACTTGGAGGGTTAGTTTCCATAATGGGGTACTTATGATTCCTCCGCTATAAGTTAGGCACTCATGGTCCAATTAAATTTGAGCATGGTCGCCATCTAATACAGGTTCTGGTGATTTTATTGAGCAGGTCCATCTAAATACAGGTTCTGGTGATTTTACAAAAAATGTGAAAAATTATAGCTAAATTCTGAGCCTTATAACATTCTAGTAAAATATGTGGAATCTTAAAAAACCATGGCAACATAAAGCAGACATTTGGGAAATGTAAGTTATGAATTTATTTGGGTGCTATGACTTAGAATTTAGAACGTTGAAAATAAAGAATTTTTCCAAATTTTTTCCAAATTTTTAAACTAATTTGAAGTACAATGTTTCACAAGAAAATAATCTCAAAATCCCCTGGATATCTCATAGCGTTCCAAAGCTATAACCACTTATAGTAACACAGGCCAGATTTGAAAAATGGGGCCGCGTCCTTAAGGCCAAAAGAGGCTGAGTCCCGTAGGGGTTAAATAGTGTTTGTTTTTAAGGTAAATTAGAATCTTGCAGATATCTGAAAAAGTTCTCTAATTTTTATTTACATTTTTATTCTGTGCTGAATACATATAATTTGGAAAATAAGTTTAAAATACTTTTACTCATGTTTTTATATATATTTACATTCACACAAGGACCTTGATAATTAGGAAATTGTGTGTTGTTCTTTTGATCTTAAGCATATATATACATTAAAAAATATACACTCAAATAAAAATATATATACACTCAAAAAACACCTCATAGATCTGAATAAATTAAATATTCTCATTGAATACTTTGTTCTGTACAAAGTTGAATGTGCTGACAACAAAGGCACAAAAAATCGGAAATCCAAAACCTCTTAGCTGATATATTGGATTCAGAGCTGATGCTGCCTTAGCTCGTAATCATAAAACAGGGGGTGTCAGCTGTAACTAACAGCTGACACCCCAGTGTAACACCCAAGGTCTGAGTGATCAGGACCAAGGTCTGTCCGCAGGCAGTGTCTGTAAGATGCCATCTGTGACAGGATCTTAAAGACACAGGGGCACATATACTTTCCTGTCCACTGGAGTTCACAGAAAGTGCATTGTCCGTGTATAGTGCACCCAATATCCTGCAGGTGTCGCTTCCCCCCTCAGGTCTGGCAGAGTTCACCATCATTATAGCACCATCATCGAGCTTGCAATACAATTTGAAAGTTAAATCCTGCACTCAGTCCGAATCAGTTGATCATCCGACGACGGCAAACCCCCCCCCCCCCCCCCCGATATGTGTTGCATGGAAGCAGCGCAGCTGCGCCAAAAAACAATTGCGTGCTACACAATGCCAGCACAGACACTTGTTAAATACCGGTCCAAGCCGTGCAATCCCTGAAAAAGACGAACAGTCCGACAAAAGTGCAATCCTTAGTAAATGCACCCCACAGTGTCAGCCTATGCATGTGCATAGACGGACTGAGCTAATAGCCTGCAGTATATTATTGTTGCAGGGTATTATCATGAACAAGATATCATTTGATTGCTTGTTCACGTCCCATGGTGGAACTAATAAAAACATTGAAAAAATGTTTAGAAATGTAAAAAAATGTATTAGTTAATAAAAATGCACATGATCCCCATTAATACATAAAATGACATACACAGTAATGTGAAATAAAGTCAAAATCATTACACAATACCCACACATATTTTAGCACCACCTTTAAAAACCTGCAAAAATTAATACTTTTTACCTATTTCATCCCACAAAAAATGCAATAAAAAAATTATCAAAAAAAAAATCTACTCCAGAATGATACTGGTGCAAAGTACTACATGTCCTGCAAAAACAAGCCATATTAGGTTTTAATTGGAGAAATTTACTAAAGTGTACAAAAAAAATATAAAGTATGGTATCCCTGTAATAGTATTGACTAGAGATGAGCGAGCACTAAAATGCTCGAGTGCTCGTTATTCGAGACGAACTTTTCCAGATGCTCGAGTGCTCGTCTCGAATAACGAGCCCCATTGAAGTCAATGGGAGACTCGAGCATTTTTCAAAGGGACCATGGTTCGGGAATAAAATGTGTTAATTAATTGAAAAAGAATGTCTTCTGATAAGTTAGCAGATGTATGCAAACATCTGCAATCTATTCTTCACTGTTCCGCGCGTATATTATCTCCCGACAAGTTAACAGATGTGAAGAACAGTGAGCAAAGTATCCAGTAAGGTTAGAAAAAATGTCCATACAGATGTGTTAACTTGCATGGGTTTAGTTAGACGGGTCACCAAAAACCACTGGTGAATGTTTTATTTTGATCTGTTGTGAATTTCAAGGAAACACCATCCTAAAGTATAAAGTTGTTTTGCTTTTCATTGATCTTACAAAATGGATCAACTACAGATGACACATAAAACACTCAGATTTTATTCTTTCTCTGGAGTGTAAAAATAAGTCCAACAGACTACCGTATATACTTGTGTATAAGCCGAGTTTTTCAGCACAAAAAATGTGCTGAAAAACGTCCCCTCGGCTCATACACGAGTCTATTAAAACAATTCATTTACCGAAATGGGAATACCTCTTCAATAAAAGAATTGGATAAAAAGGGTTTAGGTCCAGGGAGGGGGAATCTACCTCCAGAACTACCGTATATACTTGTGTATAAGCCGAGTTTTTCAGCACAAAAAATGTGCTGAAAAACGTCCCCTCGGCTTATACACGAGTCTAATACAAAAAAAAAATTATCCACTTAAAAAAAAAAAACTTAAATACTCACCCTCCAATTTCAGCGCGGCTTACTGATGTCCCCGATGTCAGCGTTTTCCATCTTCTTTCTTCTCTGTGGCTCTTCTTCTTTCTTCCGGCATGGACGCGGCCATGTTTTCTTCGTCCGCGTCATAGTATGCGCATGCTAGAAGAAAACATGGCCGCGCCCATGCCGGAAGAAAGAAGAGAGAAAAGGAGCCGTGGAGAAGAAAGAAGACGGGACGCGCTGACATTGGTAAACCGCGCCGTCATCGGGCTGCTGTGTACTACTAGGGGCTGCTGTATACTACTAAAGGCTTGCTGTATACTACTAGGGACTGCTGAATACTACTAGGGGCTGCTGAATACTACTAGGGGCTGCTGTATACTACTAGGGGCTGCTGTATACTACTGTCTTCAACAAGCTCCGCCGCCATTTCTCTTCTCTCTGCTGGGCGCCACCATTTCTTGCCCCCGGGCGGGCGGCGCCTAGTATTACGTCAGCAGCCGCGCGTCATGCGAGAGAGCAATGGCGGTGCCCAACAGAAGAAAGAAGACAGACGCGGAACTGAAGACAAGTGGCTCGGACATCGGGCAGCAGCCTGCACATCGGGGCCACCGAGGGTGGTATAAGTTTTATTTTTTTTAATGTTGGGGGCAAGCTTATACACGTGGAGGCAAGCTGTATACCACTGGGGGCAACTGTATACACTGGGTGCAGGCTGTATACTACTGGGGGCAGGCTGTATACTACGGGGGCAAGCTGTATACTACTGGGGCAGGCTAGGTCTGTATACTACTTGGCAGGCTGTATACTACTGGGGCAGCGTATACTACTGGGAAGCTGTATACTACTGGGACAGGCTGTATACTACTGGGGGAAAGCTGTATGCTACTGGGAACAAGCTGTATACTAATGGGGAAAAGCTGTATACTACTGGGGGCAGGCTGTATACTACTAAGGGCAGGCTGTATACTACTAAGGGCAGGCTGTATACTAATGGGGACAAGCTGTATACTACTGGGGGCAGGCTGGGCTGGCTGTATACTATAGGGGGCTGGTTGGCTATATATTGAGGGGGGTCTGTGACCAATGCATTTCCCACCCTCGGCTTATACTCGAGTCAATAGTTTTTCCCAGTTTTTGGTGGTAAAATTAGGGGTCTCGGCTAATACTCGGGTCGGCTTATACTCGAGTATATACGGTACTTATTGGGTCCCCCCTAAACGGAGGCCAATAACTGGGTGACGTTCCCTCCCTGGGTAAGGTGTGAACACGTAACAATACAGACAAACAAACACAATGGGGGTCATTTACTAAGGGCCCGATTCGCTTTTTCCCGACGTGTTACCCGAATATTTCCGATTTGCGCCGATTTTACCTGTATTGCCCCGGGATTTTGGCGCACGCGATCGGATTCCCTTTGTAATAAAATTTTCCTTTTGTCACCCCCTCTATTTGGAGGATAGATTTTCTCAATAACAAAAAAAAGGGAAAGACGATGTATCACCTGCATGTAAATTGGCAAAATGTCTTGACGCACCCGACATGTTTTTTTGTATGTTTTTAGTGCTGTCCCTCAAGTGTTCTAGTTTTAAGTTTGCGGGTTGTAAAACCTACATACATTGGGGCAGATTTACTCACCCAGCCAATTCGCAATCCAGCGGCGCGTTCTCTTCGGTGGATTCGGGTCTTCCGGCGATTCACTAAGGTACTTTCTTCGCCGTCCACCTGATGTCGCTGTTGCACTGAAGTCCGCCAAGGCCCGCTGGAATGCCCTGAAATTCACCGGCCTATACCTGGTGAAGGTAAGTGCAAGTTTCGGGACACATTTTCTTTTTAAATGCGGCGGTTTTTCCGAATCCGTCGGGTTTTCGTTCGGCTATGTTCCCCACGTGCATGCCGGCGCCGAAGCGCCAAAATCCCGGGGCATACAGGGTAAATCGCTGCAAATCGGAAATATTCGGGTAACACGTCGGCAAAACGCGAATTGGGCCCTTAGTAAATGACCCCCATTATGTTACAGTTGGTGCACTCAATGACATACACTATATGGGTAGAGTCACAATTGATGAGAGACTTGATCAAGAATTTTTCAGATTTATCCACAGTGTAGAAATAATCCATACGTTTCATATAAGTGCACACGTTGAAACTTGCAGTGCCGCAACGGTGAATAAACACTTGATGTCTAACCAAGTTCCCAAGATAGATTGTTGTTTTTTAATAGCTAGGGAAAGTAGAACCTAAGTTGGTCCCCTTTTCGACACAAACTTACAATCCTTCTTTCAGAATGACATAATTTGTCATCCTGATAATAAGATAGGTATTTTCTTTTTTAAGTATTGCCAATAATTTGGTGAAAATCATACTAAACTGGGTGGAAAATTTACCTTTGATTTATTAAATTTGGCTCTAGGTGTCTTTCTCCTGATAAAAGAGCAGTACGTCTTTGCTATTTCCGACTTCAAAACCCCTATTGATCATCCACCGGGGTAATTTTGGGCAGCTAATCTGTGACTTAAAGAGAACCCGTCAGGCAAATAACCCCCTAAACTAAATTATTTTCTAAACTACCATTAAGAAAGCATGCCTCATTCATTCATTGTCCTCCTATACCTGTAAACTTAAGCAATGAGGTCCTAAAGCTTTATGCAATGACCTGTGAAATGTCCAATGAGTCCATTAGCATATTCCAGCTAATTCATGAGTGGGAGGCACAGCCCACACCCCCAGTGCTTGACTGACAGCTGCTTCCATGTAATGGCTGCATCATGTGCTGCTGATCCTGGCGCCCCCTGCAGCCTGTGTGTGTGGTATGTGTATGTGAAAGATACAACAATCTCCAGGCAGCCATGTTATAGCAGAACATGTCAGGTACTTGTGTAGCTGATGTCTGTGTCTCTGTGTATTAGGAGGATGCAGAATGTCACAGATTACAGCCACACACTAGCAATGCTTACTATACATTACACACAGATATGAAGGAGGGGGAGAGAGGGGAGGGGTAACAGGAGTGACATCACTGCTCTGCCATTGACCAGCATCATTTACTATATAAAGAAAAAGATGATTTTAGAATGATTAATGTATGAAATAACTACATAAAGGCTGTGATGGAATCCATGTGAGCCGCTCTAACAGGTAGTAGTGAAGGATAGTGACCAAGACCTGATGACAGTTGTCCTTTAAGTACCAGCTTGGTGTCAAGAAGTCTTTCTGATCTGTACATCTCTTTTAGAACTGGTGAACGATGGTATTGGATGGTGTACTGATGCATATAAAAATTGTGTTGTCTCTGACGCTTTCCATATAGGGTAGCAATAACCCTCTCTCTGGTGGTCAACCCCTTAACAGTACATCCAGGAAAGGAATTTCGTATTTGTCCACATTATGTGTGAAGCTAGATAACACATTATTGTTATTGAGGTAAAAACAAGTCTCGAACGGACGGCACATCACCCGATCACCCGTTGTCGATGTACACCCGTCAAGACAATGCTATCCCAATGCATTACAGTCAGAATAGATAAATCTTCCCACCATAAAAAAAGATCGCCAATGAGGGAGAAAAGCGTTCCCCATTGGCGTATCGCCTTATCTGTAAGAAAAAATATTGTCAAATGTAAAATAATGTTTGTGAGGGAAAACTTAGTTGCATCGATGATGAATTCACACAGTTTTACAGAATATGGACTGGACTTATATAAATGGTGGGCCAAAGCAATGATGGCTAATCATGTGAATTGAACTATATAAAGCGTAACATCACGTTGAGCCACATAATTCTCTTTCACGTAAAGGATCAAAGTACTTGTTTACATATGATGATAGCATTGTCTAGTACAGGCGGTACATCTCGACATACTGATTTGTGGTGCGGTGATGAGTGCCGTACGCCAGACTTTGTTCTTTACCTCAATGAACATAATGTTAAACTTAGTTCACATAATATGTAGGTTTCTACAACCACAAAACTTAAACCTAGAATTGCAGAACACTGAGGGACAACTAAACAACATCAAAAAAAACATGTTGGTGCGTCAAGCATTTTGCCAATGTACATGCAGGTAATCAGTACTTGGTCTTTCCATCTTTTTTTGAATTGAGAAAATTATCCTCAAAAAAAGGGGGGGTGACAAAAGGAAAAATTTATTACAAAGGGGAAGCCTCTGGATTTTAGGTTAGGTACTAGGTCCCTCAGCAGGTTTAAATTAAGACAGATTGGAATTTCTATAGTATTTATATGTCATTCTAAGTTAGTTGTATTTAAAATGGGCTTCATATCCATTGTTTCAGATTTGAGCAGTTAATTTCTTTTTCATTCCAAGTGTTCTAACTATACTTGCATTAAGTCCATAATTGCATTTGAATGCCATCAAACTTACCTGTTATTGTTTTTGTGTTTTTTTGTTCATATGTGGGCACATATCCCGTGCGATTCCCCAAGGTGTGCGTTCCGACAAGTATCGGGAGGCCGCGATTCACTAAGAGTGCGTGCCGTCCAATTTCTGACATGTGTCGCTGGAATCCGCTGAGAGTCACTCCTTCCCGGTGCATGTAGGTGCATGGCTTGCGACACATTTGGAAGTGTAAATCCTGCTTGTTGTCCAATCTGACGGATCATTTGACGGCCAGTCGCTGGTAAAGACGAGACGCCGAAATCTGTTGTATGCGACAAAAGCCCCTTCTAAATGCGTCTCACATTGGAATCGTCAATGATAGTGTCGGTCCGCGGTACCTTTGTAATGAGCCTTTTTGTGTAGATTTTGTAAAAGGGACAATGTGCATAATTGTGCTAGTGCATCGATGCCATGTTGCCATACGCCTCCACATACAGACTCGGGAGTTTTGACATACGGATTTCATACACACCCCTTAACTGTGATTGGTAGCGATTCCTGTAACCGTTTTAAGGACACGTCCTTCCATTTTTTTTCATTTCCCATTTTTCACTCCCACTCTGTCAAAATCCTATACGTTTTTATTTTTACCGTAAAAAGCTGTGTGACAACTTGTTTTCTGATAACAAATTTCCTTATAGTAATTGTATATTGATATTCCCTGACGTGTACTGGAGAAGAGAGAAAAAACTTCCAAATGAGTGAAAATGGTTGAAGAAACGCATTGCGCCTTTTCTGTGGGCTTAGATATACGCTTTCATAGCGCCCAATGACATTTTACTTTATTATTTGGGTTGGACGAATCACAGGGGATACCAAATTTGTATAGCTTTTATAATGTTTCATACATTACAAAATAAAACCTCCTGTACAAAAATTTTTTTTTATTGGGCCATTTCTCGTGCTAATAAATTTTTATATGATACTAACAAGTAGGAAAAACACAAAACAAAGGCAACAAGAGACGACGCCTCGTTGAGTAATGTGATGATAAGGTGAAAAGAGGTACGTATGGTATCCAATGAACCACGCAAAAATAGGCGGGGTATTGTAGTGACCCCCCCTAAGGTGTGCTCACCTTATTATAAAAGTTAATGGCTTTTTAAAGTATCCGTAAGCTGTCCGCTAAAGCGTGCGGTGTTTTTAACCTAAGTTAAACCAGTGATCAATAACAGAAGAGGTGTGGTTAGAAAACCAAAAGAGGGCTGGAACACGTATACGGACAGAGTCTTCAAGAGGGTTAAATGCTTTATCCCATACGTAGGACGACGTTTCGGGCTAATCAGCCCTCTTCAAGTTACAATTGGATAGAATGGAGGTGATTTTCACGGCAGCGTATCCGCCAAACCAATCTTTTTTTAACTTGTTATAATCGGAGTCGATGTGGTGGTGTCATTTTTGCGACATTTTGATATAGTTTCAATGAATCCATTTTTGAGGATTGCGACCTTTGAGTCACTTTTTATAGATTTTTTTTTATCTTTTCAAAATGGGCAAAAAAGTGCCATTTGACTTTGGGCGCTTTTTCGGTTACGGTTGTTTAACCCAGTAGATAGGGAATTTTTGGAGCGGCGATACCTAATGTCTTTATAATTTGTTTATTGTTTACTTATATTTTGTCAGTTCTAGGAAAAGGGGGGGGTGATTTGAATTTTTTGTTTTTTATATTATAATTGTTTTTTAAGTTAAATTAAACCTTAGACAGGTTTATCATTACCATGCCATGACTAAGAGCTTAAATAGCTCGAAACGCATAGGCGGTAATGTTTTCGGGATATAACATGTCTTGTTATTTTGAATTGACAATAAGCGCATGATTTTTAAGGAAGTGCCGCGTTTACCTTCTTGCTCAGTCATATTTCCCTGTGTTTGTCTATAGAAGCCGTCGGTCATTTCCTCTGTCAGCAGGCAGATCCTCTGCTACTTAGTCCAGTATCAAGCCACTATGCCTGCAAGTTGGGGCCCTGTATAAAGAGAGCCTGTCGTTCTATGTTCTACCCAAATCCACATGTTCAGGTGCTTACTGGGTTTCCCGTGTTGCAACAACTGCTCTTGCAGCGCAACTGAATTAAGCAGGCGGAGACTTGCTGCCACACGACTAGATGCCGGGCCACATCTCCTCCATGGTCGGTGTATATTATCTGTACCTAAAACCGTGGCCATGTCGACCTATGTGGAGAAGAACCAGCAGAAAGGCTTTATGCGCAATTCTTCTGCTGGTGCTGGATTCTTTGTCGTGGCCAAGATGGATTGCTCCCTCCGTCCATGCATCGATTACCGCAGTCTCAATAAAGTTAGTGGTAAAACGTTACCCACTGCCTCTGATCATGGAAGGTTTTGATTGTTTACGTGGTGCCAAGGTTTTTGGCAAGCTGGATCTGGGGGGGGGGGGTATAACCTCATCAGCATCCGTGAAGGCAATGAATGGACGACAGCCTTCAACACTCTCGAAGGACATTTGAGTACCTTGTTATGCTTTTTGAACTCTGTAACGCGCCAGCAGTATTCCAGAAATATCTCAACATTTTGAGAGATCTATTGTATACCTGTGTCGTGGTGTATCTTGATGATATCCTGGTCTTCTCTATGGACCTAGAGTCCCATCAGGCTCATGTATGGCAAGTCCTCAAGCGCCTGAGGGCCAATTGCCTATATGCCAAGCTTGAGAAGTGCCAATTTCATCAGAACAGTCGTCCATTCCTAGGGTACATTATCTCTGACAGGAGGCTACAGATGGATCCTGCCAAGTTGTCTGCGGTTCTCTAGTGGCCTTGCCCAGTAGGACTTTGAGCTATCCAGAGATTCCTGTGCTTCGCCAATTACTACCAGCAGTTTATACCACATTTCTCCTCCCTTGTATTTCCCATTGTGGAGCTAACCAAGAAGAACGGCTGAAGAAGCTTTCATTACGCTGAAGATACGCCTTTATCTTCTTCCGTTCTCACCCAGCAACCGTTTCTACTAGAGGTTGACGCCTCATCCGTTGGTGCTGGAGCCATCCAAAGGCCGAGCTGTTACCTGTGGGTTCTTCTCTAAGACCTTCTCTGCTGTGGTGAGAAATTACTCCATAGGAGACCGAGAAATTTTAGCCATTAAACTTGCCCTGGAAAAGTGGCACTATCTTCTAGATGGAGCTCGCCATTCGGTTTGCGTATATATACGGATCACAAGAACATCCTATATCTCTAGACGGCTCAGCGCCTCAACCCACGACAATCTCGCTGATCACTCTTCTTTTCTAGCTTTCTAGCTAACCAATGGAGACTGAATTTGGAGTCACAACAAAAGTAAAAGTGGAAAAAACATTTACTACAGAATGATGACTGAAATGTTCTTAAAGTGGACCTGTCACCAGATTTTGCCCCACTGACTAACAAGCCTGATGATAAAGGGTTACAAGTCCTCCCCATATCACCTTAAATTAGTTTGCCCCCTATTCTGAAATGAACAGCTCTGTGTCTCTTTCAATCCTTGCTCACTGCCTCCTTTTACTGTCTGCAAATATTCAAACTACTGACTATAAGCTTTTATTTGCAGATGGGAAATATTGGGGCGTCTTATTAAGGTCTAGGGGCGCATTTCCGTCGAGTTTTTGATGTTTGCGAGGATAGCGCTGATGGGACAGGTATTTAAGAAGGGGTTGTGTCGCATGACAATCAGATTTTGGCGCATCGGTGCTGGCTTTCTGCGAAAGCAAGCGTGGGGGCGCTTTTACTGCAGATTTTAACAGTAAAAATTGTATACTAGACAATGCATTCAAAGACGGAAGAAGATTTGAACTCTGGCCGACCTGAATGGGGAAGCGGACACATGAGGAAATCTGGCGCACCGATCTTTGGGAATCACGGACGAGTTATGCTCGTCGAACACTCGGATATTGTGGAAGGCCGGGGACGGGTAGTAAATTAAATGGCCCATTGTGTTAATTTTTTTACATGGTGACTTGTGTTACTCATGAAATGTGACCAGTGTGAAATCATTTGCAGGTCCTTAAGCTTATGATAATGCAAACTAGACCCCGTATGTGATTACAAGAAATCAGAGGCAGCCTCCCATGGCGGATATGAAGAGGTGAGAAGTCCATGGAGACTGCTGCGAATCATGTGGTCAGTACATGCATAGGGTACAGTTTTTGTATGATGAAGAGGCTAAAGTTCCTGAGATGAGGGTTACTCTGTCACATTCATGAACGTGACCAGTAGAGGAGGTGTGTGACCAGCTTCTGGCTTACCAAGCGGCCACTCCAGCATCGGCAAAAAGAGTCTCAAGATGTCCTCGCTTGTCATGCCAGGTCCAAGCACATCATTGGGTTTGTCCTATTTCTGCTTTCCTCCTCAGGTGTCCATCACCAGAAGGGAATTGGAGGAGACGGAAAAAAAAGAAAGAATAAAGCTGGCCGAAGAAGAGAGAGGGGCCATAAAGGGACGATCATCGTACGGTTCAGGGTTACAACGTGTGCGCCTGTGTGGCGCCGCACTGCCCGAAACTACCTCTCTGGCTCGGCTCCGGTACGACTAGGCGCGACTGCTGTCTGTTGGGGCAGAGCGCCGGCTCTTTAGGTTTTAAAAGGGACATCGTCCTTCCTAATTGCACTGGCTAATCGCGTGCCTTAGTAAATGGCACATCCCTTCACATTCTGATGGTTATTCGAGTCTATTCCCTGAGTGAAGTCTTCCGTGTTTGTATATTACTTGTATGGGGGGGTGTTTCTCGTCGCATTGCCTAGTGTAGAGCACTCATGACTTCTAGTTAGATCGTTATCTCTTGTAGTTCGCCACAAGTGACCAGAGGCGCGGCTCCGGTCCCCGATTATGTGGAATGGTTCATGTTAACTGGTTGTGTTTCGCGCTAGGCGCGGGTGACATGTAGATACGCCGGTCATAGCAACACACAGGTGGGACTGGAGGTATGATCAACCCTATCTGCGCGGTATCTTATTGGTCTGGAGGCATGATTGGGGGGGAGTTGGCCTTTGCATAGACAGGACGGTACATTTTAGATCACTTACCCCTGAGTGAAGTCACCCCGGGTGACGATACGCGTGGGGTTTCTCCGCCTCCCCGGGCTCCTGTCCCATGCATTTAATTAGTCACTGGGGATCTCTGAGGATAATACTGTAGGGTATTGTATTAGTAGGGCAGACTTCCATGGTATTTGGAATTGTTATGTGTTTATACTTATTTGCCTACTTGTGATTTTACTGCAATATTTGTTAAACTTAGGAAATTATTTGTGGGCAGATTGAGCTGGGTGTTGGGTCATATATGACCCAGGGATTTGGGCCACAACAACGTGTTTACCTTTTATATTTTGTCTGGTTGTGATTTCATAGAAAATCAAAATAACTTTTCAAGTTCAACATACGCTTCCATTCTTTCTTGGTTTATGACATTGTCTTCAGTGTTTCCTAGTTCCAGCATTCCCAGGTTCCTCCCTGGTCTATTCTTCAGTGTTCCTAAGGTTCTGTATTCCGTATCCTGTGGCGGCGTCCCGTGTTCTGTGCGTCCTGTCAGCACGAGGTCATGCCTTCCCTTCGTGTCCAGTTTCCTGCTTTCCTACCTCGGCTGCCAACCGCTGGCCTGTAGCACCCGGTGGACGACCTGGTGGCACCAGCTTTGCTGTGCGGGCTTGGCGAAGGAACAGGGGTCACTTAGACTCCGCTCCAGGGTTGCGCGAGAAGTACCATCATCCCCCGCGGGGTTCAGGTTGCGGACTGTAGCAGAACACAGCAACCCTTGCGGTTGCATGGAGATGGCTAGAGAGGGGAGAGGCAGTGACAGCAGCACTGCTATGGTAACTGTTTACTTATTGAAATAGTAATAATTGGGGCACTTGTGAACATTAATGTTTGAGTGTGATGAAATAGATATGATTAGGAGGGCTGGGGCACTACTCAAGTACAAATTAAAGGGAGCACTTTTTGTTTTTGTGGGATATGATATATAATTAGGTTTGGTACTAGATGGTGCTAATGATGTATGAAGAGAGCTCACGGCGAGCCTACTTATAAGCCATGGAATTGCTGCATATACAGCAAACACCCACACAACCCTTGCTTACCGCCAGTGGGGGTCACAATAGCAGGGCGCGTGGGCCACCGCATCTTTTGTTGACTCGCTGCTCCGTGAATCATTTGTAAGAACCAGAGGCTGTATGGTTTCTTGCAGATTCATTACAATGTGCCAGTGGCACATAGTAATGAATCAAGTGTAATGCAGATATATAGGAACGATCAAACTGTTAAAGCACCCTAGAGGTCTAAAAATAGAAAAACATTTTTGTTCTAAGTTCAATAAAAAAAACTAGAAATTAAAATCCACCCCTTTCCCTAGAACTGATAAAAATAAATAAACAGTAAACATCCCAAAACATGTTAAGTATTGGCCGCATCCCAAAATGCCTGATCCATCAAATTCAAAAACGTTATTCCTGGTTGTGAACCATTATGGCAAATTGCCAAAATGGCAGGAATTCCACTGTTATACATTTTACATCACATAAAAATGTAATTAAAAGTGATCAAAAGTCACATAATCCCAAATAGCAAGCAAAGAAAATTACAGCTCATCCTGCAAAAAAAATCATGTCGTAGGTGCATAAGCCACGCTGCAGAGGAGTAGAGTGCTCACCCCTTATCTAAGAAAGTAGAACCTTCGGCTTTAGATAACGCATTCTCTTTCTTTTTTGCGCCCATGACACGGTATGATGAATTGTAGTTATTCTTCATTGTGTCGAGAGCGGTATTATTTTAGTAAAATAACGGGATCACTGTAAATATCATAACTATTTTGTACACGGTGTGTGTCCAAAATCCAAAAGTTTTGTGGTTGTGAGGGGGTATATATTATAGTATTAGAAGAGAGGGTGACACTCTAGTGAGTGACTGTTGTATCTTTAGGGGAGCACAGTGTGGAGATTTTATGAAGGAGTGACTAATCTGAGGAGAGTTCTATACGAAAATGATGGATGAGAGAATATCTACGCACATCTATACCTGATGGAGGAAGATCATCCCTGTGAGTTGCTTAAATGCAATGCACTTCTGACAATCCGGTATAGAGTGTCACTTTCTGCTTAAATGAGAGGTAGAAGCAAAGTCTATGTAAAGAGAAAGATAGGGGAGCATGCCGCAACATCTCCTGCATATTAATTGGTTGCCATTAGGTATGGAGCCTTGTGTGGATAATTACACTTACTTGATGTGCCAACCCATAGTTCATATTTTACACGGTTTTCAATGGTTGTCATACAGGAACTGTTTCTTACACCAGACTTCTGCGACTCCTTCAGATGTACTCAGATGTTAAACATAGTAATAGACAGACTGCCACTGCCGTGTTGAGATTTGTCGTTGATGCTGAACTAAGGGAGTCTGAGAGAAAAGTATACTGCAAGTTTTCCAGGATGGCTAAGGAAAACCCACCTCTTTTAGATACCTTGTTAGGCAGCTCATTGACATGAAAATAACCTTCAGGAGCCTAAGACGGATGCAGAAAGCCAACCAAAACAGTATTCATCTAGATGGCACAGATTCCCAATGTAGACAGCACTGTTTTTCCACCAGGACAAGGAAGCTTCAGCGAGCTTGAAACGTACACAAATGGTACAAATCAGTTCCGCTACCTCTCCACGGAAATCTTGGTAAAAGGCTTTATTGAATGAGAATTAAGTCAGAGTTACACACATTTCAAACGGACATACAGCAGATACGGAATCGCAGCACAGACTGTGACACGACATATACAATAAATAAGATTCACACGTAGTATTGACAGCACACAGAGTATCATCTCACTATGCCATGAAGAAAAACACTATATAGCCACAAGCTCCTCAATGACCTAACAAACACGCATGCATCTCACTGACGGCGAAGACAAAGGGTTTTAAAAACGGAAAAAAGGGTGCGAGGGTGGAAGGGGAAGGGGGGGGTGGGGGGGTGGTGGGGGGTAGCACTTTGCCCGAAGCTTTATTGAAAGACAGACACGAAGGGGGAAAAAACAGGAAGGGAAACCTAGAAAAAGTCCACTCCTGGTTTGGGGTCGTTTGCATAATGTATCGTGACCCAGAAACCCTCGTTAAATTCCTCCAAAATCTCGGGAAGAAAGGAGTGTTTTCTGGCATTTGCCAGAAAACCCAGCGCAATTCCTAAGAACCTAATCTAAGCAAAGTCGGATTTCATACAAAAGGTCGCTGACAGGGATGCAAAGTCCAAAAAAGCGGCTTTCGCCTGGATTCTCCCTGAGGGAGGCGGTGGGCGCCTGGGGGAGGCGAGCCTAGCTCACAGGAGGGGGTCCAAAAAAAACCAGCTCAGGTGTTTTAGCTGTCTTGCTGTACTGTGTCATCAACAGATGACATTGACTCCGTGCAAGAGGCCCACTGCAGCGTTCATCATCATGCCCGCTCGGTATACCTCAGCAGTAGGGGGGAAGGCAGTTCCTGTGAGGGGAGCGTCTCCTTGTCCATTGTTATCCCTGTAGGGAAGTAATCCAGAAGGCTGGTGAGGAAAGTCTGTGGTAGCCTATTCTGGCGTAGTCAGGCATTTTGTGTATTGTGCCAAAGTGAGGAGTCTCCTGGCACCCGTACAGATGGGGCCTTATAGCAATTAATAAGGAAGCCAGGCGGCCTGGTTCTCCTCAAATGGCGATATGAGTGCCCTGGAAATGGAACTGGAAACAGCCCAATAAAAGCCACCGCGTGGTGGGTCATGGAGCGGGAGCCTTGGCACCAGGAAAGTTTTGGAAATGGGGATCCAGGGGTCAAACAGGCTTGAGCAAAGGGGCACCCCCAAAACAGGTGCAGGGGAGTTACTCCGACCTGGGGCAATAGGGGGGGTGTTACTCAGTCTCAGGGATAGGTGAAGGCCCCCGAGGGGCAGCCCCCTAGGATGGCCCATTCAAGAGATTGTCTTTGCCCGGTTGAGCAGCGGGCCAAGGACACGTTGGCAAGGACCGCCCTGGGCCGTTGTCCGGGTGACTCCTGCCGGGACAAATTCCAACAAGTTTTGGCTCGGATGGCTTGTGCACGGTCTTGTTTCCCACAGGTCCGGGCTTGAGTCATCCAGTTGGTGCTCCCTCGAAAGCGGACGGCATGGCCGTTAGTCCAGGGCGCGTTCCCAGTTGTTAAGGGATGGAAGCTGTCCCATGTGTCCCGCCTAGACCCCTCAGGGGCAGAGGAAAAAACGGGACATGGACTTGCCGCAGACTTGCAGAGTGCGCACGCAGTCGCAACACAAGAAGATCCAGAGCAAGTGGAGATGTCTGGGACACCTTTGCCCCCCTTCTTGGCTCTTGAAACATGACCGCTTCGCTTGAACGGTCAATCTTGGCCCAAACAAAATGAAAACGGTCTGGAAACTGGCCTTGCAGACGGGGGCCGGGGGCGGCACACGCCTGGGCCGCGTACTGGCGTAACGGGCAGCACCTGTACGCAGGACGAGCGTCTTCCCCTCAAGGAGAGCTGTATGTTGAATTTGGCCAAGCGTTTGGCCAGGTTCTTCAGGGCTGCTGCCTTCCTTACCGAACAAACCCAGGCCCTCATGAGTCCGGCTGAATGGGAAGGGGAAGGGGGCAGAAGAAGCAAGCTTGCCAGTCTCCGAAAAAGCATGGCCTCGACTTCCCGCAGTTAGTTGACTTTGCCCCCGAAAGCCTTGTTTCCGAACTCTCGCAGGGTCTGGCGAGCGCCGTCACCAAGCTCCGGTCGGAGCAGAAAGACGGTCACGTAGTCCATGTAAGCGAGCATGAACCTCGTCGCGCCATGCTCCCGGTGCGGTGGATCCCTATGATCCCTTGATTTCGACGGAGTAGACTCTGCAGAACAGCTCTATAACGCAAACAAAAAGAAGGGGTGAAAGAGGGCAGCATTTGCCTGACCCCCAAAAGCAAAGGGGACGGGGGTAGTTCAGCCGTTCAACAGCACCGAGCTGTGGATATCAGGTACAGGTCAACGTCGGAGGCAGCATACGCTTACAACCCGAACCTCGCATCGGATGGATCATGAAGCGGTGAGGACACGGTCGAGGCCTTCTCCTGGTCCAGGCATTAACCGGGCGACGGGACGCGGCGGTTCCGACGTAGTGCAAGGGGTCCCTTCACCGGGCCAGGTTGTCAAGGATCCGCGGCGGAAACGCCGCAGGGTCTGGTCAGGTGGACGATCTCCGATTTGACTACCTCAGCCTGTCGGCGAGCACCTGGCCAGATCTTGTGTAACGCTTGAGCAGAGAGATGGGACGCCAGTTCCGCCAGTCGATCTCTCTCCCTTGTGCTTGTACAAGACCGTGATCAGTCCTGCCTCAGCGGACGGCGGCCATACTACCTTCAACCACCATCTTCCTCGTAGAGCTCCGCAGGTCCGGGCAGATGAGGTCCCCCAGCCGCTAATAGAGCTCGGCAGGAAGGAGGAGACGTCACCGCACGGGGGGGGGAGGTCCTGCCGGGTCTGAAGGGATTTAGCGGCAGAGCGCAGCGGCACGACCTCAGAGGGGCATGGGTTTGGCCTCGGCCACCTGGGATCGAGGGTGTAGACGATACCATGACAGGCCAACTCTCATGGGGCCGCTCGTCGTCCGTCGGGTTGCGGGAGTAGAGGTCGCCGTAGAGCGCTGACGACTCCCATTGACGGATTCTTCACCCTCTGCACGATCCGCTTTCGTCAAGTAGTCCGTTTCAGGGGAGTGTGGCCGGCGTGGAATTTCCTGAAAAGAAAAGAGTTTACACTTCTCACCCTTTCCAGGTTGTCCACTTTGGCACGAAAGATGATTCTCCTGGGATTCCTATTCAGGCCCTTAGTGGTGTACTCCGTACTCTCGGAAGTCCAGCGCAGCCGCTGGAGGTCCTGCAGGGATCTCAGCAGGCGCTGGAGTCTTGAGGCCCATCTTGGCGCGGCCGCCTGCCGCATGCCTTTTTGTCCTGAAGACAGAAACGGAATTGCGAAACTTTAGCGTATTCCAACCATTCGCTTTACAGTTTCAAACAAAAATTTTGTAGTTTCGCAGGACCATGGTAGATGTCCCTCAGCTCAGCCTGCACTCCCTACTCAGCGCCAGCAGAGGACAGTCAGCTTCAGGGCCCGGGCCAGGGGGAGTGGTATTCTAAATATGTGGAATCTTAAAAAACCATGCTCAACAAATAAAGCAGACATTTGGGAAATGTAAGTTATGAATTTATTTGGGTGCTATGGACTTAGAATTTAGTAACGTGAAAATAATGAATTTTGCCAAATTTTTCCAAATTTAAACTAATTTGATAGTACAATGTCATCCAAGAAATCAATCGCAAATCCCTGGATATCTCATAGCGTCCAAAGCTTAACCACTTATAGTACACAGGCAGATTTGAAAAATGGGGCTCGGTCCTTAAGAGCCAAAAAGGCTGAGGTTCCCGTAAGGGGTTAACTAAGTGTTTGTTTTTAAGGTAAATTAATTCTGCGATACTGAACAAGTTCTAATATTTTTATTAATTTGAATTCTGTGCTGAATCAAATATAATTTGGAAAATAAGTTTAAAATACTTTTCTCACAGTTTTTTATATATGCTACATCCACAAGGCACCTCGATGAATTAGGAATTGTGTGTTTGTTCTTTATCTTAAGCATATATATACATTTAAAAAATATACACGCAAAAACAAATATATTACACGTCAAAAAACACTCATAGCATACTGAATAAATAAATATTCTCATTTGAATACGTTGTTCTGTACAAGTTGAATGTGTGCTGACAACAGGGTTGGGGGTGGGGGGGAGACACCAAAAAATCGGGAAATCCCAAACCTCTTAGACTGATATATATGTTCAGAGCTGAGTGCCGCTTAGCTAATCACCGAGAGCGAATCTAATGACGAAAACGAGAATCAACCAGGGGGTGTCACGCTGTCCCGTAACAGTGACAGCACCAGTGTAACACCCAGGTCTGAGTGATAAGGCCCCAGGTCTGTCCGCAGTCAGTGTCTGTAAGAGCCCATCTGTGACATGATCTTAAAGACAAGCGGGCACATATACTTTCCTGTCCACTGGAGTTCACAGAAAGTGCATTCCGTCGTATAGTGCACCCAATATCCTGCAGGTGTCGCTTCCCCCCCCAGGTCTGGCAGAGTTTCACCATCATTATGCACCAGTCATCGAGCTTGCAATACAATTTGAAAGGTTAAATCCTGCCTCAGTCCGAATCAGTTGAATCATCCAACGACGGCAACCCCCCCCCACCCCCCGATATGTGTTGCATGGAAGCATCGCAGCTGCGCCAAAAAACAATTGCGTGCTACACAATGCCAGCACAGCACTTGTTAAATACCGGTCCAATCGTGCAACTCCCTGAAAAAAGAAACAGTCACAACCAAGGCAATCCTTAGTAAATGCACCACCACAGTGTTCAGCGCTATGATGTGCTAGACGGACGTGAGCTAATCGCCTGCAGTATATTATGTTGCAGGGTTTTATCATTTAACAAGATATCATTTATGCTTGTTCACGTCCCATGTGTGGAACTAATAACAAACTTGAAAAAAGTTTAGAAATGGTAAAAAATGTATAGTTAATAAAAATGCATCGATCCCCCATACTTACATAAAAATGACATACACAGTATGTGAAATAAAGTCAAAATCATTACACAATACCCACACATATTTGAGCACCACCTTTAAAAACCTGCAAAAATTAATACTTTTTACCTATTTTCATCCACAAAAAAAGCATAAAAAATTATCAAAAAAAAATCTTACTCCAATATACTGGTGCAAAGTACTACAGTGTCCTGCAAAAACCAAGCCCAATTAGGTTTTACATGGAGAAATTTCCTAAGTGTACAAAAAAAATATAAAGTTGGTATCCCTGTTAGTATGACCCATAGAATAAGATAATGGGGATCATTTACTAGGACCGAATCTGTATTACTTGCGGTACCCGAATTTCCGTTTTGCGCAATTTTCCCTGCATTGCACTGAATATTTTGGTGCACACGATCAGATGTGGCACAGGCGCGGACACTGCCGCGATGGCAATTGGGGGGACGTGGCCGCGAACGAAAACCCGACGATCGGAGAATACCGCCGCATTTTAATTTAAAAAAGTGTCGCTGCACACAGTGCTTACCCTGCACTCGGCCGGCTTGGTGAAGTCCAGTGAACTCCCGATGAAACTCAGCCCAGTAGCGACAACCTGGACGTCGGAGAAAACTGCCTTAATGAATTGCCGGAAGAACCGAATCCTCACACAAGAAGCACCACTGTGATCGCGACAGTGAACCAGTAATAAATCTGCCCCAATATGTTTTTGAACTATTGGAAACACATAATAAAATAAAAGTCAAATCAATTATATAATTGATTCTTTCTTTCCTTCATGCCAAATATAGTTTACTGGGGCCAATGCATTATTACCTGGTCCGGGCGTTACCGAATGTGCATTGTCCGATGATAATCACTCTGCAGTGATTCACTAAGGATCTGCGCCGATATCCCGCACGTGTCGTCCCTGCTTGTCCCGAGTTCACCTTCTTCTTCCTGTGTGCAGGTAAGTGTTGTCTTGCACACATTTGAAAGTTTAAATCCTGCGTCAGGTCCGAATCAGGTCAGTTGTCGAATCGGTACGCCCCCCAATTTTGTCACGTGAAAGTCACCACAGCTGCGACACATCTGATTCGTTTGAGCGAACAATCTCCGGCAAATCCCTGGTAAATCCCTTAAAAGCAGTGCAAAACCTGAAACCGCGGAAAGTCCGAAGAATGCGTAGCATTGTGACCATAGTAATTAAGCCCCAATAGGTTTTCAAACAATAGGTATAAGCAACCCCAAATGGTCTCACGGAAAAAATTCTCACCCTATAAAAAAAATTGCCCACAACTGGCTACTAAACGGAAAAAAGAAATTGTATAGCCTACCAAAAGGGGTGCCAATGTCTAAACGGCAGCACCTTCCCATCTACACTCTCCTGGCTCCCATACAACAAGTAACATCCACTGTGGGGTGTCTCCATTAGAAATTGCATAACAAATTTTTAAGGATGGTGTTTACCCTTTTTAAACTTTTGGAAATGTTTAGGGATAAATGAAGTATAACGACAAAATTAGACATTCGAAAATGTAGGGGTTAACATCATCCTAAATTATGTTACATTATTTCTAAGGTATATATTTCAAATTTCATTGCAACAAAAATGATCCCAAAAAATCAATTCTGCATTCTCCTTGAAAATCACAAAAAACTGATGTTCCAATTTGTAGCCACATCACTCAAAATAAATTTCGACATTTAAAAAATTATGAAAATGAAAGTAGACATATATGTTGTTAAGCAACTTATTTAGTGGTGTTATAAACTATCTGGCTTGTCACTGGTGCCCCTGCGACCCATGTTCCGGGTAGCAGAAGCACCCAGGTGCCTCCTGTGCCCCGTAGTTGGCAGCTTACTTACATCACCCGCTCATCAACGGTCTCTTTGCTCCAACGTGGGGCGTCCCTACCTCAAGGGGCGCGAGGACGTCTATAAGATGATTGGTCCGGCTAACCGACCTTCCTAGTTAAATTCCGGCCCATTCCTGTCCCCTGCCGGCTCTTCAATGCCTTGTGCTTTAGAGAAAGCTAGTTTCTGTATGCTCCCTGCGGTTATTGAGATTTCTGTTGTTACCATGTTCCATTCCTGACCGTTGCTTCTCGCTGCCTGCCAGGATGTTTTACCTTGCTCCTGACTTCCTGTACTGCCTGCTCTGACCATTCGCCTGTCCACTGATCACAACTCTGTCGCACGATTCTGTACTTCGCCTTGGCTGCCACCGCCAGCAACGGGCGCCGTTAGAGCGACTAGAGGTACCACGCTGCAGGCCAACCTGCTTGAGGCGGGCTCTGGTGAAATCGGGTGCCACTTACACTCCCGCTCCCAGGTGTCATCATTCACTTGTGGGGTACCACAAGTGGGTCCAATACCCCCTTGAATCTGACAGTAAGACTCTGGCCATGGATCCATCCAGAGCCCACTACCAAGAATCCCACTACTGACAAGATTGCTTCTTGGGGTACCTCCGCGACTCTAGGTTTGTCTACTATCTTCAGGACCTAAGCTAGACTTCCATGCCCTCTAAGTACCCCAATTTGTTGCCCCGGCTTTATCACGCGTTGCTCCTGCCAAACATTGAACTTATGGTGATGCCGTTTGTCACGGGACGGTCTTAAATGGCTTTCATTATCAGCCTCATTTCCAGTGACGGCCTGGCATGATTACTCCCCTTGAGACAGGAAGACCCAGTCACAGCTAATAACACCACCTTCTTTGCTGAATGCCAGTCAGTCTTTGAGGGAACCATCCTGGGGCTCTTCTGCTGAAACGCCCTGCTGAACTTGTTCAGGGGACTCATCTTTGGGTGACATGCAGTTCAGTTCATGGACTTCTAACAGATTAAATACACATGTCTGCCGAGAACCTGCTGTCTTATCTGAGTTTTCCCTTTCTGGCCTCCTCATTCTAGGAGCAGCGCTTGAACAAGTGCAAATCAGAACCCAAATGCTGCCCTACCTGGCTCCTGTCTTCCAAGACAACACTCAGCAATCTTCCTGTCAGCTGCAGAGGAGGCTCATGCAGGTGATAGAGATTACCTGTCTCTCAAGATTGCTGCCCAACCGAAGGCAAGAAAACTCTGTCTTTATTGTCCAGCCCGGAGCACTTTCTTAAGATGTGTCCTGTCCCCTAGTGAGAACAAAGCTACTCCACTCCCTGAATGTTCCCAGTTCTGCTCAACGATCCTTCCTGGACTCTGCTCTGCATGGTATTTCGTGGATGCTACCCTGGTCCTCTCTAGCATCAATTTCCTGTCACAAAAGTTTGTGTAGCGGCTCACTTCTCAAAGGTATAAATTTCGGAGTACTCTGGAGTGTGATCTCAGTTGGATCCAGCACGTCGGACAGCGCAATTGCCTCTAGGACTGCAGGGTATGGTACAAGACCTGATCAGTAAGGTGAAACCCAGCACTTCATTAAAAAACTTGCGTCTTTATTAATTCAAAATTATAAAGCATGGTGATCGGAAAAATTACGCCTGCGACTTCCGAGCTATTAAGCCTCGTTAGTCATGGCATAGTAATGGTAAAGCCGTCTAAGAATTTAAGTGAAACGCTACCATCACAGTTAAGGGGTGTGTCTATACTTACCGTGATGCAAAAGTCACAAGGTCTTAGGCGAGGTGTATGCCATTACGGGATTCAATGTACTAGAAAATTTAGAAGTGCATTAGTCCCTTTTACAATATCTACAAGATATAAAAAAAAACACAAAAAACAAAGGTAAGTTGGCCAGACAGGACAGTGAGCCTGAAACTGAGACCCCCAATCTGGTCCGACCCTACCGTATATACTTGTGTATAAAGCCGAGTTTTTCAGCACAAAAAATGTGCGTGAAAAACGTCCCCTCGCTTATACACGATCAATATCCGGCATAAAGAGTAAAAAAAATACTTAAAAAATAATAATAAACTTATATACTCACCACCGGTGGCCCCGATGTGCAGTGCTGCTTCCCCGATGTACCGCGCCGCTTGTCTTCTAGGCGTCCGCGCCCGCTTGTCTTTCAGGCTCCCGACGTTGTCTTCAGGCTCCGCGCCATCTTCTCTTCTTCTGCTGGGCGCCACCATTTCTTGCCCCGGGCGGCGCCTAGTATTACGTCAGCAGCCGCGCGTCATGCGAGAGAGCAATGGCGGTGCCCAACAGAAGAAAGAAGACAGACGCGGAAGCCTGAAGACAAGTGGCGGACATCGGGGGAGCAGCCTGCACATCGGGGCCACCGAGGGTGAGTATAAGTTTATTTTTTTTTTAATGCTGGGGGCAAGCTGTATACCACTGGGGGCAAGCTGTATACACTGGGTGCAGGCTGTATACTACTGGTGGCAGGCTGTATACTACTGGGGCAAGCGGTATACTACTGGGGGCAGGCTGTTATACTACTGTGGGGCAGGCTGTATATTACATACGGGGCAGGCTGTACTACTACTGGGGCAAGCTTATACTACTGGGGGAAAGCTTATTACTCGGGACCCTTATACTACTGGGCAGGTATGCACTGGAACAAGCTGTATGCTAATGGGGAAAGCTGTTACTATGGGGAGGCTGTATCTACTAAAAGCAGGCTGTATACACTAAGGGCAGCTGAATCTATGGGGCAAGCTATACTAAGGGGGCAGGCTGGCTGGCTTGTATACTATAGGGGGCTGGTTTGGTATATATTGAGGGGGGTCTGTGACCAATGCATTTCCCACCCTCGGCTTATACTCGAGAAAATAGTTTTTCCCAGTTTTTGGTGGTAAAATTAGGGTCTCGGCTAATTACGGGTCGGCTTATACTCGAGTATATTACGGACTTATTGGTCCCCCCTCAACGGGGCCAATAAATGGGGAGGTCCCTCCCTGGGTAAGGTGTGAACACGTAACAATACAGACAAACAAACAAATGGGGTCATTCCTAAGGGCCCGATTGCTTTTTCCGACGTGTTACCTATATTGATTTGCGCCGATTTTACCTGTATTGCCCCGGGATTTTGGCGCACGCGAGTCGGATTCCCTTTGTAATAAAATTTTTTTTGTCACCCCCTCTATTTGGAGGATGGATAGATTTCTCAATAACAAAAAAAGGGAAAGACGATGTATCACCTGCAATGTAAATTGGCAAAATGCCTTAACGCACCCGACATGTTTTTTTGTAGGTTTTTTAGTGCTGTCCCTCAAGTGTCTAGTTTAAGTTTGCGGGTTGTAAAACCTACATACATTGGGGCGATTTACTCTACCCAGCCAATTCGCAATCCAGCGGCGCGTCTCTTCGGTTGGATTCGGGTCTTCGGCGATTCACTAAGGTACTTTCTTCGCCGTCCATGAGGTCGCTGTTGCACTGAAAGTCCGCCAAGGCCCGCTGGAATGCCCTGAACATTCACCGCCTAACCTGGTGAAGGTAAGTGCAAGTTTCGGGACACATTTCTTTTTAAATGCGGACGGTTTTTCCGAATCGTGGGGTTTTCGTTCGGCTAGTTCCCCACGTGCATGCCGCAGCCGCCAAGCCCAAAATCCCGGGGCAATACAGGGTAAATCGCTGGCAAATCGAAATTTCGGGTAACACGTCGGCAAAACGCAAATTGGGCCCTTAGTAAATTGACCCATTATGTTACAGTTGGTGTGCACTCACTGACTACAATCATATGGGTGAGTCACAATTGTGAGAGACTTGATCAAGAATTTTTCAGATTTTTCCACAGTGTAGAAAATATCCCTAGTTCATATAGTGCACACGTTGAAACTTGCAGTGCCGAACGGTGAATCAACACTTGATGTCTAACCAAGTTCCCAAGATAGATTGTTGTTTTTTAATAGCTAGGGAAAGTAGAACCTAAGTTGGTCCCCTTTTCGACACAAACTTACAATCCTTCTTTCAGAATGACATAATTTGTCATCCTGATAATAAGATAGGTATTTTCTTTTTTAAGTATTGCCAATAATTTGGTGAAAATCATACTAAACTGGGTGGAAAATTTACCTTTGATTTATTAAATTTGGCTCTAGGTGTCTTTCTCCTGATAAAAGAGCAGTACGTCTTTGCTATTTCCGACTTCAAAACCCCTATTGATCATCCACCGGGGTAATTTTGGGCAGCTAATCTGTGACTTAAAGAGAACCCGTCAGGCAAATAACCCCCTAAACTAAATATATTTTCTAAACTACCATTAGAAAGCATGCCTCATCATTCATTGTCCTCCTATACCTGTAAACTTAGCAATGAGGTCCTAAAGCTGTTGCAATGACCTGTGAAATGTCCAATGGAGTCCATTAGCATATTCCAGCTAATCTGAGTGGGAGGCACAGCCACACCCCCAGTGCTTGACTGACAGTGCTCCATGTAATGGCTGCATCATGTTGCTGCTGATCTGGCGCCCCCTGCAGCCTGTGTGTGTGTATGTGTATGTGAAAGATACAACAACTCCAGGCAGCCATGTTATAGCGAACATGTCAGGTACTTGTGTAGCTGATGTCCTGTGTCTCTGTGTATTAGGAGGATGCAGAATGTCAGCAGATACAGCGCACACACTAGCAATGCTTTACTATACATTACACACAGATATGAGCAGGGGGAGGAGAGGGGAGGGGTAACAGGAGTGACATCACTGCCTCTGCCCATGTGACCAGCATCATTTACATAATAAAGAAAAGATGATTTTAGAATGATTAATGTATGAAATAACTACATAAAGGCTGTGATGGAATCCATGTGAGCCGCTCTAACAGGTAGTAGTGACAGGACTAGTGACAGAGACCTGATGACAGGTGTCCTTTAATGTACCAGCTTGGTGTAAGAAGTCTTTCTGATCTGTACATGCTCTTTTTAACCTGGTGAACTATGTATTGGATGGTTACTGGATGCATATAAAATTGTGTTGTCTGCTGACGATTTCCTATATAGGGTAGCAATAACCCTCTCTTCTGGTGGTCAACCCCTTAACAGTACATCCAGGAAAGGAATTTCGTATTTGTCCACATTATGTGTGAAGCTAAGATTAACATTATTGTTATTGAGGTAAAAAACAAAGTCTCGCACGGACGGCACATCACCCGATCACCCGTTGTCGATGTACAGCCCGTGCAAGACAATGCTATCCCCATATGCATTACAGTCAGAATAGATAAATTCCTCCTCCCACCATAAAAAGATTCGCCAATGAGGGAGAAAAGCGTTCCCCCATTGGCTATCGCCTTATCTGTAAGAAAAAAATATTGTCAAATGTAAAATAATTGTTTGTGAGGAGAAACTTAGTTGCATCGATGATGAATTCACACAGTTTTACAGAATATGGACTGGACTTATATAAATGGTGGGCCAAAGCAATGATGGCTAAATCATGTGGAATTGAACTATATAAAGCGCTAACATCACAGGTGAGCCACACATAATTCTCTTTTCACGTAAAGGATCAAAGTACTTGTTTACATATGATGATAGCATTGTCTAGTACAGGCGGTACATCTACGACATACTGATTGTGTGGTCGGGTGATGTGCCGTACGCGCCAGACTTTGTTCTTTACCTCAATAACAATAATGTTAAACTTAGCTTCACACATAATTATGTAGGTTCTACAACCCACAAACTTAAACCTAGAATTGCAGAACACTTGAGGGACAACACTAAAAACATACAAAAAAAACACAAAAAAAACATGTTGGGTGCGTCAAGACATTTTGCCAATGTACATGCAGGTAATACAGTACTTTGTCTTTCCATTTTTTTGATATTGAGAAAATCTATCCTCAAAAAAGAGGGGGGTGACAAAAGGAAAATTTTATTACAAAGGGAAGCCCTCTGGATTTTCAGGTTAGGTACTAGGTCACCTGCAGGTTTAAATTAAGAACAGATTTGAGATATTTCTATTAGTCATTCTATATGTCATTCTAATGTTAGTTTTAAAAAATGGATTCATATCATTGTTCAGATTTGTGAGCAAGTTTATATTTCTTTTTCATTCCAATTTTCTAACTAATACTTGCTATTAAGTCCATAATTGCCATTTGATTCCATGCAAACTTACCTTTATTTGTTTTTGTGTTTTGTTGTTCATATTGGGGCACATATCCCCGTTGCGATCCCCAAGGTGCGTTGTCCGACAAGTATCGGGGCTGCCGCGATTCACTAAGATCGTGCGTCCAATTTCCTGCATGTGTCGCTGAGATCCGCTGGAGTTCACCTTCTTCCCGGTGCATGTAAGTGCATGGCTTGCGACACAATTTGGAATGTTAAATCCTGCGTGTTGTCCAAATCTGACGGATCATTTGACGGCCAGGCCACCGATTTGTGTCGCGTGAAAGCCGATGCGCCAAAATCTGATCGTGTGCGACAAAAAGCCCTTCTAAATGCCGCTCACATTGGAAATCGTCCAATGATAGTGCGGTCCGCGGACCCTTTGTAAATGAGCCCTTTTGTGTAGATATTTGTAAAAGGGACTAATTGCATTAAATTTATCTAGTGCATCGAATGCCATGTTGCATACGCCTCCAATACAGACCTCGGTGACGTTTTGCATCACGTGATTCATACACACCCCTTAACTGTGATTGGTAGCTATTTCCTTTAACCGGTTAAGGACCGTCCCTTTCCTATTTTTTCATTTCCATTTTTCACTCCCCACCTTCAAAAATCTATAACTTTTTTATTTTTACACGTAAAAAGCTGTGTGACAACTTGTTTTCTGCATAACAAATTTCACTTCATAGTAATGGTATTGAATATTCCCTGACGTGTACTGGGAAGAGAGAAAAAAATTCCAAATGCAGTGAAAATGGTGAAGAAACGCATTTGCGCCATTTTCTTGTGGGCTTAGATATTACGGCTTTCACTGAGCGCCCCAAATGACATGTCTACTTTATTCTTTGGGTTGGTACGATCACAGGGATACCAAATTTGTATAGCTTTTTAATCCACAGGCTTGACGATGAACATCTGTGTGTAAGTGGGGTGTTCTGTCAACTGCCAGGGACTCTCCATCCCTTTCATGGAGTTTGCCGGTAAGCATTGTCAGATTGCGCCGTTCAATAGAAATTGGCATATTTCACATGCTGATTTGTGGGAAAGAAAATGTCTGTCGCAGGAAAAGTACAGTGGGTTATGGGAAACGTATGGAGAACCATGTTAATGTTAATATCAATGGTAGAAGGCTAATAAAGGTTTTTTGTCAGATAATTTACTTACTCCCACATCTTGACAGGAAAATCGAAATGTCGCGTTTTTTGTGATTTATCGAAAACAAATATCATGTTCAATTCCAAGAAAACGGTCGTGGTCAGTAGTGGAGTAAGGCAGCAGTTGTAGACGCCAGGGTACGTTTTGGGAATGATGATTTGACTATGTGTAACAACATTCCCACATGGTCGTGTTCTGAGCCACTGCTTTTTAGCATTGTGCTTGGGTTCTGTTGATGGAAGGTGAACACATATGGTAGCAGGTGAAGGAAAGATGAATGCGGCAATACAGAGTGTCCTTCGGACACTCGTGTGTTCATGTGTTTTGCCACCATACAGCTTTCATGGTTTTTACATGTTGGGCCATTGGCAACAGTGCCACTGAAGCCAGACTGGTGGAGGGGCAGGTCATCCTGTTGTGAAACTCCCTACTCTGTACTGATCAGATCTTGGGGCTTCTTCTTACCACGGTTTTCCAGACAATTCGCTTAGTTTGGCTGGATTCCAGGTGAGGAAGAGTTGAGGTAAGGATTGTTGCTTGTCCCCACTGGACCCGATGAGTGCTGCCTGTCCTGAATTATTTTTGCAACCTTGGCCGATCTGGTTCTTGCACAAGGAGTCGGCGACAAATTGGTGGCCAATTCATTATATCCCATGATTCTCATGTGCTCTGCCAGTACTGTGAGAAACCCATCTTAACACGGGATCACAAAAAGTGTTCCCCAATTGCGTTACGCGTTATGGCAAAGGGTTTTATGGTTGCAAAAGGCTAGACCACACCCCAATCACGTATGCACATGTGATGGGGCCTAAGGGGCCCCCTATGTGCTACTTGAATTTGCAAAACCCAGTGTATGTGATCCACGGGTGTCTGTTATACTGTGACCCATGTGATTCAGTGTTTCTGTTTAACTGAACACGGGACACAGTGACTTGGCAATCAGGTCCGATTAATCAGAGCAGAGCTGCTGATGGGCTCGGCTAGAGTGAGACGGGCAAGTTCCTGGGTGCACAGGTGCCGGCCTGTAAACTGCCAACACCAATTGTAACACTCTGTGATTACTGAATCTGCTGATTAACTCTGTTAGGGAAAAAAATCATCATTTGTGCTGGTTTTTTTACCGATTCATCCCACAAAAAGCAAAAAAAAAAAAGTGATTTAACCCCTTCCCGACGCGCGCCGTACTAGGACGGCGAGCGCGGGTCCGGTTGCAGGAGAGCGATCGCGGTCCGAGCCCTCTCCATAGGCCGGTAAGGCTTTGCTGCATATTGCAGCAAAGGGCTCCACCGGTAAACACCCGCGATCGGTTGCTCGCACCGATAGCGGGTGTTTTCTCCACGACTGCCGCCGGCCAATGCTGACGCGGCCTTCCAAAGAGATGCGCCGCATTGTGTCTTGATGCCTTGCCATTGGTCGTGGATCGCTGCTCACCGATGACTCATGGGGAGCGGCGATCCGTCGCATGGTAACATCGGGTGTTCAGAACACCCGAGGGATACTTCGTTTTAACCGCATGCATTACCAATGTGCTAATGCCATTTGTACTGCATGGGGAGAGTAAATCCACATATACTGACATACAGTAGTTATGGCATATATGATGGGATCGATCAGACTACCAGGGTTAGGGTACCCTAGGGGAGGCTTGAAAAAATAGTATAAAGTAAAATAAAAAAAAATAAAAAAAATTTATAAAAAAAAAAACTAAAAATTCAACATCACCCCCCTGTCCCTAGAAATGTATAAAAATAAAATAAACAGAAAAATCATAAAAAACACATTTTTAGGTATCGCCGTGTCGAAAAATGCCCGATCTCCACGATCTATCAAAAAATATGATAATGTTTTTCACTATGTTTAACCCCCGGAACGGAAAAAGGTCCAAAGTCGGAAAAGGCATTTTGGCTATTTTGAAAATATAAAAAAAAATTAATTTAAAAAGTGCATCCAAAAGGTCGCCACAGTACCAAAGAATTCTAGTAATGAAAAAACGGACAGTCAAAAATTTCGCAAAAAAATGACACTCTCCACAGCTTGAACCAATAGTATTATGAAAAAGTTACTGCCCGAAGATGGAAAAAAAAAAAAAAATTTTTGTACAGGATGGTTTTAATTTTGTTAATGTATGGAAAAACCATTATTAAACTATACAAATTTGCGTATCACCCATGAGTCGTTTAACACCAAAGAATAAAAGTTAGACATGTCCTTTTGGGACGTCAGTGAAAGCTGTAGGTATCATCTAAGCCCACAAGGGAAAATGCGTCAAATGATTGGTTTCTTAACCAATTTTCACTGCATTTGGAACTTTTTTTTCGTTTCCCATGTAACACAGAATATTAAATACCTGTACTATGAAGTGACAATTTGGTTACGCAGAAACAATTGTCCACAAGCCCTTTACGTGTGGAAAATAAAAAAGTTATATTTTGATTGTTGAAGGTGGTGGAGTGAAAAATGGAAGTGAAAAAATAGGAAAACAGGTCCAACGAGGTGTTAAAAAAAGTGCTCAAGAATTTGATACTGTGCAAAATACAACCATTGTCCTGCAAAAAAAAGACCCAACCAGCTCCATAGCCAAAAAAGTAAAACCAGAAACAATCTTGGTGCAGAGTGAGCAGCACGCCTTCTGTGCTGCCACTACCACCAGGAACTCTAGCTGCCTCAGCCTACTGCCTAGCCAACAAAGGCCAGTTCCAGAGACTTAAGGGAAACCTGTCGCCAGGGGACCTATATTCAATCAAGGACTGATTGTTAAAAAGCAATGACCCCCCCCCCTTGCATGCAAAAATGCCATCTGCCTGTTCTAAAGATTTGTATTTACAGTATAATTGTTAAGGGGAACATTCTTCCTAATGACCCTTCTCTTTATTAGATATAATTAATATAGTGTAAATGGGACAAAAGGGGTGTGGGGACCGATCTCTGAATCCGAGGAGAGAGGGAAAAAGTGAGGCGACTCAGGTTGTGTATTAGAATACAGTTGTTGTAACTACAATTATAAGGTGACTCACCTTGGGCTACTGTAGCCTAGCATGTGTGTGTTGATGTGATTGCGCTGCTTTGGGTCCACAGGGATTAGGCAGTCTGATTTCTATCCACCTCGCTTGAATGTTGAGGTGGTGCAAGGTGAAGATCCACTCAACAGGTGCACACTATGACGGAGGTGAATACCTCTTCGGCGCTGTACTACGCCTTCTCAGTCAGAATTAATAAAACAAGACTTGTTGTGCCTAGTAAACATTGACGGTGTTATGATATAAGTTTTGAAGCCTCATTCCGGTTATGGGAAGTGCTCTGAAAGGGGTACTCGCTTGTGACAATAGCTGCACTCAACTGTTAGCCGCGTCTGTCAGTCGGTTTCCCGAGTACCAATGGTTTGACATTGTACAATAAATTAAGACATTACAAAAGAAAACAACTAAAATAGCATACAGAAATAGTTACTCACCTGCTAAACCTATATAGTATTTTAGAGACTGTGTGAGCTCGGAAGTAGTAATAAAAATAAACAGTTATTGAATAAACTGGTAAACCGGGGTACATTAGTAGAAGTATATGTCTAAGAGTGTTGTATAGCCGGTCATTGGGTAAGTTATTTGCGTACTTTTGACGTTTAGTAGTCCTGTGTATTACCGGTAATGACCTTGATATTTAGTTAGCTCAGACTATGCAATTGAGTTGGCCATATGACTGGTTCGTATGCCTTTCTTTCTACGATTTCTCTGGTTATCCTGTGCTTTATTCCGAACTGCTTTGAATAGACTGGCATATTCTATGACGATACATACGTTTTCGTATACGCTGAGGTACCTACAAGAAAGCGAGTGCAATAAAATCTCACATGTCCGGATCTTTCCCCTACCAGTACGTAGGACACGAAATCCACCCGCTAAGGGAAGGAGATTCTCCATTTGGAGACGAAGACGTTCTCATACTGAGGTGTAGCATACGGAAGTATGCTGGGAGGAATATTTGGGCTGATAATTATTATTGCGATTCAACAGAATAAATGTGTCCGTTTGGATAGCATCATCATTGGAGAGTGGCAGCGAACATGAAGCCAAGCTTTGTAGACCAATCAAATAAACAAAGCAGTGGGGATTAAAACTTTCACACTTTACCTTTGACTCATCTTTCTTGACTGGAATCTGCAAATATAATATATAACTAAGTACGTAGGTATGTATTACGATCCAAACACATTTCAAGAAGAGTGGATGGAAATAGTTATCTAAACATAACATAATAAATGGCAGGAATTATGAAAAGCCGTGACGGGCAAAAAGATAGATGTGTGGGATTCCCCATACAGCAGTTTCCGCGAATAAGGAGGAAGGAACTGAACGCCCAAATACAGACTACAAAATACGCCAAAATCATATTTTGATAGATTCCTTTACGAAGGCATACCCTAAAAACCTATACAAAATGCCTATAGAAAAACTGATATGTCACGCAAAGGATGTCTACTTTCCAACCCCAAAAAAGGACACCCTCCAAATTCGATACCGACACACAAAATTTTTGATAAAAGACATTGATAAGGGCAAGTAATGCTTATTGCAGTCTGTCAAAAAGAACTGGAAGATCCTCAGAGACGACGCATCTGAAAGAAATAATACCAAAATCTCCATCTTCACCTACGAAAAGCGAGACACATAAAAAGCATCATCGCACCAAATGCATAAAAAAAACCTCAGAACCTAACCAAACCACTATCGAACACTAAAAGAAGTCTTGTGCATATCAAACAGAAAACCACTCCTTTCTGTCAAACGTTATCAAGGAACAATTCCAAATTAAAAACTAGAATGAAACCTGTGGTTCCAAACTTTTGTGTATATTTAATTAATGTCATTTGTGGTCTCCAATATGTGACGCACACATCCCACGTGACAAACGGACACAGATGTACAACCAGTCCGGATTTTTACTTTTAAAGTCTACAAAAGAAAAAAAAGCCCTGACATTGTCTACATGCTTACATATGGACTTCTTACTGTATCTCGATTATCCATCGGAACACATCTCTGGAGGACATCCAGACAGCCTGGCCCACTCAACAAAAAAAGAGATCAATAGGCATTTTCAGACTTCGTACACTAACCCCTGAAGGGTTAAACGAATCTATAGAAACTTTTGAAAACTAAGGTCTATCGAAATTGGAGCATCTACTTTTGCAAGACCGATATGCAGCCTGGAAAGATAGATACAACCAGCTACCCAATATAAGATCCACATTTATCCTATATTGAATCGCAATAATAATTATCAAGCCAAAATATTCACCTACCAACATACCTTGTGCCCGTGCTGATCCTACTAACCCTCAGTATGAGAACGTCTTCGTCTCCAAATGGAGAAGATCTCTTCCCCGTAGCGGGTGGATTCGTGTCCTCGTACCTGGTAGCGGAAAGATCCGGACATGTGACTTTTTTCTTTTGATCCACCTCGGCTTCCGTAGATTGCATCTCCAGCGGAGATAAATACGAAGAGAACCGCTATGACCATCTCGGTTGCCATAGATACTGGATGCTCCGTAAGTACAATATCAGGTTATTACCGGAATACACAGCATACTAACTCAAATCGTAGTCACTATAATATCAGGTCATTACCGGAATACACAGCATACTAACTCAAAACGTACAATATACTTACCATGAGCTTATACACCTCTTATTTACAGCTAACTCTAATTATTATTATGACCCCGTTTTATTAACTACGATAAAGTAGAAAAACCACAACCACACAAAAAAAGCCTCATATTTGAGAATTGGCCGCTCCGTAACAATCTGTATAACTAAAAAAGAACGGTACTGGACTGCACGAAAGGGTGGGAGAAAAAACTCAAAAAAAACTTTCTTGAAAAAAGATCATTTGTATAATACCTTTAAAAAACATGCACCAAAAAATGACAAAAAAGATGTTACCACTCTAAAAGAGACACTTAAAAGAACAAAACTCTTCTCGCAAATAAACTAAGCCCTAAACCAGAATTGTCATCGAAAAAAAAAAAGTTATGCATGTGAAATATGGTAAGTGCTATAATGAACAACGATTTTTCTCCAAATATTTTTTAATCTGTAAAATTGAATAAATACACCAAAACCCCCACATTATTTCGGTACGCTGTTGTCCTGACAATCTGACATAATAAAAACTGAATCGTTATTAGATTCGCAACGTGAACCCCGTAAAAAAAACGCTCCAAAAAAAGATATTTTATATTAATACCCGTTTTAAAATGCGCTTTAAAAAGTGATGGAAAAAAGGTGCGCATCAAAAAAGCACCCTAAAAATCTCGCAAAAAAATAAGCTCTTACCATTTGTCAGCTATGAAAAATAAAAAGTCTGGCATATAAAGTCGGTGATGCTAAAATTACATTTTCGCCCAATTACCGTATATACTCGTGTATAAGCCCAGTTTTCAGCACAAAACAATGTGCTAAGAAAGCGTTCCCTGGGGCTTATCACAAGTCCTATTAAGTTTAAAAAAATACCTACAAAATAATAAACGTATATACACCCCGCGTGCCGCGATTGTTGCACCGCTGCTCCCCGAGGTCTCCGCGGCTTGTCTCAATTCGTCCGCCGTCTTTTCTTATTTCAGCTGGGCGCCGCCAGTCTTGCCAACCGGGCGGCGCCTAGTATGACGTCGCATCCGTGCATAACTAGGCACCGGCCGGACGTGGGAGGTGAAGCAAGGGGCTCGCAGCAAAGAAAGAAGACGACGCGGAAGCTGAAGACAGAAAGGAGCCGACATAGGGGTGAGCTGCCGCGGGAGCAGCGCGGGGTGACGAGTACGTGTAATACGTTTATGTTTTTTTTAACTGGGCAAGCTTGTATACCAACTGGGCGGCTGTCATGGCAGCTGTATACCACTGGGGGCCAGAGCGCTGTATTACCACTGGGGGCAGCTGTATAATACGGGGGGAAGGATTGTTTTGTGGTATACACGTGGGGGCAAGCTGGTATACCACTTGGGGGCAGGCTGTTACCCTGGGGGCAGGCGGTATACCACTGGGGGCCCAAGGGGGGCTTTTTGTGTGATACTGACTTGGGGCAGTGCTGATACTCTGGGGGGCAGGGCTCTCTGTATACTACGGGGGGCAACTGTTTTACACTGGGGCAAACTGTCTATACTCTGGGGGCCGGATGTATACTAATGGGGGCAGGCTGTCTGTATACAAATGGGGGCAGGCCTGTATACACTGGGGGCAGGCTGTATACTACTGGGGGCAGGATCTGGTTATACAACTGGGGGCAGGCTGTACAGCTTGTATTGCACTGGGGCAGGCTTGGATTGCGCTGCATAATATTGGGGGCAGGCTGTTACTAATGGGGCAGTGCTGTATACTACTGGGGGCAAACTGTATACTACTGGGGGCAGACTGTATACTACTGGGGGCAGGCTGTATACTACTGGGGGCAGTGCTTTATACTACTAAGGGCAGGCTGTATACTACTGGGGGCAAGCTGTATACTACTGGGAGCAGGCTGGGCTGGCTGTATACTATAGGGGGGTCTGTGACCAATGCATTTCCCACCCTCGGCTTATACTCGAGTCAATAGTTTTTCCCAGTTTTTGGTGGTAAAATTAGGGGTCTCGGCTTATACTCGGTTTGGCTTATACTCGAGTATATACAGTACTTTTTATTCAGTAAAAATGGGTAAAAAAAATCCAAAAATCTATATAAATGAGGTCTTTTCGTAATCGTGGCGACCCATAGAATAAAAATAATATACTATTCTTATGGTATGGTTAACGGCCAAAAAAACCCACAAAAAAGTCTTCCTAAAAATTGATGATTTTCATTTCCTCCACCAACAAAGAGTTAATAAAATCTCACCAATTAGCTATAGATGCCCCAAAATTATGTACCAGAAAAGTGCATCTCATGTGGCAAAAAAATAAGCTCCTATAGGTCCACATTAAAAAAAGAAAAAAATGATAGCCTGTACAATGTGACATAGCAAATCTGATCTGGTTGGTGCCTCCTTCCATTCTATGCCTGTCCAAGCGCCAATACAACAGATTACCACCACAAATGGGGTATCCGTGTACTCGGGAGAAATTGGGTATCAAACTTTGTGGAGCATTTTTTCATTTAATCCAACGCAAATGTTTAATTTTCCACCCAAAATGAATGTATTGTGAAAAAATATTACAATTTGTAGACCGCACCTCAATTTTGTTTTAATCCCTATAAAACACCTAAAGGGTTAACAAACTTCTTAAAAGTAGTTTTTCATACGTTGAGGGGTGTAGTTTCCATAATGGGGTAATTTATGAGTCTCGCTATTATTTAGGCCTCTCGTAGTCAATTAAAAGTTGAGCAGGTTCATCTAAATACGGGTTTTGCTGATTTTCCCAAAAATGTGAAAAATGGCACCTCAATTCTGAGCCTCATAACATTCTAGTAAAATATGTGGAATCTTAAAAGCGCCAAAATCCCGGGGCAATACAGGGTAAATCGCTGCAAATCGGAAATATTCGGGTAACACGTCGGCAAAACGCAAATTGGGCCCTTAGTAAATGACCCCCATTATGTTACAGTTGGTGCACTCAATGACATACACTATATGGGTAGAGTCACAATTGATGAGAGACTTGATCAAGAATTTTTCAGATTTTTCCACAGTGTAGAAATAATCCATACGTTTCATATAAGTGCACACGTTTCCACAGTGTAGAAATAATCCATACGTTTCATATAAGTGCACACGTTGAAACTTGCAGTGCCGTAACGGTGAATAAACACTTGATGTCTAACCAAGTTCCCATATTAGATTGTTTGTTTTTAAATAAGCTAGGGGAAAGTATAGAACCTAAAGTTGGTCCCCTTTTCGACACAAAATTACATCCTTCTTTCAGAATGACATTTAATTTGTCATCCTGATAATAAGATAGGTATTTTCTTTTTTAAGTATGCCAATAATTTGGTGAAAATCAGTACTAAACTGGGTGGAAAATGTTACCTTTGATTTATTAAATTTGGCTCTAGGTGTCTTTCTCCTAGATAAAAGAGCAGTACGGTCTTTGCTATTTCCGACTTCAAAACCCCTATTGATCATCCACCTGGGGTAATTTTGGGCAGCTAATCTGTGACTTAAAGAGAACCCGTCAGGCAAAATAACCCCCCTAAACTAAATATATTTTCATAAACTACCATTAGAAAGCATTGCCTCTATCCATTCATTGTCCCTCTACATACCTGTAAACTTAAGCAATGAGGTCCTAAAGCTGTATGCAAATGACCTGTGAAATGTCCAATGAGTCATTAGCATATTCCAGCTAATTCATGAGTGGGAGGCACAGCCACACCCCCAGTGCTTGACTGACAGCTGCTCCATGTAATGGCTGCATCATGTGCTTGCTGATCCTGGCGCCCCCTGCAGCCTGTGTGTGTGTATGTGTATGTGAAAGATACAACAACTCCAGGCAGCCATGTTATAGCAGAACATGTCAGGTACTTGTGTAGCTGATGTCTGTGTCTCTGTGTATTAGGAGGATGCAGAATGTCAGCAGATACAGCGCACACACTAGCAATGCTTTACTATACATTACACACAGATATGAGCAGGGGGAGGAGAGGGGAGGGGTAACAGGAGTGACATCACTGCCTCTGACCATGTGACCAGCATCATTTACATAATAAAGAAAAGATGATTTTAGAATGATTAATTAATGAAATAACTACATAAAAGCTGTGATGGAATCCATGTGAGCGCTCTAACAGTACATTAGTGAAGGATAGTGACACAAGAACCTGATGTGACAGGTTGTCCTTTATTACCAGCTTGGCTGTAAAGAAGTCTTCTGATCTGTACTCTCTGTTTTACCTGGTGAACTCTGCTAGCAGGAATCGACTTGATTGTACGTATGGCATGGTTTGTACTTGCTATGCATTTTAAAAATTGTGTTGTCTGCTGACGATTTCCTATATAGGGATTGCATAACCTCTCTTCTGGTGGTCACCCCTCACATGTACATCAGGAAGTAATTTCGTATTTGTCACACATTATGTGTTGAAGCTAAGATCACATTATTGTTATTGAGGTAAAAACAAGTCTCGCACGGACGGCACATCACCCGATCACCCGTTGTCGTGTAACAGCCCGTCAAGACAATGCTATCCCCATATGCATTACCGTCAGCCAATAGATCAAATTTCTCCATCCATCCACCTATAAAAAGGATCGTCCCTGAGGGCGAAAAGCGTTCCCCATTGGCGATCGCCTTATCTGCAAGAAAAAAATATTGCAAATGTAATAATTCTTTGTGAGGGAAACTTGTAATGGCATCGATGATGAATTCACACAGTTTTACAGAATATGGACTGGACTTATATAAATGGTGGGCCAAAGCACTGGATGGCTACTCATGTGACAATTGACTATATAAAGCGCTAACACTCGTTGACCACCGTAATTCTCTTTTCCGTAAAGGATCAAAGTACTTGTTTTACAAGTGATAGCATTGTCTAGGACAGGCGTACATCTCTGACATACTGATTGTTAGTTACTATGTTAGTTTAAAATGGACTTCATATCATTGTTCGATTTGAGCAGTTATATTTCTTTTTCATTCCATTATTGTTCTACTAATACGGCTGCATATAATCCATAATGCCATTTGATTCCATGCACAACTTACCGTTATTTGTTTTTGTGACTTTTGTTTTCATATTGGGCACATCCCCATTGCGATCCCAAGGGTGCGTTGTCCGCCAATATCGGGGTGCCGCGATTCACTAAGATGCGGTGCCGTCCAATTTCCTGCATGTGTCCGAATCCGCTGAGAGTCACCTGCTCTCCCAGGTGCATGTAAGTGCAGGCTTGCGACACAGTTTGGTAATGGTAAATCTGCGTGTTGTCAATCTGACGATACATTTGACGGCACAGTTGTCGCGGTAAAGCAGATGCGCCAAAATCTGATTGTGCGACAAAAGCCCTTCTAAATGCGATCTACATTGGAAATCGTCCAATGATAGTGCGGTCCGCGGTACCCTTTGTAATGAGCCTTTTGTGTACATATTTGTAAACAGGGACAAGTGCTTAATTTATCTATGTCATCGATGCCTGTTGCATACTCCTCCCAATACAGACCTCGGTGACTTTTGCATCACGGGATTCCATACACACCCTTAACTGTATTGGTAGCGATTCCTTTAACCGTTTAAGGACCGTCCCTTTCCTAGTTTTTTTCATTTCCCCATTTTCACTCCCCACCTTCAAAAATCCTAAGCTTTTTTAGTTTTACACGTAAAAGCTGTGTGACAACTTGTTTTCTGCATACAAATTTCCTTCATAGTAATTGTATTGATATTCCCTGACGTGTACATGGGAACGGGAGAAAAAATTCCAAATGCAGTGAAATTGGTGAGAAGACGTCATTGCGACCATTTTTTGTGGGCTTAGAAGTATTACTGCTTTCACTGACGCCCCAAGTGACATGTCTACTTTATTCTTTGGTTGCGACTCATGGGATACCAAATTTGTATAGCTTAGAATGGTTCATACATTTACAAAACTTAAACCTCCTGTACAAAAATTTTTTTTTTACTTTGCCATCTCTACTGGGTGCTAATAACTTTTTAACTTTAATACTAAAAGTCGAGGGAAAAACACAAACACAGGCAACAGAGGAGACCCTCGTGTGATACGGTGAGATACAGTGAAAAGATGTACTAGGGTATCCAAGAACCACGCAAAAATAGGGGGGGGTAGTTTAGGTCAATGCACCCCCCCGTATAGGTGTGCTCACCTTATTATAAAGGTCTAATGCCGCTTCTTTTAAAGTATCCGTAAGCTGTCCGCTAAAGCGTGCTGGGTTTTTACCTCAAGTTAAACCAGTGACAAAGACTAGAAGGGTGGTTTAGAAAACCAAAAGAGGCTGAACCGCTTATCGGAAGAGTCCTTCAAGGTTTAAATGCTTTACTTTCACTCTAATAGACGCGTTATCGGGCTACTCAGCCCTTCTTCAATACAACTTGGATAAAATAGAGATGATTTCACGGCACAGTACATCCGCCAAACCAATCTTTTTTATATATTTGTTAGTATCGGAGCGTGGTGGTGTCATTTTTTGCGACATTTATAGATATTTTCAATGATTCCATTTTGTGAGGATTGTCGACCTTTGATCACTTTTATAGATTTTTTTTTATGTTTTTCAAATGGCAAAAAGTGGGCCTTTTTGACTTTGGGGCGCTATTTAGTTAACGGGTTTAAACACAGTGAAAAACCGTTAACCTATTTTCTGGGATAGGGCTTTTTTGGATGCGTCTATACTAGAGATGACGAGCACTAAAATGCTCGGGTACTCGTTATTCGAACGAGACTTATTCCCGATGCTCAGAGTGCTCGTTTCGAGTACACGAGTACAATGGGAGAACTCTAGCATTTTTCAGGGGACCAAGGCTCTGCACAGGGAAGCTTGGGCCAAACACCTAGGAACCTCAGAAAAGGATGGATCACACACCCCCGGATGGACGGAAACAGCAGGGGCAGCATGCATGGATTCTCTTAGGCTGCTTAATCGCCCCATTAGGCCAAACTTATTGGCAACAGCCATTGCCATACGAGAGGTACGAGGACTGATGAGCTAGATAGCATCTATCAACATCCCTATGGACCCTGACACTATAGGGGACGGCATCAAGGCAGCGCACAGCGGCAGGCTGGAGTGGCATGGCACATACCATAAAATGGACTCAGGCTTCAACCAATGGGTGGCATAGGGGGAGGGAACCAAGGAGGTGAGCAAAAGCGCTCAAATAATATCGGTACATGAAAAGTTTTGGCCAGTATATATTGTGTGACTGAGCCAGCAGGGTGTCGACAAAGTTTTACATGGAAGCCATGAAAAACAATCAAATTCGGCCTGACACATCTCGTTTGCTATGGGCCATGTATGGAGGCCGTGTGAACTAGTATATATTAAATGTGCTGGGCAGTTAAAACTATGTTAGTTGGATCTTGGCATGGAGCTGGCGCTCCGCTGGCCATCTAGCTTTTGCCAATCCAAGCCCCTGTCTCTAGGCTAACTCCCCAAACAGCACTCAATGAACTATGTTAGTTGGTTCTTGGCATGGAGCTGGCGCTCCGCTGGCATGCGAGCTTTTTGCCATCCAAGCCAAGGCTACTCCCTCAACAGCACTTCTAAGAACCTTTGTATAAATCAATGTAGTAGCGTTTTTCTTATAATGTTGGGATATGGCTGGTGAGGGGAATGTACACATCTGCGCAGAGCGTGCAAATAATATCCGCTAAATAAAAAAGTTTCCAGTATATTTAGTGTGGCTAACACAGCAGGTGGCGACAAGTTAACAAGTTTGATGCGGTACATGCCCTGTAATAGCTTCTTGGGCGGTGGTGCACTTTTATCACTATGCTCAGCAGTTGAGCACCGCCTGCTGTCCTTGCGACGTCACTGCTGCTTGGCCTAGTAGCTACCGCTGATGGCGCCATGTCCCACGGTATGGTAATTCGGAGGAGGAGGTGATGAGGGGTGGGAGGAGGATGAGGCATAGTATGCCTGAAACACCTGACCGAGGTAGGCCCCGCAATCCTCTGCGCTCGGCAGTATATGATCCAGCCCCATGGTCAACTCGGTCCGCTAGCCTGCCCAAGTTAGTGTAGTAGCGTGTCTTACATAAGATTGTGGAATATGGCGGGTGGGGGAATGTTAAAGAAACATATGCGCAGAAGCGCTGAAATATTCCGTAAATGGGTAAAAGTTTGCCAGTATAGTTGGAGGATTACACATTCAGACATGGCGCCAAGTGTAATCAAGTCTGTGTGAAGCCATGAAACAACCCATAAATTTCTGCCTGACACGCACGTTTGAGCAGGCGGCCATGTAAGGGAGGCGTGAACAGTATTACTGATTAAAGGTGCGGCAGTTTAAACTATGTTAGTTGGTCTTGGCATGAGCTGGCGCGCCGCTGCCAGGCTAGCGTATCCCAATCCAGCCCACGCCTCTAGGCTACTCCCCAAAAGCACTTCTAAGAACCTTTTGTATAAGATCAAAGTTAGTAGCGTTCTATACATAAGTGTGGATATGGCGGGTGAGGGGAATGTCAACATCTGCGCAATGAAGCGTGAAATAATATCCTTAATGGAAAAGTTTGCAGTGTATTTTGTGGATAACCAGCAGGGTGGCGAAAAAGTTCACAACTTGATTGTGGAAAGCCATCAACAACCCAAATTTCGGCCTGACCACCCCTCGTTTGATAAGGGACGATGTATGGGGCCGCTATACTGGACAACTTTTGGGAGGTAGCATGGGAGACACGTGGTGGAGGCTGCTATGTAGGACATTCAATTTGGATATGGGGTCAGTCGTCAAAACAGTTTTTTTCACAACCAGAGGAGCAGTAGTGGCCTCCTAACGCTGACTGGAATCCGATTGAGTGCCTGATGTGGCAGTCCCTCACAAAGTTTTCACAACGATGGACAGGTAGGTGCCCTCCAGAAATGGAATAGATTGAGTGGCCTGTATGGCAGTCCAAAAGTTTTCAAACGCAGAGAGCAGGTAGTGGCCCTCCATAAAAATGGAATAGATTGAGTGCCTGTAGGTGGCAGTCAAAAAAGTTTTCAAACCATAGATCAGGTATGTGGCCTCCTGTAAAACATGAATAGATTGAGTGGGCTGTATGTGGCAGTCCAGAAAAAGTTTTCAAACCAGAAGTAGCAGTAGGTTGCCTCCATAAAATGGAATAGATTGAGTGCGGTATGTGGCAGTCCAACAAGTTTCAAACACCAGAGGCAGGTGCCGGTGCCCTCCATAAAATGGAATAGACTTGATTCCTGTATAGTGGCAGCTCAAAAAAGTTTTTCAAACCAGAGAGGTCAGTTAGGTAGGCCCTCACATAAAAATGGAAGAGATTGAGTGCCTGTATGTGCAGTGCAAAATTCTTCAACCCGAGGATGCAGGTAGGTTGGCCGCGGAGTGATGCCCCCCGGCCCTCCAGAAAATTGAATAGATTGAGTGCTCTCGTAGTGGCACTCCCAAAAATTGTTTAAAACAGAGGACCGGGTCGGTGGCCTCCATAAAAATTAAATGCATAAAAGTCTTAGCTAGAGCCAGGGGGCCCCTGTTAAACAAAATAGCCAGTTCTCCTCTGCTTCTATGTACAAAGAGTAGGAGAAGGAGAAATGAGAGGAGGAGGAGTGATAAAGTATTCATGTTGAGCTTCCTTCACCTGGTTGGATGATTGGAAATTCTAGGAGAAATCCAGGCTTTATCATTTGATACGTCAGCCTGATCAGCGCGTCATTCACAGGCCGTGATACGCTTATCTGGTGATCGATGCCACCAGCTGCACTGAAAACCCGCTCAGGACAAGCCCCTAGCGTGCAGGAGCAGGCAAGACCGTCCACGGCGTACAGCGCCAGTTTTCGTGGCCACATGTCGCAGCTTTTGAAACCCAGTGGTGTCGAGGAGCTGTGCTGATCATTTAGGACGATGGTATGGTCAGCTACTTACTTCCCCTATCGACCATCTTTCGATAAGATCACCCCTACCTGCCAGAGACGGGGACAGGTAACCGTTTCTTGCTGGGTGACATACAGCTCTGGCAAAAGTCCTTGTAAGTACCTCTTGCCAGGGCTGTACAAGCTGCTGCTCGCCTACCTCCCGTCGCTACTTGTCCGCCGAACTACGCACTCTGCCAGGCTAGCAGCTGTCCAGAAGGGAATACGGGTTTCAGCTTGTGCACCAGATGCTCTGCTGGTATTCATTCATCCTTCACACTCCTTTCCATCTCCAGGGATGAAGGTGGAAAGATTTTGTCTTGTAACCTAGGTGGGTCCAGGAGAGTGAACACCCAGTATCGGTGCTGGAATAAATTCTTTTGCCCGCTGGGGTCCACGGGATAGGCAGCCTAGCATGAATCCTGATCCCGATGCGCCAGAGTACCAACGCGTAGGAATTCCTCCTCCATCGCCGCCCCCTCACGGGACCTGACTGTCCATTTCCTTCCTCCTCCAAGACTCCTCCAACTCCGTCTTCTGTTCTGCCCATACACGCTTCAACAGTGAAGGAACCTCACAATGTCCTCTGTTCTCGCCAACATTCTCCTCCTCTCCTCCTCATTCTCATCCTCCCCCTCCGCCATATGCGCTTAGAACAGACCTAAGTGCGTGCTTTTCGCTATCAACAGGGAATCTTCTCCCCGTCACTCTTGTGAGGAGCGCAAAGCTTTCCGACTTCAATGTCTGACTAACATAGAGTTTTTCAACTGTGCCAGCACGGGTCACTGGTGAGGCTGATGATGGCGGCATCGCCACTGCCCATTCTGTGTTGACTCCTCAAAGTTACTCATCCCTGACAGCCAGTTCAGACATCCACGTCCACTCCTCATTTTAGACTTGAGGAAGCTGACTGACCTGACTACCAGTTCTGGTTGAAGTTGCACACTTCTTGCATTCTCCATCGCTCGGCCTGCTGTTAAACTCTGGATAACATGTGTCAGCGTTTGAATTCCACCCGGGGCACGTCGCACAACATTCGCAGAAGGCGGTCATTGGAGCGTGCTGCTGCGCTGCCCTAGAGAGTGGCAGCATCTGTGCTGGACTTCCTGAATGCTCACTGATGCGGCGCACCTTCGTGAGCACACATCAGCGATTGGGTATGGTCTTAGAACGCTGAACTCTGAGATTATAACAATGGCAGGCAGGCACAGTGTCAGTCTGCCGAGTGCAGAGCCGCCACCAGGTTACGGCCGTTTTTCACACACAACCATGCCTGCTTCAGTTCAGCGTGGCCACCACAGATCAGTCTGCGGCCGTGATGCCTGTAATAGTTCTTGGGCGGTGTGCCGTTTATCCAGGCTCTGCAGTTTCGGCACAGCCTGCTTCGCTTAGCGACGGCCCTGCTGTGTGCCCTGAGCTACGACTGTGGCGCCATGCCCACGGATGTTCGTTCGGACGATGAGGTGGAGGGTTGGTGTGGTAGGAGGAGGTGGAGGCAATAGTAGGCCTGAAACTACGCTGGACCTAGGTAGCCCCGCAATCCTCGGCGTCGCGTATATTCCAAGCCCCAGGGTCAACTCGGTCCAGCCTCCACCAATTTAAATCCTCAATGAATGCCGTCAGCGATATATAGTGGCCCTGCCCGGCAGCAACTCGTCCACGTGTCCGTGGTCAGTGGACCTGTCCAGAACCGCGTTGGTCAGGGCACGGATTATGTTGTCTGACACTCTTGGTGCACGGGCTGGGACGGCACATCGGAAAATAGTGGCGGCTGGGGACCGAAACCGAGTGGCGGCCCGCCGCCATGAGGCTGCGAATCAGGCCTCGGTCTCACTAGCCTATGGCAGGCAGCTCAGGCTTAGCAATCTGGGACGCATGTGCCATTAAGTGCTTGGCGTGCGTAGGGTTGCACTATATTTGCGTTTCCGCTCCAGCGTCTGGTATGGAGAGCTGAACTCTGGTGGATGCTGTGGATGCTCGTGGAGGCGACGATGGGGTTTTTGTGTCAGGGTCCTGGAGCAGGGGGCTTGACTATCAGGCTGACCAGGGTAAGGAGCAGTTGTGTCACGGCCGGAGTGAACGCGTCTTGACTTGCCACTGATTGGGGTTTTAGCATTCATATGCCTGCAGCATGACTGGTGGTAGTTTGAGTACTCGTAGTGTGAACCCCTGCTGATCCTGAGTTTTTTGGCAAATGTGGCACACCACAGTCCGTCGGTCCTCCGGTGTTTCCTCAAGAACCTCCATGACTTCTGAAAATCTAGCCTCCCGCAGGAGCCCCTCGCGCACGGGCGCTTCACATAGTTTGGACACATTTGGCGCTGATGCACCAGCTCCTGGCCCTGCCTCCCGTCCTGGCCCCACCACTTGCCTCTTTCCAACCTGTTCTGGTCGAGTGACTCTCCTCCGTCTCAGAAGTCCTGTTTTCACCGGCCTCTCGAACCCAGCGTGGGTCTGTCACCCTCATCATTCCTCCGCCCTCAGTCTTCTCTCCCCCTCGGACTTCCTGCCCTGACAACAACTTTCCGCCACGTGTGCTGAACAACACGGTCTCGCTCATCGCGTACACCTCTTGTACACACTTCTTCCACTACGGCACAAGGCATCATCACCCACAGACTGCGACTTGGTGATTAAAACCTGGCATCTGAAATTGCTCACAGCACCGGTACTAAGTGGTTACTGTGTGACTGTGGGAGGGTCCGGAGGGAAAACGCTGTTTCCTCAGAGGTGCACGTTCAAACTGGCCCAACTATTGCTGCGGAGGGGTCAGTCTGGGGGGTAGGATGCTGAGGTGCAGGAGCTGAGTAGTGTCCGATTTCGGATGACATGGTGGACTGCGTGAAGACTACTGGTCGGACAAGTGCTCGGCATGGTCGGCAATCAACGACATCACCTTCGCACTGTTCTGGCCTTCAACTGTGCTCTACCACGAGTCCCAGTTCAACTTCAGACATGAACCTAGGAGTGTACCTCTTGTGCGGCGTTTCCCACTCTTCCCTCATCAGGTAGTTGGTGATCTCACCCGCCCAGTGACCACGGTCTACTGACCCCTGCATAGTTGGACCCGCACGTCCCCGCCTCGTCCTCTACCCCTAGCCCTCGGTTAAACATTTTGAAAATGAGAGTTATAACTTTAATTTTTTTTTAACCTTTTTTTGTGTTTTTTTTTTTTTTGTGTGGTTTTTTATTGTTTAAAAGCCAACCGATGCTATCCTATTTGCTATGGCTATGATTCTAGCCAAGTATGAAACGCACACGCTATGGACCAATGCTGATGAAACGCTGAGTTATGATAAAAATAAACGGAAAATAAAAAAAGAAATGCAGACTGTGCCTAATTGAAATCCAACCCGGCCTATAAATTTTTCCCACTTCGGTCCTCTGCGTACTGGATATTTGCGTCACTAAGCCAAAACACAGTGGTCGCAAGTCTCACTACCAAATTGCTCACCATTTGCCAGTAGATCACTGCAACAACTACAGCCCCCACAGACAACCAGAAATCATATATATACGCTACTGTAGGCGTAAGTTAAGCCGTTTGGGAACTCCTCCTACATGGCTATCCTTCTAGCTCATTATTAAAAGCACACTACTACGTCCAGATGAGATGACCTGAGTTATGAAAAAAATAACGTAAAATAAAAAAGGAAAATGGCAGCTGTGCTCTACTATGACCCAACCCCGGGCCCTAATAATTTTTCCCACTTCGGTCTTTGCATGATATTTGCGTCACTAAGCGCAAACCACAGTGGTCGCAAGTCCATCCAAATTGCTCACAATTGTCTAGTCAGAGGCCTGCAACACACGACAGCCATCCCCAACCCCCCCCAGCAGATCAACCAGAATCAAATGATAGTAGTCACGCTACTGTTTGCGAAGTAAGCCGTTTGGATTCTCCTATGGCGACTTTTCAGTAGCCAAGTATAAAGACACTACTATGCAGGAATATGAGATGACACTGACCTTATGAAGAAAAATAAACGTAAAATACGTCAAAGAAACTTGCAGGCTTGCCTAATTGAATCAAACCCCTTAATAAATTTCCACTTTGTAGTTTGAGGTGGAGATGTGTGTCACTAAGAGCTAAACACAACGTAGCAAGTCCCCCTGCGATCCTCACAAATTATGGTACTTAGCTGCACTACTCAGTGCCAGCAAGCCCCAGTCCACAAGGCAATAAAAATCAAAAGGATAACGTTATTGTAGGCCTAAGAAGGGCTGTTGTAAATCACTCCTGCCTAACAGTAGAGCTAGAACACTCCCTAGACGCTTTCCCGACCAGCAGCAGCTCTCACTCCCACTCATCCAGCATAGATGATCCGAGCAGCGCGGCTAGCGGCTAAGTACTATCCCAGGGGTCACTTGATCTGGCACAGCCAACCACTGCTATCGACGGTAAGGTACCACGTCATGCTGGGTGGAGTGCAGAGTCTCCTGGCTTGTGCATCTGGCTCTGTTTCTGGCCGCTAAGAAAAAAAAGCAACGTGGGAGCTGCCATTTTCATCCTAGCGGGCGAATACTCGTCCGAGCAACGAGCAGTGTACGAGTATCGCTAATCCCGAATCGAGCATCAAGCTCGGCCGATTATTTTGCTTCACTTCTAGTCGATCCATAATGATCTTTATAATTTGTGTTATGGTTTATTATTTTATTCAGTTCTAGGAAAAGGGGGGGGTGATTCTGAATTTTTCGTTATTTTATATTTACTTGTTTTAAGTTAAATTAAACCAGACAGGTTTTATCATTACCATGCCATGGATAAGCGGTTAAATAGCTCCGAAACCGCTAGGCGGTAATTTTTCGGATCCTAACATGCTTTTATTTTGAATTGCATAAAGCTCATAGTTTTTAAGAAGTGCACGCGTTTTACCTTCTGCTGAAGTAATTTCCCTGTGTTGTCTATAGAAGCCGTCGGTAATTTCCTCTGTCAGCAGTCCGACCTCTGCTACATGCATCGCAGTATCAAACCATATTGCCTCAGTTGGGGCCCTGTATAAGAGGCCTGTCTGTTCTATGTTTCTACCCAAATCAACAATGTTCAGGTGCTTACTGGGTTTCCCGGTTGTTGCAACAGACAGGCTTCTGAGCTCAACTGACAGTTAAGCAGCCGCGGAGACTTCATGCGCACACCGACTAGATGCCGGGCCCATCTCCTCCATGGTCGTGTTGTATACTTATCTGTACCTAAAACCGTGGCACAGTCGACTATGGGGAGAAGAACCAGCAGAAGGCTTTATGCGCAATTTCTTTGCTGGTGCTGGATTCTTTGTTCGGTGGCCAAAGTGGGTTGACTCCCTCCTCATGGGCATCGATACCGCAGTTCTCAATAATTTAGTGGTATAAACGTTACCCACGGCCTCTGATAGGCATAAGGTTTTGATTGTTACCGTGGTGCTCCAGGTAGTTTGGCAACTGATCGGGGGGGGGGGGGGTATAACCTCATCAGCATCCGTGAAGGCAATGTAATTGGATCTCACTGCCTCATCACATCTCTCGAAGGACATTTGAGACCGTTGTTATGCGTTTTTTGACTCTGTAAACGCGCCAGCGTGATTCCAGAAATTCTCAACATTTTGAGAGATACTATTGTACTACGCTGTTTATCCTGTGGTATATCTTGATTGATACTCACTTGAGTCTTCTCGTGCATCGACCCAAGTCCATAGGTCGTCATTATGGAGCACGTCCTCAGCGAGTGAGGGCCAGTGGCCTATATGCCAAAGCTTGAGAAGTGCCATTTCTGCGGAACAAGTGTCCATTCCCTAAGGTAACTATCTCTGACAGGAGGCTACATGGATCGCATTTGCCATAGCGCTACTGTGCTGCGGTTACTCTAGTGCGCTTTGCCAGTAGGACTTTCTGAGATATCACAGAGATTCCTGTGCATCGCATACTAAGCAGCAGTTATACCTACATTTCTCCTCTCCCCTTGTATTCCCAGTTGTGGAGCTAACAAGAAGAACGCTGAAAACTTCACTTACGCTGAAGAAGCCTTATCTTCTTCCGTTCTACACCCAGCAACCGTTTCTACTAAGAGGTTGACGCCTCTCGTTTGGTTGCTGAGCCATCCAAAGGCCGAGTGTTACCTTGGAGTTCTTCTCTAAGACCTTCTCTGCTGTGGTGAGAAATTACTCCATAGGAGACCGAAATTTTAGCCATTAAACTTGCCCTGGAAAAGTGCACTATCTTCTAGATGGAGCTCGCCATTCGGTTTGCGTATATATACGGATCACAAGAACTCCTACTATCTCTAGACGGCTCACGCCTAACCCACAGACAATCTCGGATCATCTGTCTTTCTAGCTCCTCTAGCTAACCAATGGAGACCTGAATTTGGAGTCACAATCAAAGATATCAAAGTGGAAAAACATTACTACAGAATGATGGACTGAAATGTTCTTAAAGTGGACCTGTCACCGATTTTGACCCCCCTGACTAACAAGCCTGACTGATAAAGGGTTACAAGTCCTCCCCATATCACCTTAAATTAGTTGCCCCCTGGGGGGCGTGTCTAACCGCCATGCAGGACGGACGCAACTAAAAAGAGTCCGCTCCGGGCCATCGGGCTAAAGGGGGAAAACCTTATAGTGCACATTGTAATCAGGCCACAGCGAGCCCCAGGAGGACACCACACTCCCTGTATCGGGCACCCGATATTAACTACTTTAGGCCTCTCCAGGACCGCTCTCGCGTCCCTCCCACAGGCACCGTTCCCGCCGCTCATCACCACGCGCCGCAGCAGCAGCATCGTGCGCACCAGCAGGGGTATCCCCAGGATCTCTCACAGCAGCATGCGCGTCCCCGGCAGCAAGCGCTCTCACAGACCGGATGAGTCCCTCAGCATGCAGCGCTTCACACAACAGTCGCTCTGCTGTGAGCAGAGGAGCGCAGAGCCATATCGGGACTCCATCACCTGCGACCCCCGCAGCTGACAGGGACGGAGAACACGAGTCGAGCAACAGGTACCATTGTGGTAAGTGATATCAGCCCCTGTAGCGCAGTCCAGTCCCCGACATTCCACACACAGCCAAGGCTCCCGCTCACCACACCAACCCCTGCACTGGATCTTACTGCCACTGCTCAGGGCCAGCGCTCAGTCACCAGATCTCTCATCCGCAACTCCACACAGGGACAAGTTAATAAAATGGCCCCTCCACACAACACCCGGGGAGATAACTCCACTAAGAAAGGAGTCAGGGGGAACAGGACAACTCAGGCAGAGCCCCCATCTAAACGCACCCTGTTCCGGGTCCCCAGCAACATCACAGGCTTGCAAAAGACATCCCACAACCAAGCTCCAGGGATAAAGGATGGCCCCTGTATTATTTCACGTAATCCAGATCCTGAGCCTCTCAGATCCCACAGGACCCGCAGCCTCAACAGTCCGAGCATTAGCTGATGTACCTGGTCAGTCCGCCAGCCCCTCCTGAGAAGCAAGTAAACACTAGCCCTGAGAAGTCCATCCAGAAACTCCAGCACATTCTAGCACTTCTTCCTTCAAAAAGGGGACATGGATTACTTAGCATCAGGCTCATAACAGGTGCGCCTGGCGCCAAGACCTACAAAAGTTCCAATCTGACGTATCATCCCTGCATCAGAAAGAGGTAAGATTGAGCTGGATCTTTCAGAACAAAATTCCTCCACATCTGGAGCTACAAGCGGCTACAACACACAGGAGACTCAACAGCGCATCTAGCGGCCCAGATAGTACGATGCTGGAGACACAGAAACAGACGGAACAACATCCGATAGAGGGCACCCAGAAGCGACCCATGCACCAGTGACCTTGATCCCCACACGCATGCAAGGCATCTTCAATAACCTCTGGAACGTCCGGTCGATACTCCAATTCGAATTCACCGGCTCCCCCGTAGCTCTAAGAGCCGAGAACTTCGGATCCTTCTAGACCACGAGATGTAATACTGCCGATTCCACTATATGGCCATCAAAGAACAGATCCCTACATAATGCACCACATAGGGGGAAATAGACCTTTGACGGAGCAAAAATAACTCCCTTTTTTCCCAGATCTATCTAGGAGAACACGCGCACAAGGGCCATGCTACGCCCATTACTCTCGCTCCTACAAGAAAACATCAACTACGGTGGGGATTCCCTTTGCCCTCCACGCCAAGAGTGGCCCAAGCAAGCAACACTAACCCACCCAGAGGATCTACCGATCTTCTTGGAAGAATTAAATCTACACGATATCCACTCCCCACTGTGGATGACCCTTTCACGATCAAGATCCATACAGAACACAAGACCCCTGAGCTGGAACCAAAATTCCTCCACCAGATTCGTCACGTCCCAACGACAGCACAGACAGAGAGAACGAAGAATGCCATCGTTGGAGAGACTACAATAAGTAAACGGAACTCTACCTCAAGTTACTAGTAGTAAGATCTATCGGTGATCTAACTTAATGTTGCTTACTTAAATGCTAAATGATATCAGCCACAACCACCTGAGTCTTGAAAGTGAAGACTTAGACGGTAACAGGCTAGAGGACATTTTCTTTTCCTTGTTCTTTCTCGCTCCAAGCATGTGTTACTCCAGTTTTTTACTTAATTGTTCTTGTTGGCTGGGGGGTCCTGGTGTAACGCCGAGCTCCCTACAGCACATACACCACCCTACAGATTCGGTGCTTCCAACCCTCATCCACACAACCAAGGAGAGCGCGATTTCACTTAGACCTTGTATTACCTATAATGTATTTTTAGTAGTCGCCACTAACTAAACTTCATACCAAGCTCTAGAATATTTACCCTTCCCCATGTTACAAACTCTTGAACGTCACAAACTTTTAACATTACACCCCATTAACTTTCCATAGGCCTGGATAATCTCAACTAACAACGACCTCAATAATAACCCCAAACTTCACATAACAAACAACCTAGACACAACCCCCAATAGGCTTGACCGTAATAAGGCATTACGGTTCTTTATAATTGCGTAAACGCACTCTTAACAAGTTTTGTCCGGCTTACTCCTAGCGTGAGTCCGGTTTTCACTTTTCCCTGACCCTTCCTAGCCCCTAAAACCCTTACCACCCTATCCAGGCCATATCACAACCAAAATCGATAAAGCAAAGGCCAATCCAATTCATAAAGCACAGATCTCATCTTTAAAATTGGCATCTTTCACGCACGGGTCTAACCAACCTAGAAAAGGTTCTAAAGTTTTTTTACAACGATGCAACAGGCAAAAAGTTCACATTCTTTGTTGCAAGAACACACTTCAAAACAGATCACACCCCGACATCAAAAACAAGTACACCAACATCCTACCACTGCACAAACCCAGAATGGAAACAAAGGGGGTCTCAATTTCCCACCTTGTCACAAAAACTTTCAATGGTAAGTGCAGAACCAAAATGGATAAACACACATATGGAGCAAGGAGAAATGCCAATCACAACAGAAATCAAAACAAAAAAAAACAAGTAAAAAATAACAAAGAAAAAAAAAAAAATAATCAAAGATATTTTTCTTAACGTGTTAGAATCAACGCACCTATTCACCATTGTCCATATAACGCCCCCGAACTCAGACGAAGGCGAACTTTATTCCAAAAATGCTAGACGAGTTGTGTGACTTCTCTAGAGTTCATTATCCTATGGAGACTTTAATGTACACTTAACCCAACCTTAGACACTCCTCAGAAAATCCTCCTTCCCCTTCATAAATAAACATAATAGGAAATCCCTGCATATGCAACTCTGTGATATATTGAGGCTACAAAACCCAGAGAGCAAAGATTAACGTTCTAACTCTGGCAGTTCACAACTCGTACAGCAGAATAGGATTATGGTTTGTACATCACATCTTCTCACCACTGCCCAAAGCTCCAATAGGACTGTCCTACCTATCAGACCATGCCCCACTTACTGCTCACTAACATTACTCCTCCAAAACGACCGCGGCTATAATTGGAGATAAACGAATCTCTCTTAAAAGACCCTCTCGTTAAAGAAACGACACTGAACAACAATTTGGCTAATTTCGAAAATGATCACAAACTAGATTACTCAAGCCCACCACACGCTGGGAAACATTAAAAGGCTCTCTTAGGGGATCCTAATGAACACGGGAGCTCTCTAAAGCCATGTGAACACAAGACCAAAACCTCTTAACGACCTCCCAAACCTAGAAAACAAACACAACATCACTCCATTTAGCAACACCTAAGAAACTAACACTAGCCAGACACGAACTCAACACCTACTAGACGCCAAGCAAAAAAGATTCTTCCCAAATCCTCACGCTCATCTATGAGTAGGAGTAACAAACCGGTCGGGTTTAAATACCTGGCCAAGCCCTTAGAGACAAAAGCTGCATCATTATAGCATCAATCAAAACAACCCTGGTTCCCACCACTTTCACAGCCGAGGAAATTGCAAAGCGTTCATGGAGTATTATTCAAAACTGTACAACCTCCCCCCTCCCTCCGCCAACGGTCACTCCTCCCTCTCCCCTTAAAACTTACCACAATACCTACAGAAACAGCGTTACCACTCCATACCGCAGGAGGACCTGGATCAATTAGACGCTCCCATTTCTCCCCGAGGCTATACAACAAGTAATCCTAGCTACTCAAACGGCAAAAGCAGGCGCCAGCGGATTCACAGCCATGTTCGCTTTTATAATGTTTCATACATTACAAAAATAAAACCTCCTGTACAAAAATTTTTTTTTATTGGCCATATTCTCGTGCTAATAATTTTTCACTTTATAGTACTAAAAGTAGGTAAAAACACAAAACAACAGGCAACAAGAGACGAGCCTCGTTGTGTGATATGTGAGATAAGTGAAAAGAGGGTACGTATGGGTATCCAATGGAACCACGCAGAAAATAGGGCGGGGTATTGTAGATGACCCCCCTAGAGGTGTGCTCACCTATTAAAAGTTAATGGCTTTTTAAAGTACCGTAAGCTGCGCTAAAGCGTTGGCTGGTGTTTTTAACCTAGTTAAACCAGTGATCAATAGACAGAAGAGGGTGGTTAGAAAACCAAAAGAGGGCTGGAACAGCGTATACGGAAAGTCCTTCAAGAGGTTATAAATGTTTTATCCCATAGATAGACGCGTTTCGGGCTAATCAGCCCTCTTCAATACATTGGATAGAGATGAAGAGGTGGATTTTCACGGCAGCGGATCCGCCAACCAATCTTTTTTGTAGTACTTTGTTATAAGGAGGGTTTGGCGTGGTGTCTTTTTGCGACATTTGATATAGTTTCAATGAGATCATTTTGTGAGGATTGCGACCTTGAGCACTTTTTATGATTTTTTTTATCTTTTCAAAATGGGCAAAAAAGTGCCATTTGTTGACTTTGGGCGCTATATTTCGGTTAACGGTTGTTTAACCAGTGATAGGGACATTTTTGGATGCGGCGATACCTAATCTCTTTTATAATTTTTATGTTTACTTATATTTATAGTCAGTTCTAGGAAAAGGGGGGGGTGATTTGAATTTTTGTTTTTTATATTATATTGTTTTTTCAAGTAACATTAAACCTTAGACAGGTTTTATCATTACCATGCCATGGAACTAAGCTTAATAGCTCGAAACCGCATAGGCGTAATGTTTTCGGATTAACAGTCTGTTAATTTTTGAATTGCATAAAGACGCAAGTTTTTAAGGAAGTGCCGCGTTTTACCTTCTTGCTTAAGTCATAATTTCCCTGTGTTTGTCTATAGAAGCCGTCGGTCATTTCCTCTGTCAGCAGGCAGATCCTCTGCTACTCAGTCCAGTATCAAGCCACTATGCCTGCAAGTTGGGGCCCTGTATAAAGAGAGCCTGTCGTTCTATGTTCTACCCAAATCCACATGTTCAGTGCTACTGGGTTTCCCGTGGTTGCAACGACATGCTCTTGAGCTCAACTGAAGTAAGCAGGCGGAGACTCTGCTGCCACACCGACTAGATGCCGGGCACATCTCCTCCATAGGGTCGTGTGTATATTATCTGTAACCTAAAACCGTGGCAGCGACTAGTGGGAGAAGAACCAGCAGAAAGGCTTTATGCGCAATTTCTTCTGCTGGTGTGGATTCTTTGTTCGGTGGCCAAAGAAATGTGAGCTTGACTCCCTACGCTTCATGGGCATCGATACCGCAGTTCTCAATAAGTTAGTGTAAAACGTTACCCACGGCCTCTGAGGGCATAAGGTTTTGATTGAGTATTCACAGTGGTGACTCCAAGGTTTTGGCAATCCTGATCTGGGGGGGGGGGGGGTGAATAGACCTATCAGCATCCGTGAAGGCAATTAATGGTCTCATGTCCTCAACACTCTCGAAGGACATTTTGAAGACCGTGATTATGCGTTTTTGAACTCTGTAAACGCGCCAGCAGTGATTCCGAAATATCGTCAAGCTATTTGAGAGATCTATTGTTACGCTTCTGTTTATCGCGTGTGTATATCTTGATGATATCCCTGAGTCTTCTCGTATGGACCTCAAGTCCATAGTGTCGTCATGTATGAGCACGTCCTCAAGCGCAGTGAGGGCCAAGTGCCTATAGTGCCAAAGCTTGAGAAGTGCCATTCGTGTCTGAACACAGTCGTCCATTCCCTAGGGTATTATCTCTGACAGGAGGCTACAGATAGGTATCCATCCATACGCTTGTGTCTGCGGTTCTCTAGTGTCGCTTGCCAGTGGAGGACTATTCTAGACTACCAGAGATTCCTGTGCTATCGCAGTACTGCAGCGTTTTACCTAGCATTTCTCCTCTCCCCTGTATTTCCGCATGTGGAGCTAACCAAGAAGAACGGCTGAAGAACTTCATTACGCTGATAGAAGCCTCTTATCTTCTTCCGTTCTCACCCAGGCAACCGTTTACATAGATGGTTGACGCCTCGTCGTTTGGTTGCTGAGCCATCCAAAGGCCGAGCTGTTACCTTGGGTTCTTCTCTAAGACCTTCTCTGCTGTGGTGAGAAAAATTACTCCATAGAGACCGAGAAATTTTGCCATAAACTGCCCTGAAAAGTGGCACTATCTTCTAGATGGAGCTCGCCATTCGGTTTGCGTATATATACGGATCACAAGAACATCCTATATCTCTAGACGGCTCAGCGCCTCAACCCACGACAATCTCGCTGATTACTCTTCTTTTCTAGCTTTCTAGCTAACCAATGGAGACCTGAATTTGGAGTCACAATCAAAATTAAAGTGGAAAAACATACTACAGACTGATGGACTGAAATGTTCTTAAAGTGGACCTGTCACCAGATTTTGACCCCCCTGACTAACAAGCCTGCTGATAAAGGGTTACAAGTCCTCCCCATATCACCTTAAATTAGTTGTCCCCCTATTCTGAAATGAACAGCTCTGTGTCTCTTTCAATCCTTGCTCACTGCCTCCTTTTACTGTCTGCAAATATTCAAACTACTGACTATAAGCTTTTATTTGCAGATGGGAAATATTGGGGCGTCTTATTAAGGTCTAGGGGCGCATTTCCGTCGAGTTTTTGATGTTTGCGAGGATAGCGCTGATGGGACAGGTATTTAAGAAGGGGTTGTGTCGCATGACAATCAGATTTTGGCGCATCGGTGCTGGCTTTCTGCGAAAGCAAGCGTGGGGGCGCTTTTACTGCAGATTTTAACAGTAAAAATTGTATACTAGACAATGCATTCAAAGACGGAAGAAGATTTGAACTCTGGCCGACCTGAATGGGGAAGCGGACACATGAGGAAATCTGGCGCACCGATCTTTGGGAATCACGGACGAGTTATGCTCGTCGAACACTCGGATATTGTGGAAGGCCGGGGACGGGTAGTAAATTAAATGGCCCATTGTGTTAATTTTTTTACATGGTGACTTGTGTTACTCATGAAATGTGACCAGTGTGAAATCATTTGCAGGTCCTTAAGCTTATGATAATGCAAACTAGACCCCGTATGTGATTACAAGAAATCAGAGGCAGCCTCCCATGGCGGATATGAAGAGGTGAGAAGTCCATGGAGACTGCTGCGAATCATGTGGTCAGTACATGCATAGGGTACAGTTTTTGTATGATGAAGAGGCTAAAGTTCCTGAGATGAGGGTTACTCTGTCACATTCATGAACGTGACCAGTAGAGGAGGTGTGTGACCAGCTTCTGGCTTACCAAGCGGCCACTCCAGCATCGGCAAAAAGAGTCTCAAGATGTCCTCGCTTGTCATGCCAGGTCCAAGCACATCATTGGGTTTGTCCTATTTCTGCTTTCCTCCTCAGGTGTCCATCACCAGAAGGGAATTGGAGGAGACGGAAAAAAAAGAAAGAATAAAGCTGGCCGAAGAAGAGAGAGGGGCCATAAAGGGACGATCATCGTACGGTTCAGGGTTACAACGTGTGCGCCTGTGTGGCGCCGCACTGCCCGAAACTACCTCTCTGGCTCGGCTCCGGTACGACTAGGCGCGACTGCTGTCTGTTGGGGCAGAGCGCCGGCTCTTTAGGTTTTAAAAGGGACATCGTCCTTCCTAATTGCACTGGCTAATCGCGTGCCTTAGTAAATGGCACATCCCTTCACATTCTGATGGTTATTCGAGTCTATTCCCTGAGTGAAGTCTTCCGTGTTTGTATATTACTTGTATGGGGGGGTGTTTCTCGTCGCATTGCCTAGTGTAGAGCACTCATGACTTCTAGTTAGATCGTTATCTCTTGTAGTTCGCCACAAGTGACCAGAGGCGCGGCTCCGGTCCCCGATTATGTGGAATGGTTCATGTTAACTGGTTGTGTTTCGCGCTAGGCGCGGGTGACATGTAGATACGCCGGTCATAGCAACACACAGGTGGGACTGGAGGTATGATCAACCCTATCTGCGCGGTATCTTATTGGTCTGGAGGCATGATTGGGGGGGAGTTGGCCTTTGCATAGACAGGACGGTACATTTTAGATCACTTACCCCTGAGTGAAGTCACCCCGGGTGACGATACGCGTGGGGTTTCTCCGCCTCCCCGGGCTCCTGTCCCATGCATTTAATTAGTCACTGGGGATCTCTGAGGATAATACTGTAGGGTATTGTATTAGTAGGGCAGACTTCCATGGTATTTGGAATTGTTATGTGTTTATACTTATTTGCCTACTTGTGATTTTACTGCAATATTTGTTAAACTTAGGAAATTATTTGTGGGCAGATTGAGCTGGGTGTTGGGTCATATATGACCCAGGGATTTGGGCCACAACAACGTGTTTACCTTTTATATTTTGTCTGGTTGTGATTTCATAGAAAATCAAAATAACTTTTCAAGTTCAACATACGCTTCCATTCTTTCTTGGTTTATGACATTGTCTTCAGTGTTTCCTAGTTCCAGCATTCCCAGGTTCCTCCCTGGTCTATTCTTCAGTGTTCCTAAGGTTCTGTATTCCGTATCCTGTGGCGGCGTCCCGTGTTCTGTGCGTCCTGTCAGCACGAGGTCATGCCTTCCCTTCGTGTCCAGTTTCCTGCTTTCCTACCTCGGCTGCCAACCGCTGGCCTGTAGCACCCGGTGGACGACCTGGTGGCACCAGCTTTGCTGTGCGGGCTTGGCGAAGGAACAGGGGTCACTTAGACTCCGCTCCAGGGTTGCGCGAGAAGTACCATCATCCCCCGCGGGGTTCAGTGCGGCTGTCAGCAGAACACAGCAACACCTTGCGGTGCATGGAGATGGTAGAGAGCGGGAGAGGCAGTGACAGCAGCACTGCTATGGTAACTTTTTACTTATTGAAATCTAATAATTGTGGGCACTTGTGAAACATTAATGTTGTGAGTGGTGAAATAGAATATTAGGAGGCTGGGGCACTACTCAAGTACAAATTAAGGGAGCACTTTATTGTTTGTTGGATATATTCCTATATAATTAGGTTTGGGTACTAGCATGGTGCTAATGATAGGAATGAGAGAGCTCACGGCTGACCCCTTAACAGACCATATTGCTGCAATAGTACAGCAAACACCCACCACTAACCCTTGCTTACCGCCAGTGGGGTCACCATAGCGGCGCGCGTGGGCCACCGCCATTTTGTTTTGATCGCTGCTCCCGTGAACATTTGTAAGACCAGAGGCAGTATGTGTTTTTGCAGATTCATTACATGTGCCAGTTGGCACATAGTAATGAATCATGTGAATGCAGATATGATAGGAACGATCAAACGTTAAAGCACCCAGAGGTCTAAAAATAGAAAAACATTTTGTGTCTAAGTTCAATAAAAAAACTAGAAATTAAAATCACCCCTTCCCTAGAACTGTATAAAAAATAAATAAACAGTAAAATCAAAACATGAAGTATATGGCCCATCCCAAAATGCCTGATCCAAATTAAAAACGTTTATTCTGGTTGTGAATCCATATGGCAAATGCCAAAATGCAGAATTCACTGTTATACCATTTTACAATCACATAAAAATGTAATTAAACAGTGGAATCAAAATGTCACATAACTCCCAAAATAGCAGCAAAGAAAATTACAGCTCATCCTGCAAAAAAATGCAGTCGTAGGTGATAAGACCAAGCCAGAGGAGTAGAGCTGCGCACCCGTTACTCTCAAGAAGTAGAACTTTCGGCTTTAGATTAAGCATTCTCTTTCTTTTTTGCGCCCCATGACACGATGATGGAATTGTAGTTATTCGTCATGTGTCGAGAGCGGTATCTATGATATAAATAACGGATCACTGTAAATATCCATAACTATTGGGGTGGGTACACGTGTTGTCCAAAATCCAACATTTGTGGTGTGAGGGGGTATATATTATAGTATTAGAAGAGAGGGTGACACTCATATGTAAGTGACTGTTGTATCTTTAGGAGCACAGTGTGGAGATTTTTGCAAGGAGCTACTAATCTGAGGAGATTCTATATCGAAAATGATGGTGGAGAAGTCTCTACGCCATCTATACCTGATGGAGAGATCACACCTGTGAGTTGCAAATGCAATGCACTTCTACAATCCGGTATAGATTGTCACTTTCTGCTTAACATGGAGGGAAAGCAACGTCTAGTAAAGAAAGTAGGGGAGCATGCAGCAACTCTCCTGCATATTATTGGTGTGCCATTTAGGTTATGGAGCCGTGGGATAATAACACTGATGCTGCCAACCCATAGTTCCTATTTACACGGTTTGCAATGGTTTCATACAGGGCTTGTTTTCTTACACCAGACTTCTGCGACTCCTTCCAGAATATACTCAGATGTAAATATACATAGACAGCCTGCCACTGCAGTGTTTGAGATTCTGGTCGTTGATGCTGAACTAAGGGAGTTCTGAGAGAAATTAATACTGCAGTTTTTCCAGGATGGATAAGGAAACCCACCTCTTTGATCACCTTGTTAGGCAGCTACTTGACATGAAAATACTCTTCAGGAAGCCTAATGACGGATGCAGAAAGACAAAACAGTATATCATCTAGATAGGCAGCAGATTTCCCAACTGTAGACAGCACTGTTTTTCCACCAGGACAAGGAAGCTTCAGCGAGCTTGAAACGTACACAAATGGTACAAATCAGTTCCGCTACCTCTCCACGGAAATCTTGGTAAAAGGCTTTATTGAATGAGAATTAAGTCAGAGTTACACACATTTCAAACGGACATACAGCAGATACGGAATCGCAGCACAGACTGTGACACGACATATACAATAAATAAGATTCACACGTAGTATTGACAGCACACAGAGTATCATCTCACTATGCCATGAAGAAAAACACTATATAGCCACAAGCTCCTCAATGACCTAACAAACACGCATGCATCTCACTGACGGCGAAGACAAAGGGTTTTAAAAACGGAAAAAAGGGTGCGAGGGTGGAAGGGGAAGGGGGGGGTGGGGGGGTGGTGGGGGGTAGCACTTTGCCCGAAGCTTTATTGAAAGACAGACACGAAGGGGGAAAAAACAGGAAGGGAAACCTAGAAAAAGTCCACTCCTGGTTTGGGGTCGTTTGCATAATGTATCGTGACCCAGAAACCCTCGTTAAATTCCTCCAAAATCTCGGGAAGAAAGGAGTGTTTTCTGGCATTTGCCAGAAAACCCAGCGCAATTCCTAAGAACCTAATCTAAGCAAAGTCGGATTTCATACAAAAGGTCGCTGACAGGGATGCAAAGTCCAAAAAAGCGGCTTTCGCCTGGATTCTCCCTGAGGGAGGCGGTGGGCGCCTGGGGGAGGCGAGCCTAGCTCACAGGAGGGGGTCCAAAAAAAACCAGCTCAGGTGTTTTAGCTGTCTTGCTGTACTGTGTCATCAACAGATGACATTGACTCCGTGCAAGAGGCCCACTGCAGCGTTCATCATCATGCCCGCTCGGTATACCTCAGCAGTAGGGGGGAAGGCAGTTCCTGTGAGGGGAGCGTCTCCTTGTCCATTGTTATCCCTGTAGGGAAGTAATCCAGAAGGCTGGTGAGGAAAGTCTGTGGTAGCCTATTCTGGCGTAGTCAGGCATTTTGTGTATTGTGCCAAAGTGAGGAGTCTCCTGGCACCCGTACAGATGGGGCCTTATAGCAATTAATAAGGAAGCCAGGCGGCCTGGTTCTCCTCAAATGGCGATATGAGTGCCCTGGAAATGGAACTGGAAACAGCCCAATAAAAGCCACCGCGTGGTGGGTCATGGAGCGGGAGCCTTGGCACCAGGAAAGTTTTGGAAATGGGGATCCAGGGGTCAAACAGGCTTGAGCAAAGGGGCACCCCCAAAACAGGTGCAGGGGAGTTACTCCGACCTGGGGCAATAGGGGGGGTGTTACTCAGTCTCAGGGATAGGTGAAGGCCCCCGAGGGGCAGCCCCCTAGGATGGCCCATTCAAGAGATTGTCTTTGCCCGGTTGAGCAGCGGGCCAAGGACACGTTGGCAAGGACCGCCCTGGGCCGTTGTCCGGGTGACTCCTGCCGGGACAAATTCCAACAAGTTTTGGCTCGGATGGCTTGTGCACGGTCTTGTTTCCCACAGGTCCGGGCTTGAGTCATCCAGTTGGTGCTCCCTCGAAAGCGGACGGCATGGCCGTTAGTCCAGGGCGCGTTCCCAGTTGTTAAGGGATGGAAGCTGTCCCATGTGTCCCGCCTAGACCCCTCAGGGGCAGAGGAAAAAACGGGACATGGACTTGCCGCAGACTTGCAGAGTGCGCACGCAGTCGCAACACAAGAAGATCCAGAGCAAGTGGAGATGTCTGGGACACCTTTGCCCCCCTTCTTGGCTCTTGAAACATGACCGCTTCGCTTGAACGGTCAATCTTGGCCCAAACAAAATGAAAACGGTCTGGAAACTGGCCTTGCAGACGGGGGCCGGGGGCGGCACACGCCTGGGCCGCGTACTGGCGTAACGGGCAGCACCTGTACGCAGGACGAGCGTCTTCCCCTCAAGGAGAGCTGTATGTTGAATTTGGCCAAGCGTTTGGCCAGGTTCTTCAGGGCTGCTGCCTTCCTTACCGAACAAACCCAGGCCCTCATGAGTCCGGCTGAATGGGAAGGGGAAGGGGGCAGAAGAAGCAAGCTTGCCAGTCTCCGAAAAAGCATGGCCTCGACTTCCCGCAGTTAGTTGACTTTGCCCCCGAAAGCCTTGTTTCCGAACTCTCGCAGGGTCTGGCGAGCGCCGTCACCAAGCTCCGGTCGGAGCAGAAAGACGGTCACGTAGTCCATGTAAGCGAGCATGAACCTCGTCGCGCCATGCTCCCGGTGCGGTGGATCCCTATGATCCCTTGATTTCGACGGAGTAGACTCTGCAGAACAGCTCTATAACGCAAACAAAAAGAAGGGGTGAAAGAGGGCAGCATTTGCCTGACCCCCAAAAGCAAAGGGGACGGGGGTAGTTCAGCCGTTCAACAGCACCGAGCTGTGGATATCAGGTACAGGTCAACGTCGGAGGCAGCATACGCTTACAACCCGAACCTCGCATCGGATGGATCATGAAGCGGTGAGGACACGGTCGAGGCCTTCTCCTGGTCCAGGCATTAACCGGGCGACGGGACGCGGCGGTTCCGACGTAGTGCAAGGGGTCCCTTCACCGGGCCAGGTTGTCAAGGATCCGCGGCGGAAACGCCGCAGGGTCTGGTCAGGTGGACGATCTCCGATTTGACTACCTCAGCCTGTCGGCGAGCACCTGGCCAGATCTTGTGTAACGCTTGAGCAGAGAGATGGGACGCCAGTTCCGCCAGTCGATCTCTCTCCCTTGTGCTTGTACAAGACCGTGATCAGTCCTGCCTCAGCGGACGGCGGCCATACTACCTTCAACCACCATCTTCCTCGTAGAGCTCCGCAGGTCCGGGCAGATGAGGTCCCCCAGCCGCTAATAGAGCTCGGCAGGAAGGAGGAGACGTCACCGCACGGGGGGGGGAGGTCCTGCCGGGTCTGAAGGGATTTAGCGGCAGAGCGCAGCGGCACGACCTCAGAGGGGCATGGGTTTGGCCTCGGCCACCTGGGATCGAGGGTGTAGACGATACCATGACAGGCCAACTCTCATGGGGCCGCTCGTCGTCCGTCGGGTTGCGGGAGTAGAGGTCGCCGTAGAGCGCTGACGACTCCCATTGACGGATTCTTCACCCTCTGCACGATCCGCTTTCGTCAAGTAGTCCGTTTCAGGGGAGTGTGGCCGGCGTGGAATTTCCTGAAAAGAAAAGAGTTTACACTTCTCACCCTTTCCAGGTTGTCCACTTTGGCACGAAAGATGATTCTCCTGGGATTCCTATTCAGGCCCTTAGTGGTGTACTCCGTACTCTCGGAAGTCCAGCGCAGCCGCTGGAGGTCCTGCAGGGATCTCAGCAGGCGCTGGAGTCTTGAGGCCCATCTTGGCGCGGCCGCCTGCCGCATGCCTTTTTGTCCTGAAGACAGAAACGGAATTGCGAAACTTTAGCGTATTCCAACCATTCGCTTTACAGTTTCAAACAAAAATTTTGTAGTTTCGCAGGACCATGGTAGATGTCCCTCAGCTCAGCCTGCACTCCCTACTCAGCGCCAGCAGAGGACAGTCAGCTTCAGGGCCCGGGCCAGGGGGAGTGGTATTCTTCTAACTTACTGACCCCACTTTAGCTTCTGTTAAACAATAATCTAGTTAAATTACTGTTCGTAGACACTAAAGTGTTATAAGAATATGCATGTACAAACTGATGTAACTCTCTAACAAACTATATGATGTATTACATAACCTGTACCCTATGCATATATGTAACTACCAAATAAGTGTACTACAATTGTTACTAGTGTTTGCTTATCAATAAACAAGATTGATAAAAATTAGTTGCCCCCTAATTCTGACTGACAGCTCTGTGTCTCTTCAAATCCTTGCTCTGCCTCCTTTTACTGTCTGCAAATATTCAGCTACTGACATATATAACTTTATTTGCAGATGGGAAATATTGGGGCTTATTTATTAAGGGTCTAGCGGCCGCATTTCCGTCGAGTTTTCTGATGTTTTCGAGGATAGCGCTGCTGGGACAGGTATTTAGAAGGGGATTGTGTCGCATGCAATCAGATTTTGGCGCATCGGTGCTGACTTTCATGCGACAGAAAGCGGGGGGCGCTTTTACTGCAGGATTTAACAGTAAAATTGTATTACTAGACAATGCATTCACATACACCGGGAAGAAGATCGTGAACTCTGGCCGACCTGATCGGGGAAGCGACACATGCAGGAAATCTGGCGCTCGATCTTTGGGAATCACGGCAGAGTTCATTCTCGTCGAACACTCTGGATTGTGGAAGGCACAGGGACGGGTAAATAAATGTGCCCCATTGTGTTAATTTTTTTACATGGTGCCTTGTTTTACATTCATGAAATGTGACCAGTGAAATCATTGCAGGTCCTTCAGCCTTATGATAATAGCAAACTATACACCATGTATGTGATTACAAGAAATCAGAGCAGCCTCCATGGAGGATGAAGAGGTGAAGAAGTCCATGGAGACTGCTGCGACTTCATGTGGTCAGATACATGCATAGGGTACAGTTTGCTATTATGAAGAGGCTAAAGTTCCTGAGATGATGTTACTCTGGTCACATTACATGAACTGTGACCAGTAGAGAGGCTGTGACCAGCTTCTGGCTTCCCAAGGGCCACTCCAGCATCCGGCCAAAAGATGTCCTCAAGATGTCCTCCGCTTGTTCCATGCCAGGTCCAAGCACCTCATTGGGGTTTGTCCTATTTCTGCTTTCCTCCTCAGGTGTCCATCACCAAGAAGAATTGGAGGAGACGGAAAAAAAAGAAAGAATAAGCTGCCGAAGAAGAGAAGAGGGGCCCTAAAGGGACGATCCTCGGTACGGTTCATGGGTACACCCGTGTGCTCCTGTGTGGCGCCGCCCTGCCCGAAACTTACCTCTCCTGGCTTGGCTCCGGTCTCGACTAGGCCGCGATACTGCTGTCTGTCTGGGCAGTGCGCCGGCTCTTTAGGTTTTAAAGGGCCAGCGTCCTCCTAATTGGCACTGGCTAATCCGCCGTGCCCTTATAATTGGGCACCTCCCTTCACTCTCTGCTGGTTCTTCGAGTCTATTCCCTGAAGTGAAGTCTTCCAGTGTTTGTTATTACCTTGTATGGGGGGGTGTTTTCTCGTCGCATTCCTAGTGTAAGAGCACTTCATGCTCTAGTTAGATCGTTACCTCTCTGTAGTTCGCCACAAGTGACAAGTGACACTGGTTTATGACATGTCTTCCAGTGTTTCCTACTGTTCCAGCATTCCCAGGTTTCCTCCCTGTGTCTATTCTTCAGTGTTCCTCAGGTTCCTGTATTCCCGTATTCCTGTGGCGTTCCCGTGTTCCTGTGGTCCTGTCATCCCGAGGTCCTGCCTACCCTGTGTCCAGTTTCCTGCTTTCCTACCTCGGCTGCCACCGCAGGCCTTGTCGCACCCGTGGAACGACCTGGTGGCACCCAGCTTTGCTGCGGGCTCTGGCGAAGAACAGGGGTCACTTAGACTCCGCTCCCGGGGTTGCGGCGAGTACCATCATCCCCCGCGGGGGTCAGGTTGCGGCTGTAGCAGAACACAGCAACCCTTGCGGTTGCATGGAGATGGCTAGAGCGGGAGAGGCAGTGACAGCAGCACTGCTATGGTAACTTTTTACATTATTGAAATATTAATAATTGGGGAGCACTCTGTGGAACATTAATGTGTGAGTGTGAAATAGATCATTATTAGGAGGGCTGGGGCACTACTCAAGTACAAATTAAAGGGAGCACTTTATTGTTATTGTGGGATATTGCCTATTATAATTAGGTTGGTACTAGCATGGTGCTAATGATGTATGAAGAGAGCTCACGGGCTGAGCCCTCCTTATACAGACATGAATTTGCTGCATATTACAGCAAACACCCACCACTTAACCCTTTGCTTACCGCCAGTGGGGGTCACAATCCGGCAGCGCGTGGGCACCGCCATCTTTTTTTTGATCGCTGCTCCCCGTGACATCATTTGTAAGACCAGAGGCTGTATTGTTTCTGCAGATTCATTACAATGTGCCAGTGGCACATAGTAATGAATCAAGTGTAATGCAGTATATACTAGGAACGATCAAACTGTTAAAGCACCCTAGAGGGTCTAAAAAATAGAAAACAATTTTTTTTTCTAAGTTCAATAAAAAAAACCTAGAAATTAAAATCACCCCCTTTCCCTAGAACTGATATAAAAATAAATAAACAGTAAAAATCCCAAACATGTTAAGTATTGCCGCATCCCAAAATGCCTGATCCATCAAATTACAAAAACAGTTATTCCTGGTTGTGAATCCCATAATGGCAAATAGCCCCAAAATGCCCAGAATTCCACTTTTATACCATTTTACATCACATAAAAAATGTAATTAAAAGTGATCAAAATGTCACATAATCCTCAAAATAGCAGCAAAGAAAATGACAGCTCATCCTGCAAAAAATCATGTCTTAGGGTGCATAAGCCACGCTGCAGAGGAGTAGAGCTGCTCACCCCTTTACTCCTCAAAGAAAATAGAACCTTTCGGCTTTAGATAAAGCATTCTCTTTCTTTTTTGCGCCCATGACACGGTATGATGAATTGTAGTTATTCTTATGTAGTCGAGAGCGGTATCTATTATAGTAAAATAACGGGATCACTGTAAATATCATTACTATTTTGGTACACGGTGTTGTCCAAAATTCCAAAAAGTTGTGGTGTGAGGGGTATATATTATATTATTTAGAAGGAGGTGACACTATAGTGTAAGTGACTGTTGTATCTTTAGGAGCACAGTGTGGAGATTTTCTGCAAGGAGCTGACTACATCTGAGGGAGAATTCTATATCGACAAATGATGGCCTTGAGAATCTCTACGCACATCTATACCTGATGGAGAAGATCATCACCTGTGAGTTGCTAAATGCAATGCACTTCTGACAATCCTGTATAGAGTATGTCACTTTCTGCTTAACATGGAGGTAGAAGCAAACGTCCTATGTAAAGAAAGATAGGGGAGCATGCCGCAACATTCCTGCATATTAATTGGTGCCATTAGGTATGGGAGCCTTGTGGATAAATTACACTTGACTGCTGCACCCCATAGTTCCATATTTTACACGGTTTTCAATGTTTTCATACAGGGAACTATGTTTTCTTACACAGGACTTCTGCGACTCTTTCCAGATGTACTCAGATGTAACATAGTCATAGACAGACTGCCACTGCCATGTTGAGACTTTTAGTCGTTGATGCTGAACTAAGGGATTCTGGGAAATTATACATGCAAGTTTTCCAGGATGGATAAGGAAAACCACACCTCTTTTAGCTACCTTGTTAGGCAGCTCCCTTGACATGAAACATGACCTTCAGGAAGCCTAATGACATGATGCAGAAAGCCAAAACAGTATATCTATTCCAGAAGGCACAGATTCCCAACTGTAGACAGCACTGTCCAATGTTTCCACCTGGTTGTGTCTCTTCAGTACAGTGCAGGGAACTGGTTTGGCCAAGTGAGAGGCTTCCGCCTAAGGTCGGTAAGTAAAACTTCTCCTTATGGAGACTTCCAATTAAGCCTGCCTTGTAGGCGTGTGGCTTGAAATATTTGCATATTTTCCTTAAATATAGGAAGGCAGCAGTACTATGTTAGGAGTGAAGTCTACAGCAGACCTTGTAAAGTATGGGGTTTGCGACGTGGCGCAGACACTTCTTAAATACCTGTGCAAGCTGTTTTCCCTTGAACGTGCAAAGTCTATGACAAAAGTGCAGCACAAAGCCCTTAGTAAATGTGCCCCTATATCTCCAGTTTTGTAGCCCAGGTAATCACAAACCTGAAAGAATGAATTATCTTCTTAAGTAAGATAACTGAACCATGGTTCTAGTTGCTATAAAACCCAAGTTAGATGGTTATCTAACTGAATGCTACACCTCCAGCCTCAAAGCTTCACTTATCTGTGGTAAATGATGACAATTTTATGTTATTTTTCACATTTCTTTGGACGAGATTTTTTATAGGTAAAAGGGAGATATTGCACATAATAGAGGCAATTCTAGAAAGGATATATCATACAGAGGGAGCTGCTAGCTTGGTGGGGTAAAAATAGGTGATACGTTCTCTTTAAGTGTAGTCTCAACCTATGTTTACAGTGTCCATGGAAGACTGGTGCCATCCTAGGAGAAGTTGACAACAGAACATTTTCCAACATTCCAAACTCACAGCCACACACATGGGGAAGGATAGAGCTTGCTATCTAACATGTGTGACCACCATTGGCCTTTAGGGGAAGTACAGGGCCGAACTGGCCCAGCAATATACCGGTGAAAACACAGGTGGACCCTGACACATTTTGGCCCCTCCATACCGCCCCCGCTGCCACTGTCTCCTGCAATGGCTGTGCCTCCGGACACAAATAGAGTTGGTTAGGTTGATATTGCAGAGAGCTATGAGCTCGCTTCATCTTTAACATTCACCTGCTGCATCTGTGTGGTGAGGCCGACAGACAGGATGCAATTATGTCATCACGTCTGCCGGCATCACTGCACACAAACGCAGGCATATGAGAGCTGCCAAGGAACCGGAAAGGTGAGTATGTGTTGGGGTTTTTTTTAATTACAGTTGAAACAAGCAGACAAAGAAGAGAGGGGGTACCCAAGATGATGAAGGCCCACTGGTTGAGGGGAAATGAGGGGCTACAATATGGGGGGTGCTGGGTGAGGGTAGCATAAAATGAGATCAGCAGAACACATACAGATCTGATAGCAACTGTGGAAAAAGAGTTCAGGAAAGGACTTGAAACATGTATTGCTCTACATTTAATTCACACGATCCAAAAATAATAAGGGGGATGAGAGGCCACAATATGAGGGGGAGATGACGGGGGTCAAGAGTTGAGGGGGAGATGATGGACCACAATATGTGGGGGAAATGATGGGGCCACAATATGAGGGGTAGATAAGAGGCCAAAATTTGAGTGGGAGATGAGAAGCCACAATATGAGGGGGAGATGTTGGGGATGCACAAGAGGAGCGGGAGGAGAGGGACAACAGTATGGGGGGAAATGATGAGGGGCCACAAGATGAGGGGGAAACGAGAGGCTACAATATGTGAAGAGATGACAGGCCACAATATGAGGGGAGTTGAGAGGACGCAATATGATAGAGAGATGAGGGGTCATGATATGAGGGGGAGATGAGAGGACACAATTTAAGGAGGAAATGATGGGGCCACAATTTGAGGGGGAGATGAATGGGCCACAATATGAGAGGGAGATAACGGGGTTGGCACAAGATGAGGGGGGGGGGGGGGGAACAGTATGAGGGGAGATGACAGGGGCCCCAAAATGAAGGGGGAATGAGAGGCTACAATATGAGGGGAAGAATAGTAGCCACAATATGATGGAGAGATGAGGGGTCATGATATGAGGGGGGAGATGAGAGGCCATAATATGAGGGAAGGTGAGGAGGGGCCACAATAGGAGCAGGTGATAAGAGGCCAAAATATGAGGAGGAGATAAGAGGCCACATTATGAGGGGCAGATGAGGGGGCATAAGTTGATGAGATACATACATTGGTTTACCTGATGAAGGCATTGGCTCAATGCCGAAACGCGTTGTTTGCAGACCTGTATTATGAACAAGAATAAAAATCCTTTATACTCTTGGAAGATGCGCCTGTAGAGTGGTTTAACCCTTTCTTGCAAAAAATCTCTCATCTCCAAATGGGCTAAAGCTGTGGACTACTCGTTTCCCGTAACTCCAAATCCACTGTGAGCTGCACTTCCTACCGCAAAAAAGATTCTACCTATATGCCTATTATCTCAATCATAAAGGTGAGCATTCTACTACTCCTTTACTAAATTGGTTGTACCTACTCCTGCACTTGAGTCTTTTCGCGCTGGTCTTTTCCTCCTTATACCCTCTAGTCCAAACACCTACCACAATATGAGGGGGAGATGAGGGGGCATAAGTTGAGGAAGACATGAGGGGCCAGTATATTAAGGGGTGCTGGTGAACGCAAAGATTGAGTTTAATAAGTCCTGCCTTATGTCTATATTCACACAAAGCGATTGAGTTGCATTTTAATATGCATTTCAAGCGCAACAAGGGTTTTTTTTAACATGGAAAAACCTTTGTTGATCTCTACTAAACAGAAGCTCTAATCAGTGAATGGTGTTCACTGGAAATCCATTTTAAAATGCAAATCAATTGCATCTTTTGCATGGTCTTAGGCTGCGTTCCCATTATGGGGGTCATATTTCTTTAGTCAGGACATTTGTGCATGTCTTTTGTTGGAATTGTCAGGTTTTGAACTTTATCATTTATCATTTATCCTAGATGTTGATATATCTGGCAGCTGAGTCCGTGGGGTTTTGCGACTTTTTATCAAAAAAGTCACACAAAGGTACCGAACTCTTCTGCAATCCCTTCTTACGTTTGTTTAGGACTGGTTTATTTCTGACTTTATCAACCATGATTTACGTCAAAATTGTGACTTTTTCCTAGGTCCACATCTGGATTTTAAAGATGTAGGAGGTACAACACTATTCTTGTCCAGATAACCTTGCTAGGTGAACTTTCACAGATTTAGGTGAAAATTTACAAATATAAATGCAATATAATGTAAATATTAGAGGAAAAAAAGAGAAAATCCCAAGATAAATGACCCCTATGTGTTTGCATTGCATTTTAAAAAATTAGAAACACAACAGGAACATTTCAACATAAATACATGTGCGTTTTTTCCATCATTAATACTGATAATTTTTGTGATTCGTTTTGCCTAATGCATTTGTTGTGCGTTTCAAAACTCAACGCAATGTGTGAATGTGCCCCAAAGACTGTACATGTAATAATTCCATGTTTCAGTGGTGGGCCTAGGGCCTTCCGTCCCACCCTGGGGATGTATATGCGACCGCAAATTTACACAAATGAGGGGCATGCCCTGGACATTCCCTCAACACTGTAGGATTTGAGACATCACACTTTCTAATTCAGAGAGACCCTGGACAGGAAATTCCATCAAACAACCTCATGATCAGACAGCAATGTTTGCTCCTAAATATCTTTGGAAGCAGCATATTTAGTATCTGCACAGAGCAATTATTCCTATAACCATGTTTCATCATGCAGACAGTATTTGTCATTAAACAGTACTTAAATCCCACTTTTATATGAAACTGGTATAGGCTCAACCAGCATGATGTGTCTGTACCATGCAACCAGAGCCTCTGCTAGGTTACACAGTTCACTCAGACAAAGAGCCTAAAACATAACAAAAACAGGAGTAGGCTCTTATTACTGTGTGTAAAGGTCCATTAATAAGGGGTCAGGGTGTTGAGATCAATGGTCAGAAAACCTCTGTTTACAGCTCTGTCCTGTTACAACTTATTCCCTACTGTTAACACTGTTGCAATACAACAGGTTTAATAGGGACATGCACAATTCCCATAAGCATGAACTGTCAGCCTCTGCAAAGCCTACTCTATGAACAGAACAATAATAGTGTCATTGTTTGTAGCCTCTCCTGGCTGCTTTATGGGAGACTGCTCTGGAGAGAGAGGTGACCACGGATGCCTTTTGGCCACATGTGTTTACACAAGGAAATGCATGTGGGCTGAGGGTGGCGCCTCTTGTCAGCAGTCCTTCTCTGTACTTCTGACCCCTTATACAACTGCTTTCTTGCTTCTGGGTAATTTTACTGCAATCCAGATGTGCTTCGGCTCCAGAGTGGCTGCTGAGACTCCATGAACTGGCATCTCATAGAACATCAATCCGTGGGGTAAAATGACATGTTGCTTGTTTGAAAAAAAAATGTAAAGCTTCTCAGTAACAGATCATGATTTATTTGGCCTCTTGTTTGACAGGGTTTTATCGAAAGCTCATGCTTTCCAAAGACTCAGCCCCTTGGAAAATCTGTTATCTTTTTTGTATTGTAGAGTCCAGCTCAAACTGTAAAAGAATGGAATAGAACAGGTATATGGCTAAACAAGCACCCAAAGGTTACAAAGCAGCAAAAAGAATAGTTCAGTCTGAAAAACTAAGAAAAGGAAAATGCATATCTAAGACTAGAAAATAGAAAAATGTATTTTTTCAATATTCAAAAATTATTAGCAAGCATCAAGAAAACAGAACATACAGTAAAAACTCAAAAAATTGTGTGTAGCAACCCAGGGCTCAGAGCGTTAGCCCAAGTATCCTCCAATACCTTCTGGCAAAAAATGACTAAATATGAATGAATGAAGCTAAAATATGAGGGGATATGAGCACACCAATATTCAGAAACCAACAAACCATCAATAGATGCAAAAAATGCCTGTGCAGTACGCAGATGAAATACAATACCTAAATAGGCCAAATGAGAGGTAACCAAGTGAAGGCATAGGCAGGAAAAATGGCAGAAGGAAATCGACAGAAGGCGGGATCAGATCCTGCAGCCTCCACAAGTCTCTACTGAGCTTTATAGCATAGATGTGTAAAGATAGCTCCTTCTCTGGGTGACCCAGCCTCCATCCTCCATCATGTTAGAGCCCCGGAGAGAGGAGGAAGTAGGTAAGAAGCAAAATTTATTTTTTGTTTAATACCCAGGAACAGGGGAGGACAAGAGACCTTTATATGAGAGAGGATGAAGGAGGACAGGGAGCCACTAAAAGATGGAGAAGGACAAGAGGCCGATATATGAGGGTAGATGGAGGAGGACAAGAGGCTCTACATGATTAGAGATGGAAAAGGACAAGAGGCCACTATTTGAGAGGAGGACAGAAGGACCCCATGGGGGATATAGCACCGGCGCATGATAGGCCCGCCACTGCATTTTCACAGCACAAACATCTTGATGAGCTTCAGCCTTTTGATGTAGAAGACAGGCTGCAGCGCAGTGATTATTCTACAGCAGATATAAACGCAGCTGGCGGCTTTTCACATGTGGGAAAGTAACAGCCCGCTCCGCCCACTCCCAGCCAGCCACACCCACCACATGGCCGGACGTGCCCCCCTTCACACCCCACTGGCGTGAAGGTGGTGGATTGGGGAAAATAAGCAATAAGCTAGCATTTGCGATTATTTCAGGGCCTCTACGCCACTGACCTAGGCCCTGATAAATATGCTCCTATATGAGAGGAGATTGAGGAGGACGGGAGACAACTAAATGAGGGAAGATTATGGAGACAGAAGCCCAATATATGAGGAGAGATGGAGGAGGACAGAAGACAACTATATGAAGAGAGATGGAGCGGATAGGAGGCAACCATATGAAGGGAGATGGAAGGGGGTGGACACCACTATATTAGGGGAGATGGAGAAGGACAGAAGGCCCCTATATGAGGAGAGATGGAGGAGGACAGGAGGACACTATAAGAGGGAAGATGGAGGAGGACAGGAGGCGACTATATGAAGGGAGATTAAGGAGGACAGAAGGACACTATAGATCTCATTTACTTAGGGTCGAGCTGCTCACTTCTGCCGGACTATTCACCTTTTTCAGGGATTACACGGCTTGTAAAGGTATTTAAGAAAAGTGTCTGCTCTGGGATTTTGGTGCATGCGATCCTTTTGTTGATCTCGAGTCCTATCAGTCCCACATACGGCAAGTGCTCAGTCGCCTCAGGAGTAACCATCTCTATGCCAAACTGGAAAAATGCCACTTTCATCAAAGGAGCCTTCTATTCCTCGAGATCAACCACAACACAGCTGTACAATAAGTCCCTGAAGATATCATTAACAAATTCCTGGAAAACGGCTGGCGCATTACAAAGTCCAAAGGGCATAACTAAATATTCAAAATGCCCATCAAGGGTGTTAAAGGCGGTCTTCCACTCGTCACCCTTCCTGATGCGAATAAGATTGTAGGCACCATGAAGATCCAACTTGGTAAAGACTCTCGCGCCCCGTAGATGATCAAACAACTCCGTGATCAGCGGCAAGGGGTAGTGATTCTTAACGGTGACTTTGTTAAGACCGCGATAGTCTATACAGGGGCGAAGAGAGCCATCTTTCTTGGTGACAAAAAAGAAACCTGCGCCAGCTGGAGAGGAGGATTTACGTATGAAACCTCTTTGCAGATTTTCCTTAATATATTCAGACATGGCGGCTGTCTTGGGTACCAAGAGCGGGTACACCCGACCCCGTGAAAAGAAGAGCCGGGCAGCAAGTCGATGGGGCAATCGTAGGGACAATGTGGAGGAAGAGTCTCAGCCTGTTTTTTGGAGAACACATCTGCGAAATCCAAGTATGGAGGGGGGAGCCCCTCCAGGGGCTTGGGAGACAAGGTGGAAGTCTAGACAGGGAGCGAACGAGGGATCTCCATACAATGAGAAGAACAAGTCGGACCCCAACAGAGAATCTCCCCAGAAGACCAGTCCAGCACAGGGGCATGTTGCTGCAACCAGGGGAGACCCAACAGGAGGGTGGAAGTGCTTTGGGGTAGTACAAAAAAACAAAGTCTTTCTTTATGTAAGGCTCCAACTTGCAGAAGCAGGGATTCCGTACGAAACCGGGGGCACGGAAAGAATCTGGCCACTGACTGAGGCAATGGACAATGGTTTCTCAAGACGAACCACTGGGAAGTGATGCCGGGAGACCACGGCTGGGTCCCTAAAGTTCGCTGTAGAGCCTGAATCCAGGAAAGCAGAAACTTGGATCTGGGTGCTGGTGTCTACGCTGAGGAGCACATGAATAATCAGGTGTGGAGAAGCTTGGCTCACACCTAGGGACGCTTCTCCCACGAGCCCTAGGTGATGGCGTTTCCCGGACGTTGGGGACAAACAGGACAAGTCCCGATGAAGTGCCCTGGATTGGCACAATACAGACAAAGGTTCTCCTGTCGTCTTCTGGAACGCTCTTGTAGAGAGAGCCGGATTCTGTCCACCTGCATGGGTTCCTCAGCAGACGATACAGGCGGAGGCTAGAGCGGCCTTTGGAAGGCAGGTGCTAGGAGAGGAAAACGTTTTACCTGAGCTTGAGGATGCTCAGAGCGAAGTTCCTCGGCGCGTTCCTTAAACCGGACATCAATCCGAGTGGCCAGTGTGATGAGACCACCCAGAGTTGACGGTAGATCCCGAGCCGCCAGCGCATCTTTGACCTGCGGCGAGAGTCCTTTCTTAAAGATGGCGATGAGAGCTGCATCGGAGGATAGGAGTCCACTATCTGAGAGAAGATGGAGGACAGGAGACCACAATATGAGAGGAAATGGAGGGGGACAAGAGGCCACAATATGAGAGATGGAGGAGGACAGGAGGGAAGTATTTGAGAGGTGATGGATGAGGACAATAGGCCTCTATATGAGGGGAGATGGAAGATGACAAGAGGCAACTATAAGGCGCAATGGGACAGGACAGGTGGCCACTATATGAGTGGAGATGGAGGAAGACAGGAGACCACAATATGAACGAAGATGGAGGACAGGATGCCACTATAAGAGGGGAGTTAGAAAACACTATATAAAGAAAGATGGACAAGAACACGAGGCCACGATGTGAGAGAAGATCGAGAAGGACAGGAGGCCACTTTATGAAGGGAGATGAAGGAGGGCAGTTGATCACAAAATGAGGGGAGATGGAGGACTGAGACCACTATATGAGGGGGGATGGAGGGGACAGGAGGCCACTATATGAGGGGAGAAGGATGAGGACAAAAGGCTATTATATGAGGGTGTCACGGGTGCTCCCAAGACCCATATCTCGGGTCACGGGCTCACCCATGCCTTTTGGTGTTTGCAAGCGTGGCGCTTGTGCTCTTTACCTCTCCCCGCTCCTGATCAAGTCCTTGGGTCGAGCGTGCATGTTCTCCATCTCCTAGAGCGTGTGCTGGCTTCAGAAAATGTAAAAGCCCAGTGCACCATTAATTGGCGCTGGCCATTTCCCAGGATTCTACATAAACCTGCCTCTCCCTGCACACCCTGTCACATTTTCATTCCTTGCGCCCTAGAGAAATCTGTGTTTCATCCTCTGTGCTGTTATTGTGAATTCCTGTTGTGACCCGGTTCCGTTCCTGACTATGCTTCACCGCCGCCTGCCTTGACCTATTGCTACATCCCCAACTCTGATCCTGTGCTGCCTGTCTCAACCCCCTGCCTGTCCCCTGACGATTTTGTACTACACCTTAACTCTATTGCAGACAAAGTCGCGCCTGTGGAACGACCTGATGGTACCACACTGCATCAAGTCCACACTGCTTTGCGGCAGGATCTGGCCATGGATTCTGCCAAGTTTTCGCTACCTGTGGTCCAGCAGTCTCCGTAGACTCACGCACAGTTCACCTAGAGAAAGCTGTGTTCCATGCTCTGTGCTGTTATTGTGATTTCCCATTGTGACACCGATTCCGTTCCTGATAATGCTCCTCCACTGCCTGCCTTGACTTATTAATATGTCCCCAACTCTGATCCTGTTCTGCCTGTCTCGACCTTCTGCCTGTACCCGACCACGTTTGCCTGACGATTTTGTATTACGCCTTGTACCCCACCACGGAAGAAGTTGCGCCTGTGGATCGACCTGGTGCTACCACGCCGCAACAAGTCCAACCTGCTCTGCGACGGGCTCTAGTGAAAACTGGGTACCACTTAGACTCCGGTCCCAGGTGTCGGCTTACGTCATTGTCCGCAGTGGTACAGAGGATCCACTACCACTAATCCTGGCAAAGGCGAGATAGAGGAGTACAAGAGGCCACTACATGAGTGGAGATTTAGGGGGACAGGAGACCACAATATGAGGGGATATGGAGGACAGGAGGCCACTATATTAGTGGAGATGGAGGAGCACAGGAGTCTACAATATGAGGGGAGATGGAGGATGACATGAGGCCACATTATGACGAAAAATGGATGAAAACAGGAGGCCACTATATGAATGGAGATGGAGTAGAACAAGATACTACAATATGAGGGGAGGAGAAGAACATAAGGCCACTATAAGAAGGAAGATGGAGGAGGACAGGAGGCCACAATATGAGGGAAGATGGAGGACAGGATTCCACTATTTAAAGGGAGATGAAGGGGGTAAGGAGACCACCATATGAGAGGGGATGGAGGAGGACAGGATACAGCCAGATCTTGTTGCAGTGAGCTCTGCAGATTTTTGTGGCAGATAACCTTTAAAAAAAGCTCAAAAAGTGAGTGTGGGCGTTGGTGCGAGTGTGCTTGATCCCAATTTTGTGGCATGTCTTAATTGTTGACTTAGGTTTAAGGGAAGAGTACTTTTTGGATCCACAACAAATGATATGCATCTACATTTTTATTTGCTGATATTCATTGTCTGATTTTTAATTGCCCCAATCAGATCTGAAGGTATTTTACTTGCATAATCTGTATATTGTGTGGGGGGTATAGGGAGGCATCCACCTTGCTTATCTAGATACAGTATAGTCACAGTGCTGCCTAAATTAATAGTGGGGTGTGGCTATCTAATTAGCAGCCGTTTAATCTTCTGTGTCAGTTTGTTTGGTGTTTGCAGCCAGATCTTGTTCAGTGAGCTCTGCAGTATTTTGTGGCGAATAACCTTTAAAAAAAGCATCAAAAAAGCAGTGTGGAGCTTGGCCGAGTGTGCATTGATTCCCAAGTGTGTGCAGTGTCTAAGTGTGACTTAGGTTTAAGGGAAGGAGTACTTTTGGATCCAGCAACATAGATAAGTTGCATCTACATTTTTATTTGCTGATATTCATTGGTGATTTTTATTGCACCAAGTAATCTGAAGGTATTTACTTGCATAATCGTATATTGTGTGGGGGGTATAGGGAGGCATTCACCTTGCTTCTCGACAGTATAGTCACAGGTGCTGCCTAATTAATAGTGGGGTGTGGCTATCTAATTAGCAGCCTTTATATACTTCTGTGGTCAGTTTGTTTGGTGGTTTGCAGCCAGATCTTGTTGCAGTGAGCTCTGCAGATTTTTGTGCAGATAACCTTAAAAAAAGCATCAGAAAAGCGAGTGTGGGAGCTTGTGGCGAGTGTGCATTGATCACCAAGTGTGTGCAGTGTCTTAAGTGTGACTTAGGTTTAAGGGAAGGAGTACTTTTTTGGATCCAGCAACAATAGATAAGTGCATCTACATTTTTATTTGCTGATATTCATGTGTGATTTTTTATTGCAACCAAGTAGATCTGAAGGTATTTTACTTGCATAATCTGTATATTGTGTGGGGTATAGGGAGGCATTCACCTTGCTTATCTAGACAAGTATAGTCACAGGTGCTGCCTATTAATAGTGGGTTGTCTATCTTACAATTAGCAGCCTTTATATACTTCTGTGGACAGTTTGTTTGGTGGTTTGTCAGCCAGATCTTGTTGCAAGTGAACTCTGCAGATTTTGTGGGCGATAACCTTTAAAAGAAGCATCAGAAAAGCGAGTGTGGGAGCTTGGTGGCAAGTGTGCATTGATCACAAGTGTGTGCAGTGTCTTAAGTGGGACTTAGGTTTAAGGGACTTAAGTTTGAGGGGCTTTAGCAGGTAACTGCTGTATTTTGTGTTACTTCGACTGTAAATTCTTCTTTCTGTGCATATTTCTATTGTAATCCTCATTAGAATAATGGACTCCATAAGTGGCATTGCTACACGGTGTACATCCTGTGCCATGTATGCTTTCCTTGAACAGCCGTTCGAGTGGGAATACTGCTGTGTGGGGTGTGTGAAAATTGCTCACCTGGAAGCCCAGATTCTGGATCTAAATGAGCAAGTTTCAAGGCTGCGGGCAATTGATAATATGGAACGAAGTTTGCTGCTCCTGGAGCACAAACTCTCTGGGGAAGATGGGTGAGGGGAGGGAAGTATGGAGGTGCAGAGTGAGGGGGCAGCTAGTTGGCTAACATGTAGAAGGCGGGGTAGAGGGAAGAGTTGTAGGGAGTCTAGTCCTGATCTGGTGCACCCCAATAAGTTTGCCAGGCTGGCGGATGAGGGGGATATCAGCTCTGGGGTAGCAAGGCTGCAGAAAGACGTGGCCGCTAGCAACCAGGGGACTGTCTGCTCCAGTAAGAAGGGTAACGGGAGCACAGGCAAGGTCAAACAGGTGCTGGAAATGGGAGATTCGATTATTAGGGGAACACACAGGGCAATCTGTCACAAAGACCGTGCATACCGAACAGTGTGTTGTTTGCCGGGTGCTCGGGTTCGGCATGTTGCGGATCGGGTTGACGGATTACTGGGAGGGGCTGGTGAGGAACCAGCGGTCATGGTCCACATTGGCACTAATGACAAAGTAAGAGGTAGGTGGAAGGTCCTTAAAAATGATTTCAGAGATTTAGGCCATAAGCTCAGGGCAAGGACCTCAAAGGTAATTTTCTCCGAAATACTGCCTGCACCACGTGCCACACCAGAAAGGCAGCGGGAGATCAAGGAGGTAAATAAGTGGCTCAAAAGTTGGTGTAGGAAGGAGGGTTTTGGGTTCATGGAGAACTGGACTGACTTTTCTGTTGGCTACAGGCTTTACAGTAGGGATGGGCTGCACCTCAATGGGGAGGGGGCCACTGTTTTAGGGGAAAAAATGGCTAGAAGGTTGGAGGAGTGTTTAAACTAGAGACCTGGGGGGAGGGTAACTACACTTGTGCAGGGCAAATAGACAGTGTACATAGAGAGCTGGGAAGAGTCATAGTCCATGGGGGAGGAAGGGGGGCTGGAATGAGATTGGGGAATAAGGACAAAAGGAATACGGACAGGCAAAACCATATAAAGTGTATGTACACAAATGCCAGAAGCCTCACAAACAAAATGGAGGAACTGGAACTCTTGATGTTGGAGCGGAAATATGATATAGTGGGTATCAGAAAGACATGGCTGGACAGTAGCTATGACTGGGCTGTTGCTATAGATGGTTATAGTCTTTTTAGAAAGGATCGTATAAATAAAAAAGGGGGAGGGGTTTGTTTATATGTGAATTCTTGCCTCAAGCCCGTCCTGCGAGATGACATCAGTAACGCAAATGTGGAGTCCCTATGGGTTGAGATAAGAGGAGGGAAAAAGAATAATAAAATATTACTGGGGGTTTGTTATAAGGCTCTAAATATAATGGAGGCTGCAGAGGAAATGCTGATAAGTGAAATGGATGCGGCTTCAAAGCATGGTGAAATACTTAGCATGGGGGACTTCAATTACCCAGATATTGACTGGGGGTCAGAAACCTGCAGGTCCTTCAAAGGCAGCAGGTTCTTGTCAACAACAAAAGACAATTACCTGTCGCAACTAGTCCTGGAGCCAACAAGAGGGGGGGCACTGCTGGACCTTATCCTTACCAAGAGACCTGATAGGATATCAAAACTACAGGTTGGGGGGAACCTGGGGAATAGTGATCATAATATCATTGATTTTGTATTACGCTTTACTAAGAGCGTTAGTGAAGGGGCAACCAACACTCTAAACTTCAGGAGGGCAAATTTTCTGCAACTAAGGGAAGACCTTAAAGGCATAGACTGGGATAATGTTCTCAAAGACAAAAGCCCCCCCCAAAAATGGGACTTTTTCTCATATATTCTGAAAAAGTCCTGTGAGAAACACATACCTTATGGGAAAAAGCATAAAAGGAACAAGAAAAACCCTATGTGGCTAACTAGTCTTGTAAGGAAAGCAATAAGCGAGAAAGATAAAGCGTTTAAGGTGCTAAAACGTGAAGGTAGCGATGAGGCATTACAGGATTATAGAGAGAAAAATAAATCCTGTAAAAAGCAAATAAAGGCCGCAAAAATAGAGACTGAGAGAAATATTGCCAGGGAAAGCAAAAATAATCCCAAATTATTTTTTAATTATATAAATGATAAGAAACTAAAAACAGAGAGTGTGGGTCCCCTTAGAAATAACATGGGGGTCATGGTGGAAGGAGATGAGGAAAGGGCCAATCTACTGAATGTCGCCTTCTCAACTGTCTTTACCCAGGAAAATCCCCTGGTGGAAGACACAATGAGGAATAATGTTAATTCTTTTTATAATGTCAACAGTTTAACCCAGGAAGAGGTACGGCGCCGCCTCGCAACCACTAAGATAGATAAATCACCTGGACCAGATGGCATACACCCCCGGGTTCTGCATGAATTATGTGCGGTGATAGACAGACCGTTATGTTTAATATTTGAAGATTCACTGAGGACTGGTTATGTTACACAGGAATGGCGCATAGCAAATGTGGTACCAATATACAAAAAAGGATCAAATAGCGATCCTGGAAACTACAGACCCGTGAGTCTAACTGCTGTGGTGGGGAAAATATTTGAGGGGTTTATTAGAGATGCTATCCTGGAGTATCTCACTGTGCACAACCTTATAACCCAGCGTCAGCATGGGTTTATGAAAGATCGGCCCTGTCAGACTAATCTGATTTGTTTCTACGAGGAGGTAAGTTCAAGACTGGATCTGGGGGACGCTGTGGATGTTGTATATCTGGACTTCTCAAAGGCATTTGACACCGTGCCACATAAAAGGTTGTTATATAAAATGAGACTGCTGGGAATAGGAGAAAATCTGTGTATTTGGGTAAGTAATTGGCTTAGTGATAGAAAACAGAGGGTGGTCATTAATGGCACATTCTCAGAATGGGTTGATGTTACCAGTGGAGTGCCACAGGGGTCAGTATTGGGGCCACTTCTTTTTAATATTTTTATTAATGACCTTGTAGTGGGTTTACACAGTCAAGTTTCAATATTTGCAGATGATACTAAGCTGTGTAAAGTAATAAATACTGAGGTCGATAGTTTAGCATTACAGGGATTTGTGGAAGCTTGAGGGATGGGCAGAGAAATGGTTGATGAGGTTTAATGTAGATAAATGTAAAGTTATGCACTGGCCATGGAAACAAAGTATAATTATGTTCTAAACGGTCAATTACTTAGTAAAACTGAAGCTGAAAAGGACTTGGGGGTATTGGTGGATGGTAAACTTAATTTCAGTGACCAGAGCCAGGCGGCTGCTGCTAAAGCAAATAAAATAATGGGATGTATCAAGAGAGGAATAGATTCTCATGATAAAGACATAGTTTTGCCCTTATACAAATCCCTGGTCAGACCACACATGGAATATTGTGTACAGTTTTGGGCAACAGTGTATAAAAAGGATATAGTAGAGCTGGAACGGCTGCAGAGGAGAGTAACCAGGATTATTAGGGGAATGGGGGGATTAGAATACACTGACAGATTAAAAAATTTGGGATTATTCAGTTTAGAAAAAAGATGACTGAGGGGAGACCTCATTACAATGTACAAATACCTGAACGGACAGTACAAGGATCTCTCCAAAGATCTTTTTATACCTCGGCCTGTGACCAGGACAAGGGGGCATCCTCTACGCCTAGAGGAGAGGCAATTCTACCATCAACATAGACAAAGGTACTTTACTGTAAGAGCAGTGAGACTGTGGTGAGACAGTAGGTTGTTATGGCGGACTCTATGTACATGTTCAAGAGAGGCCTGGATGCCTTTCTGGAGAGAAAAAATATCATGGGTTATGGGGATAAAACATTTATTTAATTCTTAAAGGTTGGACTTGATGGACTTGCGTCTCCTTCCAGCCTTATATACTATGATACTACAATATGTGGGGAGATGGAGGCCACTATGTGAAATGGAGGACTGAAAGGCCATAATATAAAGGGAAATGGAGGAGGACAGAGGCTACAATATGTGGAGAAAGGGACAGAAGATCACTGCTTGAGTGGAGATGGAGGAGGACTGGAGACAAATATATAAGGGAAGATGGAGGACATGAGGCCACTATAAGAGGGAAGATGAAGGATGACAGGAGTCCACAATATGAGGAAAGATGGAGGACTAAAGGAGACCACTATATGAAGGATGATAGAGGAGGACAGGAGACCACATGATGAGGAGAGAAGGCCACTATATAATGGAAGATGAGGACAAAAGGCCATTATATGAAGGAAAATGCAGGAGGACAGGTTGCCACAATATGAGGGGAAATGGCGGATAGGATGACACTGTAAGAGGGAAGATGGAGGAGAATAGGAGGCCACTTTATGAGGGGATATGGAGGAGGACAGGAGGCCACTATATGAGAGAAAATGGAGGACAGGAGACCACAATATAAGAGGAAATGGAGGGGGGCAAGAGGCCATAATATGAGGAGAGATGGAGGAGGACAGGAGAGAAGTATTTGCGAGGTGATGAATGAGGACAATATGCCTCTTTATGAGGGGAGATGAAAGGGGACAGGAGGCTACCATAAGGCGAAATGGAGGATGAACTATGTAAAGAAAGATGGACAAGAACACGAGGCCACTTTATGAAGGGAGATGAAAGGAGCACAGGTCACCACAAAATGAGGGGAGATGGAGTACTGAAGACCACTATATGAGGGGAGATGTTGGGGGATAGGAGACAACAAAATGAGTGGACATGGAGGTGGACAGAAGGCCAGTATATGAGGGGAGAAGGATGAGGACAACAGGCCCCGATAGTAAGACACCCCTGATAGTAAGACGTAGTGAGGGTTTTAGGGGGGTCGGCTAATGTAAGACACACCTGTACCCAGCACCACAGAGGAATTGATCCGATCACCATTACAGTACCAAGTAAGCAATTCACAAAATGCACCATGTAAAGTTTTCTTAAGTTTTTCCAATATGAGACATACCCTGAAAGTAAGACATAGTGGGACTTTGGGGGGTAAAAAGAATGTATGACACTGTCTTACTTTTGGAGAAACATGGTAGAGGAAGACAAGAGGCCACTAAATGAGTGTAGATGGCTAAGGACAACAGACCACAATATGAGGGGAGATGGAGGCCAGGAGGCCAGTATATGAGTGGAGATGGATGAGTACAGGAGTCCACATTGTGAGGGAAGATGGAGGATACTTTTGAAGGGAAGAAGGAGGAGGCCACTATATGAGGGAAGATGAAGGAGGAAAGAATTCCACTATATGAAGGGAGTGGAAAGTCAGAAGGTCACTATATGAAGGAAGATAGAAGGGGATAGAAGTCCACAACATGAAGAGAGATGGAGGAGGACAGGAGGTCAGTACTTGAGAGGAGATTGATGAGGACAAGAGGCTTCTATATGAGGGGAGATTGATGAGGACAAGAGGCCACTATATGAGGGGAGATGGAGGACAAGAGGCCACTATATGAGGGGAGATTTAGGAGGACAGGAGGACACTATATGTTGGGAGGCCACAATATGAAGGTAGATGGAGGAAACCACTATATGAGGGAAGATGGAGAGGGTCAGCAGACCACAATGTGAGGAGAGATGTCGGAGAGGAGGCCACTGTAAGAAAGGAGACAGGAGATGGAGGACTGGAGGCCACTATATGAGTGGAGATGGAGGAGGACAGGAGAACACAATGGGGCAGGACAGGAGCTCAATATAAAAGGAGAAGTGGAGGAGGACAGGAAGCCAAAATTTGAGGGGAGATGGAGGAGGACAGGATGCCACTATATGAGGAAACATGGAGGACAGGTGGCCACCATATAAGGGGAGAAGGAGGAGGAGAGGAGACCACTATATGAGGGAAGATGGAGGAAGAAAGGAGACCATAATATGAGGAGAGATGGAGGACAGCAGGCCTCTATATGGGAGACGCAGAAGGACAAGAGGCTACTATATGAGGGGAGATGGAGGAAGACAGGAGGCAACTTTATGAGGGGAAAAGGACAGGAAGCCACTATATGCGGGGAGATGGAGGAGGACAGGAGGCCACTATATAAGGGAAGATTATGTAGTACAGTAGGAGACTACATGAGGGATGATAGAGGAGGCAATTATTTAAGGGAAAGGGAGTAGAACAAGAGGACAGTATAAGAGGGAAGTTGGAGGAGGATAGAAGGACACTACATTAGAGGAGATGGATTAGGACAAGAGGCCACTATATGAGGGAAGATGGAGGAGGACAGGAAACCACAATATGAGGAGACAATGAGGACAGGAGGTCACTATATGAGTGGAGAAGAGGAGGACAGGAGGCCACTATGTGACGGGATACGGAGAAGAACAGGAGGCCTCTATAGGTATTTAAATTATAAGAAACTAAAAACGGAGAGTGTGGGCCGTTTTAGGAATAACATGGGGGTCATGGTGGAAGGAGATGAGGAAAGGGACAATCTAATGAATGTCACCTACTCGACTGCCTTTACCCAGGAAAATCCCCTGGTGGAAGACACAATGAGAAATAATGTAAAATCTCTTTGGAATGTCAACAGTTTAACCCAGGAAGAGGTACAGCACCGCCTCACAACCAGTAAGATAGATAATTTCAAGATTCATTTAGGACTGGTTATGTTCCACAAGACTGGAGCATAGCAAATGTGGTACCAATATACAAAAAAGGATCAAAAAGCGATCCTGGAAAGTCTAACTTCTGTGGTGGGGAAATTATTTGAGGGGTTTGTTAGAGATACTATCCTGAAGTATCTCACTGTACATAACCTTGTAACCAAGTGTCAGCATGGGTTTATGAGAGATCTATCCTGTCTGACTAATCTGATTGGTTTCTACGAGGAAGTAAGTCCCAGACCAGATCTGGGGGATGCAGTGGATGTTGTATATCTGGACTTTTCAAAAGCATTTGACACCGTGCCGCATAAAATCTAGAGGAAAATCTGTGTATTTTGGTAAGTAATTGGCTTAGTGATAGAAAACAGAGGGTCGTCATTAATGGCACATTCTCAGATTGGGTTGACGGTGCCACAGGGGTCAGTATTTGGGCCACTTCTTTTTAATATTTTTATAAATGACCTTGTAGTGGGTTTAGACAGTCAAGTTTCATTATTTGCAGATCACACTAAGCTGTGTAAAGTAATGTGAGGTCGATAGTTTAGCATTACAGAGGGATTTCTGGAAGCTTGAGGAGTGGGCAGAGAAATGGTTGATGAGGTTTAATGCAGATAAATGTAAATTTATGTACTTGAGACATGGAAACATAAACTATAATTATGTTCTAAACAGTCAATTACTTTGTAAAACTGGAGCTGAAAAGGACTTGGGGGGTATTGATGGATGGTAAACTTAATTTTAGAGGCTGCTGCTAAAACAAATAAAATTATGGGACTCTCTGTCGCAGGAGGTTGTTATGGCGGACTCTATGTACGCCTTTCTGGAGAGAAAATATATCACGGATTATGGGGATAAAACATTTATTTAATTCTTAAAAGTTGGATGTCACGGATGCTCCCGCGATCCCTGTCTCGGATTGTGGGCTCATCCGTGCTCCTCCGTGTGCCCCCGCTGCAGCCCGGCCAGCTCACTTACCTCTCCCGGATGCTGCTCTTCCCCGGACTGCCGTACGCGCACGTCCCCACCTCCTAGGGCGTGCGCAGCTCTTGCCAAAAATTTAAAGGGCCAGCGCACCGCTAATTGGAGCGCTGGCTGAACACCTCACCTTTAAAAATCCTGCCTCTTCCTGTGTCCCCTGCCAGATCTTTGTGCCTCACGGCCTAAGAGAAAGATTCCTGGTGATTATTCCTGCGTTCATGTGTATTCCTGCGTTCCTGTGTGTCCCCACTCCTGAGTCCTGTGTTGCCGTGTTACCCGAGTTCCTCCGTGTTGCTGTGTTCCGTGTGCCTGTGTTCGCGTTCCCACCTGCCTGGACCTCCCGTTGCTGACCCCTGATTTGGACTTGACCTTGCATCTCTGCTGCCTGCCCTGACCCTGAGCCTGGACCTGACCTCGAAACTAGTCGCACCTGTGGAACGACCCGGTGGTATCCTGCCGCAGCAAGTCCAACCCGCTTTGCGGCGGGCTCTGGTGAAAACCAGGTGCCATTTAAACTCCGGTCCCAGGTGTCGGCTAGTTCCATCTCCCACGGTGGTCCAGAGGATCCACTGATCCTGACATTGGAATTGATGGACTTGTGTCTTTTTCTGGCCTTATACACTATGATACTATGATAAGAGGGCAAATAAAAGAGGACAAGAGCCCACTATATGTGGGAAGATGGAGGAGGACAGGAGGCCACTATATGTGGGAAGATGATGCATAACTCCCAACCGTCCCGGCTTTGGTGGGACATTCCCGTTTTGTCTCACCATCAGGGGCAGCTGGGAGATTGTCCCGGATATTCCCACTAGGTCCCACACTGGCTGGGGTTGTCCCGGCACTGTGTTCCGCCTAGTAAACTTTCAAAGCCAGAACTTGCGGTACTGAATGACTTCTACAGACATTGGGCAGGGAATCCTTTTGAGAGATGTGTCAGGTTAGCGCAGAGTAGGAACCACGTCATCAAGGAGATATCACCATCTGTCCATATATGGTGTCTACATCTCCTAGGGTTTCCCGAGAGCAGACATCGGGCAGAGAATCCTTTTGAGAGATTTGTGGGGTTAGCGGGAGAGTAGGGACCACGTCATCAGGAGACATCACCATCTGCCCATATATGGGGGCACATTTACTTACCCGTCCTGTCGCGTTCCAAGAAAGTGCATTGTATGACCAGAATGTACTCTGGTGCACCCGATATCCTGCATGTGTCGCTTCCCTGATCAGGTCCGCCGGAGTTCACCTTCTTCTTTCCGGTGTATGTAAGTGCATTGTTTTGCAACACAATATGAATGTTAAATCCTGTGCTCAGTCCGAATCAGTCGGATTGTCCCCCCTGATTTCTGTTGCATGAAAGCCAGAGCAGCTGCGCAACAATACGATCGCGTGCGACACAATCCCCAGTTAAATACCTGTCACAGGGCAAGTGCACTCCGAGGACCCTAAGTAAATAAGCCCCATGGTCTCTACACCTCACATGGTTTCCACAGACACAAGGGAGCAAATTTACTTACCTTTCCAGTGGAATTCATCAAAAGTGCATTGTCGACAATTCACTGATATTGTGTGCCTGATATCCTGCTGTGGTCCGACAGAGTTCACATTCTTCTTCTTGGTGCATGTAAGTGCATTGTCCAGTCGCGTGCGACACAATCCCAGCGCAGACACTTGTTAAATACCTGTCAAAGCTGAGCAAATCCCAAGACTGTAAACAGTCTGTCGGAAGTTCGATCTGCGACCCGTAGTAAATAAGCCCCATTGTCTCTATTTATTTCAGTTAAATAAATTTTTGCCTAGCCTGGGATTATTGGTTGTGTACGGGAGGATTTAGTGTAGCTAAGAGCTTTACTGTTACACTGCGACACAGGCTCCATGCACTGGTATATAGTGCTACATCTTCTCAGATATTATTATTGTAATTATTGAGACAATTATTATTATTTTTAGAAAATGTTAGGGATCACAAGGGCGCACGCTATGGGTATGATTGGAACCGTTGCCGTCGCTGGTATCAGCGGTGTGCCTCTCCACCGCTATTAACTAAAAGAAGGAGCAATGATAAGGTATACCTGGCTGGAAAGAGTGAGTGTATGTGTGTTATAAAAAAAAAAAAAAAAAAGGAATTGTGCAAGGTGGAAAGGACTGGACTTCTTAACACTGCGATTATCTATAAAAAAGACCAGTTGTCATGTTTTGGTGGAACACTAACCTGTAGCACCACTTCTAGCGGGTTTCCGCGGATCCAGCAAAATGAATCCAACAGTGTGATTTCTTTGGTCCAGGTTCACACTATAGTCCCCGTTGTAGTCCAAGCAATAGTTGAGCAATAGTTGAGCAATAGTTGAGCAATAGTTGAGCAATAGCGAAGCCCCGGCCGGTAGCTTCGCTAAGTCAGACTAGTAAAAACAGATGTACCAGTGACGTCACCCACAAGGTACGGATGGTCCAGAAGGACAAACAGGAATATCCACCGAATCCACTGGATTCATTTTGCCGGACCCGCGGAAACCCCGCTAGAAGTGGTGCTACAGGTTAGTGTTCCACCAAAACATGACAACTGGTCTTTTTTAGAGATAATCGCAGTGTTAAGAAGTCCAGTCCTTTCCCCCTTGCACAATTCCTTTTTTTTTTTTTTTTTTTTTTATAACACACATACACTCACTCTTTCCAGCCAGCGCAGGTATACCTTATCATTGCTCCTATTATTATTTTTATTATGGAGAAGATTATTGTTATAAAAATAATAATAATAACAATAATAATAATGATTGTCTCCATGATGATAATAATAATAATAATGATAAGTGTAAGTGTGTGTCTTGCATATAGCGAAAAAGAGAATGTCATACACCAAGTACTGCCAGGGGGCCTAGGTAATCACACCACGCGTTACGTCACTAAATGTGACTTCATCAGGGGAAGAAGTAAGCATTGTGAGTCTGCATAACTTTTATTCAATCATACCTGGGTATCCCCAATCATTCAGACAACCTCCACCTGTGTCCACACTCGCACTGTGTAGTTCCTGGGCTGGAAACTCCAAGTAACAATAAATATTGCACATGCAATGGTGTTAGTGGTTTATTTAAAAACTATGCAAATAAATCCAAAAGGGAAGATAGTATACTTGTACTATAAAGAAGTGTCCCTCGCCCACAATAATAAAGAAAAAATAAAACCGATGAATTACATATGTAACACAACCCAGACATCCATAGTGAAGCACTTTTCCTTCACTAAGTAGAGTGATCCAATGAAGTGTTAAAAATAATTAATATCAAGTGAATCAACCAAACATATATATATATATATATATATACACACACACACAAGTAAATAAAATAATTCCATGATGTATAAAGAGAAGAAGAACATACATAGCCCAAAATAATATACTGATGCGGCGAGTTACAAATGTAGCACAGCGCCACACATGAATAATCCCGAACATCCAAAATGAAGTACAATACTGTAAATTATCCTTTACTAAACAAAGAATACTATGAAGTGCTATAAAGTAATGTCCCTCACACACAATAAAAAAATAAATTCGGAGTAGCATATCCCAAACTATAGTGATCCCATTATCATTGGTAGAATAGTTGACTTTCACTGAGTACAGAAATCCAAAGAAGTGTTATATAAAAATATTTTATAACAAATGAATAATGAAAGTATGTATACAAAAAAAAAAGGATTATGAAAAATCCCATAGTGTGTTAAAAAGAAATATCTCTGACTTACAAGTGTATCAGAGCGCCGCACTAGAGTAATCAAAACACACCCAAGAAAAAATCCACATATAATGGAAATATAATAATTTAATATATTAATATAATAATTAATAATTAAAGTAATCAACACCAATAATAATTAAGCTAGAAGCAGTGGTATGTATGTTTGTGAGTGGCAAAAATAAATTTGAATGTATTAAAGTTGTTTCTTATTTTGCAGAAGATTGGCTTTCAAGATTTTTTATAAACAGCTTTCCCTAGTGGATACTGTACCAGTAGAGAACCAACAGACATTCAGGGACCTTTTAGACCTTCTACGGGAAAATGAGCAAACTAATCAAATAGGTAGGCGACACTGCACTTTATGTATTCCCTCCCAAATCACTCTTAATCTGGGCCTGGTCCCAGCTATCCAGATGTTTTATCAAAGCGTTTGTAAGGAAATTTAACTACTGCCATCAAATAGAATTAGTGGGGAAAATATGAGTTACCAAGAAAACCAAGCCATACGTGACCGGGCCTCGAATCCCAGTTTTGTGATCAAGGAGGAAATGTAGTAGGCCCACTAAGCTTTATTTGCGCAAAGCCAAACACCAATTGGGAAATAGGGCATACTACAGCCCCCTCCCCTCAGATCCGACAAAGTTTTTGTTTTATTGAATAATATAATTGAATAATATACTGGACTCTGTTCTTCACTAGGGGATCATTTCTAAAAAGGAACACAGCTTTCTTGCAGTTAAGGATCCCATTGTCCCCACTTTCTATATGCTACCCAAGGTCCACAAATACCTGACCAATCCACCGGGTAGACCCATATTGTCAGGGATTGGTGGACTTGGGGTGAAGTCATGCATGTACATTGATTTCTTTTTACAGTCCATGGTGTTGGATTTGCCATCGTACATCCATGATTCTTTTGACCTAATCCAAAAGACAAAACAACTGCGGGTATCTGGGGGTTCTTGGATAGCCACAGTAGATGTGGAAGCTCTTTATTCAAACATAGCACATGATGACGGACTTGGAGCTGCGGCCTACCAACTCGACCGGAAATCCACAGGAGATAGACGACATGACTCCTTCTTGCTGGACCTTTTGTAGTACGTATTAATCTATAATTATGCAACACCCCTGGCGATGCAAGGCAGAGGGGTTGTTGCAAATACGTCCCACCATGTAGCTTGCAGCCCGTGAAGGGTCTGATCAACCCCACAGCAGGTCACTACATAACACAGGGGAGCACTGCTGGGGAGCTCTGGACGACATGTGGAGGCAGCCATGGAGACGACTTCCATGATTAAGAGTGACAGTATGGGGAATCCATATTGCTTCTATGATTAAAACTTTAAGTCTCCAGCATGGCGGCGACAGATGCGCCGAGTTCCATTATGTATCTGGTGAAACACCCGAAAATTCTGCCTGACACAGCTCGTTTGATAAGGGGATGATGTGCTGTATATCCTCTTGCGCTCCAGCGTCTGGGGTATAGAGAGTTCAAAGTTGCGCATGGAGACATTGGTGGACGCTGTGGAGGATCGTGGAGGCGAAATAGACAGGAAACAGCAGGGGCAGTATGCATGGATGCCTCTGAGGCTGCCTAATCTTGGGATGGAGCTGGCGGTCCGCTGCCAGGCGAGCTTTCGCCTGTCCAAGCCCCTGTCTCTCAGCTCCTCCCCACCCAAAATGAGCCTGGGGGCCAGAAGCGTTTACTTTGAAAACATTTCAAAGCAGGCGGGGTCGTTTGAATATTTCACCTAGGAATAATGGAATAGCATAGCGGTTCTATTTTTAATAGTTTTTTCAGAAATGGTTCCATGATTAAGAGCGACAGTATGGGGCATCCATATTGCGCTGCTATGATTGCAACTTCAGGTCTCCAGCATGGCGGCGACAGATGCGCCGAGTTCCATTATGTATCTGGTACAACACCCGAATATTCTGCCTGACACAGCTAGTTTGATAAGGGGACGATATATGGAGGCAGTAAAGTAGTAGTAGATTAAAGGTGCTGCAGTTAAAACTATGTTAGTTGGATCTTGGGATGGAGCTGGCGGTCCGCTGCCAGGCGAGCTTTTGCCTGCCCAAGCCCCTGTCTCTCAGCTCCTCCCCAAACAGCACTTCTAAGAACCTTTTGTATAAGATCAAGTGTAGTAGTGTTCTTATAAGTTTGGGTTATGGCGGGTTAGGGGAATGTAAACAGATCGCAGAAGCACTGAAATAATAGCGAAATGATAAAAGTTTGCAGTATATTTTGTGGATACACAGCAGGGTGGCGACAAGTTAACAAGTTTGATGTGGATGCCATGAAACACCCAAAATTCTGCCTGACACAGCTCGTTTGATAAGGGACCATGTTATGGAGGCAGTGAACTAGTAGTAGATTAAAGTACTCGTGCAGTTAAAACTACTAGTTAGTTGGATCTTGAATGGAGCTGGCGCTCCGTGCCAGGCGAGCTTTTCGCCATCCAAGCCCCTGTCTCTAGGCTACTCCCCAAACAGCAACTTCTAAGAACCTTTTGTATAAAGACAAGTTGTAGTAGTGTTCTTAAGTTTTGGTTATGGCGGGTGAGGGGAATGTAAACAGATGCGCAAGAACGCTAAAATATTATCGGTTAAATGATAAAAGTTTGCCAGTAGATTTTGTGATAACACACGCATGGTGGCGACAAAGTTAACAAGTTTGATGTGGAAGCCATGAAAACACCCAAATTCTCCTGACACAGCTCGTTTGCTAAGGCAACGATGTACAAGGCAGCTATAATGGACGACTTTTGGGAGGCAGCTATGGAGATGAGTGTGGAGGTAGCAATGGTAGACAATAAATTGATAGTGCCTGTATGTGGCAGTCCAAAAAGTTTTCAAACCAGAGGAGCAGGTAGGTGGTCCTCCAGAAAATTAAATACATAGAGTACTATACCTAGAGCCTGTTTGCCCTTGCAAAAATAGCCAGTTTCCCTGCTTCTTAGTGTACAAGCGAGGAGGAAAATAGAGGAGGAGTGCATACATTATTCAGGTTGAGCTTTTTCACACCTGGGGGAGAATGGAAATCCTGAGAAATCCAGGCTTCATTCATCGATAACGTCAGCCTGTCGCGCTGTCAGTCGACAGACGTTATCGCATCGGTGATGATGCCACCACCACTGCACTGAAAACCTGTTCAGACAACATGCTAGCGGCAGGCAGCAAGAACCTCCAAGCGTACAGCGCCAGTTCGTGCCACAATGTCCAGCTTTGAAACCCAGAGTTTGTAGGAGCTGTGTGTCATTTAGGACGATGGTATGGTCAGCTACGCACTCCCTCACCATCTTTCTGTAAAGATCAGCCCACTCTGCGAGACTGGGGACAAGGTGACAGTGTCTTGCTGGGGTGACATAAACTGGCAAAGGCCTTGTAAAGCGTACCCCTGCCAGTGTTGACACTGCCTGCTCGCCTACTCCTCCTCCTACTTGTCCCGCAGAAGACGCCTCTGCGCGCTTAGCGCTGTCAGAAGGGAATACTGTTTTATCTGTGCACCAGGGCCTGCTGTATTCATGCATTCTCACACCTCTTTCCTCTCCAGGATGAGAGTGGAAAGATTTTGCTTGTACCGTGGGTCCAGGAGAGTGAATACCCAGAATCGGTGCTGGAATAATTCTTTGAACGTGAGGGTCACGGGATAGGCAGCCTCGCAGTGAAATCTGCCATATGCGCTAGAGTCCCAACGCGCAAGAATTCACTCCCCTCACTGGCCTGACTGTCCATTCCTCCTCCTCCAACCCCTCCAACTCCTCTTCTTCTGCCCATACACGCTGAACAGTGAAGGACTGAACATTGTTCCCCTCTTCTGTCTTGCCAACATTCTCCTCCTCTTCCTCCTCATCCTCCTCCATCTCCTCCGATATGCGCTAAGAAACAGACCTGAGGGTGCTTTGACTATCAACAAGGGAATCTTCTTCCCCCGTCTCTTGTGACGAGCGCAAAGCTTCTGACTTCATGCTGACCAGAGAGGTTTTCAACAGGCCAAGCAGCGGGATGGTGAGGCCGATGATTGGCGGCATCGCCACTGACCATCTGTGTTGACTCCTCAAGTTACTCGCGACTGACAGATATCAGACATCCACTCCACTCCTCATTGTAGACTTGAGGAAGCTGACTGACCTGACTACCAGTTCTTGTGAAGTTGACATCTGGCAGTCTACAATGGCTCTGCGCTGCTGGTAACTCTGGATACATGGTTAATGTTGAATTCCCCACCTCTGGGCACGTCGCACAACAGTCGGTGAGCGGTAAGTTGGAGGCGGCGCTGCGCTGCCCTGAGAGTGCCACTGTGCTGGACTTCCTGAAATGCGCACCGATGCAGCGCACCTTCGTGAGCAAATCAGACGATGTGGGGTATGTCTTGAGGAAACGCTAACTATGAGATTTACACAGGGCCAGGCGTGTGTCAGTCTGCCGAGTTGCAGAGCCGCCACCAAGTTACAGTCGTTGTCACACACAACACATGCCTGCTTCAGGTTCAGCGGTGCCAGCCACAATCCTTCTGCACACGTGATCCCTGTAATATTTCTTGGCGGTGTGCCTTTTATCGCCTAGGCTCAGCAGTTGAGCACGCCTGCTGTCGCTTAGGACGGCATTGCTGCTGTGGCCTAGAGCTACCAACTGATGGCGCCATGCCCACGATGGTAATTCAGAGGGTAGGAGGGGGTGTGGAGGAGATGAGGCATAGTAGGCCTGAGAGACCTGGCACCGAGGTAGCCCCCGCAATCCTCGGCGTCGCAGTAATGAGCAGCCCCAGGTGCAGACTCATGTCCCAGTCTCCACCAAGTTAACCACATGTGTCGTCAGCGATATATAGTGGCCCTGCCCGCAGCACTCATCCACGTGTCTGTGGTCAGGTGGACCTTGTCAGAAACGGCGTTGTCAGGGCACGGATGTTTGTTGTCCTGACACGTCTGGTGCAGGTGGGACGGCACATTGGGAAAAGTAGTGGTGGCTGGGGACCGAATACCGAGGGGCAGCCGCCGCCATGATTTTGCGGAAGTCAGTCTTTACCAACTATAGGCGCAGCATCTCCAGGCTAAGCAGTTTGGAGATGTGGTGTGGAGGGCTTGGGGCGTGTGGGTGGTTTGCACTGTACTTCTCTTGCGCTCCAGTGTCTGGAGATGGAGAGCTGAACGCTGCGCATTGAGACATTGGTGGATGCTGTGGAGGATCGTGAGGCGAAGGTGGTTTTCGCACGGGAGTGTTTTGGGCGGGGGCTGACTAGCATAGGAGCAGGTGACATAGGGGAAGGAGCAGTGGTTGGCCCGGCCGGAGGTGAACGGCCTTGGTTCCATTGAGTGGGGTGTTTAGCATTTATATGCCTGCGCATACTGGTGGTGGTTAAGCTGGTAGTGGTGGAACCCCTGCTGATCCTGGAGTGCACAGTTGCACACCACAGTCCGTCGTCATCCGGTGTTTCTTTAAAGAACCTCCAGACTTCCGAAAATCTGCCCCTCGCCATGGGAGCTTCACTACGTGAAACATTTGCCGCCGACTGATGCACCAGCTCTGGCCCTGCCTCTCCGTCTGGCCCCACCACTGCCCTCTTCCAACCTGTTCCTCGTTGAGGACTCTCTCCTCCGTCTCAGAAGCCACTGTGTTCACCGCCTATCAACCCGCTTGATTCTGTCACCTCATATCCTCCGATCCCTCAGTCTGCTCCCCCCTCGGACTTCGCCCGGACAACAACTTCCACCACTGTCTGACAACCGTGTCTCCTCATCCTCCGACACCTCTTTACACACTTCTTCCACTACGTCAACATGTCATCCCACCCCAGAGACTGCGACTGGTGGAAAACCTGGGGCATCGGAAAAGACTCAGCAGCAACCGGAAAGTGGTTTGTGACTCTGGGTGAACTGGTGGACTGCGTGGAAGACTGACGGGGGACAAATGGCTAGCACATTGTCCGCAATCCCGACTCACCTGTTCGCACTGTTCTGCCTCAACAGTGCTCTACCACGGGTCCCAGTAACTTGAGACATGAACATGGGAGTGAGCTCTGGCGGCGTTCCCTCGCTCCCTCATCAGCAGTTGGAGTCTCACCCCCCCAGACCACAGCCTCTGACCCCTGCAAGTGGGACGCCCACGCCCTCTCCTCTACCCCTAGCCCTCGGGTTCAACATTTCAAATTAAGTGTAAACTGTAAATTTTTTGTGTTTTTTTTGTGTTTTTTGTGTTTTTGTTTTTTAGAAAACGATGCTATCCTATTGCTATGGCTAGTTTCACCTCACTGACAGCACACAACTGGATTTTAAGTCACTTAGTTTTAAAAAAAAATAACATCAGACTGTGCCTAATTCAATCAACCCCTAATAAATTGGTCCCACTAAGGTGTTTAAGATGGATATGTGTGCCATAAAGAGCTAAATAGAGCTTTCGCAAGTCTCCCCTGAGGCCGTCACAAATGTCGGCTAAGCGCACTACGGCAGCAAGGCCAGCCACAAGCAAAGCAACAATAATATATATATATATATAACACTATTTAGGCTAAGAAGCCGGTTGGGTTCGTGTATGGTCTAGTTCTCTAACCTACACTGACAGCACACAACAACTGGATTTTCGATCACTTTTACGTTTTTTTTTTTTTTTTAAATCGTCAGCACTGTGCCTAATCATTGAATTTTTCACTTGAGGCGGAGTCTGTTATACGTTGGTAGGTTCAGCGGTTCATCACCGTATCCTTGGTGCGGCAACTGCACATCAGATTCTTCATAGGACACATACCACAATTCGACAATTAAGATGGTGAGCATGAAAAGAAGCAAGCAACAAGAATTAGTACTTTGGAATGACAAACAATGTGCGAGTTTTGGAACTATAAGAGTCCCAGGAATGAGTGTATCGGTGCCTATAAAGTCCAGAGGCTACAGGGGGCAGAAGCCCAAAAAAAGTGCTGAAAGTCCCAATAATCGACGGTGCAGAGCAGTGTGATTGTGGACTGAGATAAAGACATACTGAAGAGAGGTGTTAAGGAGAAAAAGGGAAATGAAGTAGTGAATACTAATTAATAGGTGCATAAGGCAGCTGAATACTCTACTATCAATATTTTACCCCGATCACGCATCATTTTTTCAGAACAAACTACGCTAAGCGCCTTCTGGACATCTGCCCTCCAAATATGGTCTCATCTCTAATACAGAATATTGACTTTTTGATGCCCCTCCATCGCTCAAACACCTCACAGGTTGGGGGGCCTTTCATGCTCTTCTTCCGAAGAAATGCAAAGCGATGGCTACTCCCCCGATAGTCTACTAGGATAAAAAGCAGAAGATGCTTGACGGAAAAGAAACGAAGTACAACATAACTTTAGCAGTTGGACGACAGCAATCGGGCAAGTATCGCGGGGTCTGGAGTGTAGCGTGCGTATTAAGGCGTGGCTGAAAGGTCCTGATCAGACCTCCGCTTTGTTCGGCTCCTTCAACTATTGGTTGTCATTCAGAGCTGTAGATTCTTCTGCCGTCCTTCTCATTACATGTGCCGAAGGTCCAGCAAACTGTACGCGACCTGGTGCCTGTCATGTAAATGCCTGGGGAGTGGTTTCTTTCTATACAGACAGAGACTCTCGAGCTGGAGACTCTCATTGCCATGACTAACGGATCCATACACACCGCAAACGTCGGTGATAGCGTGGTTAGTAACAAGTCTGAATGTGAGCTTCTCTATAACTAATATACACATAGCGATGGGATAGTCAGCAGTATAGCATACTTTCTGACAAAACGCATTGGTAGCAGGGGATCGATAGACATTGACTCCTTCGTCCTATGATTTTTGGAATTCATATGAGACACAATATATTTCATGCTCTGATCAGAAATTCTATAAACATAGTATCCGGGACATAGCGATCGGTGCAAGCTGTTGCGCCCCTCCTACGCCAACTTCCTTTTGGGTGGTGTGAGCCCGTGTACCCATCAATAAATTCCAAAGGTATGTAAGGAGGACCTTTGCTCTTTTGTCAGATTCATCTCTGAGATTAAACGACTAACCGCCCATGCGAAACATAACATTACAATCCCATTTTTCTGCAGGTGACTAGTCCGACTTTCTTGGACCTGAAAATAACAAAGGCTAATGGTGGATTAACTCAGCAACTTTGTTCCGTAGAAGACCTCAACAAAATTTTACATGCCAGCTCACAATAGTTTTTCTTCCACATCACGTAAAAACCGGCAGTCCAATGGGACATTTATTACGTTAAAAGGATCTGTTCCTTATCAAAGTTGACTTCCGAAGAAATGCACGAACGGATGACAGGAAATCCTCCTTAAGCAGGGGTTACCCCCAAGTAAGACCCCATAGAATCTCTACAGGCTACTACCTCGAGCCCGAAGTATGCCGAAAGGGGGAGACCTATTGAACCCAAAATAAAAACGACTAAGTTTCGCTTAGGGTGGTCACGCACCTACAATACCAGTGGTGCCGAATATTCGGCTCGACTTTGTCCTATATATTGTAAGCATCCTTTCGAGCAAGCCTCGCATACGATCTCTGATCTCAGATAACGCACCGTTGATAGCGAGACGGGGCTAAAAATCTTAAGGACAACCTGTCTATAGTCGCTTATTCGACCAAACCCGCTCTCTCGGACGAGGTATCAAACTCCAAGATTCGCTTTGCAATGATGGGGATTGTTCGGTTTTGCCCTCTTGATGCCTGCTATCCGAAATATTCACGACAGCCTCTTTCTCGTGCACATATCTACACCCTGCGGTATACTATTGAATCTGCAAACTATAGTAACGTCATCTACGCCCGTCACATCCCATGTCGGAAAGATTCTACTACGGGCAGGTAACTAGAAACGCGGTACAGCACGGCACCTTTCAGTCAGTTTCCAACGTCGGTTATCACACTTTGCTTCCAAGGTTAAGGTACTGCTCACAGTAGCGGCACAGACGTTCCGCAATTTCCATGCAATGGCAAAACAGGGCTCCACAGTTTGAGTTTCGATTGTGCCCACAACCATCCGCGGGAGGAGCCATAACCCCCGAATAACTCAGGACCGAGGAGGCACACTGTTATATCAAATGTGAAGCACAGGCGTTGGCCGCCTGAATGTATCAACGAGGACCTTTTATTTTATCAGGTTGGTTTTATACAAACAAAATAGATTAAAACTTATGCTTCATCCCTCGATGTCCTTGAACAGCGCTTGCCCAATGATCTTGACAATTGGAGGTTTTCAACCACCAGACACCATCTCTCCCCATACAATGTATGGAAGTGGGTTGTAGGGTCTCTGTGTTTTAAGGCTTTGATTTTAGTAAACACTTTTTTTTTTTTTTTTTCTCGTTTGTGGTCACCTCTCATCTATTATAGACCACTGACGCAGGGGCGCGATGATCACACAGGTGCCTGTTCATGCACTCTATCTATATTAGTATTCACATACCTCATTTTCCCTTTTTCTCCTTCAAATCACCTCTTATAGATTTTTATCATGGGGCTCAAACCCCTAACATTGTATATGTGACTTTCCAATTTAGAGTCTTATTCCACTTGGCATGGAGTAACCAGGAAAGGTACACACCGTCGCTTTCTGAAGATTATTCTCAAGAGCTGCTTTATTTCCTGTGGCCCTTGAAGACTCTTATCTGGAAAGTCCTAAAACACACCTCGAAGGGGCGTTGCAAGTTACACCAACGGCGGGAAGGATAGCTATTGGGTGAGTTGACCGCTGGAAATGCACACAACTATTGATGAAGCACACAACGGAATTAGAACCATTGGCTTGTCTTCCAGCATAAACAATGCGGCCAGTATGTTCTCACTCCTGTTACCTTCCCCTGGTTGGTTGCTATCGATGGCACAATCTTTGGTGTGGCTGAGGTACGAATCACCACCGCAACTTCAGTTATTCGAACTACCAAAGTTGGTATGTAAATGAGTACTGATTCTTTAACAATGTCCGACAATATGAAAATGTTTCTGAGGTTCCATGTGATAGCTTTAACACACTCCTTTTTCAGTACGATCTTTGTCTCAGTTACAAATCACCCTGCTCTGCACTTGGATTATAGGGGACTTTATCATCACTTTTTTTCTGGGCCTGCCTGCCCCGCTGTAGCCTCGTGGACTCTTATATCACCGCGATACAACTCATATCCTGGGACTCTTAGTTCCCTAAACTCACTCAGCGATTGTTTGTTCATTCCCAACGTACTAATCAGTTTTGCTTGCTTCTTTTCATGCTCCACCCCGATCTAATTGTCGAATTGTGGGTATGTGTCCTATTGAGCCATTCTGATGGCAGTTGGCCCCGCACAAGAGATCGGGACACCGCTGATCAGCCTACCTACGCATAACAGACTCCGCCTCGCAGTGAAATATGTGTTCCGTGCTGACGGAATCCTGCTCCGCACTGCTCCATTCCCTATGGACTTTCTATCACTTGTTACTTACTCGGCGGATTTTTATTGGTATTTATTCCATACTATTTTTTCACCTAATATTGCTGCACATAGTAATCATACTGATTTCTTGATATATATGCCTTAGGCCCCCCACTTTAATGTCTGTCACTTGGATTGTCGCATCCATTCATGCGACACCTTTACCTATTTTTATCGATCGCTACTACTCTATCTACAGGACTAATTTGATTTTTTCCTGGCTTCTTCACTAATTATAAGAGTACGCACCCTTTATTGCTAAATCTTCTTCGCCTTCATCCGTACGTATTGTGATGATTTATGATGTAGTCGCGCCGTCTAAAAATTATTTATTCCATTAAATGCCTTTCCGCTTTTTTAGGTGCTTGTGCTTACTCTGCTTATGCACTTATTCTATGAGTACGTGTACCATTTATACTCGTACCTAATAAATAATAAATAATGCAAAACAATTGTCATATTGCCTTTATAGTCTTTTTAATGATATCTTTAACCTCTATGCCTATATTGTTTTTGATCCGTAGGGGACTTCGCAACTCGTCTTTATCCTGACGCATTCTGAAATATGCTTGACGTTGACTTTAATGACGCACATAGTCATGTAGCCATCTAATGAATAATTTGCACACATATACTATGTAAATCATTATTAGTGACCGCTGTTATCGGCGGCCCGAATCTCTCGCTATACATTATTTTACCATATCTTTCTACTTGAGTCCCTTTACGTATTTCCGCAAAACTTTGTATGTTGATTACAGTTAATGCTTGTTTACCATCATGAGCAGTCATTGTTCATTACTCAATCTACTCCGTGTTTATTTTCAATACCTTATCATGCATGGCTTGGAATAATACATTCTCGTAATTTTTACCTACGCACTGTTTCAACTTTCTGCCTACCTTTGATAATCTATCCCGTTGTATCGCGCTACTATATTATGCACGAACGACCGCGGTGGTTTCCTCCCCTGTGATTCTTCTGTAATAGAGATTGACGAGCCCTAAATGCTCGGGTACTCGTTAATTCGAGAGCGAAACTTTCCCATGCTCGCTGATCTTCTTGATAACGAGCCCCATTGAAAGTCAATGGGAAGACTCGAGCATTTTTTCAAGGGGACCAAGGCTCTGCCCAGGGAAGCTTGGCCAAACACCTGGGACCTCAGAAAAGGGATGGAAACACCACGGAAATGGACGGAAACAGCCGGGGGCAGCATGCATGGATTTCTCTGAGGCTGCTTATCGTACCATAGGCCAAATTATGGGCAACAGCATGGGCCATGAACAGAGTGGACTGAATAGGCTAGATAGCATCTAAACATGCAATAATTGACCCTGACACTATAGGTGACGGCATGGCAGAGGCAGCGCCATCAGCGGCAGGCGAGAGTGTCATGGCCGACATACCCTAAATGGACGCAGGCTTCAAACCAATGGGTGGCAGATAGAGTAACCAAGGAGTGACAAAAGCGCTGAAATGATTTCCTATGTGAACAAAAGGTTGGACGTATATATAGTCGATAACACAGCATGGTGGCGACCTAGTTACCAAGTTTCCATAAACGTATCTGGCGGCAAGCCATGGAGACTTCCATGATTAAGAGCGACAGTATTGGGCATTCATATTGCGCTGCTATGATTGCAAACTTCAGGTCTTCCAGCATGGCGGAGTTCCACTTGTACTGGGAACAACTGAAAATTCTGCCACAGCTCGTTTGAAATAAGGTATTATGTCTGCATATCCTCTCGTGCGTCCAGCGTCTCTGGGGTAATAGAGAGTTTGAATGAGACATTGGTGGACGCTGTGTGAGGATCGTGTAGGAAAATGGATCAGGAAACACAGGGGCATCAGCAGATGATGCCTCTGAGGCTCCTAATCCTGGGATGGAGCTGGCGGTCCCACACTGCCAGACGAGCTTTCGCCTGTCCAGCCCCTATCCTCTCGTCTCCGCCCCACCCAAAATGGGGCCTAGTGGCCAAAGCTTTACTTTTGAAAAATTATAATTAATTTTTCCAAGCAGACAGGTCTGTGAAATATTTCACATGGAATAATGGAATAGAGAGTGTTCTATTTTTATTGTTTTTACGGAATGGTTTCCTGATTAAGAACGACAGATGGGGCCATCCATAGTGCGCTACTATGATTGGCAACTTCTGCTCACAGGCGGCGAGCAGATGGGCCGCCGTTCCACTATGTATCTGGTGAAACGCCTTGAAATTCTGCCTTACACAGGCTCTTTTTGATAGGGGATATGTGGAGGCAGTGAACTAGTAGTGATAAAGGTGCTGCAGTTAAACTTGTTAGTTAGATCTTGTTATGGACTGGCGCGCCCGCTGCCAGCCAAGCTCTCGCCTATCCAAGCCCCTGTTCTCTCGGCTACTCTCTACTCCCAAAACAGCAACTTTCTAAAGACCTTTTCCTTTCTATAAATCAAGTGTAGTACGGCTTAGAAGGTTTTGTATGGCGGGAGGTGAATGTTACAGATGTCGCAAGAACGCTGAATAAGATCGGTAAAATGATAAAAGTTTGCCATATTTTTTGTGGATTACACCGCAGGTGGCACAAAGTTAACAATTTTGATGTGGAATCCATGAAAACAAAACCAAAATTCTGCCTGACCAGCCTCGTTTGATAAGGGACCATGTATGGAGGCAGTGAAACTAGTACATAGATTAAAGTACTGCAGTTAAAACATGTTAGTTGGATCTTGAGATGGAGCTGGCTCTTCCGCTGGCCAGGCTAGCAATTCGCCATCCAATCCCCTGTCTCTAGGACTCCCCAAACATCACTTCTCAGAACCTTTGTATAAGAATTCAAGTATAGTAGAGCGTTCTTATAAGTTGGGAGATGGCGGGTAAAGGGAATGTAAACAATTTGCAACAATCGCTGGAAAGAAATATCGTAAATGAGAAAAGTTTGACAGTATATTTTTTTGTGTTTAACGCATGGTGGGGGGCCCACCCCCCCGGGGACAAGTTAAAAAGTTTGTAGGAATCGCATGAAAACAAACCCAAATTCCTGCCTGACCACAACAGTTCGTTTGATAAGGAGAAAACCATGTAGGAGGCAGCGTATTTGACTACTTTTGGAGCAGCTATTATGGACTACTCATCAACCTACTGGATTACATCCGTGGGCATGGCGCATCAGTTGGTAGCTACTAGGACACGCAGCAGTGGCCGTCGCTAAGGCAGCCAGGCGTGTGCTCAACTGCTGAGCCAGGCGATAAAAGGCACACGCCAAGAATATTACAGGGCATAACGTGCACAAGGATCTGTGCTGGCACCGTGAACCTGACAGCAGGCATGTTGTGTGTTAAACGACGACGTACTTGGTGGCGGCTCTGCAATCGGCAGGACTGACACAAGCCTGGCACATTGTTATAATCTCATAGTTCGCCGTTTCCTCAAGACTAAACCCCAATCTGCCTTCCTGATTTACTCACGAAGTGGCCGGCATCTGTGCGCATGTTCCAGGAAGTCCAGCACAGATGCGCGCACTCTCAGGGCAGCGCAGCGCCACCGTCACTAAATGACCGCCACCGAATGTTGTGCGACGTGCCCATAGGTTGGAACATGACAAATTAACAATGTTTGATCCACGAGTTTTACAGCACGCAGAGCGATTGTAGATGCAAGAGATGTCAACTTCCAGAACTGGTGTCCGGTCACGTCAGTCTTCCTCATGAGTCTACAATGAGGATGGAGTGGATGTCTGATATCTGTCAGGGCTGAGTAACTTACTTTGAGGAGATCAACACAGTGGTCAGTGGCGATGCCGCCATCAATCGGCTCGACATCCGCTGCTTGGCCTGTTGAAAACTCTATGGGTCAGCATGAAGTCAGAACTTTGCGCGCGTCAACAAGAGACGGGTGAAGAAGATTCCCTTGTTGATCGTCCAAGCACCTCAGTCTGGTTTTAGGCATATCGGAGGAGATGGAGGAGGGATGATGAGGAAGAGGAGGAGAAGGCTTTGGCAAACACAGAAAGGGGGACATGTTCAGTCCTTACTGTTCAGCGTGTATGGGCAAAGCGAAGAGGTTGGAGGAGTTTGGAGGAGAGATAATGGTACAGTCAGGCCAGTGATGGGCGGAATTCTGCACGTGGCGGACTCTAAGCGCATATGGCAGTTCATGCTAGGGCTGCCTATCCCTTTACCACTCACGGTTCAAAGAATTTATTCCAGCACCGATTACTGCGGTTATTCACTCGCCTTGACCCACGGACAAGCAAAATCTTCCACTCTCATCATCCTGGAGAGGACGGAGTGTGAGAATGCATGAATATCAGCCAGGCCCTGGGACAGCTCGAAACAGTATTTCCCTCTGACAGCGTCTAGCAAGTAGCGAGGAGAGTAGGCGAGCAGTGCGAGCTTGGCCACCGGCAGGGGTTACGCTTTACAAGCCTTGCAGTTTTATGTCACCCCAGCAAACCCGTCCACTTTGTTCCACCAGTCTCGGCAGAGTGGGCTGATCTTTACGAAAGATGTGAGGGAGGCGTAGCTGGACCAACCATCCCTAAATGACCACCTCAGCTTCCGACATCACTGGGTTTCAAAGCTGGACATTGGTGGCACGAATCGGCACTGTACGCCTTGGAGTTCTTGCCTGCCTGCCGCTAGCGTCTTGTCTGAACAGGTTTTCAGTGACCTGTGGCTATCATCACGATAAGCAGGTCAACCCGTTGTCGAACTTGACAGCGCTGGACAGCCTGACGCTTATCAAGAATGATAAAGCCTGGGATTCTAAGGATTTCATTCTCCACCAAGTGAAAGACGCTACCATTAATAAGGTATGCACTCCTCTCCATTTCCTCCTCGTTGTACCACTGCAAGCAGAGGAAACTGGCTTTTTTGCAAGGGCCAAACAGGCCTAGGTATAGTACTATGTAAGTTAATCTCTTCTGGAGGCCACCTACCTGTCCTCTGGGTTGAAAACTTTTGGACTGCCACATACAGGCATATCCAAATGTACTTGTCTCCATTGCTACCCTCCCAACACTCATCTCCAGGTACCAGGCTGCTACCCTATACGCCGCTCCATTAATAGTCTGCCTGTACGCTTCGTTCTTAAACGTACTGTGTAAGTGCACGTACATCTTTGGGTTGTTTCATGGCTTCCCATCAAACTTGTCTTCGCAACCTGGTGGTAGCACATATATGGCAAATGTACGGTACCACAGTCACGTTCTTGGTCGCCTGCTGCTTTGACAATCTATATGCAAACTTTTACTGCATGCTACACCGCACATTAGCTCTCAGCCTCGTATCATGCTACCATCTGTTTACAATTCCCTTCCTCTACTCCTACTCCCCCGTATCCACACCCCTACTTTTAAAGACTTTCTGATATCTATCTTTTGACTCTTACTTTAACAAAAAGGTTCCTGTAGATAGTCTGTTCTCTCCTGCGTGTGGGTCGTTACGCGACGCGACGCACCTCTCGCGGTTGCCGCTTTTGAAGACACGCCGAAATCTCCTCTGGAACGACGCCCTGCGAGCCCCATCCTAGATCCAACTACACATAGTTTTTAACTGCAGCAACCTTTAATTCTACTACTATCTACTCACCTACTCCCTGCCTCCATTCCACTCGTCCCCTAGCACAGACGGACGTGGTTATGTCAGGGCGGAATATGGTGTGAGATTTGTTGTCTTCATGGCTTGCCAGCATACAATGACGCTTGACATATAATCCGTGTCGCCACCCTGTTCGGTATCCACAAAATTTACCTGAGAGCAAGTTACATCAGTTATGCAGTTTCTCATCTAACGTTTGTTCTAAAATGCAAGTTCTGATCGCTAATATCTAGATTTACATTCCCGTAATCACCCGCCATAACACCAAACTTTATATAGAAACACACTACTACACGTTGTGCTTATCTATTACATTATACTATGTTTTCTTTAGAAAGTGCTGTTGGGGTGGGTTGACTCGAACCGTAGAGACAGGGGCTTGGACGAGGAGGCGAAATATTACACATTGCAGCGGATCGCGAGTACCCCCCTAGATTCCAGAACCTCATGTTTAACCTGGCAGACCAGCAAACTTTAATCCTACCATCCCACTTTATCCTTACTGCCCTCTACTCGTCCCCTTAAGCCAACGAGGCTGTGTAGGCGGAATTTGGGTTGTTTTCATTGGCTTTCACATCAACTTGTTAACGTCTGTCGCCACCTGCTAATGTATCCACAAAATACCTGGCAAATTTTATCATTTAACTGATATTATATCAACGGCTTCGTGCGCATCGTTTACATTCCCCCTCACCCGCATAACCCAAACTTATAAGAACATACACTACACTGATTTATACAAAGGGTCTTTAGAAGTGCTTGTTGGGAGTAGCCTAGAGACAGGGGTGCTGAGATGGCGAAGCTCGCCTGCAGCGGAGCGCCACTCCATATCAAGATCCAACTAAGCATATTTAAAATGCAGTACCGGTCCTTTTAATCTATACTAGTTTCACTGCCTCCAACATACTGGTCCCCATTCAAACGAGCTGTGTCAGGCGAATTTTGGGTTTTTTCATGGCATCCCATCAACTGTTAACTTTGTCGCCACCCTGCTGTATTATCCACAAAATATACTGGCAAACTTTATCACTTTACCGATATTCTTAGCAGTGCTTCTGGCGCATTGTTACATTCCCCTTACCCGCCATACCAAAACGTTAAGAACCTACTAAACATTTCTATACAAAAGGTTCTTACTAAGTGCTTTGGGCGAGCTGAGCAGACAGGGGTTGGACAGGCAACAGCTCGCTCTGGCAGCGATACGCCAGCTCCATCACAATCCAACTAACAAGTTTAACTGGCAATCCCTCTAATTACTACTTAACTTTACTGCCTCCAACTATAGTCCCTATCAAACTACTGTGCTCCAGCAGAATATCGAGGGTGTTGTACAGATACTAATGGAAACCCTCGCGCAGTCTGTCGGCCCCATGCTGGAAGAACCTGAAGTGCACATCATAGCAGACGCAATAGGATGATCCATACTGCGCTACTTAATCATGGAACCATTTCCGAAACAACTATAAAAACTCGAGACCGGCTATTATTCCATTTTCCTAGGTGAATATTCAAACGACCACGCCTGCTTTGAAAATGTATAATGTTTTCAAAGTAACCGCTTCTGGGCCCCCACGCTCCTTTGGGTGGGGAGGAGGGAAGCTGAGAGAACCGGAGTCTTGGACAGCGAAAGCTTGCGCCTGGCAAGGGGACCCGCCACTCTCCATCCAAGATGTAGGCAGCCTCAGGAGCAATCCTGCATGCTGCCCTGCTGTTTCCTGTCTAGTTGTCGTACTCCCGATCCCCAGCGTTCCACCAATGTTCCATGCGCAACTTTGAACTCTCGAGACTGCGCGCAAGCGAGATATTATCAGCACATCATCCCCTTATTTCAAACGAGCTTTGTCAGGCAAAATTTTGCCCGGTGTGTTTCAACACAACATAATGGAAAACTCGGCGTGAAACAAATCATGTCTCCGCCATGCTGAGAATTAAAGTTTTATCATAAGCAATATGATTCCCATACTGTCACTCTTAATACATGGAAGTCTATCACCATGGCTCGCTCCACAGTCGTCAGATCCGCCAAGTGCTCCCCTGTTTATGTATTGACCTGCTGTGGGTTTGGTTGATCAGACACCTTCAGGGCTGCAACTACATGGCTGGGACGTATTTTGCAACAACCCACTGCCTTGCATCGACCAGGGTTGAGCATAATTATCGATGTATAATCTATACCAAAAGGTCACAAGCAAGGAGTCGTCATGTTCTATCTCCTTGATTTGGATTTGGGCTCAAGCATCAGAAGGGGACAATGGATCTCTTAATGCAGTAAAGCTGTGTTCCCTTTTTTAGTAAATGATCCCCTAGTGAAAGACAGAGTCCAGTAATTATTCCTATTATAGAATCAATAAAACAAAAACTTTGTCGTCTGAGGGGAGTGGCTGTAGTATCCTATTTCCCTGGGTTGTTTGGCTTTGCAATAAGCTTAGTGGGCCCAACGTACTACATTTCCTTCCTTGATCACAAATTGAGGATTCGAGGACCGTCAACGTTGGCTGTGAGTTTTGTACTCTATAGTTTCCCCCTAATTTTGTGATGGCAGTAGTAGTATAGTGTAAATTTTCCTTAACAAAACGCTTTGATACAACATCGGGATAGCTGGACCAGGCCCAGATAAGAGTGTCATTTGGGCGGGAAACATAAGTGCATGTCGCTCCTCATTTATTATTTGCTCATGTTCCCCGTATAGAAGGTCTAAAAGTCCCCATGAATTCTAGTTGGTTCTCTATGGTACCGTATCACATAGGGAGCAAAGACTGTTTTATAAAAAATCCTTGAAAGCAAATCTTGTCCTGACAAAATAAGAAAACAACTCTATACATCCTTCAAAGTTTATTTTGCCTCCACTCACAACACAATACATACCACTGCTTCTAGCTTCATATATTGGTTTTGATCTACTTTAATTATAGATTTTATTTAATATATATAAATTATTATATTTCCATTATATGTGTCTTTTTCTTGGGTGTGTTTATTTGGATTACTCAGTGCGCGACGCTACTGATACACTGTAAGTCAGAATATTTCTTTTAACACATAGGGGATTTTTTCCATAACCTTTTTTTTTGTGTATAATACTTTAATTTTCATTTGTATAAAATAAGTTTTAATCTAACACTCTTGTGGATTCTTCTGTACTCAGTTGGAAATCAACTAATTCTAACCAATTGATAATGGATAACTATATAGTTGGGATATGCTACTCTCGAATTTATTTTGTTTTTTTGTTATTGTGTGTGAGGCGGACAGACTTACTTTTAGCACTTCATAGTATTCTTTGTTAGTAATTTATACAGGATAATTTACAGTATTGTACTCATGGTTTGGATTATTCGGGTTATCTTTTGGCTCTGTGCTACATTGGTAACTACGCCGCATCAGTATATTATTTTGGGCTATGTATGTTCTTCTTCTCTTTATACATCATTGAATTTTTTATTTACGGTGTGTATATATTCTATATATCATATAATATTATATATAATAATAGAGATAGTTATTATATATATATATATATAGATATTTGAGTTTGATTCACTTGATACTTACATGTTTTAACCATCTTCATTGAATCACTCTACTTAGTGAAGGAAAAAGTGTTCACTATGGATTCTGGGCTGTGTTACATATGTAATTCATCGGTTTTTATTTTTCTTTATTATTGTGGGGCGCGGGGGGACCATTACTTTATAGTTAAACGTATACCTAACTTCTCTTTGGATTTATTTGCATAGTTTAATAAAAAACACGAATACCATTGCATGTGCAATTTATTGTTACTTGGTTTCCAGCCATGAAACTCACAGGCGAGAGTGGCACAGCAGTGGAGGTTTGTCTGAATGATGGGGATACCCAGGTATGATGAATAAAATGGCAGACTCACATGCTTACTTTCTTCCCCTGATGAAGTCACATATGGTGACGTAACCGCGTGGTGTGACTTACCTAGGCCCCCCTTGCATAATGTGTATGACATACTCTTTTCCTTTTGGCTCTATTGCAAGACACAACACTTACACTAATCAATATTTTATTAATATGGAGACATCATTATATTGTTATTATTATTCTTTTTAATAAACAATAATCTTCCCCCTAAAAACATAAAATAGGGACATGAAAGGGTATACGGCGTGGCTGGAAAGAGGAGCGTGTATGTGTATTAAAAAAAAAAAAAAAAAAAGGCAATTGGCAAGGGGAACAGGACTGGACTTCTTAACACTGCGATTATCTCTAAAAAAGACGCATTTGTCATGTGTTCGGGAACCTAACCTGTACACCAATTGCTAAGCGGGGTTTCCTCGGCGGGGCCGGCAAAATGACCGTGGATTCGGTGGATTATCCTGTTTTCATTCGGCCCATCCGACCTTGTGACGGTGACGTCACTGGTACATCTGTTTTTACTAGTCTACTTAGCAATCTACACGGCCGGGACTTCGCTATGCTCAACTATGCTCAACTATTGCTTGGACTCAACGGGACTATAGTGTGAACCTGGACAAGAAAGAAAAAATCACCTGTTGGATTCATTGTGGGGGATCGCAGGAAAACCGCTAGAAGTGGTTTGCTTGATCAGTGTTAGTGTCCCACAACAACATTACACTGGTCTTTTATAGATATACTCGCAGTTTAGAAGTCCAGTCCTCTTCACCTTCACCAATTCCTTTTTTTTTTTTTTTTTTATAACACACATTTAAACATCACTCTTTTCAGCCAGGTATACCTTATCATGCTCTCTCCTTTTAGGTTACAGTCGGTGGAAGGCACCCGCTGATACAGCGACGGCAAGGTCCAATCACTACCCATAGTTGACGCCCTTGCCTTGTATCCCTAACATTTTCTAAAAATAATAATAATTGTCTCAATAATTACAAAATATATCTGAGTAGAGGGAGACACTATTACCAGTGCCATGGGCCTGTGTCGCAGGTGTACAAGTAAATGCTTCTTAGCTACACTAAATCCTCCCGTACACACCCAAAACCTATTTTATCGAGGCTCTCTATCTCTCTATGAAGGTGGAGTGTGGAGGTTATGGGGTTCAAATCCCAGGGCTAGGCAAAAAATGTATTAAACTGAAAATAATAGAGACAATGGGGCTTGATTTACTAAACGGGTCGCAGATCGCACTTCCGCACAGATCTGTTTACCTCCTTGGGCATTTGCTCAGCTTTACAGTTAGTTAACCAGGTCTGCGAGCTGGGAGTGTGTGCACGAACGACTGAACTTTTGCACTGCTGTTCAGACAGAGGCAGGATTAACTTTTCAATTTGTGTTGCAAGACAATGCACTTACTGCACCAAAAGAAGGGAATTTGAACTACTGTCGTGACCAGCAGATATCAGGCAACCAATATCAGTGATTGTCGACAATGCACTTTTGATAATTCCATTCCTGGAAAGGTAAGATTTGCTCCCTTGTTCTGATGAAACCATGTGAGGTGTTTAGAGATGACCATGGGCTGTATTTACTTAGGTCCTCGGAGTTGCACTTGCTTGCCTGTTACCAGTATTTACTGGGGATGGGTCCGAACCGATGTTTTGTGCGCAGCTGGCTCTGGCTTTCATGCAACAGAATCAGGGGGGAACAATTCACGACTGCATTCGACTGCAGCGCAGATATTTAACATTCACAATTGGTCGCAAAACAATGACCTTGCATACACCGGACCAAAGAAGAAGAAGTGAACTCCCGGCGGACCTGCATCAGGGAAGCGACCACATACGGATATCGGGTCACCAGGTAACATTCTGGGTCATACAATGCCAACTTTCTGTGGAACCGACAGGACGGGTAATAAAGGGTCCAATATATGGCAGATGGTGATGTACTCCTGATGATTGTCCACTCTCTCCCGCCCCTTAAACCCACAAATCTCTCAAAAGGATCTCTGCCCGATGTCTGCTCTCCGATAAACCCTGGGAGATTAGACACCATAGAATGGACAGATGGTGGATATCTCCTTGATGACGTGGTCCTCTTGCGCTTAACCGACACATCTTCAAGGGTTCCTGCCCAAGTCTGTAGAAAGTCATTCGGTACCGCAAGTTCTGGACTTTGAAGAAGTTTTACTAGGAGGAGGACACAGTGGCCGGGACAACACCCCAGCCAGTGTGGGCCTCAGTGGGAATATCGGGCAATCTCCCAGCTGCCTGATGGTGAGGACAACAACGGGGTAATGTCCCACAAATCCGGGAACAGGTTGGGAGTTATGAATCATCTTCCCACATATAGGGCCTACTGTCCCTCCATCTCCACATATAAGTGGCTGATTGTCTCTTATTTGCCCTTTATCATAGTATCATGAGTGTATAAGCCAGGACAAAAAGACACCAGTCATCAATTCCAATGTCCAGGATAGTTGGATCTCTGGACCACCGTGGAGATGGAACTACCGACACCTGGGACGCGAGAGTCCTAAATGGTACTGGTTGTCACCAAGTCCCCTGCCAAAGCGGGTTGGGACCTTGTGCGCAGTGATACCACCCAGTACTGTTCACACAGGTGTCGACTAGTTTCGGTAGTCCAGGCCTCAGCGGTCAGGGCAGGCAGCAGAGATGCAAGGTCAGTCCAATCGAATGGGTCCGCAACGGAGGTCCGCAGCGTGGGAACGCGAACAACAGTGCAAACACAGAACCAGCAACACGACAACACGGGAGTAAAATCGGACACCAACGGACTCAGGAGTGGGGACACACAGGAACGCAGGAAGAATACACCTGGAACGCAGGAACACTGAACGCAGGAATAACACCAGGAAGCTTTCTCTAGGCCGGTGAGGCACAAAGATCTGTGAGGGGACACAGAAGAGGCAGGATTTTTAAGGTAGGGTTCAGCCACTCCCATATTAGCGGTGCGCTGGCCTTTAAATTTTTGCAAGAGGCTGCGCACGCTCCAGAGGAGGTGGGGATGCTCCGTAAGCTCAGTCGGGAGATGCAGTCATCCGGGAGAGGATCTAAGGGATGCTGTGCCGGCTGCAGCGGTGGCACAGACGGAGACACATGAGCCCACAATCCTAGACCAGTGAGATCGCGGGAGCGATCCACTTTAAGAATTAAATAAAGTTTTATCCCCATATCCGTGAGTATATTTTCTCTCAGAAGGCGTACAATAGAGTCGCCCATAACACCTCTCGCAGCAGCCAGAGACCATAATTGTATTTGTTTTAGCAGCAGCCTATAAATTAAGTTATACATCCATCATACCCCCCAGTCCTTTTCAGCTCAGTTTTACAAGTACATGACGTTAGAAACATAATATAGTTTTAGTTTCCAGTCTCAAGTACAATAAATTTACAGTTATCTGCATTAACCTCATCAACCATTTCTTCTGCCCATCTCATCAAGCTTCAGAAATCCCTTCCTGCTAATGCTAAAATATCGACAATCACATACTTTAACACAGCTAGTGTGATCTGCAATCATGAAACTGACTGTCTAAACCCACCACAAGGTCCATTTAATAAATATTAAAAAGAAGTGGCCCAAATACTGACCCTGTGGCACCGTCACCCATCTGAGAATGTGCCATTAATGACGACCGCCCTCTTTTCTATACACTAAGGCCATTACTTACCAAATACACCAGACTTTCTCCTAGATTTTATGCGGGCACGGTGTGTCCAAATGCTTTGAAAAGTACACCGATATAGCAACATCCACTGCTCCCCCAGAATCTGGTCTGGGGACTATATCTACTATTTCGACGAAACCAATCAGATTAGTAGACAGATCGATCTCTCATAACCACATGCCTGACGCTTGGCTTACAAGGTTATGTACATGAGAACTTCAGTATAGTCTCTCTAACACACTCAACATAATCCCCACACACAGAGTTCAGACTTCTCCAGGATCGCTTTTTGATCCTTTTTGGTATTTGGTACCTACATTTGCCTATGCTCCATCTGTGGAACATAACCATCTAAATGAATCTTGAGAAATATCTATCTTACTGGTTGTGAGGCGGTGCTGTACTGCTCTCGGTGTTAGAACTTGGACAATCCAGAGATTTACATATTATATCTTGTGTCTTTCCACCAGGATTTTCCCTGGGTAAGAGGCAGTCTGTAAAAGGTGATTCATTAGCATTGTCCTTTCCTCATCTCCTTCACCCATGGACCCCCATTGTTATTACTAAAACGGACCCACTCTCCGTTTTTAGTTTCTTAATTTAAATACTATAAGGCCTCCTGTTCTTTCCATATCGCCGTTCCATAGTGGCCTCCTGTCCTCTCTTCTCCATCATATAGTGACCTCTCGTCGTCATGTGTTCCTCTATTGTCGGTTCCTGTCCTCCTCCATCTTCTATCATAAGTGGCCTCTTGTCCTATCCTGCTCTCTATGTATGGCGCTCCTTCTAATCTCCTCCCACTTCCTCTTTACTGTCACTCTTGTTTAGTCTCCCGTTTCCCTAAAATAATTGGCCTCTCTATATCACTCAGTAGTCTCCGACTGTACTACATAAATCTTCCACTTATATACGTGGCCTTCCTTCCTGCCACCATCTACCCGCATATAGGTCCTGTCCTTTTCCCTCAAAAGTTGCCTCCGTCTTACCTCCATCTCCCCCATATGGTAGCCTCGTCCTCGCGTCTCCATATAGAGGCCTGCTGTCCTCATCTTCCATGAAGTCCTCCTTCCCGTCATATTAGTGGTCTCCTCTTCTCTCCTATATGTCCCTTTCCCTCAATCCCAGATAGTGGCCTCCTGTCTCCTACCTTCTCCCCCTAGGGCCACTCATTTTTATTGGCACTGTTGCCTCCTCTCCCTCAATTTGGCTTCGGGTCACCTCACTCTACCTTTTATATGACTCTCCTGTCCTGCCCCATTGTTGTTTCCTGTCCTCCCCCTCTCCCACTCATCATTGCGTGGCCTCCAGTCTTCCATTCCTGTTCTCTTTCTTACAGTGGCCCTCTCTCCGACCATCCTCTCCTCCATTGTGGTCTGGCTGACCCTCTCCATCTCCCTCATATAGTGGTTTTCCTCGCATCCTAACTTATATTGTGGCCTCCCAACCATAGTGTCACTCCGGTCCTCACTAATCTCCCCTCATATAGTGGCACTCTTGTCCCTCCATCTGCCCTCATATAGTGGCCTCTTGATCTCTCAATCTCCCCTATATCAAGGCCTCTTGTCCTCTTCATATCCTCAAGTACTGACCTCTGTCTTGCTCCTCCTCCACTCTCTCCATGTTGTGGATTCTATCCCTTTATCTTCCTTCATACTAGTGACCTTCTGACTTCCACCCCTTCATATAATGGATTCTTTCGCTTCATCTTCCATCCCAATAGTGGCCTCCTCCTTCTTCCCTTCAAAAGTTATCCAGTCCTCCATATTCCTACACAATGTGGACTCCTGTATCATCCATCTCCACTCAAATATGTGCCTCCCATCTGCCCCTCATATTGTGGTCTGTTGTCCCTTAGCCATCTACACTATTTATTGGCCTCTTGCTTCTCCTACCATGTTCTCAAAAGTAGTACAGTGTCATACATTTTATTATTACCCCCAAAGTCCCACTATGTCTTACTTTTCAGGGTACTGTTCATCTTGGGGAAAACTAAGAAACTGTTAATGGTGATTTTGTGAATGCTACTGGTACTGGTAATGGTGATCGGTATCAATTCCTCTGTTGGTGCGTGGTAACCGGGGTGTCTTACATTAGCCGACACCCCCCTAAAACCCTCACTACCTTAACTATCAGGGTTGTCTTACTCCGGGGCCTTTGTGGCCTACCTTCTCCCCTATTACGGCCTTCTGTCCACCTCCATTCCACATCATTTTGTTGTCCCTCCTATCCCCACCCCTCTCCCCTCATATAGTGGTCTTCGTGACTCATCTCCCTCATTTGTGGTGACCTTCCCCTTCATCTACCTTCATAAGTGGATCTGTGTTCTTGTCCATCGTTTCTTTACATAGTGTCCTCCTCCTTTCGCCTTATGGTAGCCTCCTGTACCTTCGATCTCCCCTCATAAAGAGGCATTGTTCCTCATTCATCCACCATCGCAAATACTTCTCTCCTGTCCTCCTCCATCTCTACCTTCATATTATGGGCCTCTGTGCCCCCCTCTCCATTTCCTTATATTTGGTCTCCTGTGCTCCATTTTCCTCTATATCGTGGCCCCCTCCTGTCCTCTCCATATCCCCTCATCAAGTGGCCTCTATTCTATCCATCTTCCTCTTACAGTGTCATCCTATCCGCATCTACCCTCATATGTGGAGGCATTCTGTACTCCTCCATTTCTCTTCATATAATGGGCCTGTGTCCTCATCTTCCAATTATATAGTTGCCTTCTCTCCTCATCATGTGGTCTCACTGTCTCCTCTATCATCCCTTCATGATAGTGGTCGCCTTTATCCTCCATCTTTCCTCATTATGTGGACTCCTGTCATCCTTCATCTTACCTCCTCTATTGTTGCCTTCTTCTCCTCCATTTCCCTTTATATTATGGCCCTTTCAAGTCATCCAGTTCACTAGTGCCTCCAGATCCCCACAGTTGTAGTATCATAGGATATGAGGCTGGAATGAGAAGCAAGTCCATCAGTCCAACCTTAAGAATTAAATTGTTTTATCCCATAACCCTGATATTTTCTCTCCAGAAGGCATCCAGGCCTCTCTTGAACATGTACATAGAGTCCGCCATAACAACACTACTGTCCACCACGTCTCATGCTCTTACAGTAAAGTACCTTGTCTATGTGATGGGAATCGCCTCTCCTCTAGGCGTAGAGGATGCCCCCATGTCCTGGTCACAGGCCGAGGTATAAAAGATCTTTGGAGAGATCCTGTCTGTCCGTACAGGTATTTGTACCTTTAATGAGGTTCTCCCTCAGTCCCATCTTTTCAACTAACTGAATATCCAAATTTTTATCTGTCATGTATTCTAAGCCCCACATTCCCTAATAATCCTGGTTACTCTCCCTGCAGCCGTTCCAGCTCTACTATATCTTTTATACACTGGTGCCCAAAACTGTACCAATTCCATGTGTGGTCTGACCAGGGATTTGTATAAGTGGCAAAACTAGTCTTTTATCATGAGAATCTATTCCTCTCTTGATACATCCCATTATTTATTTGCTTTAGCGCAGCCGCCTGGTTCGGTCACTAAAATTAAGTTTACCATCCACCAATACCCAAGTCCTTTGTCACTTCATTTTTACTACGAATAATGACCTTTAGAACATAATTATACTTTGTTTCCATGGCCCAAGTGCATAACTTACATTTATCTACATTAACCTCATAACCTTCTTGCCCATCCCTCAAGCTTCCACAAATCCCTCGTAATGTAAACTATCGACCTCATTATTTATTACTTACACCATCTTAGTATCATCTGCAAATATGAAACTTGACTGTGTAAACCCACTACAAGGTCATTAATAAAAATATTAAAAGAAGTGGGCCCATACTGACCCCTTGGCACCCACTGGTAACATCAACCAATCTGAGAAGTGCCATTAAGACCACCCGCTGTTTTCTATCACTAAGCCAATTAACTACCCAAATACACGATTTTCTCCTATTCCCAGCGATCTCAATTTTATAATAACAACCTTTTATGTGGCACGGTGTCAATGCCTTTGAGAAGGTCCAGATATACAACATCCACAGCGTCCCCCAGATCCAGTCTTGAACTTACCTCTCGTAGAAACAATCTTATTAGTCTGCTGACGCTGGGTTATAAGGTTGTGCACAGTGAGACTCCAGGATAGCATCTCTAATAAACCCTCAATATTTTCCCCACCACAGCAGTTAGACTCCGGGTTTGTAGTTTCCAGGATCGCTATTGATCTTTTTGTATATGTGGTACCACATTTGCTATGCGCCATTCCGTGGAACATAACCAGCCTCAGTGAATCTACAAATATTAAAATAACGGTCTTCTATCACCGCACATAATTCATGCAGAACCCGGGGTTGTATTCCATCTGGCCCAGGTTTTATCTATCTATGGTTGCGAGGCGGCGCCGTACTCTCTTCCTGGGTTACATGTTGAACCATTATAAAAAGAATTTCACATTTATTCCTCATCTTGTGTCTTCCACCAGGGATTTTCTGGGTAAAGAACAGTTGAGAAGGCGACCTTCAGAGATATGGGCCCCTTTTCCTCACTCCTTCCAACCATGAACCCCCATGTATTTCTAAGAGGACACCACTCTCTGGTTTTTGTTTTATCATTTCGATAATTGAAAAATAATTGGATTATTTTTGCTCTCCCTGGCAATATTTCTCAGCATCTCATTTTTTGCGGCCTTTATATTGTTTGTACAGGATTTATTTTTCTCTCTATAATAATCCTGTAATTGCCTCAATCGCTACCTGCATTTTTAGCACCGTATAACGCTTTATTCTTTCTCGCTTATGCTTTCCTTACCAAGACTAGTTAGCCACATAGGCGTTTTCTTGGCCTTTAGCTTTTTTCCATAGGACGTGTTTCTCACAGGACTTTTTCAGAAATTATGAGAAAAAGTCCCATTTTTGGGGGGCGTTTTGTCTTAGAGACTTATCACAGTCTTGCCTTTACGGTTTCCCTTGTTGCATGGAAAATTTGCATCCTGTAAGTTTGAGGTTGGTGCCCCTTCACTAACCGATCTTATAAAGCTTAATACACAAAATCAATGATATATATGATCACTATTCCCGGGTTCCCCCCAACCGTAGTTTGATAACTCTAATAGTCTGCTTGGTAGATCATGGTCCAGCAGTCCCCCTCTTGTTGCTCCAGGACTAGTTGCGACAGTTATTGGTTTTGTTGTTGACAAGAACCTGCTGCCTTTGAAGGACCCTGCAGGTTTCTTGACCCCCATCATATTGGGTACTTGAAGTCCCCAGCATTAGTATTCACCATGCCTTTGAGCCGCACCATTTCACTTATCAGCATTCCTCCTCGTAGCCTCCAGATATTTGAGCCTTTATAACAAACACCATAACTATTTATTATATTTTCCCTTCCTCTATCTCAACCCAGGGATCCCACATTTTTGCTTACTGATGTCATCTGCCTGACGTGGCTTGAGGCCAAGAATTCACATATAAAACAAACCCCTCCCTTTTTATATTATACGATCCTTTCTAAAATAGTACTATAATACCCTCTATAGAACAGCCCAGTAATAGCTACTGATCCACCATGTCTCGCTGATACCCACTCGAGTCAAAATCATTATATTTCCGTCCCAACATCAAGAGTTCCAGTTCCTCCATTTGTTTGTGAGGCCTTCTGGTCATTGTGTACATGACTCTTATATGGTTTTTCCTGTCCGTATCCTTTTGTCTAATTCCCCCAATTCTCATTCACTCCCCCATTCTCCCCCCATGGCTACTTGACTCTTTTCTCCAGCTCTCTATGTATAACTGTCTATTTGGCCCTGCACAGTTGTAGTTGCCCTCCACCCCAGTCTCTAGTTTTTAAAAACTCCTCCACTTCTAGCCATGTTTTTCCCCTAAAACACAGTGGCCCCCTCCCCATTGAGGTGCGCCCCCTACTGTAGAGCCTGTAGCCACGAAAAGTAGTCGCATTCTCCATGACCCAAAACCACTCCTTCTACCCAACTTTGAGCCACTTATTTACCTCCTTATCTCCTCGCTGCCGCCTTTTGGTGGGCACGTTGTACAGGCCAGTATTTCGGAGAAATATTACATTTGAGGTCCTTGCCCTGAGCTGTATGCCTAATTATGAAAATCATTTTAAGGAACCTTCACCTACCTCTTACTTGTCCATTAGTGCCAATGTGGACCATGACCGCTGGTTCCTCACACGCCCCTCCTATCCATTCAACCCGATCCGCAACATGCCGACACCCGAGCACCCGGCCAAACAACACACTGTTCGGTATGGCACGGTCTTTGTGACAGATTGCCCTGTGTGTTCCCACTAATAATCGCATCTCCCATAATTCAGACCTTTTGACTTTTGCCTATGCTCCCATTACCTTCTTCTGGGACCACTCCTGTTTACATTTTCGGGATTGATCCCCAGGCGATATCCCTAATGCAGTCCGTGACACTTGGGCACATGGAATATCTCGACTCACTCACGCTAGCCCTGCTCCCTATCGCATCATTTACTCCCCACTCCGAGATTGACCGGAGCGCACTTCATGTTCAATTGGGCCTTGCTGCAAATCCAGATCTCTTCCAGTGGAGCAATACACCCCACAGCAGTATTCCCCTCGAGGCTGTTCAAGGAAGAGCATCATGGCACAGCAGAGTACAAGTCGCTTGTAAGCAATGCCCTTTATGGATGTCCATTGATTTAATGGGGATTACAATGAATTTGCCAGAAAGAGAATTTACAGTCAGAAGTAACACAAACTACAGCGGTTACCTGCTAAAGCCCCTCAAAACTTAAGTCCTTAAACCGAAGTCCCACTTAAGGACCTGCACACACTTGTGATACAATGCACACTTGCCACCAAGCCCTACACTGCTTGCTCATGATTTCTTAAAGGTTTCGCCACAAAAATCTTGCAGAGTTCAATGCAACAATGATGCTGCAAACCACCAACAAATGACCACAGAAGTATATAAAGGCTGCTAATTAGATAGCCACACCCCCACTATTATGGCAGCACCTTTGACTATACTGTGTAGATAGCAGTGACTGGCCCTCCTATGGGTGGGAGGAGGAGGAGGCATAGTAGGCCTGAGAGACCTGGACCGAGGTAGGCCCCGCAATCCTCGGCGTCGGCAGTATATGAGCAGCCCCAGGGTCAGACTCAGTCCCAGTCTCCACCAAGTTAACCCAATGTGTCGTCAGCGATATATAGTGGCCCTGCCCGGCAGCACTCATCCACGTGTCTGTGGTCAGGTGGACCTTGTCAGAAACGGCGTTGGTCAGGGCACGGATGTTGTTGTCTGACACGTGCTGGTGCAGGGCTGGGACGGCACATTGGGAAAAGTAGTGGCGGCTGGGGACCGAATACCGAGGGGCAGCCGCCGCCATGAGGTTGCGGAAGTCTTTACCAACTTATAGGGCAGCATCTCCAGGCTAAGCAGTTTGGAGATGTGGATGTTGAGGGCTTGGGCGTGTGGGTGGTTTGCACTGTACTTCCTCTTGCGCTCCAGTGTCTGGGGTATGGAGAGCTGAACGCTGCGCATGGAGACATTGGTGGATGCTGTGGAGGATCGTGGAGGCGAAAGGGTGGTTTTCGCACGGGAGGTGTTTGGGCAGGGGGCTGACTAGCATAGGCAGCAGGTGACATAGGGGAAGGAGCAGTGGTGTGCCCGGCCGGAGGTGAACGGCCTTGGTTCCATTGAGTGGGGTGTTTAGCATTTATATGCCTGCGCATACTGGTGGTGGTTAAGCTGGTAGTGGTGGAACCCCTGCTGATCCTGGAGTGACACAGGTTGCACACCACAGTCCGTCGGTCATCCGGTGTTTCTTTAAAGAACCTCCAGACTTCCGAAAATCTGGCCCTCGCCATGGGAGCTTCACTACGTGAAACATTTGCCGCTGATGCACCAGCTCTGGCCCTGCCTCTCCGTCTGGCCCCACCACTGCCTCTTCCAATCTGTTCTCGTTGAGGACTCGCCTCCGTCTCAGAAGCACTGTGTTCACCCGGCCTATCAACCCAGCTTGAGTCTGTCACCTCATTATCCTCCGATCCCTCAGTCTGCTCCCCCCTCGGACTTCCTTTGTAGGCCTAAGAACGCCGGTTGGGTTCTTGTATGCCTAGTTTCTAACCTACACTGACAGCACACAACAACTGGATTTTAAGTCACTTTAAGTTTTGAAAAAAAAAAAAAATCGTCAGACTGTGCCTAATTCAATCAATCCCCTAATAAATTGTCCCACTTAGGTGTTTGAGATGGATATGTGTGTCACTAAGAGCTAAATATAACGTTCGCAAGTCTCCCTGCAAATTCGTCACAATATGGTACTAGCTGCACTACTAGTGCCAGCAAGGCCAGCCACAAGCAAATCAACAAAATATATATATATATATATATAACACTATTGTAGCCCTAAGATAGACGGTTGGGTTCTTGTATGCCTAGTTTCTAACCTACACTGACAGCACACAACTCGATTTTGTGGTGTGCCCGTCCCTTTAAGTTTTGGAAAAAAAAAAAAATCGGCAGACTGTGCCTAATTCAATCAAACCCCTAATAAATTGTCCCACTTAGATGTTTGAGATGGATATGTGTGTCACTAAGAGCTAAATAGAACGTTCGCAAGTCTCCCTGCGAATTCGTCACAATATGGTACCAGCTGCACTACTGGTGCCAGCAAGCCCAGCCACAAGCAAACAGAGAATGATACGAGCAGCGCGGGCAGGGACTAGTCTATTCCAGGGTCACCTGATCATGCCAGCCAACCACTCCTATCGACGTGTAAGTGTACCACGTCATGCTGGGTGGAGTGCAGAGTCTCCTGGCTTGTGGTTGGCTCTGTTTCTGGCCGCCAAAAATCAAAACGACGGGAGCTGCCAGTGCAGCAGCAACACCTGGTGGACGTCGGAGGAACTGCCTTAGTGAATCGCCGGAAGACCCGAATCTGCCCCATTGAGTCAGAAGCAAAGCCTAACTGATCACAGCAGGAGCCCAGCATATATGGACAGCACCACAAAGGAAGTGTGCTAATGCACTGCCATGGCAGCTGGTGGCTTAGTTAAGGCCCCGAGGCCTGGCATAGTTAGGTCCTGCCATGGTAGAACCTACTACACTGACCCTCAGCTGTATTCTTACAGGCATAAGGACCTGGTCACACATACCTCTTTGACTATGTTTAGAAACGGTATCAAAGCGCATGGGGTCATGCTGGTTACCGATCACATGCATTTCCACAGAAATGCCCATGCGACTGGGTCATGGCATGCACCCATGGGCTTTGATTCTGTTTCTAATCGCACCCTAACACACTTCACTATCAGCATATTGCAGTATGCAGGTGCAATTGTGCCTAATTCAATCAAACCCCTAATAAATTGTCCCACTAAGGTGTTTAAGATGGATATGTGTGCCACTAAGAGCTAAATAGAGCGTTCGCAAGTCTCCCTGCAAATTCGTCACAATATGGTACTAGCTGCACTACTAGTGCCAGCAAGGCCAGCCACAAGCAAAGCAACAAAATATATATATATATAACACTATTGTAGGCCTAAGAAAGCCGGTTGGGTTCGTGTATGCTTAGTTTCTAACCTACACTGACAGCACACAACAACTGGATTTTAAGTCACTTTACGTTTTTTTTTTTTTTTTTAAATCGTCAGACTGTGCCTAATTCAATTGAATTTTTCACTTGAGGCGGAGTCGGTTATACGTTGGTAGGTATCAGCGGTTCACCGTATCCTTGTGCGGCAACTGCATCAGATGCTTCAATAGGACACATACCACAATTCGACAATTAGATGGGTGAGCATGAAAAGAAGCAAGCAACAAGAATTAGTACTTTGGGAATGACAAACAAACAATGTGCGAGTTTAGGGGAACTATAAGAGTCCCAGGAAATGAGTGTATCGGGGCTATAAGAGTCCAGAGGCTACAGGGGGCAGAAGGCCCAGAAAAAAAGTGCTGTAAAGTCCCAATAATCGACGGTGCAGAGCAGTGTGATTGTGTACTGAGATAAAGACATACTGAAGAGAGGTGTTTAAGGAGAAAAAAGGGAAAATGAAGGTAAGTGAATACTAAATTAGATAGGTGCATAAGGCCTGGCGTGATCAATGGGCCCTGGTCAGTGTCCTATAATAGATGAGAGGTGACACAAAAAAAAAAAAAAAAAGGTTTTATATAAATAAATGCTTAAACAAGAGACTCACCCACTTTACAATATAGGGGGAGGTGTTTGGTGTTGAAAACCTCCAATTGTCAAAGAGCATCTGTTCAAGTAAATCGGGGATGTAATTCATCTGCTCTTATAAAAACCTGTAAATAAGAGGTCCTCATTGATACCATCAGGGGCACGCGTGTTCAATTTGTATATCCAGCGTGCCTCCCGTCTGAGTAATTTGGGGGTTATGTCTCCTCCCCGAATGGTTGTGGGCACCAAATCCAAACCCACGACTTGGAGAAGAAGATCTAATAGGTCCCGAAAAGTCTGGCGGTCGATTTCTGGTACTTCGTCCAGTATGGATGGTTGTTGATAGAGCACCTTAAAGGCCAGCTGTCGGCAGAACAAAAAGATTTAATTAAATCAAATTTGTCCAATTGATGCATGGGCGAGAAAGTTAGTTCCTTATTTAAAACATTCTGTTCAGCAGAGGAGAGTGTGTAGTTTGAAAGGTTGATAATCTGTAAGTCGCTCTTATTTTGGGGGCTATTTCCTGTAGAGTTGGTTGTTAGTTCTTGTTCCTCCGTTTGTCCCGTTTCTTTTCTTTTGATTTATTGGATCTCTGTTTGCCCCTTCTGATCTTGTGTCTCCTTCGCTTGAGTCTGTGGCTAAAAATTCCTCACTAGAGGCCACTCCCAATCTGACATTAATACCTGCTATACAGCTATTTTATAATAGCATGTTCCAAGACATCAACTCACTCCCAACTAACCATCATAGCGGAGAAAACTTGACCAAGGAAGAAAGACTTGCTATAAGATCATTGAAGTCCAATTCGGAGTTTTTAATCAAGGAGGCGGACAAGAGGGGGGAATATTGTACTTTGGCCTATTGATCAATATTTGATTGAGGCTGATCGACAACTGATGAATACTCAGTACTATCAGATATTACCCTCGAATCCCATTACAGTTTTTCAGAACAAACTAAGACGCCTTCTGGACTCTGCCTTCCAATATGGTATCATCTCTAAGAAAGAATATGACTTTTTGATGCCCCTACATCCAAAAACACCTACTTTCTACATGCTCCCGAAGGTCCACAAATCCTTGACACGCCCACCGGGGCGACCTATTGTGTCTGGAATAGGGGGCCTTTGCGAGGGAGCATGTAGTTTCTTCTTACAGACCCTGGAGTTGGAATTACCTTCGTATATCCAGGACTCCACGGATCTCATCCAGAAAATCCAACACACGCAGACGTCGGTGAGTACGTGGTTAGTAACACTCGATGTCGAGTCTCTATATACTAATATAGCACATAGCGATGGGATATCAGCAGTAGCATACTTTCTGGACAAAACCAGTACAGGGGATCGAAGACATGACTCCTTCGTCCTTGATTTATTGGAATTCATATTGAGACACAATTATATCATCTTTGATCAGAAATTCTATAAACAAGTATCCGGGACAGCGATGGGTGCACGGTGCGCGCCCTCCTACGCCAACCTCTTTTTGGGGTGGTGGGAGCACGTGTACCCATCAAATAAATTCCAAAGGTATGTAAGGAGCTGGCAAAGATTTATCGACTACATTTTGCTGCTATGGGATGGACCTTTAGCTCTTTGTCAGGAATTCATCTCTGAATTAAACACTAACCCCTGGAACATAACATTAACAGCCCATTTTTCGCAGGTGACAGTCGACTTCTTGGACCTGAAAATAACAAAGAGCAATGGTGGATTAACTACAGACTTGTTCCGTAAGAAGACCTCAACAAAAAGTTTAATCCACCACAATAGTTTTCTTCCACATCACGTAAAAACCGGCATACCAATGGGACAATTTATACGTGTTAAAAGGAACTGTTCCTTACAAAGTGACTTCCGAAGAAATGCACGAGAATTGACAGGAAGATTCCTGAACAGGGGTTACCCCAAGAAGACCCCAAGAATCTCTAAGGCTTACCTTCGAGCCCGAGATGCCGAAAGGGGAGACCTATTGACCCAAAAGAAGAAAACGACTAAGTTTCGCTTAGGGGTGGTCACCACCTACAATAACCAGTGGTCCAATATTCGGACGATCTTGTCCAAGAATTGGAACATCCTTCGAGCAGAGCCTCGCATACGATCTCTGATCTCAGAGAAACCGACACTGATAGCGAGACGGGCTAAAAATCTTAAGGACAACCTGTCTAATAGTCACTTTATTCGACCAACCCGCTCTCTGGGACGAGGTATCAAACTCAAAGATTCCTTTGCATGTGGGAATTCTTCGGTTTGCCCCTTGATGCCGGCTATCCGAAAATTCACACACCCTATTTCTTCACAGATCTACACCCTGCGGAACTATGTGAACTGCAAAACTAGGAACGTCATCTACGCCCTCATATGCCCATGTCGGAAGATCTACGTAGGGCAGGAACTTAGAAAACGGGTACAGCAGCAAAACGAGGGGCCTCCAAGTTGTAGGTTTCGATTTGGTGCCCACAACCATTCGGGGAGGAGACATAACCCCCGAATTACTCAGACGGGAGGCACACTGGATATACAAATTGAACACGCGTGCCCCTGATGGTATCAACGAGGACCTCTTATTTACAGGTTTTTATAAGAGCAGATGAATTACATCCCCGATGTACTTGAACACGCCTTGCCAGATGATCTTTGACAATTGGAGGTTTTCAACACCAGACACCTCCCCCTACATTGTAAAGTGGGTGAGTCTCTTGTTTAAGCATTTATTTATATAAAACCTTTTTTTTTTTTTTTCTTTGTGTCACCTCTCATCTATTATAGGACACTGACCAGGGCCCATTGATCACACCAGGCCTTATGCACCTATCTAATTTAGTATTCACTTACCTTCATTTTCCCTTTTTCTCCTTAAACACCTCTTATAGATTTTTATCTGGGGCTCAAACCCCTAACATTGTAATGTGACTTTCAAATTATAGAGTCTTTATTCCAGCTTGGAATGGAGTAAACCAGGAAAGACACACTGTCCTTTCTGAAGATTAGCTCAAGACTGCTTTATTCTCTTTGGCCCTGAAACTCTTATCTGGAAAGTCATAAAACACACTCTGAAAGGGGCGTGCAAGTACACAAGCGGGCAATACTATTGGGTGAGTTGACCCTGGAAATGCAACACTATTGGATGTAAGCACACAAAGGAATGTAGAACCATTGGCTGTCTTCACATAAACAAAATGCCCAGATGTTCACCTGGAGACCTTCCCCTGGGTGTTGCTAGCGAGCACTAAGTCTTTGTGTGCTGAGGGACGAACACCACCCAAACTTCAGTTATCACTACACAAAGTTATGTAAAATGAATACTGATTCTTTAAAATGTCCGACAATATGTAAAATGGCATCTGAGTCCAGTGTGATATCTTTAACACACCTCTTTTCAGTACGTCTTTGTCTCAGTACACAATCACACTGCTCTGCACTGTGGATTATAGGGACTTTACATCACTTTTTTTCTGGGCCTCCTGCCCCCTGTAGCCTCTGGACTCTTATAGCCCCGATACACTCATATCCTGGGACTCTTATAGTTCCCCTAAACTCACGCACATTGTTTGTCATTCCCAACGTACTAATTCTTGTTGCTTGCTTCTTTTCATGCTCACCCATCTAATTGTCGAATTGTGGTATGTGTCCTATTGAAGCATCTGATGCAGTTGCCGCACAAAGATACGGTGAACCGCTGATACCTACCAACCTATAACCGACTCCGCCTCGAGTGAAATATGTGTTCCTGGACGAATCCCTCTCCGCATCCTCCATCCCTATGGACTTTCTACATCTTGGACCGATCTAACTTGGACTAATGGACTCAGAGTACTTAAAAATACAAAGATATTATTCTCATTGACTTACCGTGGGTTACCATTCTAACTATCATTATGATATGAAATATGGATATGTTGAGTCTACAAGGCTTACCCAACTCATATATTTTTTTATTGTTGGTTGGATTTCCCTTGTCGAAGAAATTTTGCATGGAGGCCAGCTCCCTCCCTCTGTGCCTCCTGTCCACCTTCCTCTGGGTGCCTATTTTTACTCCGGCGGATTTTTATTGTATTTTATTCCATACTATTTTTTCACCTAATATGGCTCACTTTGTTGCACTCTAAGTATCAGTAATATACTGATTCTTGTATATATGCACTAGCACTTTATGTCTGTCACTTGGATTTGTCGCATCCATCATGGCGACACCTTTACTATTTTTATCGATCGGCTACACTCTATATAACAGGACTAATCTGATTTATTTCCCTTTCTTCACTATTATAGAGTACCAACCTTTATTGCTAATAATTTCTTCGCCTTCACTACGTATTGTGATATTTATGATGTAGTCCGCCGTCTAAAATTATTTATTCCATTATGCCTTTCCCTTTTTTAAGGGCTTGTGCTTACTGTCTTATGCACTTATTCTATGAGTACTGGGGACCATTTATACCTAATAAATAATAATAATGCAAAACAATGTGCATATTGACCTTTATATTCTTTTTAATGATATCTTTTACTCTATCGCCTATATTGTTTTGATCCGTAGGGGACTTCGCACATCGTCTTTATCCTTGACCATTCTAAATTATGCTTGACTTGACTTTATGACCGCACATACGATGTAGCCTCTAATGATAATGTTGACATATACTATTGTATCATTAGTGACCTCGTTATAGGCGCCGAAGTCTCTCGTATCACATTATTTTACATATCTTTACTTGAGTCCCTTTACTATTTCCCAATACTTTGTATTTGATTACAATTATGCTTGTTACATCATGGAGCAGTCATTGTTCATTACTCAATACTCCGTTGTTTATTTTCAATACACCTTATCATTCATGGCTTGGAATAATACATTCTCTAATTTACCTACGCACTGTTCAAACTTTCTGCCTACCTTTGATAATCTGATCCCTTGGTATCGGCGCTACTATATGTATGCACGAACGACCGCGGTGTTTCCCTGTGATGCGTCTGTAATAGAGATGAGCGAGCACTAAAATGCTCGGGTACTCGTTATTCGAGACGAACTTTTCCCGATGCTCGAGTGATCGTCTTGAATAACGAGCCCCATTGAAGTCAATGGGAGACTCGAGCATTTTTCAAGGGGACCAAGGCTCTGCACAGGGAAGCTTGGCCAAACACCTGGGAACCTCAGAAAAGGATGGAAACACCACGGAAATGGACAGGAAACAGCAGGGGCAGCATGCATGGATGTCTCTGAGGCTGCTTAATCGTACCATTATGCCAAAATTATGGGCGCAAATTACTCACAATATGGTACTAGCTGCACTACTAATGCCAGCAAGCCCAGCCACAAGCAAACCAAAAAAAAAGGAAAATATAACGCTATTGTAGGCCTAAGTAAGCCGTTGGGGTTCTCCTATGGCTATTTTCTAGCCCACACTCAAAGCACACTGCTTTGGCAGATTACTGTGAGTTCTAAAAAGAAATAAACGTAAAAAAAAATAAATCAGCATCTCCAGCATTCTACCATTTGTCAAGGCGATTTGCTACTGTTCCTGTCGGTTCCAATAAAGAATTTTTATTTTTGTTCAACGTCTGCCTCCGTCTGGTCCCTGCTACTACGGCTGTCACCATCACCTGACCAGTGGGAGTAATAAAACCCCTGGTCAGTAAAGTTCTAGAGCTCAGTTCCAATCTAGTTCAGACTGAGAGCAGTTGCTCAGAAGAAGACTGGAGTTAATCCAGTCAAGTTCCAGTTCCAGTCTAGTTAGACAGGAAGACAGACCAGAGCAGGAGAGCTCAGCTCCCTGCCTGAGTGGAGTGAGTTAGTTAGTGAGAGAAAAGGGGTATCATCCTACCTTCAAGGGTGATATCTGAAGAAACCCAGGACAAGCTGAAGCATCCTACTAGGACACAGCTGTCTCCCAGCCTGCCCTTTGCATCCAGGCTGGTGATCTACTCCTGTGGCTCCCTCCAACTGCATCTCCAGCATTCTACCATTTGTCAAGGCGAGTTGTTACGGTTCCTGTCGGTTCCAATAAAGAATTTTTATTTTTGGTCAACGTCTG